>JAYKQN010000025.1:6942500-7690000 GCA_036785175.1 Eupleurogrammus muticus | reverse complement strand
TGTAAACAGAATAGAACTCAAGAAACAAAGAAAATTTAGAAAAAAAAGCATAAACAGTGAAGCACCTCCAAAAACATGCAGAGAAGAAATAAGTTGTTTAGATATGAATAGATCTGCAACAATTGTTGAAGAACTTCCTCTCCTCTCAGATGAGCAGTGATTTGACGAATCACGGCTAAGTCCTGCTCTTTGACATTGATCAGCAGCGATTTAAGACACAGAAAATATTGAGTTACACATTCATGCATGAGCAGCTCACTGTGCTGCATCATCAGTCTAAAACTCTGGTGACCAGCTTTAAAGTTCATACCTGCGTTTGTCTAAAGTCATTGACCCTCGTATTCCTGGGGACATTTTCACTGTCACTGTATTTTGCAAACACTTTTAGTATTTAGTTAGTAAGCAAGCTCATATAATAAGTCGTTAATACTCTGAACTGTGGCTCTCGTGTCCCATGAAGGATATTTTGTCACATTTGATTCTCATCAAAACGCAAAGCATTTTTTGTGTTCATCCTTCAAAATAAAACCTGTGAAATATCATTACATTCTTTTTGCTGCAGTTAAACCGATTAACATAATATGTATTCCCATTTATACAAGCAAAGTTCCCAGAGATGCTCTAGCAGTTTTCCTGGAAGAAGTGATGTTTAAATCCAAGCTAGAGCTTTTTGGTGAATTGCTGCTATTGTATTGAAATAATGTTATGTGCAGTTGGGATAATCATTGTTGTCTTTTGTGTTTGACATTGACATGAGCATAAGCTTGTCCTACAGCAGAGTTAGTGTCTTGTAGTTTTTATTCTGTTTTTTGTGGCAGAGGATGTCATCGGCACTGTGTTGATGCAACTCTTCAGTGTTTTAGTGTTTTAAAGTAAGCTCTGTACCTGAATGTGGAAGAAGCTGCTGCTTTTTCAGCTGATCTTTGCACTGCTAAATGTACTCAGCCTCGTAATTCGTCTTCTGCTCCGTAAAAATCCACAGCTCCAACTCTGTTGTTACTGGGGCGGCTGTAGCTCAGAAGTAGAACAGTCAAATAAAGTGTGCCAGTCAGAAGATTGCTGGTTTGATTCCTGGCTCCTCTGGGTTCTATGTCATTGTGTCCTTGGGCAAGATACTTAACCCTGATTTGCCTCCAATGACCATCGGTGTATGAATGATTCGTTTCCTGATGTGCGGGTGGCATCGTATACAGCCACCTCCATCAGTGTGTGAATAGGTGAATGAAGACTTGTAGTGTGAACCGCTTTGAGTGGTCAATAAGACTTGAAAACGCTATACAAATGCAGGCCATTTACCATTCACTGTCTGATCTCAATCATATGCAAGTTTTGCTTCATGACTTGAGTTTCAATTCATTCACTTAAGAAATTTACCTGGTTTATTTGGAAAAAAAAATGTATAAATATATATATGATTCAGTTTTTTGTGTCATGTGTCTGCTCTCAGCTGCTCTGTCAGGAACAGTTCATTGATCAGTGTAATCAGAGTATCAGAATAAAACCTTCACTCACTGACCTGATGAGCTGGGAGCAGTTTTGGCTCGAACACTGTCTTTTATGTCTGTTTGACTTTTATTTGCATTAAAAACAGATTCATACCAGCATCATATATATTCCTCTAATTATTTTGTGTTAGTTAAACTAATCCTAGTTCATGATTTCATTCTACATCAGAAGGGGAATTCATTTCTGCATTAACTCATCAGTAGTTGTATTTTTTAAAATATTTTTTCTTGTTCAAATCGTGTATCATTTGTTGATATATGATAACTTCAGATATTTTACAATGCATACAAAGCATAGACTGATTGTGTGTGGGGAGATGTATAGGTTTATATAATAAACATTATGTAATTAATTTCTAGGGCTATAAATAACTATTCTTTCAATTAATCTATCAGTTATTGTAATAATTAATCAATTATTTGTTTGGTCTTTCTGAAAGCTGCTTGTCTGAAAATCACCCAAAGCAGATAATAATCCAGCGGATTAACCATTGTCTCTTTTTCACTACAAAAGGTATTGCCTATATAATAGTCAACTAGCTAGACAGATGCTCATAGTAATGACAGGAATTACTATGAGCCTACGGTACAGTTTACATTAGGATAGGACAGTGGTATAATGTCGATATGCAAGAATTAAATATGCAATGCAAAATCTAGTTGATAATATGTAATGGTGTAAATGAAAACTCTCCCGGGGGTGGCGTGAAGGCAGTCAAATATGGACCGCTGTTGTAAATATTGTTTGATATTGGACACAATCAAGTTATTTTAAGACTCATTTAGCTTATGTATCACAGATTTATTCAAACTTGTGATGTCCTCATTCATGATCATCCAGGGTATATAGGCATTTCTCAAAAGGAGTTGAAAAAATCATACTATGAGCTGATTTAATTCATTTATGTAAAAAAAAAAAAAAAAAAAACTTGGGATGTGTGTTATTGATTCTTTTCAAACAATGACATAACATATTCAAAATGAGCTTGCATTCCAACTCCCACCTCTCTCCTGGTCCTGCTGTTTCTATTGTAATGTTACCTTAGCAACAACTAGTGCTAATTATTTTAGAATTTGAATTATAGTAAAAAAATAATTATAATGAAGTTATGTACAAAGGTGATCACCTTTTTGTACAGCATTTTACAGCCTGTGCATGAGTCCACACACTCTGATCAATCAGACCTTCCTACCTGCTTTGCTCCTGCTCTTCATTCTCCCACCAGCCTCTTAGCAAGTACACCTACAGAACTGTCATAGCTGATAAGTGTTCCCCTTAGTGTGTGTCAGTCTGTGTCTGTGTGTCCATGTGTCTGTGTGTTTCTCAAGGCTCAGATTTCCTCTGGCCAGTCAGCTAGTATCTCCAGCATCTGCCCTTCCTCCACTGCTTTCACAATGGCTGCCTCTGCTGCTGCAGCTGCAGCTACAGCTGGTTCAAGAATGACAACTACAACCCCAGCAGCCCCTTTTGCATCAAATACTTGTCTGTGGTCTTAATGTTCTCTTTTTAAATGTATTCTATATCATCGATATTAATAATTGTCATATTACATTCAACAGATACACCCTGTCCTCTAGACCAACTGCTGTCACTTCCCCCTTCCCCCAACATCCTACCAGACACACTCTTCAACTGTTCGCCCTTCCTTAGCCCCAGCAGTTATTTATCATTGTTTTATTCTATGTTGAAATGTTTAATTTGTTCTTGTTTTTACTGCACTTTGGTTTAATTTCACAAATATGTGTTTTTTTAATGTATGTGAATTTGGCAATTCATTTTAATTGAATTGTCATTGCATGGAGATTAGTACAACACAATTTGAAAGAGCTACAACCTCAGTCATCACTCACACATCACACACATCACAGATAAAATAAAAACATACATACAGACACACATAATTGTTGATCAGTTTCCCAAAACGCTATCTAAATTATGTTTACTTTTTTTTTTTTTTTTTTTTTTTTTGTCCACACTAACAGTCCACAATCCAAATCAACTATTATAGTAGACTAAGGACACCAAAAATAATCAGAGAAGAGAAGCTGGAACCAGAGAATTTGGCCATTTTGTTCTTATAAATGGCTCGAATACATTAAACGATAATCAAAATGGCTGGTGATTTAATGTTATAGTTGGCAACTTATCATTGATTATTGATTATTATTATTAATTTCTTCAGTATGACCTCTTATGAGAAATATTATCCTTGTCTCGGCTCAGTTGCACTCACCAACATAAGTCAAATTTTACCTGTAAGACCGCTATTTATCTGTAATATAAAAACATCAGATAAATAACTTTCTAAGTTTCCTGCTGACAGCAATATATCCTGAAGAAGATAAAATGCTGCTTTCTCTGTTTCAAATCTTTTAGTTGACTTTGCTGCATTAACTGTATGTCCGGGGTCCCGAACAGTAAACGGTTTCAGCATAGCACTATCCATATTTTCCATCATTCTTCACTGCCTAATGAGTTATAATTTCGGCTGCACTGTCTCACTGCTTCATTCTGTTTATAAAATGTCTAAAAGAAAAAAATCAGTTAACTTGACTCAGACTGGTGGTTTCTAATACAGACTTCAAACACGTTGAAAAGTAACTGAAATGCTGCTGAGGTTTTCTGTGTTATAAAAATGTTTCTTCATCAGGACCTGAGCTGCAGCTTCACTTCAAAGTAAAGTAACTAAGTCAGTTTTTTACCGCAAGATTTATTAGATAACAGGAACAAAAAACTGAAAATCCTCTGAGATAAAAACACACTCATCTAAAAACTATAGTGAACAGAAAATTGCCTGAAAATCCTTTTCCGGTTTTCCTCTGAAAGAGAAAGAGGGGGGGGGGAAAGCAACACGTTCAAATGGCTGCATGGTGATTTGTTTTCAAGGTGATACATTTTTGAATGCACTAATGTGTGATTTGATTGTATTTTTATTGTATCATAGTGCTGCTTCCTGTTTGTTTCCTTCCCCCCATTATCTTTTATTTACTGTGTCATTGAGACACAGGTGCAGAATACATGTATTTGGTGTTTGTGTAGTGTTGTAGTTCTGCTGCTTTCTTCATTGAAGCCTTTGTACCGACTTACCAGAATGCACAGTGTGTTTCAACTGATCCCAGGTGAATTGTTGAGCACCAAACATCCATTGTATTTCTGTCATGTCAGTGAGCTTTGATGTATTTGTCCACTGTCAAACACCAAAATTCAGGACACGATTTTTGGAAAATATGAAAATATCTTCGCAATTGTCCTGTAAGGTGGAGTCAATTCTTGTAAACATTTCCTTAATGGCCAAAAAGCCTTTCTTCAACATAAGAATTTATACATTTTTAGACTTTAGTTATGAATTTTGATACTCTAAAGACTATGCATTTCGATAATCTCCTTATGAATGTTTACTCTTCATGAATCTAAAAATTTGCCAGATTCATAGTCTGTAGACTTTTGTCTTGAGTGTTAGTCTTGAGATTCTGAAGACTTTATACCTTGATAATTTGTAGAAACTTTACAAACCGTGTGCTGACATCATTCTCCTCTGTCTGCTTCTGCAGGAGGCTTCTCTGTGGTTTTCCTCGCTCGTACGCACAGTGGTGTTCGCTGTGCCCTCAAACGGATGTACGTCAACAACGTCCCGGACCTGAATGTCTACAGAAGAGAGATCATGATCATGGTGCGGGCAGCATCACTGGTTACAAATGTTATCTCCCGCTGCTCTTTATCTCATGCAGCCTTCGATGTGCTCATTACAGATCAGTTTAAATTATACTGACTATTACTTTAAAAGAAGCATTAGCTCATCTTTTGTTCTGCCTCAGACTGGTTTTGTTGCTGCAAAAAAGACTCCTGCTTATTATCTAATTCTTTCATGACAACACGAGCCCCCTTAAAAGGTACTTTCTAAACAAAAGCAAGATGCTGTATAAATAGCATTGTTGTTTCTAGCTTTTCCTGGCAGAAATCAGGTGCTTAGCTGTGAGATGCTGTAGTGATACACCTGGACCACTGACAAATACTTTACAATCATCACAGTCAAGTTCCGATAACTGGTATTAAGGCTAGAATATCTAGAGGTTCTTCAAAACAATTTAACATGTACCTTTTTAAAATATTTTTATAATAATATTATCTACGCTTCTACCATATGGAACCTTTAACAATACAGTGTCTGTGACTGTGTCATTTGTGGTTTAGATTGAGTGAACTACCTGACCTGAAGAAGAAGCAGCAGCTTGAATGTGGTTGCATGCTCAATAACACTGAGGGATAATGTTTGTGTTAATGTCCTCAAGTGTTCACTCTGTAGTCCCTAAGCTGCTGCTGTGTCTTCTTGTCTCTGTCTCTATGCAGAAGGAGCTGTCCGGCCATAAAAACATTGTGGGCTACCTGGACTCTACCATCAATGCTGTGTCCGACAGTGTGTGGGAAGTTCTGATCCTCATGGAGTACTGTAAAGGTGGGAATAATCAAACAACTCAAACACGCTCTGAAGTCATCACTTCAAGTTGTGTTGGTTTGGGATTAATAAAATAAAAGAAACCAAACTTTATAGGTAAAGTTTATAGTTTAGACTGACTAATCCCTAACATAAAAGAACTGTGTTTCTGGAGTCATCTTTGTCTAATTTTGGGCTCCTGTAAAAACATAATGGCTTCATTAAGGAGACTTGCTCCAAATGTAGAGAAAAACTAAGCTAATAAAAACACAACACTTCTTATTTTAATTGAATTATATACGAATTAAATATATTTCTGAATGTTTTCTTCCATTTCTGCCAGATACAGTTAAATGTGACTCACTGCACCTTTAAACTGGTTTGTGGCTTTTGTGGCCTCTGTATTGGACGCACAGATCACAGGCTCCACCCAACTTTTTCGAAGTCTTTTAGGCAGATTTATCCTCATTGTAAACATTTCCATGACATCTGGATTGAGTTTATTAGAGAGATGATGCATATGTATATAGATGTAAATGTGTTTTGTTGGGAGCTTGATGTAATCACATGTTAATGTCTTAAACCTTTGTCTTTCTAAAAGTTTCTCTGAGCTCACTGGAAATCTTCTTTGAATAGGGCCTTCATGCAAGATTTGTGACATTACAAATAGCTTTGAGCCAATAATGGTCCAATATTTCTGTTACGCAAGAATTCAATTTCAATTCAATTCAATTTATTTGTATAGCCCAGAATCACAAATCAGATTTGCCCCAAAGGGCTTTACATTTTGTACAAAAGCAACACAACATCCCCTGTCCTTAGACCCTCACATCGTACAAGGTAAAACTCCCTAAAAAAACCCTTTAACAGGAAAAAAAAAACGGAAGAACCCTTAGGAAGAGTAACAGAGGAGGGATCCCTCTTCCAAGACGGACAGGCGTGCAGTAGATGATGTGTGCAGGTGGAGAACATTACAGAGAAATTTGAGTATTACAAACGGATAAACTGAAATGTAATTAATGTTGGTAGAAGTGGAGGATGAGGAGCAGGATCCATCACAGCTTCCAGGTTTCACCAGGACAGCATCAGACCCTCCAACATCCGTAGATCCCTCAGTGGCTGCACTGCAGCATGCTCTGTGAATGAGAAAACACAGGGCAGGACTCCGAAACCACAGCAGATTTAAAAGTACAATAGTGGTTCAACAGTATCACAGATAGGAGAAGCCGGCCCTAACTATACGCTTCATCGAACAGGAACGTTTTTAACCTAATCTTAAATATAGGAAGGGTGTCTGCCCCCCGGACTGAGACTGGAAGACGATTCCACAGGAGAGGAGCCTGGAAGTTGAAGGCTCTGCCTCCCGTTTTAATTTTAGAAATTCTGGGAACCTCCAATAAGCCTGCATATTGGGAGCGTAATGTTCTTGATGGGCGATATGGGACTAAGAGATCCCTGAGGTAGGATGGCGCCTGATCGTTGAGCGCTTTATAGGTGAGGAGCAGGATTTTGAATTCTATACGAGATTTCATAGGAAGCCAGTGTAGAGCGGCTAATACAGGTGAGATATGCTCCCTTCTTCTAGTGCCAGTTAATACAGAATGATGTGAAAAGTCAAAGCTGGCAGAGATTTGACAGTGTAGCAGGAGACAGTTTAAATACATCTACTATTATGTAGTGTTTAATAAAGGGGAGCAGGATGAGAAGAAGAATTTTAAGATTTAGTTTTATCAAATTACAATATTTTCCAGTACTTTCTGTGTTTTGTGTCTGAAGAGATGCTGTTATGCTGTCAAACAGACATTTTCCTCAATTGTTGTTGATCTTTGGTCTCACAGAACACAGCTGCAAGATGACTTTTACTGATGAAATGTAAAGACCTTAAGGATGAGATACTATTAATTATAACAGGTGGAGTTCAGATGAAACCGGACTGAAAGTGAAAACATTAACTGTAATTATTGAAATGGTGGCATATTGATCGGAGTTCTGTTGTTTAGCTGGACAAGTGGTGAAGCAGATGAACCAGAGGTTGAATATTGGCTTCAGCGAGGCTGAAGTTTTAGACATCTTCTGTGACACATGTGAAGCTGTGGCCCGACTGCACCAGTGCAAAACCCCCATCATCCACCGAGACCTCAAGGTAACAGCCTTCATCTCCTCATCTGCTATTTCTTCAAGATTTTGACATGCATCTCACTCACCTCTAAGTCATCTGCTGTTTGGGGTTTTGTTTCATGAAATTTTTAGTTGTTTTAAAGTGTTTGACTAAGGCTGTTATCATGTAGGGTTTTTACAGACAGCCATCCATCTGTTTTTGTTGTCAGATCAGCTGTACACATTCAAATCTTTCATGAAACTTCAAGAGCAATCTCAATGTTTAGTATTACTGAACAGATACACATGAGGTATTCTTTAATAGAACCAGAAAACATAACCAAAAAAAGGTCAGAAAGTGCGAATTAGCAGAAGCTTGTGTATGAAGCTGAGCTTGTGTATTAGGCCTAATGATTTAGGCCTAAATATAAAATCTAGATTTAATCTAGATTAGCAGTTTTCGATTTTAAACCACAAAATTGAAAAAAAAAATTCTAAACTGTCACAAAAAAATAAAGTAGTCTCGCCCATGTAAACAAATCAATTCAAGAACAAAGATAAAAATGTTTACTGTAGATCATTCCTGCTTTTTTCTTTTTGCAAATATATATTTTCATTTCTAAATGTGCTAGTGTTAAATATTATTTTACTGAGGGATTTTTAACTTCAATTATTTATTTTTTTGTTTATCCATTTGTAAAGTTCTTTCTGAGGTTGTCATGTTGTCATATATTGTTCTTTGTTGCCTGTGATAAATTTAAAATAAATTTAAAAATTTAAAAATCGTAGGAAAATCGGATTGTTCTGTTTGAACTGAGCCTGGTTCCACAGGGTCAATAACCGAGTTCCTCTTGTTGCTGTTTTAAATAAGAGCCGCAATAGCACCGGCGAAAACACAGTAACAGGTTTTGTTTATTAATTTAATTAGTTTAATTATAATCCATGAAACATTTCTGTTTCTTTCCCAGGTTGAAAACATCCTCTTGAATGATCAGGGCAGTTATGTGCTGTGTGACTTTGGCAGCTCAACTCACAAAATTCTGCAGCCTCAAAAAGATGGAGTCAGCGCCGTGGAGGACGAGATCAAAAAGTAAGCTGAACTCACTGTAGCTGCTGTTAAATGGTCAGTAACCATTTTAGTAATCTCAGATTTACTGTAGCAGGAAACTAAACTGTCAAAATGCATCATGAACCACATGAAATTATGCATAAACTCAGAAACATCTTGAAAAATTCCAGCATCAACATTTAGTTCCTGTTTTAGCTACGATATGTTGTTCTGTAGGTTTCTGGGTAAAGTCCTTTAATGTCGTCAGCTTCAGCTATGATTTTAAAGTAAGGAGGCAAAAAGTAACACTGTCTGCAAATGAGTCAAAGCTCATACAGATCTTTCTCACTTCTTCGATTTATTTATTTACCTTTTAAAATTTACATGTTGTACATTTGTTTTGAATATGAATTGTTTTTTGGATGTATGGTGTGGTAGGCTGTTGTAGGTTTCTTTTTTGCTTTTGGAACACATTGAGTTCATGCTTTAAAAGGAACTTTAGCTGGAAAAAAAGTTTAAATTAATTGTTAAATCTTCATGTGAACTTTGACCAGACATTGACTCTGTTGTAATTGGCAGGTACACAACTCTGTCGTACCGAGCGCCGGAGATGATTAATTTGTATGCAGGGAAAGCCATCACCACCAAGGCTGATATATGGGTATGTGTATGTGTGCATGTCTGTCTGTGTCCTGCATGGCTAGTTTGTCCTGGGCATGGTTCCGGCCCAACAGGTTTTTTTCTCCTCCTCCCTCTCCTCCACCTCAGTCTTCCCTTTTTGCTGCCTCGGGCCGTTTCATCTTCACCAGCTCCAACAACGTTTGTGTCTCCATCAAAACATGAAATAACAGTAAGAATAAAGCCAGGATGGCATCTCATCCTGTTCCTTGCCTCACCTGCTGTGCCGTTCCAGTCCCCCTGGTGCGGATATTTAGGCAGCAGCAGACGACTTAATCAACTGCAAAGAGGCTGGAATCAGGTTTGGCAGCAGCCATTTTGAAGAGCGCAGTATAATCAGAGTTAAAGCAGCAGTGCTGAATCTGAATCATTTTTGTGTGAGATTTTGGCACAATGCATTCCGGATGGGGAGTCTAGAGTTGTGATGTCATCGGTCAAGTGTGAAGGAACAAAAAATTCCTCTGGAAAAAAAAAAAATTCTAACTCACGGCCACGGCAACAGTTTTCACCACACGTTAATAATTTTTACATCAAAATGTGGGCACGACCCTCCCGATCGCTCCAATGTGAGTAACAAAGCTGAGAATTGTACGGTTTTGTTGCTATGACCCTCCAAGCACAGCTTCGCGCTCCTTCTCTTCCTATCTCTCCCATTATAAATTTTCGCTGATTCATCCTGCATTTTAGTAAAACATTGTATTTCTAACCTGCTCCTGTGCCCACATTTTTCAAGCTACAGAATTAAAAGATACATCAACATGACCAGGAGACCATCACCTCTCAGACAATGTGCTCATTTTGTGATTACGAATTATGGTTTTTGATTTATGAGCAGTTGATCGGGGTCTATTTTAGCCCTCAGAGCATTAAACTGTTGTTTCTCCCCACACTGTGGGAGAAGAATTTGGGACTTTGATGGCTCCTTTACATCAAAGAGCTTCACCAAGTGCGTGCGTAACCGTAGCAACGATCCACAGCTCCATACTGAGAGCATTTTGGCTGTTGTTTTTTCCTTAATAACTTTTGATATAAAGGTTGCAAGCTCACCAAACTTTGTGAGAGCAATAAAATAAAGGCTCTGCACCATCACCTTCACAAGCTAAGTTCTGTCCACTATAGCGATGTATTCGCTGTTTCAGTGCAAATTCATTCCCCATTTATTTCTATGGAGATAGTCTGCAGCACGTATGATTTGTGTTAACAGATACTCTAATTGATATCATAATCACCACAGAAACAACACAGCTTGGTGGCTAAGCTGTTTACTACATCAGACTGAAAGCTGATTGGCTGTTGGATTTTCCTTAATATCTTTGGATCTAAATGTCTGACATATACCAAACTTGGCAATAATGATCAGAAAGACATCAGCATCCCACCTGTGAACTTCTGTATTAAGCCACAGTAGAGTCCCGACGCCCAACTCTCACAATTGCCGCGGGAATTGTCTAGTTTGGATTAGGTGTGTACAGATCAATACAAGCTTTGAATTGATTTTTGTTATTGGTCACATAGCAAACTAACTTCCTGTCAACTACAGCCCTCTGCACTCTCAATTCCTGTTCTGTGTTTAGTTCCGCCTTTTTAACCTCTACTGTTTGTTCATTGATCCTCAAACATGTCACACCCAGCTGCTCAGATCGAGTGTTTAGCATCAGGTTTGATTAGTTCAGTCTTCACAACAAAATTATTCTATTTCCAAAGTCTCTTCATCTCAAACAGTAAAATCTATTTCCAAAGTCTCTTTATCTCAAACAGTAAAATCAGCAGAAAGCGTCCGGGGACAAATGTAGTGCTGGTTGAATATATTAGTCCATATTATTTCTGTTCAGCCATGTTGCTCAGGACTGGCGGGGGGCGGTTCAAAGGACAAATGGCAAATTGAAACAAATCATTACAACAAAACAAACCAAAACAGAAGCTGCCTCATTACTGTTTACTACAGCATACTGGAAAACACACAATCCTACAGTAACCTAAACAATTAAAGTACTGTTAATAAGGCAGTTATACAAACAGTTAAATAAAGCTTCACTTTCACAGACATTTCCTTATTAAAAATGACTCAAATCAATTATCAAAATAGTTGGTGATTTAATGTAATAGTTGGCAGTTAATCTTTAACTAATCTTTGTAATTTTAATACCTTAGAAAATCAGGTACAATTTTTCTTGAACCGTTTACCATTAGCAATGATTTATTTTATTCTGTTTTGAGTTTCTTGATCTAATTTATTCTATTTTTTCATTTTAAATTCTCTACACACTGCTCTAATCTGTGTGAAAGGTGCCTTACAAATGACTGATTCATCAGATAACACATTGTTGTGATGGGGTGGCTGTAGCTTAGCAGTAGAGCAGTCGCCCACCAGTCGGAGGATTGGTGTTTCGATTCTGGGCTCTGGGTTCCATGTCGTTGTGTCCTTGGGCAAGATACTTAACCCTGATTTGCCTCAGATGGCGTTTGCCACCGGTGTGTATATAAATGAATGGTTTCCTAAAGTGAAGGTGGCATTGTATACAGCCACTGCCATCAGTGTGTGAATGGGTAAATGAACACTTGTAGTGTGAAGAGCTTCGAGTGATTGAAGACTAGAAAAGCACTATACAAATGTAGGACATTTACCATTTGATGTGGTAATATAGAACACTAAAATATATTTAAAATGTGTGCATTGTTTAAATTAATTTAATGGATATTTCCTTCAGAGTCAGATGTCTAAAGGTGATTAACAGCAATTTTCTTTTTTTTATTTACAGGCTCTTGGATGCTTGTTGTACAAGCTGTGCTTCTTCACGCTTCCATTTGGGGAGAGTCAAGTCGCTATTTGTGACGGAACCTTTATTGTTCCAGATAACTCCAAATTCTCCTTCAAGCTGCACTGCTTAATCCGTAAGTGACGGTCAGCCTGGAGAAGTGCGAGAGTAATTCATCTAGCTTCTGTGGGTCTTTTCTGATGATTATAATATATTCGCACTCTGTTGTTATGAAACAAAGCTGTAGAAATACAGTTTGAGGCAGAAGCTTTTTTCCACTTTGATGTTTGTAAATCAGTTTATGAATTGGTACATTTGACTAAACGAAGAAACTTGACTGCATCAGAGTTTAGTAAATTAAATATTGCAGCACTGAAGATTTAGACTGTACAGTTATATCTTGGATCTTTTTCGTACGAATAATGATTATAATGTACACACAGTGTAGTGTAGTGATTTACACAGCCTCAGCCTGTTTGGACCAGTCATTAAGTTACTTTACTTCCTTTTTTTCATTTCCTGACCAACAGCTCCACCAAGTGGCTGCGAAGAAAAGGTGCAATCACAATAAATCGGCTTTGTGAAATAATTTCTCTGTCTGCAGGATACATGCTCGAACCAGATCAGGAGAAGAGACCAGATGTTTACCAAGTATCCTACTTTGCCTTCAAGTTAGCTGGAAAGGACTGTCCAGTGCCAAATCTCTTTGTAAGTTAACAGTGATGCAAGAAGCATAATTTTAGCTTATCCATGTTTTTATTTATAGAATTAAAAATAATCTAACTACAGGATTTGCAAATAGTTAATATAATTAATAACATTTTACTCACATTCATTTTCTGTGGTAAAGATCACAAATAAAGATTACAAATGATTATATATTACATTATTGTGGCTGATTGAAAACAATAAAAGGGACTTACCGTATTGTCACAAGCATAAGGCGCATCGTACTGAAAGGCGCAGTCTCAGTTCTGTGCGCTATTGCTGTATTTCACACACATAAGGCTTAGACCTAACTAAAGGGCATGGTTTTTATATACAGAAATGGATATATATATAAATTAAGCGGGAGCAAAACTGAGTTTAGTTGTGCTTTATTTAAGTATTGATTACAAATTCCTAACATTTTTCTAATCAATAGGTGCGGGCATGGTAAAACAAACAAATGAAACAAGCATGGGTACTTATTTGAAAATAGAGCGGGGTAATGTCGTCAGTCAAACCCATCAAATTCCTCATCCTCACTTTCTGTTTCGTAACAGCAGCGCTAAATCTCCATCAAACATGCCAGTTTAACTTATTTCACCATCAGAGTCACTTCCCGTGCCGTGCGGCTCCTCTGAATTGATGCCGGCTTTTGTGAAAGCTCGAACAACAATTCCAGCAGACACGTTAGCCTAAGCATCTACAATCCATTCGCAAATTGCGGCGTAACTCGACCGGTGCTGCTTTCCATGCTTAGTGAAACTTTGGTCTGCTTTTTATTATAATCATCTGGAAAAATGTCCGCAGAAACTCAGCTGCATCTTCTTGACCTGTCGGAGCTCATTTCCCAGCCTCGCTCGCTTGCGAACCATATCCAGATTCATTAATCTTAAATTCTCACACAGCTGCTCAATTTCCATGTTCCTCCGCGTAGCTGATAGGCTCCAGTTTAAATTGTGCTTCATAAGCGTGTTTTTTGCCATTTTCAGGGTTGTTAAAACAACAATATTCTGCATATCGCACATCCCCGTTCTCTTAAATACAATCCGCACCCACACTTCCCCCTTTAGCATTCTCATTAAGTTCTCCTCTACGTCCACCTTACAACAATAAAAATATTGGGAGCATTGCACTATAGGGCGTGCAGCACATTTTGAAGAAAATGTTACACTTTTATGTGTGCCTTATAGTCGTGAAAATATGGTAAGTCAAAACACATGTCCAAAAGTAAAATTCAGTTAATAAGCCTCTCTGTATCAATTAAGCAAAATATCAGTTTCAGAGGATCTTTAAATGCAATATAAACATTCAGGACAAGTTCATTTTTAAATGTCAAAGAATCTGGCTGTTTTATGCCTTTTTATTAAGACTACACACAGTAGACAGATATAGGGAGGGGGAAGGCTGAAAGAAGGAATGACAGGTTTTGAGTCAGGACGACTTAGAGCGAGGTCTGTAGCTGCTATACATGGGGCGGCTGCTTTGCTCACTGTGCCGCTCGCAGCCCTACCTTCTCCCTCTTTAACAGAAAATCAAATACATACTCAATTATTTATTATAAATCTAAACATTATACTGAAGTGTACAATTAATACAATAAATTCTTAAAAAGTATTAGTCTGGAGAATATTATTTAAAATGCCTTATTTCCAGTTGCGAAATTAAATGCTTTTATTTCAAATTTCCAGGAAATGATCAGGCCTGTTTTTATCACTAGTGCTACTGGTGGGACTATTGCAACAAAAATTCCCAAATCCCTTTTTTTTTTTTTTTTTTTTTACCATAGACTGCAATAGTAATAGATAAGCCTGTAAAACTGGGAGTCCGTCCCCCCCCCTCCCCCCCCATTTCAGCATTGTCATTGTCTGTGTTAATGAAGAATGAAGTAGCAGCCATACCTGCTAAAGCTCATAACTTAAAGGATGAGACTATTTTTTCTTCAATTGGGCCCTTAATTCTATATCACAACATTATGTTCTAGTCACCCTATTTTCAAATTTGGCGATTTGACGAAGATTTTGTGTTTTGAAGATATCCTATCATGAAACTGCTTCCTATCACTGGACAATTGGGTGAAACTGTAAACAACACCCTCATTCCATATCAATGGTCACACTTCAAGATGTGAAGTGGAATGAGAGTCGTTGTGGTTATATGATCCAGAGAATGATCTGATGGTGAAGAGCAGTTAAACTTCCTGGGATGCGATCTCTAGGCAGGGTGGTATGTAGCAGATAGATTATTACGCAACCCACCTCCTCTGTTCAAAGTTGGTCTTTCTAAATGGACATAGATGGCCTCCTTTACTTCCCTCGCAAACCACCTGTCCTTCTTGTCTAAAATGTGTACGTCAGTGTCTTTAAAGGAGTGTCCCTTTTTCTTTAGATGCAGATTTAGTGCCGAGTCCTGTCTTGATGTGATGGCCCCCCTGTGTTGTGCCATGCGTTTACGGAGTGGTTGTTTGGTTTCTCCGATATATAAATCTGGGCACTCTTTACTGCATTGTACAGCATAAACAACATTGTTGAGGTTTTGTCTTGGAGTTTTATCCTTGGGGTGGACCAGTCTCTGTCTGAGGGTGTTGCCAGGCTTGAAATAAACAGGGATGTTGTGTTTGAAAAACTGAGAAGAATCTTCAGAAGAGAGACCAGATACGTATGGTACTACTACATGTTTCCCTCTGTTTTGCTTATTGTCAGTCTGTGTTTTGGTTTCTTTCCCCTGTCTTCCATCTGTCTTGGTGAATGCCCAGTTGGGGTAACCACAATTTCAAAGTGCTTGTTTGATGTGTGTGTGTTCCTTCTCTTTCCCTTCTGCTTTCGAAGGAATGCTGTCTGCCTGGTGTTGAAGTGTTCTGATGACCCATAGTATGTGTTCCAGTGGGTGATGAGTGTCAAAGAGTAAATATTGGTCAGTGTGTGTGGGTTTCCTGTAGACCTCTGTGCTGAGACCCCCACCTTCTTTTTCATCAAGGACACAATCCAGAAAAAGCAGTTTTCTGTCTTTGGAGTCCTCCCTGGTGAACTTGATGTAACTGTTGGCTGAGTTTAGGTATTGTGAAGGCTTCTACTTCCTGGTTTTTGATTTTACAGAATGTATCATCTACATATCTAAACCAGTGGCTTGGTGTTGCTCCTTTGAATGAGGTCAGTGCTTGGCTTTCACTTCCTCCATGTAAAGGTTCGCCACAAGGAGGGAGACTGGAAAGCCCATGGCACATCCATGTTTCTGCCTGTAGAATTCACCATTATACTTGAAGTAGCTGATGGTGAGGCAAAGTTGCAAGAGGGAGCAAATCAGGTCTGAGGTGAGGTTGGTTCTCATGTGCAGCTCTTTGTCCTGTTGTAGTTTGTTTCCAACTGCCTTCACTGCTTCTGTTGTGGGGACGCAGGTGAACAAGGATGTGACATCGAATGAAACCATGGTTTCATCTGGGTCCAATTTTAGTTTGCTGATCTTGTCTGTGAAGTTCTTGGAGTTCTGGATGTGATGTGGTGTTTTTCCTATTTAGGGAGACCGAATTATTGACAGAGTTTTGCAATATTGTAAGTGACAGAATTGATGCTGCCAACAATTGGTCTGAGGGGGGGCACCCTTCCTTGTGAATCTTCGGGAGCCCATACAGTGAAGAAAACGTATTTGAACTGCTATTTCTCCCACTTATTTCTCCCACTTAGAAATCATGGAGGGGTCTGAAATTGTCATCGTAGGTGCATGTCCACTGTGAGAGAGATAAACTAAAAAGAAAAATCCAGAAATCACAATGCATGATTTTTTTAATGATTTATTTGTGTGATATAGCGGCAAATAAACACCTGAGAAAATGAATGTTAATATTTGGTACAGTAGCCTTTGTTTGCTATTACAGAGGTCAAACGTTTCCTGTAGTTTTTCACCAGGTTTGCACATACTGCAGGAGGGATCCTGGCCCACTCCTCCACAAAGATCTTCTCTAGATCAGTCAGGTTTCTGGGCTGTCGCTGAGAAACACGGAGTTTGAGCTCGCTCCAAAGATTTTCGATTGGGTTCAGGTCTGGAGACTGGCTGGGCCATGCTAGAACCTTGATATGCTTCTTACGGAGCCAGTCCTTGGTTTTCCTGGCTGTGTGCTTAGGGTCGTTGTCGTGTTGGAAGACCCAGCCACGACCCATCTTCAATGCTCTGACTGAGGGAAGGAGGTTGTTCCCCAAAATCTCACAATACACGGCCCCAGTCATCCTCTCTTTAATGCAGTGCACTCGTCCTGTCCCATGTGCAGAAAAACACCCCCAAAGCATGATGCTACCACCCCCATGCTTCACAGTAGGGATGGTGTTCTTCGGATTGTACTCTTCATTCTTCTTCCTCCAAACACGCTTAGTGGAATTATGACCAAAAAGTTATATTTTGGTCTCATCTGACCACAAAACTTTCTCCCATGACTCCTCTGTATCATCCAAATGGTCATATGCAAACTTAAGACGGGCCTTGACATCTGCTGATTTAGGCAGGGGAACCTTTCGTGCCATGCATGATTTCAAATCATGAAGTCTTAGTGTATTACCTACAGTAACCTTGGAAACGTTGGTCCCAGTTCTTTTCAGGTCATTGACCAACTCCTGTCGTGTAGTTCCGGGCTGATTCCTCACCTTTCTTAGAATCATTGAGACCCCACGAGGTGATATCTTGCATGTGGCTCCACTCCGATTGAGATTGACCGTCATGTTTAGCTTCTTCCATTTTCTAATAATTGCTCCAACAGTGGACCTTTTTTCACCAAGCTGCTTGGCAATTGCTCCGTAGCCCTTTCCAGCCTTGTGGAGGTGTACAATTTTCACTCTTGTGTCGTTGGACAGCTCTTTGGTCTTCGCCATGTTACCAGTTAAAGTCTTGCTGATTGTATGGGGTGGACAGGTGTCTTTATGCAGCTAACGACTTCAAACAGGTGCATCTGATTAAGGATGATACATGGAGTGCAGTTGGACTTCTAATGGGCGGACTAACAGGTCCTTCAGGGTCAGAATTCTAGATGACACACAGGTGTTCAAATACTTATTTGCAGCTGTATCACTCAAATAAATCATTAAAAAATCATGCATTGTGATTTCTGGATTTTTCTTTTTAGTTTATCTCTCTCACAGTGGACATGCACCTACGATGAAAATTTCAGACCCCTCCATGATTTCTAAGTGGGAGAAATAGCAAAATAGCAGGGTGTTCAAATACTTGTTTTCTTCACTGTATATGCATGCGATTGTGTCCCCTGGGTAGAGTCGGTAGTACATGTGTTGGTCAATGTGGCCGACCGGAGTCCCCAAAAAGGGATCAGGGCAACCCGAAGAAGTGGAGACCATAAAATCATCATTAAAAAACATTTATTGTCAGTGGTACACGCTAAAACACAAAACAGCATATGCTAGCACCAGCGGGAAAAGTCCACCTCTCACGAGGGGGACCAAACGGGTAGTCCCACACACACACACACACACGTCCCCAGGGAAAACTCTCCATCTGCCATTCAGTTCCCCCTCATAAGCAGGTGAGAAGGGGAGGGCTCATTACCTTTCAGTCAATGGCTTCCGTAAGTTTCAGGTATTGTAGGCAGCGGAAAATCTTTTTCTTATAGCACTCGGTTGGGTCTCTTTTCAGTCTCTCATATGTGTTGGTGTCGCGGAGTAGATTGTCTATCTTTAAGTTATACTCAGTTGTGTTTAACACAACTGTGCATCTCCCTTTGTATCTGCTGGTAGTATGGTGATAGTTTTGTCCTTGCTCAGAAATGCAATGGCTTTCCTCTCCGGGTAAGTGAGATTTGATGCATGAACCTTTGCACTCGTGAGTGCTGCAGATACCTTAATCCTGATTTGTTCTGCTTCAGCATGCGGTATCCTGTTGTTTCTAATGGCTGACTCTATGGTTGTGATAAGTTCAACTGGTAGCTGATGTGGTAAAATGGCAAAGTTGAGTCCTTTCCCTAACATGTCCCTTTCTGGTTTTGTGAGGTCCCTGTCAGACAGGTTTTTCACCCAATTGGACTGATTTGTGGTCTGTGCGGCTGTTCGTGATCAGACCTGTTAGGACTTGAGGTGGCTCCTTGTGATCGATCTTAAAGGATGTTGAACTTCCGGGACTGTCTTTCCTTGCTCTTGTTGTGTTGTGCTAGTTGTGCCTTACCCACGACCTTGGAGACCTCTTCTATGATGTCGGTTGGTAACTGTGCTGTCAGTTTAAGAATCTGGTTGCCCTTTTGTTTCAGTGCCCCTGTAGTGAAGTGTCATATTCTTTCACTGAGGAGTTGTTATGCTCTTTGCAAAATCTGTTCTGCTCTGTGGCCTCTAACTGTGGACCCAAGGCGTAAGCTTTTTGGGACCAGTCCAGACTGTCTGCATCTGAGGTTGAATCAGAGGTGGTTCCTGTAGTCTGCAATCTTACTTGAGATCTTCTCATACAAAGCAAGATGTCTGTGTAGATTCTCACTCGTTCAGGTCATTGTAGTGTCAAAGTAGTTACTTGCAACTGGACTTTTTTTTCCTCTTTTTTCCTTGTAGCTTGAAGACGTTTCACCTTTCATCCAAAAGACTTCTTCACTTCTGGCCAGATGCTGAAACTGTAAACAACACCCTCATTCCATTACAATGGTCGCATAAGTCACACTTCAAGGTGTGAAGTGAAATAAGAGTTGTTGTGGTTACTTGATCCAGAGAACGAGTCCTGCTCTGATGTTCTTTAATTCATTTACAATTTTATACACTCAGAGTAAAGTATGTATGTTTCCAACATAGGATAGGTTCCTAATATAGATTCATACTATATTCCATCCTTTCTGCATCCTCAACCACTGTTCCTCTTGATGAATCCATTTGTAGTATTTTCATTACCACTCTGGTGTGTTGTGGTTTTCCGCAGAGTTCTCCCATCCCCACATCACTGCCTGAGCCTCTGACGGCCAGCGACATCGCTGCAAAAAAGAGCATGACGAAAGCCAGGTAACATTGCTGCTCACTACAACCTCAGAATAGAACAGAAAGCCTTTATTTACTTTTAGGATACAAGATTTGAGGTGCTTCTCTGAATCATTGCATCAGTAGCCAAGGCATCATTATTAAATACACATTACATATTGCGCATATAGAAAATTTAATAAAAAATATACATAACTCATAAAAGATGCATATTTACAGGAAAGACAGCATATTAAAAAGATGATTTTAGTTGTTGCACATTTGAGGAATTGAGAAATCATGGATTTTAAAATTTTTATTTTTTATTCATTCTGCACTTTAGGGTCAGTACCTCATATAATGAACAGATGCATATTCATTCTTTTCCCTCTGCATTTATTGTGATTTAATGAATGCTCAAACTGTTATTGAACAAGGAAAGGCAAATCCTACTTGTTTCCTCTCAGAATAACCGACTCTGTGGGTCCGACTGAAACATCGATTGCTCCCAGACAGAGGCCGAAAGCTGTGAACAGCAACATCCTGCCGATCGCAAATACCGTGACACCCCATAAAATGACTGTGCCTTCAGCACCTGTCAGCAATGGCCAGAGAGGTCAGTTCATTGCCTGTCAGATACTGCCTTGTTAGCAGCTTCTCCTCTGAACATGAAACACATAATTCAAAGCTCAGAAAGGGATTTTAGGTGGTTTGTTTAGAGAGACATTTGATCATTATTCAATACAGAGTTCAGGATTTCTTAGAATTGGGGGCGGCTGTAGCGCAGAGGTAGAGCAGCCGTCTACCACTTGGAAGTCGTCAGTGTATGAATGCTTAGTTTCCTGATGTGCGTGCGGCTTTGTGTATCGCCACCGCTAGTGTGTGAATGGGTGAATGGACACTTGTAGTGTAAAGCGCTTTGAGTGGTCGAAAAGACTAGA
Organism: Eupleurogrammus muticus; assembly: GCA_036785175.1. Lineage (NCBI taxonomy): Eukaryota > Metazoa > Chordata > Actinopteri > Scombriformes > Trichiuridae > Eupleurogrammus > Eupleurogrammus muticus. The sequence continues at coordinate 7,668,914 of JAYKQN010000025.1, read as the reverse complement.
AAGGCGCTATATAAATGCAAGCCATTGACCATTCTTTAGTATGTGATGTATGTATTTGTAGGTATTATTTATACATGAAATTTCACCGGTCTGGCCCACTTTAGATCAAACTGCTGTATATGTTAATCCTCTGTATTAGACAGTTTATTGTGCATCTGTCCTTGCAGCCCCTACCCCAGGCTCTGGGCAGCTGTCCATGCAGCCACAGCCCAGCAGCCAGCAGCACAGAGTCCTGCAGCAGCTGCAGCCTGGAGACCTGCGTCTGCAGCACCACCACCACCACCACCAACAACAACAAGCCCTGCAGCAACAACAGGCCAATGCACAGCAACTCAAATACCTCCAGGTACATCAACCAACATGGCATATTTTTACTTGGGCTGAAGCTGCTGATGTCATGCTCATGTTCAGTGTTATCTCTTCAGCATCCTAGACACTTCACATGTTTTATTGTTGCTATAAACTGTCCGTGTCTGCTTTTTGTTTATATTGTTGTAGGCTGTGCAGTCTGTCTTGTTGTTCAAATGCTTGTATTTTAAGTCTGTTTTTCCTGATTCCGTGCTACTGTTTTTTTCCTGTAAAGGAATAATTATGACCGCAGTGGTTTTTAAAATTGCTATTAAGTGTTTGCTTCATGTCCAGTACCAACAGGCCATGCAGCAGTCCCTCCAGCAGCAGCAGGTTCTGCTGCAGCAGCAGCAACAACAGCAGATGATGATGCAGCCGATGTACCAGCAGCAGGTCGCTCAGGCCCAGTACGCAGCCATGGTGAGTTCGGATTTGCAGATTTGATTTTAGTTTTGGAGTCTTCTTTTCACAGATAGAACCATCTTGACTCACCATGACTTAGTTTGTTTTAGGCGGGTTGTCTCCATTAAGAATTAATGGGGAGAGGCAGTAATGAACTTTTTTATCCGTGTGTGTTTACATCACACCAACCACCTCACAGGGTGGTGTCTCCACCACTACAGACCACAGTGCATTCCTGCTCCATGTTCATTCATTGTTGATCAATAATTAATCACTAATGTTGACTGAATTCTGATGCTGATATTTAAGGATGGTGGGTTTTTCTGTGACGTGAATCTCTGGCCAGTGTCCAGAAGCCTGGTGACATCACATTAAAATAACTACACAGCTCGCTTACAATCTAAAGGAGATGAATCCAAAAATAGAGCCAGAGATCAGATTTTGATGATCAATCTGGTGAAAATGCAACAATAGATGTCCATCAAAGGGATTTTAATTTAGTTCAAACTTCAAGCTTCAGGTGGTTGATGTTGCATCAAACTTAAATCATTACAGGATTGTGGAGCCAAAGAGTGGATCCTATTCTGTAGTAAATGGTTTCAGCAAGTAACCAAAACACATGGAGACGCAGCGTGAAGTAACAGAGCTGAATATTTCCTTCAATGTCAGAACAGCCTAAAACTGCTTTCTGTTTAAACACTGGCAGTCTGTTGGAATCTGTGCCAGCAGCATTGGGACGCAGATGCTCAAACTTCCTAGTGATTCTGTCCAAGTGTTGAGAAAACTAGTATTTATGCAGATCCCACATCAAACACACAAACACAGGTCCTCCAAATACACACAACAATTTTTAGCTCGCTTCCCACCGAACCAAGTACCATCTGTTTTATTTCAGACGCAATCTGGTCGTAGCAAAGCCATGAGGGATCGAACAGAGGGTGAAATGAAGCAGTTTGCATCCTGACATATGAAGCAGTTCATAGGCAGGCGCAGAGATCATTCTGATTCCCAAGAAACAGCTGAATACTAAAATACAGCGGTCCCTCTGTGAGCCTTCATTGGTGCCAAGTGACTGCACACTTGGAATATGTTGGGATGACAGCACAACAAAGTTTTTGTAAAATTCTGCTTTATAAATGAAGATCATTAAAACTGTAAAATGCAGACAAATTCAAACAGCAGATAAACAATTTGTGAAGTGATTTTTTTTTTTGGGGGGGGGCATTTTTGCCTTTATTTCTAAATGAATGACAGGCAGAAGTGGTCCAGCCAGCTGGTAGTCAAACTGGAGAATTGCTGTTTAGAACATGTCTGTCTATACATGCATTACATGCCTAAACTACTTGTAATTAATCCACAAAGTAATTGGTGGAGGTTAACTGTTGGAGGTTTATTCATTTATTTCTAATTGTTTGTTTAAAAATTCCTTATGCCCTCATTAACTTGTACCTAGAGCTGCAACAATTAATCCATCCATTCATTATTTGAAAACTACTACATTAATCATCAATTATTTTGGTAATTGATTAATGGATATGAGTAATTTAGATAAATAACTGACGATCTCTGGGTAGTGGACTATTGGTCTGGATAAAAAAAAATAAAGCCTCTTAGTAGAAATACAATAGGTAATATCTAAAATGCGGTTATCAATGAACATCAGGACACAACAAAATGTTTTTATTTTGTACAAAGACTTTTCCATCTGAAAAGTCTTAAAGGATAAGACAGTCTAAGAAAAGGTAGAGTTAAAGGATGAGACAATTGGGCCATTAATTCTACCTCACAATGTTATGTTCTACTCACCCAAGGTGGTATCACATTTGGAGATCTGCCAAAGATTTTGGGTCTGAAGATATCATGAAACTGCTTTCTATGGGCGAAGTGATGCAGACCAAAACATACGTGGTACTAATTTATGATTATGGTACAGTATCACTTGTAGGAGTGTGTTGTGTTTGTGCTTTTGCGTTGTTCAGTTTTTAAGTATTTTGATTAATTTTAGTAAAGGTGGGCTGCACGTGACCCAACCGGCGTGCACCAGACTGTTTGACAGTCCGCAGACCAGCTCTCCGTTGATTGTGCTAGTTAAAAACTAATGCAAACACATTCCTCCTCAGTTCCCAAAACTGTACAATGTCCACAAGAACACCACCAGGAGCCATTTAGTCGTGGATGTGCAGGCCTGCTGTTCCTCAGCTTGTCTCATCCACCCAAATTTATTTAAAAAAAAATAAAAACCGAACAACCCGGATGTTTTAAACAGGACAACACACCTACAAGTTGTTAGTGCTACTGTACCATAATCCATAAACTGGAAACAATGTATCTTTTGGCCTGCATCACTTTGCCCATAAGCCGTTTCATGATATCTTCAGACTTCGGCAAATCTTTGGCAAATCTCCAAATGCAAAAATTAACACCTTGGGTGAGTAGAACATAATGTTGTGATGTAGAATTAAGGGACGATTGAAATATGGTCTTATCCTTGAAGCTTTTGGAAACAAATCCACATTTTACATTTTATGAACCAAATAACTATACTTTTCAGTAATCAATAGCTTGATTAACTCTCATTATATGCCTTAGTTGCAGCTCCTACTTGTACATCTGTGTGTCTTTGCATTTTAGCTTCACAGACTGTGAAGCTCTAAATAGTTTTCCGACATCCTGCAGTAAATGGTAAAGAGGCAGCTTTGTTTTGTTGGTTTGTTATAATTATTTGATCCTGCATGTTGTTTCAACTTTGATCCCCCCACGCACACTGTCCCAGCTTCCAAAATCCCAAACTGCTTTCTATCATCATCTCATAATCTTCTCGTCGTCATTGTGAAATCAGAAGTTCATCCCTCATCCCGTTCCCCCTTCTGTCCTTCCCTGCCTTCCTAATAGCTGCACCAGTACCAACAGGCTTTTGTCCAGCAACATCAGCAGCAGCATCATCATCACCAGCAGCAACAGCAACAGCAGCAGAAGCAGCAGCAGCATCACCCCGTTCAGCAGCCCCTCCCCTATCTATCCTCCCCTCTTGAGTTCCAGATCCCGCTGGGCTCCTATAATGCAACAACTACACCCACAGTTGTACCTAGTCCTGGTCCAGGTCCGATAGGCCAAACACCTGTGGATCCTTCACACACGAACCCCAGGTACAGTAAAATATGATATATGCCAGAACAGTACAGTTCACACTTTATTTATCCCACATGTGCTGTCTCCGACATAACTTACCTAGCAGCCAGCTAAACACTTTTTGCCGTCCACATGTTTATTGATGTGAAGTGTGAAACTGCAAAATGCATATATACAACAAGAAAACACAAAACGTTTGAAGAAAGGATATATTCAATTCAATTTATATGTATAGCCCAGAATCACAAATCACAGATTTTCCTCAACGGGCTTTACAGTTTGTACAAAAGCAACACAACATCCCCTGTCTTTAGACCCTCACATTGTACAAGGTAAAGCTCCCTAAAAAAAACCTTTAACGGGGGAAAAAACTGAAGAACCCTCGGGAAGAGGAGGGATCCCTCTTCCAGGACAGACAGGCTGCAGTAGATGATGTGTGCAGGTGGAAACATTACAGGTAAAATTGGACATTACAAACAGAAAAACAGAAATGTAATGAATTTGGGTGTAAGTGGAGGATGAGGCACAGGATCCATCCGTAGATCCCTCAGTGGCTGCACTATAGCATGCTCTGTGAATGGGGGGGGGGGAAACACAGGGCAGGACTCCAGGAACACAGCAGATTTAAAAGTACAATAGTGGTTCATCAGTATCACAGATGGAAAAAGAAAAAGAAGCTCAGAGCATCTCATGAGGACCCTGCAGACTAACCTATCGCAGCATAACTATGACTAGGCCAGCCAGGGCCGGCCCTAACTATACGCTTCTTCGAACAGGAACGTTTTAACCTATTCTTAAATATACAGTGAAGAAAACAAGTATTTGAACACCCTGCTATTTTGCTATTTCTCCCACCTAGAAATCATGGAGGGGTCTGAAATTTTCATCGTAGGTGCATGTCCACTGTGAGAGAGATAAACTAAAAAGAAAAATCCAGAAATCACAATGCATGATTTTTTAACGATTTATTTGAGTGATACAGCTGCAAATAAGTATTTGAACACCTGTGTCATCTAGAATTCTGACCCTGAAGGACCTGTTAGTCCGCCCATTAGAAGTCCACCTGCACTCCATGTATCATCCTTAATCAGATGCACCTGTTTGAAGTCGTTAGCTGCATAAAGACACCTGTCCACCCCATACAATCAACAAGACATTAACTTGTAACATGGCGAAGACCAAAGAGCTGTCCAACGACACAAGAGAGAAAATTGTACACCTCCACAAGGCTGGAAAGGGCTACGGAGCAATTGCCAAGCAGCTTGGTGAAAAAAGATCCACTGTTGGAGCAATTATTAGAAAATGGAAGAAGCTAAACATGACAGTCAATCTCAATCAGAGTGGAGCCCAATGCAAGATATCATCTCGTGGGGTCTCAATGATTCTAAGAAAGGTGAGGAATCAGTCCGGAACTACACGACAGGAGTTGGTTAATGACCTGAAAAGAACTGGGACCAACGTTTCCAAGGTTACTGTAGGTAATACACTAAGACGTCATGATTTGAAATCATGCATGGCACGAAAGGTTTCCCTGCTTAAATCAGCACATGTCAAGGCCAGTCTTAAGTTTGCATATGACCATTTGGATGATACGGAGGAGTCATGGGAGAAAGTTTTGTGGTCAGATGAGACCAAAATAGAACTTTTTGGTCATAATTCCACTAAGCATGTTTAGAGGAAGAAGAATGAAGAGTACAATCCGAAGAACACCATCCCTACTGTGAAGCATGGGGGTGGTAGCATCATGCTTTGGGGGTGTTTTTCTGCACATGGGACAGGACGAGTGCACTGCATTAAAGAGAGGATGACTGGGGCCGTGTATTGTTAGATTTTGGGGAACAACCTCCTTCCCTCAGTCAGAGCATTGAAGATGGGTCATGGCTGGGTCTTCCAACACGACAACGACCCTAAGCACACAGCCAGGAAAACCAAGGACTGGCTCCGTAAGAAGCATATCAAGGTTCTAGCATGGCCCAGCCAGTCTCCAGACCTGAACCCAATCGAAAGTCTTTGGAGCGAGCTCAAACTCCGTGTTTCTCAGCGACAGCCCAGAAACCTGACTGATCTAGAGAAGATCTGTGTGGAGGAGTGGGCCAGGATCCCTCCTGCAGTATGTGCAAACCTGGTGAAAAACTACAGGAAACGTTTGACCTCTGTAATAGCAAACAAAGGCTACTGTACCAAACATTAACATTAATTTTCTCAGGTGTTCAAATACTTATTTGCTGCTATATCACACAAATAAATCATAAAAAAATCATGCATTGTGATTTCTGGATTTTTCTTTTTAGTTTATCTCTCTCACAGTGGACACGCACCTACGATGAGAATTTCAGACCCCTCCATGATTTCTAAGTGGGGGAAATAGCAAAACAGCAAATACTTGTTTTCTTCACTGTAGGAAGGGTGTCTGCCCCCTGGACTGAAACTGGAAGATGATTCTACAAGATATTGCCATTATCATAATGTTACTTAATAAGACCTGAGACTACTTACTACTACTACTATTGGCAAATCTCTGCCCAAAGAACACAAATTAAGCTCAGAAGACATAACGGGTAAAAATAAGAAATAAGTAGTAGATGCATACCGACAATGTGTTTGCATTCCACCTGTCTACAGAAGCCCACATGGTACATACAGAACAAGGGATCACGAATGAGAGAAATTGCATGAGAGTTCTTATACCAGTTCAAGAACATCAAAGATAAATTCCAATACTCAAATAGATTTTTAAATATAGTAAGTGTAAATAACAAACGTATTTTAAGTAAACTTCAACCTATTTATATTTTTAATATTTTGTCTCAAAACACCACAAGCAGCAACAATCAATTTGTAGCTGCCAGGCATTCTTTCAAGCATGCAGACATCAAAAGTAATGTTATTAATAAATAACAAATAATCAAAAAAAGAAACCAAAAAAAGTAAAACCACTCAAGAATTTCGTGTAATTTAAATGGGATTTGACTTTGTTTAACAGTAACAAAATTGAAATCATATCAGTTACAGAAATAAAATATATTTATTTTGCATTCTGTATCCTAGAGGTTCAGAATTACACTTTTATAAAACATAATTCTGTTTTTTTTACTTTACTTTACTTTCAGGTTTTTTACTCCTGAATAATACCCAGTTTAATTTACTTTTAGCAGCTGAAGTAGAAGTTCAGTTTATTATCATTTGCACGGTTATGGAAACAAGTTTCCTCATACAATTACTCATACAATTTAAGTAACGTAAAAAACTGAAAAAACAATGAACTATACAGTGGCAGAAAAGGAGAAGAGGAGGCAAGATGAAGGGGGAAATCTGATCTTTTTAATGGTTTAGTAAAACTCAAAACTATTATTCTGTTGCCTGATGCAGTAATGAAATGTCTTTCTCTAACAGTCCTGTTTTTGTTTTCAGCAGCAGAAACCCACTGCTCTCAGACGGGATGACCCCTCCCTCCCATAGTACGTTCAGTAACCCCCCTGACATGTCCAGCTGGAATCCATTCGGAGACGACAACTTCTCTAAGCTAACAGAAGAGGAGCTCATTGACAGAGAGTTTGACCTGCTAAGATCAAGTTAGTGACTTGGTTACTGAACCTCTGGTAACATTACGTAATACTCTCCTCTAAGTAGAGCAGATCTACCACTCACTTTCCACATACCTATTGCTCAACCTCCACGTAGGCTGCACCTCAATTCAGAAAATTACTGAGTAACTGACCTTAAGACAAGACATCCATGATCGTTCATAATATTCAAGTATGTTCTAATTTCTAGTAGTACTACTAGTATGCCCTGTTACCCTTTTCTTAGTGTGCAACTACATCGTAGATGCAATGCAGTTCTGAAGTAACTACAGGGTAGTAGGCTGTATTATTCACTGAGCAGAGTTATGCTCTTCTAAGAGTGCAGCTACACTATAGTTGCATTGCATTTATACAGTAACTGCAGGGTAATTGGCTGTATTATCAAGTTGGAACTGTTATCCCCTTCTATATTGTTAAAGTAAAATCTACTGCAGCTGCAATTACAGTCCAAGTAGAGCCAGTGAGTTAGAACACAGGTAGGTAAATGTTTCATGAGGTAACATCTTCTTAAAGCACACTAATAGAAAAACATAACTAATTGGTGTCCCTTTTTGTTATTAATGTTTAAGTTCACTTTAGTATTGATCATTAATTGAGATCTGTTTGCTTCTTAGTGTAAAATTGACGTTCATGTCAGTTGTAGTTAACCATCATACTTTTTCAAAACTAAATCAATTTAAAAGAATGAACATAAGTGAACATAAACGTGAATAATACAAACTGCTATAGAAATCTATTATTTTATGTTTATGTTAACTGTGTTTTACTTCACTGGCCCTACTTAGACTGTAATTACAGTTGCAGTAGACTGTACTTTCACACTTTAGGAGGGGATAACACTTGATAATACAGCCCAATACACACATCACAGAAACTTACAGCATACTGTTAAAACAAAAAAATGCCAGAATGAAAATTAAACTGTACTTGTCTTATACAGTTACATAAAATATTAGCGTTAAATAGCAAAGTGTGAGCACATTTATTTGTTAACCTATCATCAGTCATTTGAGTGAGTAAAATGATATCTGACAAACCTAATTTAGGTGTCTTTCTGTTCTCAAAGAAATATTTCAACAAGCTCATCTACAAAACACAGTCAGCAGTTGCATAACAGCATGTAGACATTAACGTTAGCTTAAGCTTAGTTTACCCACATTAGCGACACTAAGTTGATGCCAGGCCAAATTAATGTATGCTACCGATATGTACTTAATGTAAACTGACATCAATAGATTCTGAATGTTTGTTCAACTAAAATCTATCCATTGCTGTCACTCTTCTGAAATGCGCCTGAAACTGCAGTTTTTAATCTAAAACAATAGATCTTTCAGTCTTACTGTAAAGCCTAGGTGGAATCTGGATTTCTCTAAATGTCTCCTACTTTTATTATATCCTATCATAACTGGGTGAGTTTATTGGTCTCTAATGTAACCAAAAGTTTTAAGAGAATGCATATGTGCACCAGAATGAAAAAGAGAACTATCTATTTTCTACTCGGTTTTATTGGTTGTATTTAAAGTCTCTGTGGTTAAGAATCTATGTTATGTAGCTACTCTGAGTAACTTCTGACTTTCTGCTCACAGAGAAGCCAGCGGAGCGAACAGCCAGTGTGGAAACAGACCGGCTGCAACCAGTCATTGACAAGATTCTTCCCCCCGAAGACCTGTTCGGCTCGATTCCGTTTGTGGCCAGCGCAGGCAAGTCTTAGAAGAGTCTGTACCGTGAAGACCCAGCAGCCACCCCCCTCTGCATCCTTCACCTCCCACAGCTCTTTAGTCAGGCTCTGCCTCAGTAACTATAAGTCAGATACATACGTGGACAAAATTGTTGGTACCCCTCAGTTAAAGAAGGAAAAACCCACAATTCTCACTGAACTCACTTGAAACTTACAAAAGTAACAATAAATAAAAAATTCTTGAAAATTAAATAATCAAAATCAGCCATTACTTTTTAAAATGTTGATTACCATAATTATTTAAAAAAACAAACTAATGAAACAGGCCTGGACAAAAAGGATGGTACCCATAACATATATTTTGTTGCACAACCTTTTGAGGCAATCACTGCAATTAACCAATTTCTGTATTTGTCAATGGGCGTTCTGCAGCTGTCAACAGGTATTTTGGCCCACTCCTCATGAGCAAACTGCTCCAGTTGTCTCAGGTTTGATGGGTGTCTTCTCCAAATAGCATGTTTCAGCTCCGTCCACAGATGTTCAATGGGATTCAGATCTGGGCTCATGGAAGGCCACTTTAGAATAGTCCCAACGCTTTTCTCTCAGCCATTCTTGGGTGTTTTTGGCTGTGTGTTTTGGATCGTTGTCCTGTTGGAAGACCCATGACCTGCGACTGAGACCAAGCTTTCTGACACTAGGCAGCACATTTCTCTCCAGAATGCCTTGATAGTCTTCAGATTTCATTTTACCTTGCATACATTTGAGCAGTTTGCTCATGAGGAGTGGGCCAAAATACCTGCTGACAGCTGCAGAACACTCATTGACAAATACAGAAATCGTTTAATTGCAGTGATTGCCTCAAAAGGTTGTGCAACAAAATAAGTTATGGGCACCATCATTTTTGTCCAGCCCTATTTCATTAGTTTTTTTAAATAATGTTAATCAACAATTCAGAAGTAATGGCTGATTTTGATTTAATTTTGAATAAATTTGTATTTATTGTTACTTTTGTAAGTTTCAAGTGAGTTCAGTGAGAATTGTGGGTTTTTCCTTCTTTAACTGAGGGGTACCAACAATTTTGTCCACGTGTGTATGCATCTCTTCTAGGCTGCAGTTAGTTAGCTACTGTTAGTGAGGAGATGAGTCCAGGTTCTGAGTTCTGTTACTGAAACAGCAGCAGGAGCCTGTATCTACATGATCAGTCAATGCTGGCCCCTGATGCTAGTTATTTTTACTGCCTTTCCAAAACAAACATTTATGCAAGTAACAGAACAAGTGAAGTGACACTAACTCTACCAGGTTCAAATCAAAGGTACGAATACAGCGTACCAATACATACTCTTTTAGGAAGTGAATAAAACTACCAACTAACTGAGTAAGGATCAAACCGCCGTGATTGCACCGGCACTAAAGCAATATATAGAGCCTGAAGTGTGAAGAAGGGCTGAGTGATTTATACTAAACAATTATAATGATGAATAAATAGGCATCTAATTAAACAGTGTCAGTTAGAGAATCACATACGTTATTAATACGTTTAACATTTGGGGGGAGATTTTGATTATTTCAGCCTAGAATTTCACTGATCCTAAAGAGACAGTTTAGTAATTTAAACATCTGGCCCAATTTCCCTCATCTCTATCATGTATCTGAAGCATAGACATAATCCAATACATCCAGTATTGGTCTTAGTGGTGATTTTCAACATGTCCGTTTGAATCCTGGTTGACAAACCCGTTACACCTTATTTGCAAACTGAATAATCCCAGGTAGGAAGCTCAGTGTATCAATGTACTGCGTCAGTCAGCTGCACCATGTCATGGTGCACATTTAATTCATCTGTTGTTGCTTGAAAGGTTTGAAATGAGCCTTGATCCTATTTTTAACAGAGTACCAAACGTTTACTATAGCTGTACTGTGGTTTGCAAAATAGTTCGTGAACAAATCCAGCCCCGGTTTCAATATTCAGTTATTGAGTTGTCTATAAACTGCAGAAAAAGAAATGGACAGCAAGTAAGAATAAACCATAAACTAAATGTTTGGGGGAAAAATGCTAAATCTGAAGGTAAAGTAACATTATACTGAAAATCACTACAAAGATCAATACTGGAGAATCAGTCAAATTGGTGAAAGTATTTGGCCCCGTTGACCTTTTTGAACTTTTGCAACATTTTAGGCTTCAATCATTAAAATATAAAATTGTAATTTTTTATGAGGAATCAATACCAAGTGGGACAATTGTGTGGAATCGAATTTGACAATTTATTTTTTATTTTTTTTTAAACTGAAAAGTAGGGCATGCAATATTATTTGGCCCCTTTACTGTCTCTCCAGAAGTTCAAAATAAATATCGTATAAATTTCAGTTTCCTTTCAAGATTGTCTCCTACTTGGTGTTGATTCTTCACAAAAGAATTACAATTTTATATCTTTGTTTGAAGCCTGAATGTGGCGAAAGTCCAAAAAGTTAGAGGGCCAAATACTTTGTGAGCACTGTATGTCTATGCTTTAGATACAAGAAGGAATGGGGGAAATGGGACTAGCTACCTAAATACTAAACTGTCACTGAATTATTCTGCATTGATTACCATCTTACTATCTCAATATTTGACTACAATATTGATTTAGTTATGATGAAAGTCTGAACAATGCTGTAGAATGCTGACATGAACCCTCCATTCATTTCACCTGCAGTTTAAATCCAAAATTTTATTAGTTGAAACAGGCTGACACTGACTTTCAGAATTAATGTAATCAGTCCTGACTCCAAAATAAAGCCTGTCAACTGATGAAGGATCAGTCACCATTCAGCCCTGCTACTGACAAGCTCCAAACACTCAAACTTTGGCCCATTTGCGGTTTGTTTACAATAAAATATGTCATCTTCTGCGATACAAAGACTACTCTAAATGATCTGTTGAATCGTTGGGATGAACCCTCAAATTTTCCTGTTATGGATTTAACGGATTATTAGACCTTATTCGGCTTTATGAACAGTTGGACACAGATTCTGTTGTCACTTTAAATGTGAATATCAAGCGCAGTATTTCTACATATAAGACATCGGTGGCAGCAATAAGCTTCTGTGCCTCTGTTCTGCTCCTTCAATGTGAATTAATTGGTTTGATAGACAATTTAGAAATGCTGTGTGTAGAATATGTTTAATGAAACAGCATTGACACTAAAACACTGATGTATTTTAGAAATTTGTTTTCATCTCACCTGCAGGCTTCATTTTAGTCGGAATATGAAAGCGCTTTGATTGTAAGTGTGAAAATGTTTTATTGTCTTCACTTGTTGCTCATTAATAGAAAATTTATATTTAAGTTGAAATTGGATCAAAGGAAATACCAAAAACGACAAGAAAGAAAGGGAACCAAACATACGAAGGGACTTTTGTGTTTAGTTTTAACCCATGTCCATTCTGATTGGCTGAAGTGAAGAAATTTGTGGTTTGTAACCAGCTATGTTAGTTTCTGGGTTACAGACTCTTTTCTGAGAACCAGCTAATGGCATAAGGAGTATTTTGGATTAGACAGTCTGTGTCAGTCACTTCAACAACAGAGCCTCCGCTGCTGAGAGTTTTCAGTTTTAGTTCCAGTCGCAGCAGATTTCAAATCTCTATCCCAGATTGAAATCTGGGATGGATTTCAATCCACCTTCTGATTATATACCTTCTGATTATAGGGACAGTGCAGGTTTCCTGGCATCATCTAATAGTGACTTTACAGGGTAAAAGAAAACTGAGAATCTTTTTCTTTAGTTTTTCTATTTTGGCCCCATATGTAGACAGCTCTTATTTTGATTTAATATTATAATAATCAAAACTTACTTGGACGATTCAATGATTAGTTGCCATCTATCGAAGTAATCACCAATTATTCTAATAATTATAATCTACTCAAGTTAATTTTTAATAAGAAAATGTCTAAATGGTTTGGTTCCAGCTTGGCAAATCTGATTATTTTCTGGTTTCTTTAGTTTTCCATAAAGTAAAGTGATGATCTTTGGGTTGTGGACTGTTGGTCTGTTTAAAATAAAAAAAAAAAAAAATTGAACCTTCAGCTTTACAAAACAGTGATTGACATTTTACACAATTTTATCAAACAACTAATAGATTATTCATTTCAATATTCCGTAGATCCTTATAATTGTAGTATCAGAATAGATGCTCCATGCATCTCTACTATTATAAATATTCTAGAGTGTTTCTTTCATATGCTGCTAAACCTGATACACTGCACCTTTTAATAGTTAATAGAAAACTCTCTGGCTCTTCTCGCCTAAGCAGAGTAGCTTAAAAGTTTAAATAAAGCCTCTGGTCTAATATGCAGTTATCAATGCACATCAGGACACAGCTAACAGTTTTTATTTTTTACAAAGATTTTTCCCTTAGAATGGTTTGAAAAATTCTCTAATTGATTAAAATCTTACAAAAGGTGGCTTTAACTTAGATGGTGATGAAGGGTTTGCTGCTCATTTTAACACGTTTTATAATATAAGGGAATAAACTTCATTCATCACATTTAAAAGTGCCTTTATGTGGCATTTCATTTAGCTTCAGTACTGCTGACGATCAATTTTGTAGGAATAAAAATAATATAGAATTAAGCAGTTTTGTTCCCAGCATTTCTGTTGAAGGAAAAGTGGGACCAGTTGTTAATGCTAATAAATCTGTCTGGTCTGTCTGTGTCACTGTCAGGTTCAACGTCCTGAGTTCTTATTCTTACAAATTCAAGTTCACGTGTCAGTTCCTGTTTATACAGATTCCAACTCAGACATCATTTATTTCCACAGTGAGTTAGAACGACAGAAACTTAATCAAGCTTGATAAGCAATCAGCATGGAGGCAGGTCAGATGAAATCTGTTAGGTACTTGAAGTTCCACAGTTACACTTCTGTGTTGTATGTAAGTTGTGATGTCACTCACAAGACTTATTTATATAAATCACCTCAGTATAATTTAACATCTTCTCTGAAGCTTTTTGCTATAAGAACAGATCTCATAATATGACTGAGCCTTTTCTCTAATTGACTAATTTGTATGGGGGTGAGTGCGTAGTTTTTTATATTCAAATGCATATTAACATCTACTATATTAACATGATGACTCATCATGCAGTCATGTTTCTTTAGAAATGTATTAACATATTAGCTGAAGGTAAGTTGAAGATAAATGTTATTGTTCCACATTATCACTCATTTCACTGCTTTATTCAGACTTTTGTGAAAAAAACTTTGCTTTATTTCTTTTTTTGTTCTTTTTGTCATTCAGTCAGACAGCCACACTCAGACATCTTGTTCATGTGTATTGGTGGATGAACCTATAGTTTTAACAGGCCAAACCTTCACAGTCATTTACTGCACTTTTTTCCTGTTAGTATGAGGAAACGTGAAACCTCATCCCAGGATGAAAAAGGAAACCTAGATGTTGAACATGTTTACATTTTCAGAGTTTCTTGTGTTTTTTCCCCCTTTTATGAACCTGTTTTGCCAGTTTTACATCCTGAGAACAGAACAGATCACTAAAACGCTGGAACTTATGGAACTTATTCTAATTCATCTCATTAAATGTGTTGGAAAACAGTTGTTCCAGCTTCATTTAGCAGTTTTCTATAGAACAGCAGCTCCTGGTTCCTCCAACAGAAAAAATATAGATCAATACATTGTCCTATACCATGTTTTTGTACAGTTCTGTATCATACTGTGAGTGTGAATGTATTTCTTTATAGAATGTTACTGATAAATAAAAAAAACATTTCAAATCAAAAATACGTTGATTCATTTTTTTTATAGCTTTTATTACGAGAAGTTTAGCATCTCTCCACCATTACACCATAACAAGATGTTCCTGACTTTAATATGGCTGTCGGCCTGTGAGCTGTCTGTCCAATCAAACGCCAACAAGCGTTTCCCTACATGGCACCGGAGTGTCAGCACCGTTAAAGCAGCCGTGAGGTGGCAGGCTCAAACTGTGCAGATGGTAAATTTGTGTTTTAGCTTATGTATTTGTAAATATTGAAAAAACTACAATTATTGTGTGTGTGTGTGTGTGTGTGTGTGTGTGTGTGTGTGTGTGTGTGTGTGTGTGTGTGTGTGTGTGTGTGTGTGTGTGTGTGTGTGTGTGTGTGTGTGTGTGTGTGTGTGTGTGTGTGTGTGTGTGTGTGTGTGTGTGTGTGTGTGTGTCCGTCCCTCAGTTAAAGAAGGAAAAACCCACAATTCTTACTGAAATCACTTGAAACTTACAAAATTAACAATGAATAAAAAGTTATTGAAAGTTAAATAATCAAAATCAGCCATTACTTTAAGGGCTTTAACTCTAAATAGTTTTTAGCCCAAATAGTTATTTTTAGAGTGAAACTACTTTTTCCACACAGGGCCATATAGGTTTGGATTTTTCCCCTCCCTTAATAAAAACATTATCACATGCAAAAAATAGTCATGTAGATAAATACACAATAAACACATTTATTAGATTAGAATCTGCCCAGATCATTACCTGGTTTGTGAAGTTTGGTTTTTGGCTCAGACAATGAGCTGTTTTTTTTTTTTTCCACAAAACCTTGACCCTTTGTAGAGTGAACTTTGTAGTTATAGGCTCTAACATTATTCTAATGACACAATAACATTGACCATATCAACATCTAAAATAGCGATTTATTAGGGGAATAAAAACATAAATTAGTATCTGCCTAGATGGTTGTGATCCATCTGCATCGTTTGGTCTGTGGACTCTGTTCCTTTTTGCAAGTTAGAGTAGATAAGTCAGAGCAGCTTCTGGACCATGTGGAGCAGAGGTGTCAAATTCAGGTCCTGTAGGGCTGCACGGGTGCAGGTTTTTGTTTCAACCAGGCAGTAACACCTGATTCTTCTTATGAAGGTCCTTAGCAAGAATAAGGTGTGTTACTGTCTGGTTGGATTAAAGACCTGCACCCACATGGCCCACCAGGACCTGAGTTTGACACATTTGATGTGGAGGCTTTTATTCTTTCTGCTACTTATACTTCAATATTGGGAAACTGTATTTGTTGAAAACGCGTTATGAAGGATGTGTAGAAATCAAAATGTAATCTGATTGATTCTGATTCTAAAGCTACATGTGGCAGTCTAATCTCCTGATTTTAAAAAACAATCTCCTATATGTTTTGTTCCTGCAGCTTCTGAGGAGCAGACCACTGAAGAAGAAGTCTTTGTTGCTTCTGTCTCAACCCCTTCACAGAATCCACAGCCAGCAGCCAAGGAGCAGAAGCTTGGCAGGAAGAGCCACTGCAGAACAGGTGAAGAGTCCGAGAGCGACTTCGAGTCAGATCCTCCATCACCAAAAAGCAGCGAGGAAGAGGAGCAAGAGGAGGACGAAGGCCTGAACAGCGAACATGGAGATGACACTGAGCCAGAGAACATCGGGCAGAGGCCTCTGCTGATGGACTCTGAAGAGGAGGAGGAGGAGGAAGAGAAGCACAGCTCTGACTCTGACTACACCCCTAGCCGGGCCAGAACCCGCTCAAAGAAGCCTGCGGCAGGCAAAGTAGTTGTGGCCAGGCTGAGTTTGCGAGTGGAGTCCGGATCCGCTCAAATTACACTACCACAGTCGCCCAGTGGAGATGTCGCTGCATCCGCAGCAGACGCCGTGGACGTCTTCGGGGCAATTCCCTTCGTCGGGGGAGACTCGCCTGGGGCGCCTCTGGAGAGTGCAGACATCTTCGTCAAAGCCCCGTTCAGGCAGGTGAATCAGGAGCAGCGACCAGTGGATGAGTTCGATGTTTTTACCAAAGCGCCATTCAATCGGAACCTGTCCAGGTCTGGCAGGAGCGGCGGCGACGTTCCCACGGGCCAAACGCCTCCCATCTCCCCCGAGAGCATCGACATCTTCGGCTTCTCCCCGTTTCACCCCGGCCCCTCCGACCCACTCCCGACCACTTCCAGAAGTGCCGAGGACATCTGTCTGCCGTCTTTCGAGGACTCAACAAGTCCTCAGCAGCAACGGCTGAAGCAGCGGAGCCTTCAGAAGCTGTCATCAATCCACAGGAAAACCAGGCAGGACACCACCGCCGGCGGAAGCACTGGCAAACGGCACCACGGCACGCCGACCGGAGGACGCAAAACCAACAAGCCCACGTTCCGAACGCCAGAGCGAGTCCGCAGACACAAAAAGGTTGGACGCAGAGACTCTCAGAGCAGCAATGAGTTCCTCAGCAATTCCGACTCTAAGGAGAACATTAGCGTGGACATCACCATGTCTGAGGGAAAGGACAAGGCGGCGGGAGATGATGGCCTCTTAGACCCTTTTGGAGCCAAACCCTTCCAGCCTCCAGATGGCGGCCACTACCAGGGGATCAACGACACCAGGAGTGACATGGGGACTGCCAACGGGAAGTCGTGGACTTCTCTCTGTGGAGCATTCAGTCAAAATGAAATCATGGATGATTTTGGGGCGGTGCCTTTTACAGAAATGGTCACTCACAGTGGACACCAGCCACCACTGGCGCCGTCGCAGCAAGCAGAGCTGGATCCGTTCGGAGCTGCACCCTTTCCCACAAAGCAGTAACTTCTACCGTCTTTCCCTCTGCCAGCTGCTGGTAAATAACCACTTTAGGTTTGTTCAATCAATCCACGAGCTAACGCTACATCTCAGTGTGAGTAACAGAGCCTGAATCCTGTGGAGTGGAGTGTGGTTTCCACATATCTCAAAGTTATTTCTGTTTGCTGAGAAGCTATGCTGCGTCTTAATGCTTGTAAAACTTTTGAACTATAAGAAACTGAAAAACCCACAACAATTTGTACTGTGATTCTAAACTTAATGTCGCTTGACTTGCTGCAAAAAGCTCTTTTCTCTCTACGGCCTTCTATCTACTGACATGTTTTTAGCACCACAAAGCCTTACCTGAGCTCGGCTCTGCCTTGCTGCACAGTACCTCGGACCCTTAGTCAAATTATTCAGTCTTTAACCACTCTGTTTTATCCTTATTAGACCTATGCACCAATACAGCCGTCTCTACACAGCTGAATGTGACCTGGGCTCCACTTTAGAAGGGTTTTATTGGAACTGTTAATAAGTGCAGGTTTAAATTTCAACTCTTAACTCTTCTTTCTTTTTTCTAGCAGTAAGCTTGAATTCAATTATAGGTTATTTTTAAGTTTCCACTATTTCTGTTAGAAATAAGGAGGAAAAGAAATGTGTTAGTCCAGGATTTGTGTTTCTGACTATAGAAGCTTTTAAGAAGACGCCATTTTCTCTGCAATGGAAGATTTCATAACATTTACAGAAACATTCATGGTTATGTCATGTAAATGTCAGTAACAGAAAACACTGCTGGTTCCACATGTCCTGTTGTTAAAGGTAAAATGTGGGGGGGTCTGGCAGCATCTAGTGGTGAGTTTGCAGATTGCAAGTAAATTTCTCCAGTGTGTTGACATCTTCATTGCTGTAAAAACAGCCTCATCTAAGGTGATAAAAAAAAAAAAAAGTCTTTTTGTAATTACATATTATATTCCATTTCTGCCAACTTCCAAAAGATGCTGATAATTCACATCAAAAAATCCCATAAAATTACCAAAACTAACATGTTGGTTCGTTTATCTCAGTACTTACTCGATTTCTACATGATGCCTTTGGCTTTAATTAACATCATTTTAGGAGTTGAGGCCATTAGTTGGGGACGGTTTTTATTGGTGAATTCAACCTTATTTGGTGCAATAGTGTTTCTGGGTACAATACTACACTTGTTGGTGGATTTAACCTTGGTTGGATTTTGTCTTTAAATGGGATTTGTCTTTAGCTGAGCCGGCATCTTTATGAAGGGAAAATATTCAAGAATGAAATCAGGTCATTTGTCTCTATAAAAGCACTTTTTTTAGCTCTACATTCTTACAAGAACTTGCTCTGTGCTTGACGTCAACAGCCTTAAGCGTGCTTCACCAACATTGTTTATCTGAGTTTCACCTGCAGCTACTACTTTCCTTTCTTTGTTTTTCTTTTCACAAAGGTAAATCTATTGTATTTATCATGCTATAATGCTGTTTGATGCAATAAAAAGATTCATCTCAGTGTGAAATGGAATTTCAAATAAAGCAACATTTTCAGTTTTTTATTTAGCATCAAGTTTAGCAGTTTTGTCAGGTATGAAAAGTCAGGATACAGAATTTCTGCTGTTAAAAAACGAGTCTTGAAGCCCACTAAATCCACAAAAAGCTTAAACAAAGACATAGTTTAGACAAATTGTACAGAGCAGAATTATACTGAATAATATAAATGCAGACATTTGAAACAACACCAAAGAACATTTGTATCTGTCTAAAACAAAACACCACAAAAAAATCAAATGACATTCATTTCAAAATCAACATGTTTATAACTGGAACCAGACTAACTACATGGTGATGATTTACTGTAAATTCTTAATAAAGGTCTAATTAGTTTTTTTTTCCCCAATATGGATGTGTTACATCAGGAATGAAGCCATTGAAATACAAAACCGCAAATGACATCACCCTAATGAACTTTAAGAAAAAGTACTGTCGGAATTGTACTGTAGTACAGATGTAGTGGAGAATCTGCTCATCAGTTCAAGCAAAATAACATGTCAAGCTGTGAATCATAAATCTGATGTTTGTTGCAATCTGTCTCATGTGGTAACTTTAAGTATTTAGATTATCATGAAACATGAGTGAAATGAAGAACCTTCTTCTAGCTGATAGAAAACTGTGGATGTTGATATAATTCCAGAGACAAAGAGAAAACACAATTATATGCAATATATAGAATAAATAACTGAATTGACAGGAGTATTTAGAAACTGATGTAGTTTCTGTTAGTAGTTAATGAAAGTTTGTATAGAACAATTTTTTTTTAATTATTGAAACTTTCTGTACTTTCCATTTGCATGTAATTTTTCATAGTGTGTGTGAACATCAGAGCAGTATAGACAATCATTTAATATCTAGCTATGTTTCATGAATGTGTCAGCACAGAAAACCAAATCAAAGATGTGAACTTTAATACTTTAGTTTACTTGGGGATTAACAAATCTCTTTAATAAACATTAGCATTCCAGTAGTAAAGCAAAAGCTCTGCCCCCTCTTACTGTCACTTTGAACTTGGGCTGCACATTGACTAATGAAGATATGAGTTTCACAGTTTGTCTTTCAGCTTTTAACATCAAATGGTGGGGGAAGGTGGGATCGCAAACAAAAGCTTTGTGAGTTACTGGGTCCAATCCCACAGTTGTACAAAGGCTGCTCAGACCTGTTTTCTTATGTTTAGTGAGTCTTCTGTCTCCTTTAATATTATTATAACAAATGTCGTTAACTGCTCCTCCTCTTCCTCCCTGAGTGGGAATACATGTGTAAATAACAAAGGCAGTTTAACAGTTAATGTTAAAATGATGAAAACAGGGGGGAAAAAATCAGTTTGGAGTTTAAACAGCGAGGAGCAGAGAGAACAAACAGATTCTGTATTTGAATTGTTTAAGATATCTATTCATGTTGCCCAACATCTGCAAACATCTGTTCACACTGAAGATAAATAATAAACCTACAGGTGAAAAACTAATTGGCGGCAGCAGCTCTGAATCTTTGTTCTTTGGCAACTTAGTTTATCAAGGAAATCACAGATTGATCTAAAATAAAAATAAATGTTGGAAATAATTAACAAACAAAACAAAAAAAAAAAATTGATTTGTAAATTTTTCTCACAGACATTTAAAAAATAAGTTTAGAATGAATTAGGAGCACCTCCATAATGTTTCATTAACAGGCACTTACACTAACATCAGAATCACTGCTTACTAACAGACTAACAACAACTTTGTTCCTGTTTAAATTCATTTCTTCAAAGCTTTTCTTTTTAGGGTTTAAGGAAACCTGTCACCTCATCCTGGAGGTTGCAGATTTGATTCCAGCCCCCTTATGTGTTCGTTGGCTCGTCAGAACTGAGAATGCAACTGAACAAAGAGACAGAACATTTAGAGAATGGCTTGTTTTCATCCATCAGTTGCTGCTAAATAAGCTGAAAAAAAACTTCAACCCACAAAACTGACACAATGATCTCAGTCACCTCCACTGGTTTTCATATTAAAAGATCTCGAGTGTTACTGAGGAGGGAGGTTGCCAGGTTTCCTGCCTGCCCACCTGAGGATGAAATGTTTCCCTCCCATCCCAAGTATTAGGCAAGGCAAGGCAAGGCAAGTTTATTTGTAGAGCACAATTCATACACAGGGCAATTCAAAGTGCTTTACAGTTACACAAAATCACAAAAGGAGAGCAAAACATACATAAAATCACAAAAGGAAAATCCTAAAACATAGAATTCATCATTAATTTAAAAAAGAGTGAAGAGTGTAGATAAGACAATTTCAGTTTTCATATGCACGGTTAAACAGAACTGTTTTCAGCCTGGTCTTAAACATTGTCAGTGTTGAGGCCTGTCTCACATTCTCTGGAAGACTGTTCCAGATTTTAGCTGCAGAAAACTGGAATGTAGCTTCACCGTGTTTAGTCCTGACTCTGGGCACCTGCAGGAGACCAGTCCCTGAGGTTCTCAGGGTCCTAGATGGCTCGTATGGCTCTAACATGTCATAGATGTATTTTGGTGCTAGACCATGAAGAGACTTGTACACAAGTAAAGCTGTTTTAAAGTCTATTCTCTGAGTGACAGGAAGCCAGTGCAGAGAAATGAGCACTGGACTAATATGGTCATATTTTCTGGTTCTAGTCAGGACTCCAGCTGCAGCGTTCTGAATGTTTTGTAGTTGTTTAACAGCTCGTTTAGAGAGACCAGTGAGCAGGCCATTGCAGTAGTCTAACCTGCATGGATCAGTCTCTCCAAGTCTGGTTTAGACACTATATATATATATATATAATCACCAGTTACAGAGTAAGATAATTATTAAAAACCAATAATACACAAGGTCTATGTTCATACTAGTTTTAATCCCATGCTGAAATCATACATAACACACATTGTATGGCTAATGACGCAGATTTTGAAAGGTCCTTAGAAACCATTTCAAAATGTTTTCAGGAAATTCCACTGCATTTTTGTTCTACATGTCCCTAGATATATATAAAGAGTTTATGAAAATGAATTTAATGTTGAGTTACCTGTTCATAGAAAATGTAAAAATAACCTGAGCTATGGAGCAAGTCCTGCTTGAGTACCCTTCTTCATCTACCAGTAGTTACACACGCTGTTACATTACCTGGTAAGATCCACATTGTCAGACTGCACTCATTAAATGATTGAATCAGTACTAGGTTTTCACAAATATGTCTATTACCTCAAGTGGCCTTCATCATATGTAGATAAATGCCCTTACATTATAATAATACCATGAACAGATAATTTCATTTTGGTAATGATCAGGAATAAATCCTAGTTTCTAAAATGGACCATGGAGTTATTGTTTGGGGCCACTTGGTGGTGATACCAGGCACCTGCATAGTGCAGCCGTATGCTTGGTAGAGGTCTGCGCTCAAAGTGCTTTTATAGTTGCAAAGGTCATTATCAATAATGAAATAGAAACATTCTTAGATGAGTGTGTAAACAGCTGCAGAAAGGCGACCATTTCCTCTCAACAGCAATACACAATTGCTGCAACAATTAGTCTATACTGATTAATTGATGTAAAAAATTTCTAAGAAAAAATCCAAATTCTTTGGTCCCAGCCTCATCATTTCAATACAATAATCCACTATTAAAATAGTTGTTAGTTGCACAAATGTAACCAAAAGCAAAGTAGAAATATTAAATATCTAGATAATAAAATTTTAACCATGAACAGGGATGGAGTTGCAGCTCTTTACCTTCTCCCAGTGCCTCAGCATGCTAAACTTTGTTCTACGAATGTTGGGGAGCGACCGGGCATGGCTGATTGTGTCTGTATGCCATGATAAAGCCAGACGATTGGTGCCACCAGTAAAACATCAAGACAGCAGGTGCCAAACTTGGTGACTGGAGCCCAGATAGTTCAGCTGCCCTGCAGCCGGAGGGTGAGGAATTAAATCACAGCAGAGCACATAATGTACAGCAGTGATCAAGATAATAGCAGGAAGACATGGTCAGGACAATTTTCTGCAGTTCAAACCGAGAATCAGAAAGAAATAAGATTAGAATGTCTTAGAATTATCCTGTTTAAAGAAATAGCAGTAGCTGTGTTTTTCTTACAATCTCAAATATTGACTGCATAAAACTGAAAAATCTTATGAATTTAGCATTCCTATAAATCACTAAACTAAATTTAGTTGTATAACCATGGTTTCTGGGAACTGCTTAACATCTGTGATTTATATAGCTAGTTTATTTTTCTCTTCTTAATATTTCTTATGAGAATAGTTTCTGATGGACAAAAACCTCATAATTAGTATTATTATTATCACCTAAATGAGCCTAAACAAGCAGTCGAGAAAATAAACACTCACCTGGGAAGTAACGTTCAGGGACTTTGGACACAATAAAGATCAGAGCCAGTGCAGCAATTAAATACATTCCCATGACCCGAGGAACAACACCTGAAACAAAGGAATGTGGATTTTTTTACATTGTTATAATTATGATTTAGGATTTAGAAAAAAATGAAGCAGCAGGCAATCGATGACGCCATAACGACGATGTGATGAGGTCACCCTGCGTACCTGGACAAGCTTGGAGGAGAAGCCCCCAGTGAGACAGATCCAATGGATGGTGGGGATGAGGCCATATCCAGCGACCGAGCAGAAGATGAGCAAGCGCAGCTGCTTCCACTGTTTACTGAGGTAAGGAGGGTGGATCTGAGAGAAAAACATGGCCAGGATCATGGTGAGAACCTTCACTAAGTATACCTGCCGCCAGTACTGCAGGGACCAGACCGAGAAAGTCACATCCATTAATCATCAACTCACACAATCAATTGTTTATTCTTGTATATAGAGCTCAGATGATTGTTAATATCTCTATTGTTGTGGGTTGTAGACATATGAGCTCATGATAAAATGCTGAAAAAAAAAGTTTACTGTGTAGCATTTCTGTTCATACATTTAATCTAGTTGATATTATTTACATACACATTTTTGACATTTGAAATAAAAATTAGTCATCCTTTCAAATATGTCTATAACTGTTCTTCAAAGACAAAGTGACACCTTGAATGTCCAAAACCTCTTCACATTTACTTACTATTGTAGAACAAACACATTTAAGAAGCTGGATTCTGAATTTCTATACATCTTTGGTTAAAAAAAAAATCACTTAAAATTAAAATTAAACTATCATCAAATAATTTGAATTTTTCAATGGACTGGATTATAGCCTAAAGTTCAGTTTGAACCATTTTCTGATACTTGACTGATAAGATAGGTTGGGACTTTAATGATCCCACAACGGGGGAAATTTGCTCGTTACTGCAGCTAAGCACAGGTGTAAAAGAGTAATTGATTGAAAGCTTTTTAGCAAGTGATGCAGATCTAAACTGGTTGGTGGGATCAGATTATCCTTCCTGAAACAGTGAAGATGTGTGATGAATCAGGCTTTTCACTGTTTTCAGGTTCTTTTTCTGACTAACTATATATGTTTAAACTTCTGGATGCCTCATCTCGTCCCTTCTGTCTGTGTGTGGTTTCAGGCCTCCTGCTGAATTTCACAGTGAATAAATTTGCACTAGGAACAAGGCCGTTCAGCTGCAGCCAAATCTCTGAAATCTTCTCCTTCAGACAGACACCATGTTCTCTCCTCCAAATCTGCTCCTCAAACACAGAGGACACTTCACCAGCTAAATATAAAAATCACTTCTTCCTTCGGGGACTTGGCTGCCACAGGAAGGGCGGGGGGGGGGTCTTTGCTAAAACGGCTCCCAGACTTGCAAACGTCATATGGTGGGGAACAGGAGTGATGGACTACTCCATGAACACAGCCATCTGGTTTGAGCTGGAGCAGATTTCAGCTGCATTCTTGGGCAAAGTAACCCAGCGCTTCCCATATGCACAGGACAGCGAACACAGGAGCAGCCAACAATTTAGCAGGAGAAAGGAGGAAAAAAACAGGGTGGTGGGTGGCTGGAATCAGAAGCTGAAACTATGTCATCTCAGGCTGTTTCCAAATGGCCAGAGCAGCAGTGAAGGTGTCAAAATGCTTATTCCTCAAGAACAAAAAGTCAATCAGCAGAGAGACTGCTCTATTTCGGCTTTATTCAATTACTGCTCCTCGAAGGTGGACAACATGCTCTGAGAGGATGAAGCTCTGCATCATCACATTCATAACATCTGACGAGACAGATGCTGAAGCTGTAAAAGTGCTTTAAAAAGGAGGAAAAAGTGTCAACAAAAAAACTAAACAGAAAGAGTGAAATATTTCTCTCAGAACAGTTTCGGTATGAATCGTCTATTATTAGATTAATCTGATGATTCATTTTGTTATTTGTGAACTGAACATAGAACTGCAACGATTAGCCAATTATTTGCTGACTCTTAACTTTAACTACCAATTTGAAATTATCCAAATTGTCTGGTTCCAGCTTCTCAAATCTGATTTTTTTTCAGTTGCTTTGGTCTTCAAAAATAGTAAACTATTGCTGATCTTTAGGTTGTGTACTGTTGGTCTGGACAAAAAAAGAAAGACATTTTAGCTTGAAACATCATCTTTGGGACACAGTGATCAACATTTTACACCATTTTATGAACCAAACAACTAACCATTTAATCATTTCAATAATCAATATCTATCTATCTATCTATCTATCTATCTGTGAACTTGCTGTAAGGCAACATCGCTACCCACTGAACCATTGTGGGGACAAGACTTTGAAACTTCCCATTGAGGTTCGCTGCAGGTTGTCAATGTGTTTATTTCCCACCAATGATAAAAAAAAATAAACAGACGTGATCACTACGGACTGAATATGAGAGTTTTTTGATCTCATGAAAAACTGTTTTTGGTGATGCAAGATTTTCATTCACTAGTGACATTTTTATTGTGACTGTCTGTGATTAACTGTTGGCTGTTTAAACCAGACAATAAATAAGGTGTATTCCAGACTCCAGGCAGAGGATAGAGAGGATGCAGGTACTGATGTTAATAATGAATGGGTTAGTTAGTTCCAATTTACAAACTAGCAAATAGTTGCAACCATAAACTACAGACTGTCCCTTTAACTCAATAATCAGGTAAATGATCATAGCATGATCAAAGGCTTAAGCAGCTGATGCAATTTCATATTTCTATCTATGATATGAACATGTTGGTGAGATGTTGGAGAAGTTACAGGTGACTGTACATTATTGCAGTAGAAGGTGTAGAAGACTCCCGGGACGTAGCAGCCCAGGATCCCAATGGAGATTCCGGCGTAGTCCAGCGCCATCCAGCGCCGGCTAGTCTTCTCTGATCGGTGGCAGCAAAACAGGTGGTACCCAACTGAGCAGAGCATGCACAGCTGGGGACACGGACACACCCGAGAAAGTACCCCCCATCTTGTTGATCATTTGCCATATTGCAGGCTTCAAACAAAGGGATATAAACTTTGATTATTTTGTGAAAAAAACTTTGTCACAAAGTGTGACACAAGATGAATGAAATTTATAGGATATTTTGAACTTTTTCTGGAAATAAAATACTGAAAAATGAGGCATGCAAACATTATTATATCAATACTATAATAGATTATAATTTGTAGAACTACCTTTTGCAAGTCTTTTAGGGCACCGTATTTTAACGACTGTAAGGCGCAGTCTCAGTTACAGTATGTATGCCATCAAACATGCCAGGTTCACTTTCACTTTACTTTCCGTCTGGCTCCTCGGAAATGATGCTGGCTTTTGCGAAAGCTCGAACAACAGTGTCAGCAGACACATTAGCCCAAACATCTACAATCCATTCGCAAATTGTGGCATAACTCGCCCGGCCCTGCCTTCCACTCTTTGTAAAACTGTGGTCTGCTCTTTATTATAATTCGCTGAAAGTTGCTGCGCTACTGTAGTCCTGGGCCAGATGGAAAAATCGCACCGTTTCATGAAACGAAAAGACCAAGACGAAAATGTTCAATTTTCACTTCCTCTGTGAACTGTACTGCTTTTAGTCGAATGGTGATCCAAATCCAAATGTGATCATCCAAATGCTTCTCCCACTCGTTCTTTGCTCATTGATCCACTGATCGAGTCTTTCCTCCAATTCGGGCTACCTGCCTTTTTTCTGCGGAAACTCAGCTGCGTCTTTCATTAATCTTGAATTCTCTCGCGGCTGCTCGATTTCCGTGTTCCTCCATGTAGCTGATTACCTTCAGTTTAAACCGTGCTTCATAATCGTGTCTCTTTACCATTTCCAGGGTTGTTGAAACAATGATGTTATATAACGCACATCCCCGTTCTTTTATATACAATCCACGCCCACACATCCCCCTTACATACATACACAGGGCGCACCGCACATTTGGGAGAAAATATAAGCTTTTATGTGCATCTTATAGTCGTGAAATTTTGGTGTGTCTCTACCAGTTCTGCACATCTAAAGACTGATATTTTTGCCCCATTTTTCCCTTGGAAAACAGCTTAGACAGAGTGTGTTTTTGAACAGCAGTTTTCAGATCTTTCCACAGATTCTCAATTGAATTCAGGTCTGGACTTCGACTTGACTTGGACCTGCAACACAAGCTCCTTCTTCCATGTTTGGTGTGTCCCAGGTTCCTTATTGCAAAATTCAGACAGGTCTTTTTAATGGATTTCTTTGAGAAATGGCTTTCTTGGCCTTTGTGTGTGTGTGTGTATATATCCTCAAAAAGCTGCAGTAAAGTGTTTTTATATGTTTGACCTTAACAAAAAAAAATCATTTATTCATATGAAATTGTCAAACTGTTCCTTGAAGCAAGGTGACACCTCAAATGTAATTGGATATGCTCTTAGACAGACAGACAGACAGACAGACACACACACACACACACACACGCACACACAGCAGCAGCAGCAGCAGAATACCACACCAGGTGCCACTCCTGTCAGCTAAGAACAGGAAATTGAGTTCACACTGGCGGGGGAGTAATGGTGTTGGAGGTATTTTCTTGGCACACTTTGGGCGCCTTAGTACCAACTGAGTATCATTGCCCTACTACAGCCTAACTGAGTATTGTTGCTGACCATGTCCATCCCTTTATGATCACAGTGTACCCATCTTGTGATGCTACTTCCAGCACTGTAACACCATGTTATAAAGCTCAAATCACGTCAGAGAAAGAGAAATAGAAAGAGAGATTGTGATACTCTTTCTTCAGGGAACTTCTGGACTGAGTTGGCTGCAGTAAAGTACAACAGTAAAGAGGCAAAATATACATTTTGTTTCACTTCATGATTGTGTCCCACTTAACAATTCTTCACAAAAAATTACAATTTTATATCTTCATGATTGAAAAAAGTTCAAGGTGAAAACATTTCACCAAGCACTGTGTGTGTGTGTGTGTGTGTGTGTGTGTGTGTGTGTTAAACAGGCCAAACCTTAACAGTCATTTACTGCACTTTTTCCCTGTTTGAATATGTTGTTATAAGTTTTCATTTTTAAAGTTTCTTGTGTTTTTACCCCCCTTTTACGAACCTGGTTTGTCAGTTTTTCATCCTGAGAACAGAACAGATCACTAAAACTTTGGAACGATGTTCTTGACTTTAATGTGTCAGAACCGTTAAAGCAGCCGTGAGTTGGCAGGTTCAAACTGTGAAGATGGTAAATTTGTGTTTTAGCTTATGTATTTGTAAATATTAAAAAAAACTACATTTATTCATATATACCTATAATCTTACATCATTATCCTAAGGATGTTGTCTATAGTATAGTTTCATTCATAATTCATGTCAGTTTAATATGGAATAGTGTGTGTGTGTGTGTGTGTGTGTGTGTGTGTGTGTGTGTCTCTAATTATATGAAGAGGGCATAGTTACTTCACAGCATTAAATCTGAAATCCTGCCTATTGAAATGAATGATTATTTATTAAGTATATACTATAAATTGTACACCATCTCCATCTGTTCACTGCACATGTGACCAAAACTAGACTAAATGTTTCATATGTTTCTGCAGTGCACAGTTTCTCTCCTGTTTCTACTTAACCAGCTTTATTTTATAGTTTTCTGTAATCAGCTTTAAACATAAGATATGTGGAGCTGTGTTTTTTTGAGCAGATCAGTTTAAACACTGCAGAGAGGAACTGAACAAGCAGAAATAGAAGTGCAAATTTTTGATGATGAGCTACAGCCAACAAGTAAACTAACTTATTTATTTAGATTACTTGTTTAGAGGTGAGTGTTTGTGCAGTGTTTTAACCAACTCTTGTCTAATGTTTGGATCATCTGCTGTTAGCTTTAAGAGCCATATTTGGTCCACTCTAAATGTCTAAAGCAGAAGTGCCAAATCCTGAACCTGGAGAGCTATTGCCATGTATGTTTTAGGAATCTTCCCACTCACACACCTGATTGGAATAATAACTTATTTAAAGAGCTGAAGTTGCCAAGTTGATAACGTATTGATAGTTAATATCAGTTGTGTTTGATTTAGGGAATTCATAAGACATCAGCAGCTCTTCAGAAGCAGTACTTGGCAACTCTAGTCTAAATATATATTAGGTTCGTTTTTAACAACAGTGATTAACAGGAGAGAAAAACACCAACCAGAGATAATAACACGCTTAAAAGTTATGCTCTCTGACCTTTTAATGCAGAGTCTGGAAGGCAGATATGTTCTGTATCCATCAGTGATGTACGGATTCTCCCTCAGGAAGCCAGGGATCTGTTCATAAGTTTAGAGTCTGATACCTCAGGGGACCAGTACACTGTGTTTATGATCAGTCTTGTGTCAATATTCATTCCTTTGTTTGTATAAATATACATTAATTTTGTTCACATTGACCAGGACACAAGCAGATTCGGTATCATGTGAAAAGGTTCGAAGAGGTCAAATAAAATGAACCAAATTACTATTAACATAATTTTAAAGCTGTTTTGCAGCTACAGGCTAAAAGCCACATGCTAGCACAGCTAAGCAGGCTGTAAGCTAATAAGCCGCCTTGTTTGTTTGATCCATAAAACAACAACAAACCCACCTTGCAGTTTATTGTTGACAGGGTTTATTCCATCCCGCAACTGCTAAGAGTCCCCCCGCATCGGAAAACAAACTGTTGAACAGCAGTTATTTGTTGTTGCTGCTGAAGTATCAGCTACAACATTTCCAAATTACCAGTGACGTGAAGCACAGAGAACACCCATCCGGACAGGGAGGTGTCCAAACACCGCCTGCACATTAAAAAAACAACTAGACAATTCCCGCGGCAATTGTGAGAGTTCGGGCTGGGCCGTTGGGCGTCGGGACTCTCCTGTGGCTTTTTAAAACCTTTTGATGCCAGGGATGTGATCCTGGGGTCCCTCTGATCACTACCGCCAAGTTTGGTATGTGTCGGACATTTAGATCCAAAGTTATTAAGGAAAATCCAACTGCCAATCAGCTGTCAGTCTATCATATTGCTGGAGTTACCATGGTCATCAGTTTGGTAATTATAGTACCTTAAGATCTAAAGTTATTATGGAAAAACCAGCGACCAATCAGCTTTCAACCTGATGGAGTAATTTACTCAGCCACCAAGCTGTGTTGTTTCTGTGGTGATTATGATATCAATTACAGTATCTGTTAACACAAATCAAATGTGCTGCAGACTATCTCCATAGAAATAAATGGGGAATGAATTTGCACTGAAACAGTAAATACATCGCTGTAGTGGACAGAACTTAGCTTATAATAGTGCAGAGCCCTAATTTTATTTCTCTCACAAAGTTTGGTGAGCTTGCAACCTTTATATCAAAAGTTATTAAGGAAAAACCACAGCCAAAATGCTCTGTCTGTCATGCAGCATTAGCTGGGACCGTTGCTAGGCAACCTACACACCTGTGAAGCTCTTTGATGTAAACGAGCCATCAAAGTCCCAACTGATAAAACCTGCTTTCAATGTGTGTGGAGAAACTGCAGTTTCATGCTGTGAGAGGGCTAAAGTAGACCCCGTGAAACATGATAACAAAATGAGCATATCGTGTGAGAGGTTAGGGTCTCCTGGTCGTGTTGATGTATTTTTTATTTCTGTAGCTTGAAAAATGTGCGCACAGGAGCAGGTTAGAAATTCAATGTTTTAGAAAAATGCAGGGTGAATCAGCGAAAATTTATAATGGGAGAGATAGGAAGAGCAGGAGCGCGAAGCTGCGCTTGGAGGCTCATAGCGCTTGGAGGCTCATAGCGCCAAAACCATACAACTCTCCGCTTTTTTACTCACATTGGAGCGATCGGGAGGGTCGTGCCGACGTTTTGATGTAAAAATTATTAATGTGCGGTGAAAACTGTGGCCGCGGCTGCGAGTTAGAAATTTTTTTTCAGAGGAATTTTTTGTGTGTTTTGCACTCTAGCGATGACATCACCACTGTGGACTCCCCATCCGGAATGCATTGCGCCAAAATCTCGCACAAAAATGGCGACTACGTCGCCATAGTAACCGATATCGCCACCAAAAGTCATACCACACGATTCCCGGCCGAGCCGGTCGATTTGATATAACTATTGTGGGGGTTTGTCCTTTCCCCTAGGAGGAGAAGCGAGCCAAACTTTTTACGGAAGAAGATAGATAGATAGATAGATAGATAGATAGATAGATAGATAGATAGATAGATAGATATAACTAGACAATTCCCGCGGCAATTGTGAGAGTTCGGGCTGGGCCGTTGGGCGTCGGGACTCTCCTGTGGCTTTATAAAACCTTTTGATGCCAGGGATGTGATCCTGGGGTCCCTCTGGTCACTACCGCCAAGTTTGGTATGTGTCGGACATTTAGATCCAAAGTTATTAAGGAAATTCCAACAGCCAATCAGCTGTCAGTCTGTCATATTGCTGGAGTTACCATTGTCATCAGTTTGGTAGTTATAGGACCTTAAGATCTATAGTTATTAAGGAAAAACCACTAACCAATCAGCTTTCAGCCTGATGGAATAAACAGCTCAGCCACCAAGCTGTGTGTTTTCTGTGGTGATTATGATATCAATTACAGTATCTGTTAACACAAATCAAATGTGCGGCAGACTGGGCATCCGGACGTTCCTGTGGCTTTTTAAAACATTTTGATGCCAGGGATGTGATCCTGGGGTCCCTCTGATCATTACTGCCAAGTTTGGTATGTGTCGGACATTTAGATCCAAAGTTATTAAGGAAAAACCAGCAACCAATCAGCTTTCAGCCTGATGGAGTAATTTACTCAGCCACCAAGCTGTGTTGTTTCTGTGGTGATTATGATATCAATTACAGTATCTGTTAACACAAATCAAATGTGCTGCAGACTATCTCCATAGAAATAAATGGGGAATGAATTTGCACTGAAACAGTGAATACATCGCCGTAGTGGACAGAACTTAGCTTATAATAGTGCAGAGCTTTTATTGTATTGCTCTCACAAAGTTTGGTGAGGATACAACCTTTACATCAAAAGTTACTAAGGAAAAACCACAGCCAAAATGTTCTCATTCTGGAGCTGTGGACCGTTGCTACGGCGACCTACACATCTGTGGAGCTCTTTGATGTAAACGAGCCATCAAAGTCCCAACTGACAAACTCTGCTTTGAATGTGTCTGGAGAAACGGCTGTTTCATTTAAAATAGACCCCGAACAACTGCTCATAACTCAGAAACCGTGAATCATGATAACAAAATGAGCATATCGTGTGAGAGGTGAGGGTCTCCTGGTCGTGTTGATGTATTTTTTATTTCTGTAGCTTGAAAGATGTGCGCACAGGAGCAGGTTAGAATTATTAAAAAAAAATTATTAACGTGCGGTGAAAACTGTGGCCAAGGCTGCGAGCACAGAGTGCACTCGCCAAACTCTTGGCGAGTGCACTCTGTGCACTGTGCCGAGAGTTGGCCTGGCTGCACCAGCCTGAACTAATAATAATAAATGCAAGAAAGATTAATAGTTGGGCTGGCTTTGCCCAACTGGAGCTGTGGACCGTTGCTACGGCAACCTACACACGCCGAGAGTTGGGCTTTGCCAGCCCAACTCTCGGCGAGTGCACTCTGTGCAGAGTTGGGCTGGCTTCGCCATGTAGTTAAATTAATGTTAAATTAATTGTTTTGCAAGAAGAAAAGAAGAAAAACAGTGTGTTTGTCTGAATGCGACTGAACAGGATGATTCGATTTCATATCAAAATCCAGATATTTGCTCAAATCTGAAGATGTTTAAAAAAATCTACACGAGTAAGAGGTTTTTGACAGACTGTTTGATCATTGATTAGGTTCATAGCACCTGTAGGATCCATGTAGGCTACTGATCAAACATAATTGTAAAGGTGAAGAATGAGCAGGTGTGTCAGTGTCCTACCACTCTGAGCCCTATTTTATATCCTCCTGTTGACACCTGTCATCAAAAATTGTATCAGAGGTTTGGCGGAGCAGTGTGACACAACAATGACAAGGCGCAGCAATAGTGCAGCCCTTGCACACAATGGCCTTTTTTCACACTTTTATTAAAAACTAAACACTCAAAGTGATATGATTTTTAGACTTTCAATCAGCAAAACTAACACAGTTATGATACAATCCCCATATTTAGGCAGCTTATTATTATTATTATTATTATCATTATTATTAACAATAATAATAATAATATTACACTATTATAAATATTACAATAATCATTTTGGGTGTTTCTGCTGTTATGACTGTGTACTTCTTAACATTAAGTGAGGTGGTCATTGGCTGAATCATTACCACATCAATAACTGGCACAATGGAATTGTGCTTAAATCTTATACAATGATTTGCAAAATAACAACCTATTGACAAGGTAGTAGTATGAAGCGCTTTGAGTGGTCGAATAGACTAGAAAGGTGCTTTATAAATGCTGGCCATTTACCATTTCCCTTCATGAAGCAACAAACCAGTGCTGCTCACTCCCCAAATGTGGCATGACCGGCAGAGATGGCTGCCAAATACACCTTAATGGTGGAGAAGGTTTTCCCTTGTCAATCAGGTCCTGCAAGAACAACAATATCAACCTCAGGGGGACTGAAGGAGATGTGTCCTTCTCTAGGACACCATTCCTCCACTCTTCACTTACAGTTGTTAAAAGATTGAGTGGAGGAGGTTCTGGCATTCTGGATAGTGGCAACCACAATATGTGGGAACCCTGCAGCAGTCAGATTGAATCACTTTAACGCCCAGAGTGCCAACGCTCTGGGTGCGGGTTAAACCCTGTTTTTCTCCTATAAGACAGTATGTTCCGGCGCAGCAGGAGTTGCCAAGGCTGAGTGCACAGCAACCAATAAGTCTTCAATGCATGGCAGGCCAGTGTGAAGCTATCAGAAAAAGTGTGTGGTCATGCTCCTGTATTTTGGACAGAGTGGTGGGTATCAGGGCTAGAGGAGGGAACACATAGAGATGCCTGTCCGGGTAGGTGTGCTGTGCCTAGGGAAGCATCCATGCACAATTCATATTTTATCCTGACACAAAGAGGTCCACCACAGCCTGACTGTAATACGTACATATCTTTTCTACAACCTCTGGGTGCAGCGCACACTCCTCGTACACTGTAGCACCCCTGGACAGCACTTTAACACCTCTGTTCAGGGCCCCTGGGATGTGCATTGCTCTCAGAGAGAGGAGATGCTCGCTGCTCCACAGGTTCCCTTGAAGGTTACTGTTTACTGTTGTCATATTGTCCACCCTCACCAAAACATGGTGACAAGCAAGGGACAGGATAAAATCTTCAGGGAGAAAAACACTGCTGTAAGATTCAGAAAATTTTTCTGAGATCATTGGAGACTGTTGCTCCAAATCGCTCTAACAGTCCAGCCCTTGTGTATTCCACTCGTGGAAAAACATGTCTTTCAGATTTATGGAAGTAAACCAGTCCCCCCGCCGCATTAGAGGGAATAGGGATGCATGCATGAACATCCTGAACTTTTATTTCTTATTTCCTGAGATATTTGTTCAGAATTTGCAGATCCAAACAAACACCACTCCTCCGTTTGGGGACAGCAGAGTAACTTTTTGCAGGTGGAACAGCAGATATTGCTCTTTTGTTTAACAGGTTTTCCTCCTGTAATTTGGTAGCCGACTCTCCCTGACCCAGAGAAAGCGCAACAGGGTGAATGAAACCTGTATCCCAGTGAAATTATTCTCAGTACACAGGGTGGAGACATGAGTGTGGCCCTTCTCTCCCACCTGAAGGAGAGAGGAGACACACTCTGCATCCCCATCACGACTGACCCCCAAGGTATTTTGGTGGCCTCTCGCTGAAGGGTCTGTTCATGGCCGGCAAACAGAGATACACACAGGGGGCAGCAAGTTTTGCCACCACAGTGTTGATATCGCTCATTACTTTTATTTTGTCTCTTTTCTTTTGTACTTGCTGCAGCCAGGAGATGTGAAATAAGGGCGACCTCGAAGCACACATGAAAGCTGAACAGGTGGAGCTGTAGAACGGGAAACATACAGCTGCATCAACAGTGCAAAGAGAACTGGTAAGGTCAGGCTACTCTCTTCTTTTTCCTGGCCTGGAAACTAGCAGCTTGAGCTGGAGATTGTCTGGGCCAGCTAGTACTTGCCTCCCACCTAGGCAACGGGAATGTGGCAGGCTGAGGTTTTGGCACTTCAAACTGCAGAACCTGGGATGCTGCCTGTGCAAGGATGCACTGTTATCTGAGGGGGGCAAAGCTGGAGAGCTTTGCACTCCTTCTTCCTGGCTTCACACTGCTGCAGCATATAAGATGCCTTCCATATCCAGGATATCATCCTTGATGGGCAGATGTTGCATCAGCATGTTAAAAAATTGGTAAACATATCTCAAATCCCTTTCCATGTTTCTTGTCAGAAGGTTCCATAATGACCCCTTCCCCCACACCCACAGTGTAAACTTTCTGTTATGTGGAACTCAATCAAATCAAACTGTTTTGATCTTTCTCTTCAGGCAAATTTTTCTTATTTCTTCCATAGCTCAAAGTGTAGAAACCAGCTACCTGGAATTAATCAACAATTTGAATTCCTAAGAGTACAGGAAAGAAGTAGTAGAAGACTCCCCACTGAAAAAGGTGTGATGCACAGACTGCATCAACAGGCACCTTGCTTACTTCAGAACTTCCACAGGCAACCAAACCTTCAGAATAAAGCAATCATGGAAATGAAGATTGAGTCTCTTAGTGTGCAGAATGTATGCCTTTTACAGGAGCTTCGGACAGTAAATAAGAAAGCCATGTAATACATCTTGCCCTAACTCAATCATTCAACTGATGTAATTACCCAGATTCACAATACTCTTAATGTAAAAGGTTAACACCTTCTCCAGTTATAAGATTTAGGCACTTCTAGGTTCCTAGGAATGCAGTAAGCTCCTGAACATACAGTAAAACACAGAACTAACATTTTGACTTCTGACTTTAGTTCCTCAGGCAGTGAAGACACAGGTAGTCTGCCCTCTAGAGTATATTCTACTACATGTCCCTCTCAATCAGAGATGCATGACCATTGTATGTGCTTATGTTCAGTTATACTTGGTCAGGAACTGACTCTGGGTACTTGACACTGGATTTCAGGCATTTTGGCCCAATTCCTGTGCATGGTGGCTCTGGATAGTTCTACTCCAGACTCAGTTCACTGTTTCTGCAGGACCCCAAAGTCTGGAATCTGCCCTTCTCCACAATCTTCCTCAGGGTCCGGTCACCTCTTCTCATTGTGCAGCATTTTCTGCCACACTTTTTCCTTCCCACAGATTTCCCACTCTGGGAATAGCCTATTCTTTCAGAAGTTTCTTTCCGTGTCTTGCCCTCTTGCTTGAGGGTGTCAATGATGGCCTTCTGGACAGCAGTCAGATTGGCAGTCTTACCGATGATTGAGGTTTTGAGTAATGAACCAGGCTGGAAGTTTTTAAATGTCAGGCCGGGACTCAAAAAGAGGACTCAGATGCGGAGTGGAACAGCGGGTTTTATTAATAAATAGGCAACCTCTTCCACAGGGAGCAAAAGAGGGCTATGACAAAAATACAAAGAAAATATCTATGGCTATAAATCACTATACAATAAAGGACTAGACTATGACTATGACTAGGGGGAGAAATATCTATGGCTATAAATCACTATACAATAAAGGGACTAGACTATGACTATGACTAGGGGGAAACTAAACTATCTGCAAAAACGCTGAAAATCTACAATTAGCTATCAAGACTAAGGCTATGAAAACTATAACAAAAAATCGCTCCGAAGAGGACAGCACGACAGGCAAGGCAACAAGAACTATGACTAACGAAAACTATAACAAAAATTCGCTCCGAAGAGGACAGCACGACAGGCATGAAACTACAACGAAAAATCGCTCCGAAGAGGACAGCACAACAGGCAAGGCAAGGCAAGGCAACAAGGACTGTGACTAGATGCTTCGAAAGGCTTGGGTGAACGCACAGGACGAAACACTTCGGCACAAGACAAGGGGAGACACAGACAATATATACACAAGGTAATTGGAACCAGGTGGAAACAATCAGGGCAGGGCAGACAATCAGACCGGTGACACATGAGGAAGGGCAAGTGACCTGAAACGAGAGGAGAGTCAGACTTTCAAAATAAAACAGGAAGTGACAAGACCAGACAAACCTCACCGCGGTGTGACATTAAAAGCCTCAAGAATCTTTTGCAGGTGTTTAGAGTTAATTCAATGATTCAGGTGATTAGGTTCATAGCTTGTTTAAAGCACCTTTTCATGATATGCACATTTTTTGAGATAGGAATTTTGGGTTTTCAAAGCTGTATGCCAAAATCATCAGTAATAAAACAATAAAAGACCTAAAACATTTCAGTTGGTATGTAATGAATCTAAAATATATGAAAGTTCAATTTTTATCATTACATCATGGAAAACAATGGATTTTATCACAATATGCAATTTTTTTTAGAAGGACCAGTATGTTAGTCTGCCTTCACCAGAAAGCTATGATCTTAACTGAAGTGCTTGAGATTATAGTTTAAGACATTGAACATTATGATCCAGACACCTGTGATCATCAAATTGAGGATATTTTCCCAAACTAGAGAAGAACATATTTTTCTTGCCCCATGCCACCCAAATATATCATAGCTTCAAGCCCTAACAAGTAGATTTTATTGATATCACTTACAATAATTTTTATACTTATATTAGTATATAATTTATATATATATATATATTTTAACATTCTTAACAGTTTTCTTTACTTCTTGAGTGTTGATAACAAAACATTAAAAAAAAATGTAAGCTGCCCTGTGAGTTTATATTGGAGCATTATCTTTGTGTTTATAGCAACATGCTTCCTCATAGATAGACGTTAACAGACTCACCTTTTTCTAATCCTTTCTTTGTTTTCCTCAGCTGACAAATGTACATTCAAAATTAGAATTCAAGTGGAAAACATCATTGTTAAAATATATACAACTGACAAGTAGTGCAAATAAGTGACAAGAACAATATATGAATGTAAATAAAAACAGATGTTACAATGTTGCACATAATCATATTTACACAGTTATGTTTTGCAGTAGTGCATTTCAAGTAGTTCGTGGTGGTTCTGGTTTACTCCTTTCAGCTATTCAGGAGTCTGATGGCAGCAGGAAAGAAGGAGTTTGTGAGTCGTAATGTCCTACATTTCACAGTCCTGTATTTCCAGCCTGAGGGTAGCAATGTGAATAGTCCGTGCTGTGTGTCCATGCTGTAGAAGTTGTAGAAGATCCTGGACAATGTGTCAAACTTCATTAGCCTTTTCAGGAGGTACAGCCGCTGCTGAGCCCTTTTCAGTAGCTGCCCTTTTCACTGTGGTGTTCATGTCGTGTCCATGTGAGATCCTCACTGATGTGGACACCAAGGTATTTAAAGCAACTCACCCTCTCCACTTCAAGTTCCTGGAAAACAATGGCCGATGAGGTCTCCTCGTATTCCTCATGTCAATATCATCTCCTTTGTCTTGTCAGTGTTGAGGGTGAGGTTGTTGTCCTAATACCATAACACTAGACTCGCCACCTCTCCCCTGTACAATGTGATCTCCTCGCCAGTGATACAACCTGTCACGTTCAGGATGATTTTGTCCTTGTGGGAGGTGACACGGTCATAAGTGACAGCGTGTAGCTGAGGACATAGCCCTGTGGGAGTCCATTCTTTGTGATGATGCTGGCTGAAGACTTATCCTGACAGACTGAGGTCTGCCAATCAGGAAGTGCAGGAGCCAGTTACAGAGGGTAGGGTCCAGACCAATTGTAGACAGTTTGTCTGTGAATTTGTGTAGGATGATTCACAAATTCACCCTAATCCTAACAATTTCACATCTACAGTATAATAAAAAGGTGAGTGAGAAGATGAACAGACTCAGCCATGCACCATCGGGCCTCTGTAACTGTAGAGAACCTAAACAGCTCTCAACGATTGCAGTTATTGCAGCAACTCCAGTGCAGGTGTAACTTTTCTGTTTAAATAATTTGCAAATGCAATGGTTTTAACTTCTACTAGAGTGGTGCTGGGCTGACTACTGGATGTCAGGGTTGAGATAGACAGCTCTGTGTTTTTCTTTGTTACATACATACACCCTGAATCAGGGGGGAGAAAGAATAGGTCTGGTCACACAAGAACTGAGCTACGAGCTACTGAGAATTACCTTCAGAATCGGTAGCGATTTTAACTTCACTAAGACTTTACTGTAGATAGGATAGGTGATGAACCACAATCACAGTTCTCTCAGAGCTGAGTCATCAGTGTTTCATTTCTTTTAGATACATGGACGGTCAAACATTCACAATCTATACAAGACACATTGGTGAGGTTCAATAATAACAGGGTGAGTGCTACCAAGCTAGACTGGATTTACATCTCTCATAGTCTCAGCTAGCTCACAGCAGCATTGCTCCAATTGGTTTTACTAATCATCAACTGCACATTTATTAACTGGCACTGGAAGAAGGGAGCATATATCACCTGTATTAGCCACTCTACACTGGCTTCCTGTGAAATCTCAAATAGAATTCAAAATCCTGCTCCTCACCTATAAAGCGCTCAACAGTCAGGCGCCATCCTACCTTAGGGATCTCTTAGTCGCATATCACCCATCGAGAGGATTACGTTCCCAATATGCAGGCTTATTGAAGGTTCCCAGAATTTCTAAAATTACAACAGGAGGCAGAGCCTTCAACTTCCAGGCTTCTCTCCTGTGGAATCGTCTTCCAGTCTCAGTCCGGTGGGCAGACACCCTTCCTATATTCAAGCCCTGGCTGGCCTAGTCATAGTTATGCTGCGATAGGTTAGTCTGCCGGGTCCTCATGAGATGCTCTGAGCTTCTTTTTCTTCTCCTATCTGTGATACTGATGAACCAATATTGTACTTTTAAATCTGCTGTGTTCCCGGAGTCCTGCCCTGTGTTTTTCTTATTCACAGAGCATGCTGCAGTGCAGCCACTGAGGGATCTATGGATGAAACTAGCGACACCAGGGTGCACAGTTAGATGTATCCCAGGGACCAGAGAAGGTGACATTGAATCAAATTTGAATTTTAAAACTAAATCTAAATATGATAAAATCCTTATCCACATCAGCAATAATAATTGTTGCCCATGTAAACCAGTCAAAGATCACTAAGTTTAACATGGAATCAGTATGCAACTATGTAAAGACCATGTTGGACATTGTAATTTTCTCTTGTTCCCTATAGAACTTGACTAGTTTGATGATTAGTCGGATAAGCTCTTTCCACCGCTGGTTGTCGAGCTGGGGTCCAGATAATAATGTGGGTTTCATAGACAATTGATCTATTTTCTAAGGAAGACCTGGTCTGATAATGAGAGACAGTACACATCCCACTTTGGACAGTGCCTCTTTCTTATGTAAGAACATGGCAGACTTTCACCTGAAATTTCTGACAATACAGATTTGAGTCCAGAAAGTGACTATGTCTGTCCCCCGACCATTTAATTTATTCAACAACAGCAACAATACAGCTAAAAATCAGCAGGTTTGGAAAGTTAAACATGTTCAAAAGTAGCTTTTAAACATTAGATCTTTTTCATCCTAAGCTGTATGAATAAACAATGTGATATTAGATTTTAATAATGATTTGCCCTGTCTTACTGAAACCTGCCTACATCATGAGCAATACTTTGGAATAAATAAATCCACTCCAATCAGCCATACAGGTGCTTCTCAAAAAATTAGCATATTGTGATAAAGTTCATTCTTTTCCATAATTGAATGATAAAAATTAAACTTTCATATATTTTAGATTCGTTACACACCAACTGAAATGTTTCTGGTCTTTTATTGTTTTAATACTGATGAGTTTGGCATACAGCTCATGAAAACCCAAAGCCTCTATCTCATATCATGAAAAGGTGCTCTAAATGAGCTATGAACCGAATCATCTCAATCAATGAGTTAACTCTAAACAACTGCAAAAGATTATATTATATATTAAGTATTTGGCCACCTGCCAAATGGTACATTTCGGACTGCATTGTGCAGTCCGACATATACCATTCTCCTGGCAACCTCCAAACCTAGTCTTGATCAGATCAGATTGCCAATTTGAAAAGCATGATTTATGACTCAAGAGAATGCGTCTTTGCTGCTCTAGAGTCCAATGGCGATGTGCTTTACACCACTGCATCCAATGCTTTGCATTAGAGTTGGTGATATATGGCTTAGATGCAGCTGCTCCCTCAGTATTTAATTCACTGCCCTGCCTTACTAAAGCTGTGGACTTCAATTCTTAAATAGATAAACTTGTTGAGAGCACTGCAGGTTCCCTGCGAACAACTATTAACACCATCACTTCTCTGAAAAAGAGGTTAGTTAAACAAAAAAGTGTTGTGCCCTAGTATAACTCTCAAAATATGGCATTCCAGCAATTTGGTACACCAAACTACGCATGGAAAAAGAATCTCAATATGTACAGGAAGATTCAATGTAATACCAGAGCATCTTACTACTCCTCACTAATAGAACAAAATTAATTAGAACCCTAAGTTCCTTTTCAGCCAGATTCACTGGCAAAATGTAGCTACTGTATTGATCTATGTATTCCTACAATCCTCAGCAGTAAAAGCTTTAAGGGCTTCTTTAATGACAAAATTCTGCTAATTAGAGACAGAATGAATTCCCTTTCATTTACTGGCAGCAATCTGCCATCAAACACAGGGATTATAGGGATAGATGAAAAACATTTATCTGGACTAATTTTCTTCAATCAACCTTTATGAACTAGCTTTATCGATTTGTTCATCCAAAAAAATCATCCTGTCTTTTGGACCCTATACCATCAGGTGCATTAAAAGATTTTTTTTCTTTGATTACCACTTCCTTGCTGGACCAACCTTCCCTTCCTCTCTAAGATCCTGAAAAAAGAGCAATAAATCTGTGTGACTTCCAACAAAACAATAATTCATTTGAAGATTTCCAGTCAGGATTTAGACTGCGTCACAGCACAGAGGTGGCTTTAGTGAAGGTTTCAAATGATATTCTCAACGCATCAGATAAAGGGTTTATTTCCATTCTTGTTCTGTTTACTTTAGTGCTGCATTCGACACCACCGACCACCGCCATCTTATTAAAGACACTAGAGCATCTTATTTGTATAAAGTGGTTTAAACTGGTTTAGGTCCTATCTGTCAGATCTTTTCCAATTTGTTCCTGTTTATGTTTATTCTATCCACACAAAAGTTACACATGGAGTAAGGAGGAAACTATTATTTCCACTGTTAAGTGGATTATAAACAAAGCTAAATGAAGCAAATCTTCAACCATTTCTTTAGGGCATAAAATCCTGGATGATCTGTAACTTTCTGCTACTAAACTCAGACTAAACTGAAGATATTGTGAATTGGCTTGAGTCATCATATGCCTTGTTTTACTATGCAACAAAGCAAAAGTCAGACAGACAGAAAAACTGGGATCATATCTCACCTGTTTTAGCTTCTTTGCACTGGCTTACTGTTAAAATCAAGAATACCGGGACCCTATGAGATACTCTAAGCCAGGGCTGCCCAATCCTGCTCCTGGAGAGCTACTATCCTACATGTTTTAGGAAACCTCCCCTTAGCTTGCCAAGGGCTACTTTTGAGTTGATGATTAGAAT
Organism: Eupleurogrammus muticus; assembly: GCA_036785175.1. Taxonomy (NCBI): domain Eukaryota; kingdom Metazoa; phylum Chordata; class Actinopteri; order Scombriformes; family Trichiuridae; genus Eupleurogrammus; species Eupleurogrammus muticus. The sequence goes on along the minus strand of JAYKQN010000025.1, from coordinate 7,625,681 downwards.
CAGGTGTGTTGGAGTAGGGAGATGCCTAAAACATGTAGGATAGTAGCTCTAGCAGTAGGATTGGGCAGCCCTGGTCTAAGCCTCTTCTTTTTTCTTCTATCTGTAATATTCATTACCCCCTCATGTACTGTCACTGATCTAATAGCATTAGACCAGTGGATGCCAGAGAGGGGCTCGCTGCAGACTTTTTGAAGTGTTTTTGGAATATTTTTTGCTCAGATTTTTATGTGGTTTTGCAGGAATGCTTCAGAACAAGGTCGTTTCCTGTCTCCTGTACGTGGGTGGTGCTTTCTCTACAGTGATTATAAGGCACCTTCCATGGCCTCATCAAAGAGAGTTTTAGGCATGATGGTGCACACAGACCAGACTTATTGTGTACCGGACAGGACAATCATGGATGATATTTTTTTAACCCAGGATTTTATATAAGCAGAACTAGTGACATCAATGTGGGTATTGTCTCCTTGCACCAGGAGAAAGCCTTTGACTGGGTGGATCACTCATAGCTGTTTCCTGCACTTAAGATTTTTGGTTTTGGTGATGATTTCTGCCCTAGATTGGTTTCCTTTATTTTGGAGCATAATGTATTGTAAAATGGGGGTGAGGTTGAGCCAGCCATTCCCTGTGCAGCATGTCTCAGCTGTATAGTTTGACTATTGCTGCCTTTGCTGTGCAGGTCGATGTCCCGGCTCAGTGATCTCTCACTGTCTGAGTAGTGCCAAGACTGTTGCCCTGTCATTTCTGCATATGTAGAAGACAGGATATAAACTTTTCATGGGCCATGGTCTGAACCCAAAAGCAGACACAGAGACAGAGGCGGAAGTGGGTAGAAAACAAAGGTTTTTTTGCTCTAAAGCTAGTGAGAGGGGGAGCTGGTAGGGAGCAATGGCAGGATCTGACAGGGCAGTAGGACAGGGAGCAAACGACAGGAGACTGAGAGCCGGGTCCGGTGCAGACGAGTGTGCAGAACAGAACCAGATCTCCAGTGGAGGATTGTATAAGGGGCAATGTGGGTGGGTTGGTTTTGTGGTCCTGGGGGTTTCTTCTTTTCTTTTGTTTATTTTTGGTCCAAATATTACAAGAGAAAAAAGTTTGCACATAATCTCTGTCCAGTTCTGTGAAGTTAGCTTTTTGGGTAACGCAAGGTAAATGCCGAACTCAAGGTGCTGGCAGCATGGTGCTGGTGTCTGGTCTCAGGGGGCTGCTGAGGTCGGCTAGAACAACTCTATTACAAGATGACCAGCAATATGCTGACATTCTGTAGTATACGGGCTGTTGGGGAGGTGTGCTCTATGGGGGAGGAGCTTAACCAAAATGTCAGCATATTGGCAGCATGATGTCAGCATATTTTTGGTCATCTCTCCTCTTCTCCTCTCCACCTCATTTTCTCCCTCTATGCACAACTTTTTCACCTCCTTCCCTCCTCCTATCCACCTCTTCACCTCACCTCATCTCCTTTTTCTCTATAACTCATTTGCTCCTCCTCTCCACCTTTTTACTTCCTCTTCTCCTCTCCACCTCCTCCTCTCCACCTCTTCTTCTCCTTTCTTCACCTATAAACCTCTTGCTCTTCTGCTCCTGTTTTTCTTCACCTCTTCTCCACCTGATCTCCTTCTTCTCTCTTCTCCACTTTTGGACATGTTAGTTATATTAGTATGAATTTATAATCATCAAAGATAATTATTAATTGTGTTGGAGTGATATAGTAGCCAAATTTGGTTATGAGCATGAATTAATAATAACTATTAAAACTGTTAAATTTATTGATTTAAATTGATTAATAAACAACAGCACCGCCGGAAAATCCGGACCATTAACCAATTTGACAAAACAGTCTCAATTATAAGGGGTCACTTAGAAACACCATTATTTGTGGAAATATTGATATCCTATAGTGGATAATGAAGGAGGAGATCAACTCTGTCAACCAGCTTAGTGTCACAGTATGCAAGTATAAAATACTAGGACGACTTCTCTTTAAAATTACCAGGATTTATTGTGTCCCACTAAATGTATTTACAAATCAAAATTACTTCAGACAAACTTCAGAATATACTACAACTACTATCTACCAACTACAGGTCACAGGCAATAGTAATAAGTAAATAATGACGGCTTGTCCACGACACACGATCTGAAACAAAGAAAGCACGGGCAACGTGCACTTAGTGTCATGTAAGTCTATATGTGTTGATATAGGTGTATGTGCGAGTGTTTGTGGAGTGAAAGAAGAAAAAGAGAAAGAGAGAGAAATCCAATGGTCTCAGTGCTAAAATCACTAAATATTGTAGTAGATGTGGCGATATGTACAGAACATGTGAAAAAAACAATCAAAGAAACTCTTTCTAACAGATGAAATAACCAGTAAAACAAGCAGCTGAAACAATAAGTGAAACAAGGTAACTAAACAAATAACATTCACTGCCAAGAAAATAAGCTCTCATGGTAATTTTGGGCTGGAGTTGTTTGGATCCGGAGCTCACTGATCCGGGTTCGGTAAACCGAAGCTGTAGTACGCCCTTTGCTGGCAGCCTGAGTGAGTTGCAAGCTATTGTCCTATCACAATCCATGGCTTAGAAGGGAGAGGGTCGTGACAGGAAAAGAAAGGGGAGAAAAAGGTGTTCCTCAGCTGTCCGTCTTTTGCAGGGAGGCTTCACCTGCATCCGCGGGAAGAAACTTGATCCAGGGGGTGACTGTTGACCAAGAACGGGGAAGAAATGTCTTGTCTGGTTTCCCTCCTGGAGATGCACATGTTGTTCACTTGTCTTGGCATCTACTCATGGAGTAGGTGGGAAGAATGACGATAGTTGGTCCCTCTCGCCCAGTTTGGCTGCGAGACTGTAAAGTCTGGTGTATTTGCTCCCTTTCGCACTGCTTGGAAAAACTTTGTTTTCTGTTTTTTTCCAAACTCTTAAGCCTTCATTGTCACCTCCCAGTGATGATACTACAGCCAATCAGAGTCCGCTTGAAGATTGCTCGAGGTTCCATCGTGTCTGGAGTGTCCCTGTGGTGGAGGAATTTCTATTGTCTTAGGGGGCCTTTTTGTTCAAGCCCTCATAGATAAGCTTCAGGTTTCTCAGTAGACCTGAAACTCAGTCTTATGATTGCGAGGTACAGCATGTTGCTCCTTTGCACGTCCTCCCCACATCCTCTCCACATCCTCCCCTGCACCTCCTTTTCTCCAATTCACCACCACATCTTCTCCTCTTCTCTTCACCATCTCCTCTCCACTTCTTCTTCTTTACCTCTTCTCCTCCTCTTTACCTCTCCATGTCTTTTCCACCTCATCTCCATGTCTTTTTCCTCTAACTGTTTGCCTCCTCTTCACCTCTAAATCTTCTCTTCACCTCCCTACCTCATCTCCTCCTCTTCTCCTTTTCCTCTCCTCCTCTTCACCTCCTCTTTGCCAATTCATCTCCTTGTTCTCTCCTCCTCTGCTCTGCTCTGCTCTACTCTTTAACTCTCCCTCATCAACTCCCCCTCCTCTACACCTACCACCTGCCTCAATGTCAGACCTTGTGGTAAAAGCTTAGGTGTCCATGTGGATTTTCCTTTGTCTTTAATCTTCTCTCATGTTGTCCTGCTGCTGATCTGAGAGCAGCAGGCCGCTTGCAGACCAGCAGCCTGGTGGCATCTCAAGCTCGTCAGCAGCGGCTGCTCTCTTTGTATTTATTTATGGTCAACGCCACAAGACATCTGCTGTAGATGAGACTCTGTCCTCTGTGTTCATACAGCACCGCACAGAGGGAGCTTGTCAACATTTTTCTAAGGCAGTGTTTCAGAGGACCTGGATCACAGGAGGGGCGGGGCCGTGGTGTCCCCTCCGATCGCCATCTCTGCAGCTCTGATGAAGCGGACTGGGAAACAGAGGAAAGCGTCATAGTTTGTTGTGCCCGTCGTGTTTACTGGATCTGAGAGCTATTGTTTGTTTGCTGTCTTCAGATTGCTCCTTGCTGACATTATTTTGGGAAACTGAAACATGGATGCAGCTTCGCAGTTGTCTGATGAGGGCTCACCCTCTCCTTCTCGTCTTCTTCCTCCTCCTCCCCTTCTTCCTTGCCTGTGTCACACAGTCTTTTTCTCTCCCAATCTCTTTAAATCAAGGATGTCTCTGTCAGGACTTGACAGAAAGTGCCAACAGATTTGAGTCCTTACAGAGCTGTAGTCCTTACAGTTGCTCCTTAATGGAGTCGGTTTAACTGCAGGTATATAGTTTCTGATTCTTTAATTATTATAGTTACGGTAAGTGTTTATTTTTATGTAAATCACATTGAGTTTTCCTGTGTACAAATAAATAGATCCTTGTCCTCAGCCTCACCAACAGCTGTTTTCTAAACCTACAGTTTACATCCTGTTTACTTCCCTTATTTAATCTGTTATTTAACTCTTGATGTTTCTCTGTACATTTAAAGAGAGAGAGTGTTTGTTGGTTTTATTTATTTATTTTTCTTCTTACGGGTGAAGAATATGTGTTTTGTTTCCAAAGCAGTGATGATGGAGGTAAAGAACCAGTCTCCTGAGCAGTCTAAAAAATAAACTATAATTATTCCAGATTTAACTGAGGTGTCACAAAATCAATGCCTCATAACGACATAAACAAACAAACCAACAGTGTACATCAAGTCTTTTTGGGCCAAACTGTTGGTAAAAGAAAGACCAGAAGAAGCAAGATTTGTTAGTTCAATTAGTGAAAACTAACAAAAACAATAATGTGACTCAGCTTTTTTCTCCTATACTAAACTCTAATCTTAAACTTTGCTTGGCAAGTTCTCACAAACTCATTTTGTGTCATGTGACACAAGAGAACGTTCAAATTAATTTATAAGCCAATTTCCCCACGTTGATCTAAAACCTGTAACTCTAATACATTAGTCTTATTGTTTCTGTATTTCTTTACATTTATATATTATTAGTTAAATATTAATAGGCTCATTTATTACATTAGTCACCGACTATTTTATTATATAAATTAAAGAATTTGAGTTATTTTAGATAAGAAAATGTTCAAATTCTCTGGTTCCAGGTTCTCAAATCTGTTTTTTTAGTCTTCTATAATATTAAACTGATGATCTTTGGGTAGTGAACTGTTGGTCTGGACAATGTGTTGATTCCTGTATTGATCCTACAAAAAATCTTGAAAAACAAACACTTTTGAACCAAGCCGTTTTTATTAGGAAGCAAAAGTCAGACAAAAAGAAGAAGTTGGTGCAAAATGTTTGTTTTTGGATCCAGAAAATGATAAACTGAAAGAAGTGAAAATGAAATGATGCATCAATAATGTTCCAGGACTAAAGTCTGAACGCATCCTCTAGCAGCTGCATCTCTGAGTCTTTTTGGAAATGAAATGATTTGTTATTAGTCTCCTTATATCTGTGGAACAATATTGAAAAGCATTAGTGTTAATCTCCAGGCTTTCTTTGACTCTTTTAGTCTCAGAAGTTACATCTGGTTCTGTCTCTTGTAATAACTGAGTTTCTGCAGCAGCAGCAGGATTAAGGAGAAAAATGGGTCGTTTTAGGACTGCTGGGACCAGATTATGCAACAAACAAGAATAACAATAACAACTGCTGTTGAGACCTGCTGCACTTTGGCAGTTGGATGAAAGTAGCTGTTAATCTTTATCAGACATGGAAACCATCATCAGACAAATGGTTTAGGCTGCTGTCTGTACGTGTGTAAGTAGTTTTTTTGTATTGAACTATTAGAAACTCAGAGCTGCATATGTGCTGCTGAAGTTATCCTCTTTCGGATGGTTACATGGGACAGATTTGTTTTCTTCAATTCTTCAAAGAAGATTTAGATTAAAATGTAATGTCATGTAATGTGTATTTTTTCGTAATCATAAAAGGTTTTTGTGATTGTTTCATGTCCACATCTGTCTCAGCCCTGAATAAACTGGACAGGACAGGACTGAATAAACAGGACAGGACAGCAAATTTATTCTAGTGAAGGGACCAACAGCAGCATTCTGACATGTTTAAAGCTTCATTTCCTTAACAATGCAGCACTCAGCAGCAGAAATCAGGTCTTAATTTATCCCTTATTTCCCTGTAGGGTGTTGCATATTATAACAAATTATATTAGTTTAGTTCATTTGGACTTAAGTAAAAATACATTGCGTGCATTTATAAAAGTTAAGGGATAAAGAGGAGAAAGTCATTACGTATTTCTGTTGTAGTTCTTTCTATCAATGAATAACATATACAGTACAGAACACTGATGCTACATATTAGCCTCTAACAAATGTTTAACGTTTGCTTTAAAACTAATTATTTTTCAGTTCCTAGTTGCTCTGGTTCTGTGATCATGAGAATCACCTGTTGTTGGGGGATAGTTATTTAGATATTCAGGGCTGTATCATTTACAGTTGGGAAAAAAAAGTATTTGAACACCCTGCTATTTTGCTATTTCTCCCACTTAGAAATCATGGAGGGGTCTGAAATTTTCATTGTAGGTGCATGTCCACTGTAAGAGAGATAAACTAAAAAGAAAAATCGAGAAATAACAATGCATGATTTTTTAATGATTTATTTGTGTGATATAGCGGCAAATAAGTATTTGAACACCTGAGAAAATAAATGTTAATATTTGGTACAGTAGCCTTTGTTTGCTATTACAGAGGTCAAACGTTTCCTGTAGTTTTTCACCAGGTTTGCACATACTGCAGGAGGGATCCTGGCCCACTCCTCCACACAGATCTTCTCTAGATCAGTCAGGTTTCTGGGCTGTCACTGAGAAACACAGAGTTTGAGCTCCCTCCAAAGATTTTCGATTGGGTTCAGGTCTGGAGACTGGCTGGACCATGCTAGAACCTTGATATGCTTCTTACGGAGCCAGTCCTTGGTTTTCCTGGCTGTGTGCTTTGGGTCGTTGTCGTGTTGGAAGACCCAGCCACGACCCATCTTCAATGCTCTGACTGAGGGAAGGAGGTTGTTCCCCAAATCTCACAATACACGGCCCGAGTCATCCTCTCTTTAATGCAGTGCAGTCGTCCTGTCCCATGTGCAGAAAAATACCCCCAAAGCATGATGCTACCACCCCCATGCTTCACAGTAGGGATGGTGTTCTTCGGATTGTACTCTTCATTCTTCTTCCTCCAAACACGCTTACTGGAATTATGACCAAAAAGTTCTATTTTGATCTCATCTGACCACAAAACTTTCTCCCATGACTCCTCTGTATCATCCAAATGGTCATATGCAAACTTAAGATGGGCCTTGACATGTGCTGATTTAAGCAGGGGAACCTTTCGTGCCATGTATTACCTACAGTAACCTTGGAAACGTTAGTCCCAGTTCTTTTCAGGTCATTGACCAACTCCTGTCGTGTAGTTCCGGGCTGATTCCTCACGTTTCTTAGAATCATTGAGACCCCACGAGGTGATATCTTGCATGGGGCTCCACTCTGATTGAGATTGACCGTCATGTTCAGCTTCTTCTATTTTCTAATGATTGCTCCAACAGTGGACCTTTTTTCACCAAGCTGCTTGGCAATTGCTCAGTAGCCCTTTCCAGCCTTGTGGAGGTGTACAATTTTCTCTCTTGTGTCGTTGGACAGCTCTTTGGACTTCGCCATGTTACAAGTTAAAGTCTTGCTGATTGTATGGGGTGGACAGGTGTCTTTATGCAGCTAACAACTTCAAACAGGTGCATCTGATTAAGGATGATATATGGAGTGCAGGTGGACTTCTAATGGGCGGACTAACAGGTCCTTCAGGCTCAGAATTCTAGATGACACACAGGTGTTCAAATACTTATTTGCCGCTTTATCACACAAATAAATCAATAAAAAATCATGCATTTTGATTTCTGGATTTTTCTTTTTAGTTTATCTCTCTCACAGTGGACATGCACTTACGATGAAAATTTCAGACCCCTCCATGATTTCTAAGTGGGAGAAATAGCAAAATAGCAGGGTGTTCAAATACTTATTTTCCCCACTGTATATCCTGTGTACTTCCCCATGTACTGTGACAGATTAACCCTCTACAGTTATTTCACTTTTAGTTAGTCTCCAAAGACTATTTATATAAAAGTATAACCCTAAAGTAACAAGCTCCTTTATTGCACAGTTTAAAAAACTGGTAAAGCTTAGGATACAAAAACACATGAAACCAACAAAGTATTATTATTATTTAAGCAAGATAATAGAAATAATATGAATACATGAGTTGAGTAATATAATAAAAGAATATCATTAGATATAAACTATCAGGAAAAGTTTCAGATTTTCATTGTCTGTAAATCATTATCCTCTATATCGATATCTATATCTATATCTATATAATATTTTCATTTTTTTAAATGATTGACAAAAATGTTAAACTTTTGCACATAGTTTAATTATGTGAGATGCAGCTCTACAAAACATGACTGAACGACTGAACTCACCTGTAATCTGAGAATCACTGTTTATTAAAGTTGGTTAAATTCCTCCAGGGTGGACATAGATGCAAAAAATATGCTCTGCAGAAAACAAAACTGAACAGTTTAACCAATAAATACAAATTAATTAAATTAATTCTTAATAATTGATTACATTTTGAGGACACTTACAGAAAAGCTGCTTCATAGTTTCTTTAAGGAACTTGAAATTTCTGCTCAGATCCCTGACAGTAGATTATTAAACCAACATCATGTACAGAAAATGAAGCAATAACTCAATAGTAATGAACTTTAGAAGCTGGAATAAACCAGTCACTCACCATAATAAATGCTAAGTATACTAGAATGTAGCACAAGACATCTACACATTTGATTTCCACACATGAAGTCCACAAATCTCACAGAAAGTCCATCACCACATCATCAAACCGACACAGAGCTACGCTGTAAAAAGTCTTACTATATAAGACGAGAGCTGACAAAACACTGCAGTAATCTGTAATGTCTCTTATTTATCACTGCTCTGCTGAAGAGAGAATTAATTTGAAAATTACTTATGAATATGAGAATCTAACTTTCTGAGAGTGGGCAATAAACAGTGAAATTTATCAAACTCGTGGAAGTTAATCGCTGTGTAAATCTAACCCTGAGCTGAAATTATATTGATGTACCACTGGAAAGTCAAGGGAGAACTTGTCCAACTTAAGACTCATCTCTGCAGTTGCAGCTTGTCCATTCACGACATCTGACTTATATTATTGTAACTGTCATGCTGCAGCAAACAAAAACTATAAATACATAAGCTTCAGATGCTGCTGGAAACATCCTCATCCTTTCTAGGGGAGGTTTGACTGACACCAGGCTGCGATTCCTGCTTCGTCCTGCAGAGATCAGTGTGTACCTGCTGAGCACAGGAAGCAGTTGAATTACAGCTGCAGATACAAAATTCAACTGCTCAATAAGAGCTGACTGACCTCCTTGGACTGTGTGACTGTGGCTGAGCAGGATGGTTAATAAAATCATTAGAATGAATAATTAATTAATTACAGTTACCTATATAAGAAATCATTATTAAATCATTAAATCATATCTCATGTATGTGTGTGGTTGTGTGTGTGTGTGTGCGTGTGTGTGTGTATGTTTAATTTGCCTGTCTTATGGAAGTTAAATTATACTTGCAACGGTAATTTAATCATTTTTAATTACCCTCTAAAAAATGGAAAAGTAACTGTATTTTATTGCATGAGTCTTCACAATTCCATTTTTATGTGATCAAATTTCTATAAAAAAGATTTGACTTACTCTTAATCCTATTTTCTGTCTCTATTTGGATTTTATGAACATTTACACTTAACAGCAGGTGGAACAACACTGAAGCTGACTAAGAAATGTGAGGATGAACAGCCAGTGAATCACTACAGTAAATCGCAGGGAGCTGCAACAAAAGCTGAGGAGGAGGAGGAATCAGAGCTCAGGAGCCTCAGTGTGGTGCTGTGTTTCTCTGCTGCGTTTCTCTACTGTTTCTCTGCTAATTTGCTGGGTTTCTTTACTGTGTTTCTCTGCTGTTTCTTTATTGTGCTTCTCTGCTATTTCTTTACTGTGTTTCTCTGCTTTGTTTCTCTATTGTTTCTCCTGTGTTTCTTCTGTATTTCTCTGTTGTTTCTCTGCCATTTGTTTGCTGTGTTTCTTGTGTATCCTTATGAGGTACAACAGCATCTTGGCTTCCCCCTAGAGGAAATTCAACTGTTGCCACTTAACTACATTGTGTCTTGTACATTTACTGGCAATGAGACTTTAACACAGCACTTATACAATGACTTACCGCTCATAGTATATAACTCAGACCTTTGCTGTATCCAACAGCTGTTCAAGTCACTGTACTGTAGTTTTAAGTGTGGGAAAGGAACTTCTGCATCTGGGGTGTTGTCCCCCCTCCCAGTAAATCCTTTACATTTCAAAGTCTCCTCCTTGGATAGTCTGTCAGCCCAGTCAGACTGATGTGAGACCCAGTAGATCAGCCACAGAGTGTGTATCTCTCAGCCTCGGCCCAGCTGCATCTATGGGCCTCCTCAGGCTGGTGGATGCAGTGGTGCACAATGTGCGGCTGAGGATCAGTGTCGAAATGTTCTGAACGTCAATCTGAGCCCTTCCAACAGTCATTACAGAGAAACAGTAGATTCCAACATTTTTACTTTAAATAAATTCCATGCTTTAAAGGCACTTTTATAAAATAGAGGCAGACAAAAACAAATTCTTACCATCCATTAAAATAATGCAAATCATACCCACTTACCCACCTCAAAATGACACTTACCTACCTACTGTAGGATAATTCTGTATATTTTTTACATGAAAAAATGCTATTCTGCCTTTCAGGTGGATTGAACCCTTACTCTTTAGGCAGGAACAGAATAGCCTGAGGTGCATTAAAAACATAAAAAGATCACAAACAAACCTGTGCGTTTCAGCGTTCTGCAGCCTCAGATGTAGCCAAGAGCTGGTCCTGAAGGGCCCCTCTTTTGCACCCACAGAAAAATAGTGAGGCAATGTGATGATGGTAACAATAACACAGCTCTTAAAGTTGAATAATTTATTAGTATGCAAATAACAAGATTAAGAATAACAATGCTATTAAACATGGTTTGTAAATAAATGGGTTTGGGTGCAGATTCTGTTCTGTTATGTGATAGTACCGGGATTTCCTGAGGGTTATTGAACACACGCTGCAGGTAGTGTGTAGAGTGCTTACACAGGCTACTGTGGCCAACACCAAAACACCAAACTTTCTTCTTTCAGAGAAGATTCACTACAGAATCTGCGACAATTTCTGAGCAAACATGTATTTATTTATAAACACATAACAGTAGCATGCCCCTCCCTGGTCAATTTGCCTGGTCAAATTTGAATAATTTGTGAAAGTATTTTCTTCCTCCTCCTGGAGGGACAGGGTGAGGTGGGGGGCTTGGAGAGTTTTGTTTTGTTATTTTGCCTTATTCTGATAACCAGAGGTTGGGTCATGGGGGCAGCTCCTTCAATAGGGAAGCCCAGATTTTCCTCTCCTTAAACACTTGGTCCAGGTTTTCCAGAGGAACCCCAAGGTCTTCACAGGCCAGCCGAGAGACAGAGTCCCTCCAGCATGTCCTAGGTCTTCCCTGGGTTCACCTCCCAGAGGGATGTTCCTGGAACCACTCAGCATTGAGGTGTCCAGCAGGCTTCTCAGTAGATCCCTGAGCCACTTCATCTGGTTCCTCTTGTTGCGAAGGAGCAGCAGTTCAACTCTGAGCTCTTTGTGACCATAGGTGAGGGAATGGAGAATTTTCTATCAGCTTGACAACACTGCTCTCAGCTGTGAAAACATGAATACATGACAATCTATCATTTTGGGTATTGATCTCAAAATTGACCCACTCAACATAATATTAAAGACTTGCTGCTATTGTCAAATACAATGACCACCAGCATTTTAGAATGGCTCAGATTTTAGGGACATTATAGCATACTTCAAGTGGAAAGATAAATTTATTCACAACATCTTCACATTTAACAGGAACATGTCTGAATGTTGGAAAGAGGTTTGCAAGTAAGATGTTCCTCTTGTGGTCTTTATTTTGTTCAACAGCTCATCAAGTCACATTCGTAATCTGAGAAATACAAGAAAAATTTTAGCCAAGTCAATGTTATTTTCATAGAATTGTTGCACAAAATCACAACAAAAGTTATCTCCTAACAGTTTTCAAAATAGAGCAGAGTGAAATTGTAAAAAACGACTAAACTTGTTAGGGTATTATAATGTAGTGTTGTCATATTAAGCCAATATGCTGTATGATGTGGATCATTTTACTTGCAATTGGTAAATGATATGACATATTTTAGGGTTAACACATCACAAAATGCAAGCAATAAGATAAATGAGTCTGTTCTCTTTAGAATTATTGTGTGAACATGCCATTTAACACTCCATCCTACTGAATTGTCTCATGAACCAGCCAGAAATTACATTGGCATGGTTCACCAAAAAACATATCAAGGTGTTAGAATGGCCAAGTCAAAGTCCAGACCTCAATCCAATTGAGAATCTGTGGAAAGAACTGAAAACTGCTGTTCACAAACGCTCTCCATCCAACCTCACTGAGCTCGAGCTGTTTTGCAAGGAGGAATGGGCAAAAATATCAGTTTCTTGATGTGCAAAACTGATAGAGATATACCCCAAGCGACTTGCAGCTGTAATCGCAGCAAAAGGTGGCGCTACAAAGTATTAACTCAATGGGGCTGAATGATTTTGCACAGCCAATTTTTCGTTTTTTATTTGTTAAAAAAGTTTAAAATATCCAATAAAGTGTGTTCCACTTCATGGTTGTGTCCCACTTGATTCTTCACAAGAAATTACAGTTATATATTTATGTTTGAAGCCTGAAATGCCTGAAATGTGGCAAAAGGTCACAAAGTTCAAGGGAGCCAAATAGTTTCGCAAGCCACTGTACATTACTTACATACTTTATGTTTCTTTAAGCTGTCTCCCTTGACCTATGAGTAAGCGTCTCTACAGCACATAATTGTTCACTGGCGGAAGCCCACCTGCAATAGTTATTTCAGCAGGTCATAAATTTAAGTCCAACTAAGTGGAATTTCAATCCAAATAAGGTGTATAAAAGTATTAAAGATTGGATTAGATAGCTCCTTTATTGTCCCACAGTGGGGAAATTCACAGTCCTACAGCAGCATTGAAAGAAGTAAAAAAAAAAAAAAAAATTAAATTAAAATCAATATACAGATATATACATGTATACACAATGGCTATATACAGAGGTCTATGTATACAATGTCCATTTTTACTGTTGGGGGGGGGGGTTTACTGAGAGCTGTACTTGTTGTACAGTCTGACAGCTGCAGGAACGAAGGACTTCCGATATCGCTCCCTCAGACACTTTGGATGGATTAGTTTGTTGCTGAGGGAGCTCGTCAGTCCAGACAGTGTGTCCTGCATGGGGTGGAGGTGGTTTTCCATCATTGATGATATCTTCCGTATCATCCTTCTCTCTCCCACCACCTCCACCGGGTCAAGGGAGCACCCCAGGACAGAGCTGGCCTTCCTAATGATCTTATTCAGTCTCTTCCTGTCTGTAGCTGTTATGCTGTTATGCTAATTAAAGTATTATTTTGGTTATCGCTAATTGTTAGCGACCATTAACTGTTCAATAAGGCTACTTTGGTAATGTGGCAAAAACTTTAACTTAATGCATCTCAAGTTGCATAATAGTTCAGCCTGTATAGAATCAAAAACCCAAACAGATCTGAGAACTTCTCTTTGTGGGTTGGGATAGGACTAACTTCTGAGACAACGAGTGATAAAGGTAGAAAAAATGTTTTACAAGAAACTCATTTGGAGTCAAGCTTAGTAAGAACTGTATTGGAAAGGAGTGGATGGATGGAGCTTTTATTCTAACTTCAAAATAAAAATATGGGGGGACGGTATTTTTTATTCATAAAAAAGTGATGTTCACTCAATCTCAAACAATTTTGGAAGCCCAAGACTGATTTTTTATAGTATCAGGGTTATTTTTTAAGTTCTCGAGTAGGAAAGTTTAATGTTCTGACTTGGGATGAGGTCTACTTCATAAATAAACAGACTTTTCTCTCATCTAATCTGAACTCAATTATTATATATCTATATATATTTTATTCTCTTGAAATTTTACACATCCTAGTACCTGGAAATTAAATATAGTCCTATTGACAGATAGCCGTATTGTACCAAAAGGAGGGCTAAAACACACGTAGGTGATATCAGGGCTAAGAGCACAAGCAGGTAATTGCAGGACAAAAAAACAGCTTGGTGATATCTTGGGTCCAACAGCTTGTTGGACCACCTACTGTTAAAATACCCTGATTTGATGATCTAAGGCAGGGGTGTCCAATCCTGGTCCTGAAGGGCCAGTGTGGGTGCAAGACAAAAAAACAGCTTGGTGATATCTTGGTGGTCCAACAGCTTTAACAGTAGCTGGTTGGACGAAGGTCATTAGGAAGTGGTTAATTAGTAGAATCAGGTGTGTTAAGGCCTGGTTGGAACAAAAACCCGCACCCACAGTGGCCCTCCAGGACCAGGATTGGACACCCCTGATCTAAGGGGTTCTGACGGTGTTGAAGGGGGTTAGGAGTTCTGTGGGGAAAGTGGGGGCTAAACTATTCATGGACTTGTAGGTGAATAGAAGTCGTTTAGTCGTCTGCAGTGATGCACCAATCTGTCATGGTGAAGAAGGAGATGAGCCAAAAGGCAAAGACATTCTATTTTTCTACCCTCACAAACTTTGGGTTAATCTTGTCCTATCAAAAGGTCGAGATTGTAAATACAAGTGGACGAAATGAGTTTCATTTGCAGGGTGGCTTTTTTCTCATACAAATACAAAGTGTAAGTTTGTAGGTTAATTATATGAAAATGTGCACTATTAATCCAAACAAGTAACATTCTTTAGATTCATTTAATTTTTAGCAATTCAAGAGGTGGAAAATACATTACATTGTTGTGGGTGACTGGTGTGGCCTCCCAAACAAAAGGGATCAGGGCAAATAGGCGAAGAGAAGTCAGGAGGCAGCAGAACTCAATTTTGCCAAAAAAAGGCTATTTATTAATAGTTGTACACTTTGGGAAAAAAAAAGTAAATGCTCACACACCAACACAACACTATGATCCACCTCTCAGCAGGTTGGACAGCGTCCTGTAAATGGCAGCCCTCTAATGCGTTCGCCTAACTAGACTTAATTGCACCCAACGTTTAGTGGAGGAAAACCAATATCCCAATAATTACTGGCACAATTACCATCAAACAAAACTTAACCAAACTGTGAAAAATATAATATCAAAACACACCTCATAGAAACCATCACTCCAAGTTTACACCACACATACATATTTACAATAAACAAGTAATCAAAAACACCCCTGTGCAATGTGAAGTGCACCCCCTAGTGCCACACTCTATAAATACTGCCCCTGCAGAGGCGCCGCTTCTGCACAGGAGCAGTGGAGTTGGACCAGTAAGTGAGTGCAGGTGAGTGAGAATGAATGGAAGCAGATGTGTGTGTGATTGTATATAAATGTATGACAAACCAGAGGCTTAAACAGTAAACAGAGAAAAAACAGGACGAGCAGTGGGTACCTCGCTGGACACCAAGATGGAAGGGTGGTGTGAAAACTAATTGAAGTGAGTGGTGAATGTGAGTGAGTGGTGAATGTTGTCTGTAACACTTCACACATATACATTTGAAAATAACTTAAATTGATTCAACCCGTGCATGTGGTGAGTGTGTGTGTGTACAAAAGTCCAGTCTCCGACTCCTGAGCAACATGGAAGGCTGTGGCTCCGCCCTAATGAGCCAGTGAGAAGGGGAGGGGTAATCACCTTCTCACATTTCCCTCCCCTTCTGGAGTCTCCCCATCTGGGTGGCGAGACAAAAAGTCTGCGACAGTGTGCCGTCCTTCTTGGGCACCAGCACCACAAGGTTGCTCCGCTCACTGCAGGACTTCTCGATCACCCCCATCCCTTGAGGGATGGAAGAAGACGCTCTGGAACACTATACATCCTCTGTTGCACCGGTGTTGTGTCTCTGAGGGGGATGAAGTTCTCCAGAATGGCTGTGAAACCCTACCTCTCCTGGAACAAGCCGGATGGGATGATCTCTGCCAGCTCCCTCAGCTGGTCAGCAGTCAGATGTGAAAAATCCAGAGTAGCAGACTGCTGACTGGTGGGGAAGTACTGCTCCAAAGTTTCCTCTTCCTCCACCACTGACTGCACCCTGAATTGCAACTCCGGCTGCCTCTCGTGTACTCCTTCAACAGATTCATATGGAAGGTTTGCCAGGGTTTCCTTCTCCCAGGAAGCTAGATCTCATAGGTGGCTGGACTCATCTCCCTCACCCCGTAGGGTACATGCCACTTGGCAAGCAGCGGAGGTAGGCAGAAAAAGCAGAACCTTCTAACCTGGTTGGAGGTTCCTCTGCCTTATCATACTAGGTCTTCTGGTGTGTCTGAGCCTGCCCCAAGTTCATCCGCACCAGCTCCATCATTTCCTCCATCTTGTCCCTCATTTTCAGGATGTGGGCCAGTATACTGCTGGTTTGGGGCGACCTGGGTCCCTCCCAGGCTTATCTCAGGACATCCAGGGGACCTTGAACCTGTCGCCCATAAAGCAGCTCAAATGGTAAAAACCTGTGGAGGCCTGAGGAACCTCACGGTATGCAAAGTGCAAGTGGGGCAGCCAGGCGGTTCCAGTCTTTGCCATTAGCTGCCACAAACTTCCTCAGCATGCTCTTTAGAGTCTGGTTGTAGCGCTCTACAAGGCCATCGGTCTGAGGGTGGTATGGAGTGGTTCAGATGCCCTTAATGCCCAATAAACTATAAAACTGCATCATAATTTTGGAGAGGCCCACTCTGGAGAACAACTGCAACAAAGCCTGTGCAGGTGAGTGAGAATGAATGGAGGCAGATGTGTGTGTGGTTGTATGTGAATGTATGACAAACCAGAGGCTGAAACAGTAAAAAAAAGAAAAACAGGACGACAGTAGATACCTCACTGGACACTGAGATGGAAGGGTGGCATGAAAACTAACTGAGGTGAGTAGTGAATGTTGTCTGTAACGTGAATGGGTGACGTGGCACATCGCGATGCCAGTGTCTGCATCCCTCTCCCTATCATGTCACCAAGCATTCTCACATGCATGTGTTTGACAAAGTTTTTTGAGTTTTTCTAAAAACATTATTTTAATAGGGTGATGGTATTAGAAGGCTGACCCTATGGATAACCTATTCAATACAATAAAAAATTAATAATACTACGAGGATACGACCATTGCATTTTCCACTGTGTATAATATTGTAGTACTGGTAGTATTATTGTTCCTATGACTCATCAATTCTTACAGCATAACTGATAAATTGTGATGGTAATGTTACCTGACTTCCAGAACTTCGCAGGTAGCATGTGGCTTGTATTTCCAATTGTCAGGACCAGCTTGTGTGTTCAGTACAGGCTTCTGTCCTTGTCACTTTCTGTTTTATTTTGAAGCCTGGTGTCATCCTTGCCTTACTGTCAAGTTTCCCTCCTGTGTGATTGCTCATTGGCTCCCTGGTGTGTGTGTTAATTAGTTTATTCAATAAGAATACATTAGATTATATTACTGACATGATGTGCCCACAGAGGTATATACACTCACTGGCCACCATGCTAGTAACGGGTTAGACCCCCTTTTGCCTTCACAACTGCCTCAATTCTTCATGGCATTCAACAAGGTGCTGGAAGCACCTCAGAGAGTTTGGTCCATATTGAAAAGGTGGCATCACACAATTGGCGCAGATTTGTCGGCTGCACATCCATGATGCGAATCCCACCACATCCCAAAGATGCTCTATTTGATTGAGATCTGGTGACTGTGGAGGCCATTTGAGTACAGTGAACTTATTATCATGTTTAAG
Source organism: Eupleurogrammus muticus (assembly GCA_036785175.1). Taxonomy (NCBI): domain Eukaryota; kingdom Metazoa; phylum Chordata; class Actinopteri; order Scombriformes; family Trichiuridae; genus Eupleurogrammus; species Eupleurogrammus muticus. Next base: position 7,607,831 of record JAYKQN010000025.1, on the reverse strand, counting down.
AAACCTGTCTGATTCCAGTTTTATGCTAGTTTTATGACATGGGGCATTATCCTGCTGAAAGTAGCCATCAGAAGTTTGGTACATTGTGGTCATAAAGGGATGGACATGGTCAGCAACAATACTCAGGTAGGCTGTGGCATTGCAACGATGATCAATTGGTACCAAGGGGCCCAAAGAGTGCCAAGAAAGTATTCCCCACACCATTACACCACCACCACCAGCCTGAACCGTTAATACAAGGCAGGATGGATCCATGCTTTGATGTTATTGAAATTCTGACCCTACCATCCGAATGTCGCAGCAGAAATCGAGACTCATCAGACCAGGCAACGTTTTTACAATCTTCTATTGTCCAATTTCGATGAGCTTGTGCAAATTGTAGCCTCAGTTTCCTGTTCTTAGCTGAAAGGAGTGGCACCCGACGTGGTCTTCTGCTGCTGTAGCCCATCTGCCTCAAAGTTCAACGTACTGTGCGTTCAGAGATGCTCTTCTGCCTACCTTGGTTGTAACGGCTGGTTATTTGAGTCACCATTGCCTTTCTATCAGTTCAAGCCACTCTGGCCATTCTCCTCTAACCTCTGGCATCAACAAGGCATTTCTGCCAACAGAACTGCCGCTCACTGGATATTTTTTCTTTTTCGGACCATTCTCTGTAAACCCTAGAAATGGTTGTGCGTGAAAATCCCAGTAGATCAACAGTTTCTGAAATACTCAGACCAGCCCTTCTGGCCCCAACAACCATGCCATGTTCAAAGTCACTCAAATCACCTTTCTTTCCCATACTGATGCTCGGTTTGAACTGCAGGAGATTGTCTTGACCATGTCTACATGCCTAAATGCACTGAGTTGCCATCATGTGATTGGCTGATTAGAAATTAGGTGTTAACAAGCAGTTAGACAGGTGTAATAAAGGTCTAATAAAGTGGTCAGTGAGTGTATATATATATCCTTCCTCTAGTGTTAGCTTTCTGCTACCAACCCTTATGTTAACGGTTCGGTTTTGACCCATATCTTAAATCAATTCAAAAACACCCTAAAAACAAATATTTTTTATCCAAATTGTTTCTATCCTCTTGGTTACCTTGTTAAGTTTCCTTATCCAAGAAAAGATTGGTTTTAACATTTTTGTTGTGGCCCCCTGGGCCTTTCTTTTGACAGAATACCCCTCGTTTTAAATAAAAAAAAATTGTCAGATGAACCTCAAGAGAATTATATAAATAAATAAGCAGTTGCTATGTTACCTGGCAATTGCTGAGGGGTATTAGAACACATCTCCTAAATGTTCATAATTATTATTTTTTTAATTTTATTATTGTTAACTATAGTAACATCTATGGTGTTACGGGTCAATTTTGACCCATGTATTTACTTCAAGGAAAAGGCAAAAAACGTCTTTTTTTTTCAAAAATAGAACTTGCATTCAAATACAAAATTAAAACCAGAACTAGTAATAATACAAAATGTAGATTTGCAAGGTCAAACAAACAGCAACCAATCAAGCAAACCAAACCAACAGTTCCATAAAAACAGTGTGTGCAAGAACATGCACCGTTCATCTGCGGTCACCTCTGGCCCTGAGTTGAACATCAGTGGAAGGAGCTGCACCCATCTCTCCCAGACATCCCTGATGGGAGCGAGCTTGTCAGACTTTGCTCTGGTGTTTCTGTTGTCAAATCTGAGGACTCTTGATATCATTCGAAAGGTCTGAAGTGACATTGTTGCCCAGAAAATATTCCTGCCTGTTGATGCATCCCAGAGAATATCAGTGGCCTAATTGCTGGATCTGTATACTCCAGCAGGAAGAAGAACACCAATGTTGGCATCCAGATGTTCCTCACCAATGTTGCCACATGTTGCCCATGACTTTTTTTCCTTAAAGATTTGTCATAGCAATGATGACTTTTTTAGTGACAATGGCATAAACGGATCAAAACATGTCTTGGTGTCACTTACTCTTGTCACAGCAAACCTTGGGGTCATTTTGATGACATTTGCAGAAGTTGCCCTGCCATTTATATCAGGAGGTACTGAGCTCCAAGAGATGTTGCCAGTTTTGGATTAGAATGTTGGAGCAGGAGCAGAAGCAGAAGCAGAAGCAGCACCAGTGACCTCTTCATCAGACTGATCAGATGTGTCTGTGTCTTCTGGTTGATACTCCACATCGTCTTCCTCCTCAGAAACCTGCTCATCCACATCACTTTGCTGCTGTGTGTCCTCTGCTTCATTGTCAGCAAAGATACGATCCAGAGCTTGCCTTGTAGTAAATCTTCTCAGTGTTGAATGTTGTAAAATGGAGATGTGTACTCTACAAGGAAACCAACTCTAGAATGGAATTGGCCTTACATCCCTGGACATGTCGGTGTTTGTTTGTCAAACAATAGAGAGAGAGAGAGAGAGAAGCCCCTAACCGAAGCTCAAGTGGTTGGAGAAGGAGCTGGCTGTGAGCTGTTGGCTGGTAGTGTGTTTATGATTTCAGTTTTAGCACTTATTGTTGTTTTATAATCTTATATTATAACTGCGTCAAAACTGACCCTAACACCACAAAGGTCATAATTTTCACCAGAATATTTTATAATTTAGTAAAATTGATTTTTTAAATTTTATTTTGTTTAAATAGAAGTTCCTGACAAAGTCAAAAAGTCTTGATGCAACAAATTTATGTAGGACTTCTATGCATTTAAACTTAAAAACGGGTCAGTGCCGACCCTAACACTAGAGGAAGGATGTATATATATATATATATATATATATATATATATATATATATATATATATATATATATATGCAGTATGCAGTATGCATCTGGTAAATGGATACTCATCCATATAAAATATTTTCTTTTCACTAAAACATCACATGCAGTAGTTAGGGCATTGTGGGGATGATATAGCCACTTAGTTTACTTTTCGCTAACATTTTTATATTAATCGATTCATACTGGCTCACATAAACTAGATCAAATAAATATTAACATAGAGCAAATTATACACAGATTTACATAAATTAATAACATTCAATCTGATGTTTATGAACATAACAAGTACTCCTGAGCATCAGCTGAGGCTCCATTAGTCAGTTTAGAGAGTAAACCCAACCTCAACATTATTGGTCCTGTCATGTAACTACAGCATAGAGACATAATGTCACTGATGCTCCAGTATTGATCTTTGTAGCGATTTTTAATGTTATGTCAGTTTGAATAGACAAACCTGTTTAACTTAGTGACAAACTGAATACACCCTGGTAGGAAGCTCAGTGTGTCATCGTACTATCTCAGCTGTACCATGTTACAGTGCACATTTCATTTTGTTCTTGCTTTGAAAGGTTTGAAACATTGATCCTATTTGTGACAGAGTAGTGGAGGTTTACTAGAGCCATACTGTGGTCTACGAAATAGTTCCTACACAAATCCAGCTCCGGTTACAATATTAGTGAGTCATCAACTGCAGGAATGTTCAGGAAACAGCTGCTAAATTGCAGGTGAACTAACATTATACTGAAAATCACTACAAAGATCAATACTGTAATGATCAGTCAAATTTGGTCTCAGATACATGAAGAAAAAAGGGAGTGCTAGGGAGTGAGAACGTGGCTTCATCCACGTGGATGAAGCCACGTTCAGCTATCGCGGTTAGCATGGGGATAGGGGGAGGGGATGTCTCAAGGTCAAAGTCAGAGCGACAAATTGGGGTGGAAGCAATCTAATGAGTTTTTCCGTTGTCTCCTGCCCTGGATCGGTGGCATCACCTCGCATCCTGTCAATCCCCCCATCCCTCCCAAAGCCAACCAACCTAATTCCTCTTCTTCCTTCCTACTTCTGTTACCTTCTGAGAGGAGAGAGGAGGAAAAAAAACTTCTGTATAAAAAATCTGTTTATTTCTGAACAGGCCTCTTAATCTATTTGGACTGGGCATAATAGGACATTTGCATGGTGAGCACAGCGAGGTGTCAGCGATAACCATGGGGTTGTGACATCCCCCTTGAAATATGCTGAGCTTTCGCTAACCTCTCATCAAACACACTGATCTTTATGGACTGTATCATATTGTGCTGTAATGTGCTTTATTGTCCACAGAATAAGCTTTTCTTAAAGGTAATTGGAAAGCGGGAAATGGCTGCTATCGGCAGGCTTTTAAATACATTATTCCTGAAATGTGGCTTGTGTAATGACCCTGTCGGTGTAAAATGTGAGATTTATCTTGGCAGCAGGAATTGATCCATTTCACCTTTGTCTAATGGAAATTTTTATCAAGGATTATCTGTTTATGTAAATGAGTGTGGCCCCTGAAACGGAGGGGATAAAAGGAAGTCTGGAGGGGGAGCAGTTAATCTAGGGCCTCTTGACGCGGCAGTCTGGACATAATGCATACAAGATTCATCACTGTGGGGGTAGAGAGACAGATAGAGAGAATATGAGTGTGTGTGTGTGTGTGTGTGTGTGTGTGTGTGTGTGTGTGTGTGTGTGTGTGTGTGTGTTCTATGAGAACCAGGTTGACTTGTAGACCTTCATCATGAAAACACTTTTTACATTTTAGCTTAAAGCAGATATTCTGGCTGCTTGTCTTTTCAAGGCTGTTTGTTAAAACCTGTGTCAAGAGTTAAAAATTAGTACATTGTTGAAGGTTAAAGAAAGATTGACACTTAAACCATCCATTTAAAGGTGAAAAAGAAAACACCTGTGGCTGTTTTAAATGTGTAGTCTATAGTTTCTGGCAGCATCCAATGGTAAGTTTGCAGATTGCAACTGACCGAGAACCTTAATGTATAAGAGAAGCAGTGTTGGCCACAAAAAACATGAAAGTCCATTTCTAAAGCTGTTGTTAGGTTTGTCCAGTCTGGCCACATAATATAAATATATACTAATTAAAACAATAACAAACTGTTGGATTACAGTAATGTTAAAGATGATTCATGTATAAATATGAACACATGGCACTCAAACATAAGTGTTATTCTCAACAAAGCTGCCTTGAGTTGGCATAATTATTATTATTATTATTATTATCATGACCGTTGATATTATTTTTATTTCTGTCCCTATAATGTCAGCTCATCAACATATTTTCCTCGACAGCTCAGTGATGTGCAGTTTTCTCCCTGTAACTCAGACATTGGGACGTGTCAACTGCTGAACAAATGGCACATTTCAGATCCGACCATGCACCATCAAAAATGAATGAATGGTGTGGAAGCTGTGTGTGCTTACAGGCTACAGTGACTTAGAGGATGGGCTGTAAAGATTGACATGTCCCCTCTAACTTGTGTTTTCATTGCAACGGACACTGATGTTTTATGGGAGAGGCCTCACCTTGTTGGGTGACAGCAGAGCGGCGGACTTAAAATACAGCTGGTGGGGGGATTCTCCACAGAGGGTAGCAAATGGACTTCACTGTGAGTCAATGGTCCCCCAGTGGAACCCTGTCATCTGCCACCCTGACAGCCGACAGCGAGAAGAGAGTCAGCAGCTCGGTGACAGACATGCTGGCATGACCCAAACTACCAGAGGGGAGGTTCATGGCCACCATTACACGGCCTGATGTTCTAAGGCCAGAGACAGACGGGACCAGGCCGGAGCCTCTGGTAGCCGCGAACCTCTGCCTCCTGGTAATCAAACAGTGACCATGATGCATCACAGCAGAGACTGAGGAAAGGGAGCAGTCGTACCGAGATGTGGATGCAGAAAAGATGAACATAAGCTTTTCTGCTACTGAAGGATGCAAATTGTCTGACTGACATCATTGAGCAACTTAGATTTTCTTAGATTTATTGACCCTTTACACTAGAGATACAACTAATGATTATTCTGATGGATTCAATTGGATATCAATTATCAAAACAATTAGTTATTTGGTAAATAAAAAGGTGTGAAATGTCAATCCTTGTTTCCTTAAGCTGGAGATTCAATTAAACCCAACAGTTGACAACCCAAAGAGCATTAGTTTACTGTTATAAATGACCGTAGAAATCAGACTTAAGAAATTGGAACCAGAGTATTTGGAAATGTTTTTCCTTTTTCCTTTTTAATGATTGGTAAATGCAGGAAAAATGAGGGGTGAAATAAAACAAAGCTGCATCTTGTTTCAGGGTTGAGACTACTGCAGAAACAGTAGAAAATATGAGATAAATCAAATAGATGTTCCCAATAATGAATGTAGATAAGATAAGATAAGATAAGATAAGATATGACTTTATTGATCCCACAACGGGGAAATTTGTCTGTTACTGCAGCGTACAGAGTAAAGAAAAGGAAAGATAGAAACTATAAAAAATAAAAATACACAACACTATGTACAAAATTCGTAGAATTTGTTGATCCGCATACACAGTATGCAATATGGACATAGAATGGAGAAAAAATACGAATAAATAGCAAGAAAAAAGTATGCATAAGCAAAGCATATATACATACATACATGCACGTACATACCTACATACATACACATACACACATATTTACATATTACATATTTGCATAAAATGCATAGATGCAATGTGTTCAATCTCCACTGTCAGAACCTGTGTGATTCTTTTAATGTTGTGTTGCTCTTTACACTGAATCTGAGGATTTAAAAACGGATAGCTCTTGGATTAGGGTTCAACTTGAGACATTTATAAAATTCTGGAGAATAAAACCATTTGAAGCTTGTGAGTGAATCAAAAGAAGATCTTGAAGGGTGAAACAGTTAACTTTTTTTGAATTAGTTGAAAAGCTTCTTTTCTCTTCAGGTTAACCCACCTGTGTGTCTGTCAGCATATGATGGATTCTGTACCCAGTGAATACTTACACCAGTAAAGTGCTTTTGACACTTCAGTGACAACCTGAGATAGACAGTCCTCAGTCCCAGACCAGATCCACTGAGCCCTCAATACTTATCTTACCATGAGTCCTGCTTCACTGTGCCCTATTAAATCAATTAAAGGGGCTTTAAATCACTCCCAAACATTAAGAATGGATCCTGTTGGCAGCAACTGGAGCATCTCACTGCTCATCTGCTGTTAGATGGTTTGGTCCTGTAGGAACAGACAGATGCTCCTATAGGAGATCAGGGAGAAGGAGGAAGAAGACTAAGGGATGTAAAAGAAGGTGGCTTTGTATATACAGTATGTAAATAGAATGTTTTTTACCTAATGGATTATGATTAGGGTGAGCTTGATGCTTGTATACATCCGTCTGAATGAATTCATTGAAACTAGAACTGTTTTCATATACAGTATATTGTTTCAGCTGACTTCTTAAAATATATAAAAATAGTACATGTACATTTCTCTACAACAAATGTCATGTCTTATTTCTAACAGTAAGAGTTTATATATTTCCCTTTAAATGGTTAGCTTCAAGACACTTTAAGGAGTTAGAGAAAAATCTTAACTTTAGTCAGACCGTTTCCTGATCCCTATAATAAAATTACTTTGTGGAAACTTAATAAAAACAAAAAACAAAATTCCTTTAGAAATGCCACCACCCTGTCACGGGACGTGGTCTGAACCCCAGAGCAGACACGGAGACAAAGGCGTAAGAAAAGTCTTTATTTGCTCAGAAATCAGTGAAAGGGGTAGCTGGCAGGGAGCGATTAAAGGTGACTGGGCAGGGAGAAGACGATAGGAGTCTGGTGCAGATGGGTGGAGCGCCGGGTCCGGTGCAGACGGGTGGAGCGCCAGGTTCTGGAAAAGAGGAACGGAGGGGGACCTGACTGCTGAGGCGGCAGAGGTGAAGCAAGACCGATGTGGAGCAGGAACTTTCTGGCCCCAAATGGTTGAAGAGCCAGTGTTGTGGGTAACGATGTGGAATTGGTGACCGGTGTGCCATGACTCCAACACTGTACCCCGCCTCTACCTGGAAACAGAAGGGGAGGGGCAAACACCAGGGAGAGACAGACAAGGAAAAAACACACAGAACACTAGCCACGGTTCGAGCTCAGGTGCTGGTTCAGATTCTGGCTCGAGGGCTGGTCCAGGTTAATGCTCAGGTTTAGGTCCTGGGAGTACATCAGGATTTGCCTCGAGGTCGGATGCCGGTTCAGGTTCGGATGCCAGTTTACGGTTCAGCGGCTGCTGGAACGGAAACTGAACTTGGGGATGGACCTGGGTTCGGATCTGGGAATTAAAGCTGAATTTGAGCTAGGGGCTGTGTTTGGGTTTGTGCTTGAGACAGCGGGGGCAGAGACACTTGAGATGGGGGGCGGGCAGGTGATTGTGTGGAGACCAGCGTGGGGGTCCAGGCGGGTACAGGAGCTTGGGCAGGCGGCTGTATGGTAGCTGCAGCCTGTTGAGCTGGCTGGATTGGAAAGGATTCCGGAGTCCAGACCAGTGATTAAGCAGCTTAAGGATTCCGAAGTCCAGACCAGTGATTAAGCTGCAAACACCAGGGAGAGACAGGCAGGGAAAAACACACAGAACACCAAGTCAGAGCTGGGGCTGTGACACACCCAGAATTAAAGAATCCTGATATTACTTGTTCGACATTCCAATGGAAAACTCTTAATAAGCTTAAGTTTTAGCTTATTTCTTTCATGTGGACTCTCCAACCTTCACTTCCTGTGTGTCTGAACAGAAATAAAGCAGCTCCATCTCCACCAATGAGAAGCAGCTGCTTTTGTCCTCTTTGCAGGACGAGTAACAAAATGAGCACTGGCGTTGTCTTCCACTTATTACATTACCATGAGCTTAGGGACGAGGGCACCTCTGCATCATAGACATGGCTATTACTTTGAGTGTAAGTGGGACGTCTGACTGTGTGTGCATGTGTGTGTGTGTGTGTGTGTGTGTGTGTGTGTGGGGGGGGGGGGGGTTGACAGAGGAGGCTCCTGACTCCTTGGCAACCCCCCCCCTCCACACGCACCCACACACACATAACCCTTGGTGTCAGAGCCTTCTCCTGTCAGTAATTTGTTGCTAATCAGCTGTCAGCTCGGAAGCGATGATGAGGTGATCATCGTGGGCGGTGGAAGGTAATGGCCTTAAAAGTCACAGAGTCAATGTCAATGGGATCACTCGAATTCAATCAGGGGCGGCGCGATGAGGGATGGCGCCCACTGACATTACCACTCATTTTGAGCCCAAGCATCTGGGCCCTAGTAAATAACCATCAGTGGGTGGGTCCAGGGGACAGGTCATTAGCCCTGAGAAAAATAAATGTCTCCTCTCTCGTGAAGGCTGCAAGTCATTTAGCACAGACTAGGAAATTTCACCCTAGATTAAGTATGATGAGCCAATATCAGTCAGAGGAGAGGCCATACTGAGCGGGGCCCTGATGAGACATGGGGAAAATTTATATGCAAGCCTCAGCAAATGTAATATGATTATAAAGGCGAGGAAGTATGTTGGCAGAGGAAGGGAAGGAGTGACTGGGCCACTTGAAACTAGAGTTAGACTGATGAGGGGTTTTAAGGGCTGATGTGTTCTGATTGAAGCTGCTGATCACTGACTGTCGCTGCTATGTCACTGTCTGTGTTATTATTATCTGCTGTTACCAAACCTTTACACTAAAGGATTAACAACTGCAGGAGATGTTACAGATTCATTTAAAGAAGCAATAAACACTTCATATTCATAACAGCTTCATGAACATAGGTACTGGAGAATATAAGAAACGTGTTATAGTTTATAGATGCTTAAGAATGTAACTACAAGTCTTATGAGTTTACATTACAAACATTTATAGGGTTAAAAGATTTTTCACACACACACACACACACACACACACACACACACACACACACACACACACACACACACACACACACGGATGTAAAGCCCTGATGATGCACAAATGACCCAGGCAGTTCTGAACTTTCATCAATCCAATTAATGGGAGATGGCTCAGAATACATTTCAGCAAATATAATACAAACATTATTATATTATCATCCAAATCCAGTCAAATTATATCAACATAATTAATTTAATCCATTTGCAAAGTGCCATTATGAATAATTAATATCAACACTTAAATATGAAATATTCATATTTATTCATGTGACTCTGTGTTGGAGCCTAAACTGCTCCGAATCAATATTTTTCTAATTCCAATATTTCAGAATTAGTCCCCTAAATGACCAATGATGTCAAATATATACAGTATATAAATATAAATAATTCATAATCAAACACACACACTTAAGAAACTGACGTTCAATACTGGAGATGGCTCTGAAGTCCTGTGATGGCTGTGACATCACTAGACTGCAGTAGTGTCCACTGCAGGAGTGGGCAATCCTGGTCCAACCCAGCAGTAACACACCTGATTCTACTAATGAAGCTAGGGCTCTAGTGCTTAATTAGTAGAACCAGGTGTATTTATTATTTTTAGCTATTTAAAGCTGATGTTTATTATTTGTCAGTTTATCCAGTGTGAATATGTTTAACACTGCACTTTGGGGACATGAAAAGAAAAAAAAAAGTGAATGAGGTGCTGTACCCAGAACAAAAGCAAAACAACTTGCCAAACCAATTGTCTTTGGCTTGAAATCTCTCATAATCAAATACTAAACAGACATTCTTACACTAATATTTTGCAGTTCAGTTCTTTTCTCATTCAGACTGAAATCAGACACTGATTTGACTGGGTTCTGTCCATATTTATCTGTTCTCTTTCCAGATGTATCAACATCTTGAATCTGAACAACCTAAATTTTATAATTTACCTTCAGCAAGTTAACTGCTGTCACACTACAGCCAGACTCAGAGGAAACAAAGTTTAGTAGAATCATAGTTTCAGATGTAGTAATTGAAAGTAAGTAAGTTTGGGTGGATGCATCAGTGTAATTCATTAATGTCTGAAGTTGGAGAAGTTCTAGAATTTTCATACCACTGTTAGTTGATATTTGTCCAGGATTTGTGAAAATAGGCATAAATCAAACATTGGCATTCAGTATACATACATCTTATAGATTTCTGGAGACTGAGCTGCACACTGAGCTCATGCAAGTAGAATAATTCTTCCTGTGAGAGGTACATTCAAATCAGCTGGTGGGATCCTTTAGTCATAATTAGAAAAGGTAGAAGTTCCTCTTTATCAATGAGGAGCGGTTTAACTGCAAATCATACAAAGATGTTTAGTAAGAAATATGACTCCTTCAAAAAAAAAACATCAACATTCATCAGAGATTCCTCCTCACTCTTCATTAAAGTCAACATCACTTAATCAACTTGACTTACTACATACCAACATGATTCTGACTAAATGTTAATGACAAATTTTCACTTTAGTTTTACAAACATATTTGTTCACCAGGTTTAAGTTACAAATTAGGTTAAAAATTCCTGTTTTAGAGCTTCAGAGTTTTTTCAGTCATTAGATTTATATTCAAAACACAAGAGATAATGTGTCCATCTGTCCGATGTCCAAATGAGCAGCTGTTTGCATATGTCAGTGTTGTGTTTCAGCTGCTTCTAGACCTAGCCAATGACAACTAGCTACTAGTTAGCTGGAAGGCTGATCCTGAATGAGGCCAGAGAATTTTGAGTAATAAGTGAATCCTTCTTTATTTTGTGTTTGTGTTGGTAACTTTTCTGCTGTTTATTTGGCTTCATCCAGCAAGAACACAGATAATGAGATGCGTTTGGCTCCACAGCAGCAGAAAAATGAAAACACTGCGACCTACTAAAAGTTTGTGGTTTTAGTTGATAAGACCTTTTATTCTCTTACATAAAGATCAATTGTTGGTGATTTATTCCTGAGGCAGCACAGATAAACAACCCAGCCCCCACCCCGTGTGTTCCCGTCACCACCTCCAGTGACAGAAGCAGGTGCTGGCATCCAGGTGGAGCTGCCAACACATGAGGCTGGCATGGAGCGGTGGGGGGTCTGAGCAGGCCAGGGTCCACACCAGACCCCAACACTGCAGCCACAGCACAGACACTGACTAGGCACTTTAACTGGAGGGAGTAAGCTTGTGTGGATCAGCTAAGGTTTCTGCTGAAATGAAAACTAGAGCGACAAATTAGCTGTGTGTGTGTGTGTGTGTGTGTGTGTATGTGTGTGTATGTGTGTGTTTGTGTGTGTGTGTGTGTGTGTGTGTGTGTGTGTGTGTGTGTGTGTGTGTGTATGTGTGTCTGTATGTGTGTCTGCATGTTGAGGCTGATGAACCCTCCTGGAAGACAATCATTAGCGAGTCAAATACCAGCACAAATGGCCACCCGCGATAATGGCTGACATTCATCTATGTCTGAGTGTTGTCCAACTTGCTGCTAAATGCTCTCAGTGAGAAAAGCTGAAGTCTGACAAGTTCAACAACCAAAACTTTGGAGCAAAAGAGTAAAAAACTCATCTGTGTTAGTTTATTATGGGTGTTTCAGCTCATTCCTTTTCACCTGCCTTCAGCCGCTCTCATAAAGCAGTGCAGAAAGAGACAAAGAATAGCTGGCTCCAAAATAATTATGTTACCCAGAACCATTTATCTATCTATCTAGGAAGTCGGACAGGAAAGGCTCAAATCAACTGCTCATTTTTAAAATAAACCACTATGAACAGATTGCCACCTACTTATCCATGGTAGAAGAACAAAAACAGACCAAAACATTAAACATCCAATAGCAAACAAATGACAGTGAGCTCTGAGTTTCTGTTTTAAAGCTCTTAAGAAGCTCCTCAAATCTCATCTCACAGATCATTCTGTTTCATATAAAACTTGTTGATAAGTGCATGAATAAAGTGAAGTGAAATGAAGCGATCACCCTCTGATTAACCTTAAATGACTCAGTAAAAAAATTCCAAGAACGAATTGCAAAGAAGAAGGACAAATGTGTTAAAACAAAATTTTCCTTCTTACTGCATAGAATCATGTGTGATGAAGCAGGAGTAGGAAATAAAAGCTTGTTGCGTAACATTTTAACACTCACCCACTTTGCTGTGATCAAACAGCGGAATGCTTGGTCTGTCCCGCTGCCCCCCATCTGTTATTACAAGTGCCGTCCATATAACAGGCGCCTGTCAATTTCTCTTTTTATTGACTCATCCTCAGAGCCACGAAGGGTTTCGATCACAATTATCATTTTTTATGAATACATTTTCATGAATATATTAGCGTCACCACTGCCACCCACCACACACATACACATTTGGTGGAGTGTTGTTTTCTCACAGTTAATCAGTGGCCAGATAAATCAGAGGCCATATTTGCTGTCCATCTGCTGGGAAGGTGTAGTGAGCTCCAGACGCCATTCAAACATGCTGGACAATAACAGGGAAGACATCACACTTTACTTTTCAGTGTGTTCTATCAGTACAGATGTTACCAAATAGTCACTACATTACATTACACTAATTATGGATTTTCTTTTTTTTTCTAATTTTGGGCTCATTATTAATCAGTGATGATCTGACAGCAGCTAAGCAGCAGGATGACCTGTAGGAGTCTCTTATCCTGCAGGCCAGGTTGTGTCACTTTTCGGTTGCCAGCCCTGTTAGCCAATCACCATCCTTTGACATTTTATAAGGGCAGGTTTCCTTTCAAGCCACATGCCCATTTCCTGGTTACGTTGTCCCAGTTCAGGATGGTAAATGGCATTTGTATAGCGCCTATCTAATTATTTCAACCACTCAAAGAGCTACAAGTGTTCATTTACCCTTTTAACACCGATAACACATTTAACACTGATGGCAGTGGCTGACATACAAGGTGTCGCCTGCCCATCAAAAAGCAAACCCTTCACACACCGCATGGCATAGCCATTGGGAGCAGATCAGGGTCTTGCCCAAGAACATGGAGTCCAAAGGTGCCAGGAACCACCGATCCTCTGACTAGTGGACGACTGCTCTGCCTCTGAGCTACATCCGCTCAATGTTGAAGCAGTTGCATTTTTTGCACTTATTGATTTCTACTGATTTTGGCTTTATCATTATCATAGTCTTGTGCATGCACAGGTCTCTCCCTTTCTCACAACTGACTGCTAGTGGCCTCCTCCTTGTAGGTCTCCACTTTTACTTGTTTGCATGGCTAAATAAATTTGTATTGGAGGTAAATCACAGCTTTTTGTCATAGGGTCACCACCTTGCAACCCTCCTACTGTCCCTCTGCATTTAGCGTGATGATGCCGTTGCTGCATCTATCCAATTCTGGGAAGGCCACTGCTTAGCATAATCAAATCAAATAAAGCATAATCAAATAAAAAGAGCAACCCCACTAGAATCGCTGAAACTGAGAATAAAGACCCAAATGGTCGCCTGGTGCTTTGTTATTCCAGATGGCTTTATGGGTCATGAAAGAGTGATTCACGCATCACATTAAAAGTGCCTGTCGCCAGCCTGCTGTCCAACTGCTCCTCTCCTTAAAAAATGGGAAGCGCCTCATCAATTATTTGCTAAGCAGCCATACTGAAGATCTCACTCTGAACAGTGTGTGGGGAGGCAGCACTGTCAGCACCATGATCGATGCACTGGAGGCTCATGAAGCCCTCAACATGCTGCTCTGAGGCTGGCCGCTGCTCAGAGAGACAGTGAGTGTGTGTGTCTATTTGTGTGCAGGAAAGCAAGACACACACACACACATTCACGCTCTGAAATCTGAAATGTGTACCTGCATAATCATCTAAACGAGGTTCCAAAACAATTGCATTTCAGACACCTACAACTTACAACTTATAACTGATCATCATCCCTGAAACAGATGAAACAAAACAAATAAATAGGTTTATTTTTTACCCCTGGATTAAAGATAAGATTTCATTTATGTCCCACATCTTTGTGGCAGCAATGTTAATAGTAAAAGAGAAAAAAGAGGTAGGCAATAAATAATATAAATAATCTATGTATGTTTTATACAAATTTTAAAATAGAGCAGCTTTATAGATATAAATGGTATATATACAAGTAATGAATAGTAATATAATATAAACACTATATACAGTATAAGAGAAAACAACTAGTAACAATAGCAGCAGTTGCACATGGAATAATACATTTCGCAGAATATTGATTATTTAACATTGATTCTTAAACACTAGTATTTATTGCAGACATGTCTTCACAGCAAGTGATTGGGTCTTTTAGTGTGTGTGTGGTTTCCTGGAAGTGGTGCTGGTTGTTAAACAGCCTGCCGGAAAAGTAAGGAAGGACTTTGATATCGCTCCTTCAAACATTTGTGATGGTCATTGGATTGTAGACATTGGGGTAGGAGACATTGGCCATCAGTGAAACACTTTGTTATCATCTCCCAGGGCAACCCAGGACAGAGCTGGTCTTCTTGATTAGTTTATTGGGTCTCTTCCTCTCAGCAGTGGAGATGCTGCTGCTCAAGCAGACCACTCCAAAGAAAATAGTGTCATCACAGTGCCAAAAAGGTCCTCAGGGTCACTACCTGGGCTTTCTCAGCAGATACAATCTGCTCTTGTCTTTCTTGTAAAGTAAATGAGAGTCCAGTCGAGTTTATTGCTCAGGTAAACGCTCAGGTACTCTCCTTATGTCCATTTCTCTGGTGTTCACCAGTGGGGGGGTGTAACTGCACCTGTGGAAATCCAACACCAGCTCCCTGTTTTTTTTGTGTTGGTCTGGTCTGGTTGGTCTAGCACCAATCCACAAAGCCTGTGATCAGTTCTATGTATTCACTATCATTGTCATCAGTGATAAAACTGCTGAGTGTCATCAGAGAAACTCTGCAGGTGACAGTATGCAGAACTGTGCCTGAATTTTGGAGTGTAGAAGGTAAACAGGGAATTATCAAGACTGTTCCCTGTGGAGCCTCTATGCTGCAGACCCCTGTGTCTCCTTAGGCCATCTTCTCACTGTGTGGGTCACAGCTGGTTCTCTGTGCACAAAGGGGTTCCTACACAGGCGGGAGATGAACCAGCTTGTGGTTTGATCTTCCTAGCAGAGGGAGGCACCTTAAATTATATGCCCCCTTGGTGTTGTCCTGTCAGCCCATTGTCATTGATTTCAGCCATGTGTCCATAAACAGCATGATTCTGCACCCCTAAAATCACCTCTGGTGCCAGGCCAGTGCCGTTAACTTGTCCATCTTATTGGGGAGTGATCTCACATTTCCCATAACGATGGATGGGAGTACAGACCTGGACATAGATAGCCATGTCCAAACACAGAAAGTTTAAAAGTTGAAAGAAATTTCACCGCCAATAATATTGGTACATGTGGTACAACTTTTGCCATGGTGATAAAACATTGGAGAATATTTTAATTACTTAAATGATAAGTAAGGATTTTTAATCTTACATCACAAAAGGTAGCACTAAAAATTTGTAACGACGTGTGTCGTGTTTAAAACATCTGGTTGTTCAGTTTTTAGTTTTTTTTAAAATACATTTTAGTAAAGGCGAACTGCGTGTGATGTCATTCATTTGTCCTGCCTGCTCGCCAGCTTACCTGCTAGCTTTGCAAGGAAGAATGCTGCCATCACATCAGGCTATCTCTTAAAGGGAAGAAGGTGTTATCTGCAAGTGTTGTGCCAGCCAAAATAACTAGCACGATCCATGGAGAGCTGGTCTGTGGATTGTCAATGAACAGTGGTGACGTCATGCGCAGCCCGCATTTACTAAAATTAATTATAAAAACCATGACACACACCTACAAGTGCTACTGTACCATAATCAATGAATTAGAAACAACGTATGATTTGGTCTGCATCACTTTGCCCACAGGAAGCTGTTTCATGATATCTTCAGACCCAACATCAATATCCTTTAACAACAGCTATTAAGAGAAAAACATAACATAAACATATTTATATTGTCTATGAAACACATCTACTAAATATCTTTAAATGATTTTTAAAAATTCTGGGAAGAGCCTGTTTCTCAGAACACCTATTTTCAATAGCAATTAATCTGTTTCTGTTTTATTATCCCAACAATCATTCTGTAATGTCAGAAATATTGAATGTCCAACATTTAGATAATCATATTTTTTTTGTCTTTAGGGCTGCAACTAATGACTATTTTGATAGACAGACACTGGCTTCCATTAAAAAAACAATTTCCAGGCCTGGAGAAGGTTAGAGAAATAACTGGAGAAATAATTCTACACAATAACTTGTGTAACAACAACAACTATTCTGATAGTTGACTAATCTATTGATTATTGAACGAATAATGAATTCGTTGTTTGGTTCATAAAGTGGTGTAAAATGTCAATCACTGTTTCCCAAAGCTAAAGATTCAACCTAAAATGTTTTTTTCCCAGACCAGCAGTCCACAAACCAACAATCATAATTTTACTATTGTAAAATACTGAAGAAACCTGAAAATAATTGCATTAGAGAAGCTGGAAGCAGAGAATTTGGACATTTTCTTCTTAAAACGACTTAAATCCATTAATTGCTTATCAAAATAGTTGGTGATTAATGTGATAGTTGTCAGCTAAATGATTACTCAACTAATTATTGCAGCTCTGAACTGAATAAATGTGGAGAAAAGACGAGTCCGAAATAAATTCCCTTTTTTCTAGGTTATAGACACAGCCAGTTTACACACATCACTAAGTGGCAGAAGGCCTAAAGAGCGGAACAGGACCCAGATTCAGGATGAGAACTTTGGGATGGACTGTAAATCATCTTAACTCTGCACAGCTGCAGTGAAGCAGAGCCTGAGCTGCTAATTACAGCACTGCCACTTTAATGCTTGACGTAGCCATTGAGGATTCAATCGGGTCTGAGGTAAATTAATAGAGCATTAATCAACATGTGCTAATTAGCTAATAACATGTTAATTAAATGAGATATTTAAAATTGTGAGACATGTTCTGCTTATCGTAGCATGATGTGTCACTGAGAATGGAGACATCTGACATGTAATGGGGACAACAGGAAGTCAATAGAGATGTTAAATTCCCCCTACCCCTGTTGGCCTTTGACCTCCCCCATCTCGACCCTCACACGTCTAATTTCTCCTCCCCTGTGATCAGCAGTGACAAATTTAAACTCAGATGTGCCTGTGGATCAATGAGGCCGTTTAGGCTCCATACGCTGACGTTCATAGATTGTGCTGAGCAAGATATGAAATGGCAGGAAGCCAATAGCTGAGCTGGTCTGTAAAGTCCAGATCAGTGAATTACTGTGATGGTTTGAGGAGCTGCTCCCGTTGCTCATAATGGGAAATCAATACACTCTTCTCTACTAACCAGCGCATCACGCTTGACCCGAGGATCGACTCTTTTGTTTTTCTTCCCTCTCTTCGTCTTCTGTGGAACGGCTCCGTAAGTTTGAGGACAGATTTTATTCTGGCTGCTAAGCTGCTGAGCTGTTGAGGCTGCTGTTCGTGTCCCGAGGTAACACACTATGATACTGAAGATACTTTGCCGGCAGAGCTTTGCCTGTAGCAGCTTCACACCAACTTTTTTGATAATTGATGAATGGATTTGTGTCATTTTTAAGAAAAAAATACCCAAATTTTCTGGTTCCAGCTTCTCGGATCTGATTATTTTCTGGTTTCTTAAGTCTTTTATAATAGTAAATGATGATGATCTTTGGGATGTGGACTGTTTGTCTGGACAAAAAAGGACATTAGATGATGAAGAAAACTCAACAACATATTTAACATTTGTTTCAGATATTTTAAATTGGTAAAGTTATATATTGGGCTTTTATTAATTATGAGTATATTTTGTACTAATGTAGTGCCTGTAACAAAAATGTATTCCTATAGAAAGAAGAACCTTAAGTAGATTTTTTTCTTAAGTAGATTTTTCATGTTATCTTACAAGGATAAACAAATACAGTTATTATAAAAAAAAGGTCACAGTATATGTTGATAGGGCAAGTAAAACCAGACTTAGGGTAAATGTCTTTCTTTGTAGTTTTTCCTGTAGAGTGTAACCACCTGGGCATGTTACTATTATTTTGTGTTAATAAATAAATGAGTTTAGGCCCAGATTCTATTTTATTAGGTGATAGTGCTAATAGGTTATAGCGCTTTTTGAGACAGCCATTTAGGAAAAAGGAGCTTTGAATAGCACCATGATGATATGGTAGTATTAGAAATTATGACTTTTATTAAGACTTTTGTGACATAGATGTTATATACATGTATACAGTAGCCAGACAGGAAGAGATTGGAGAGATTTGTAGCAATTTAATACTTTGTGAATCCATGTTTTCTGTGCTCTCCCGCTACACAACCATCACAGTGCACCTATGGGAATTTAACTTTTAATGATAATAATGATAATGTCATTTTCATATAAAGGACATACACTCTCATGCCATTTGCAGCTATATCCAAAAGCTGAAGAGGTTCATGACAAAGAGTCAGACAGATACGAGAGCAACAAACACACAGATGCTTCTAGCTTTATAGATAGATGTGTGCATTATGCGCATATACCGTATGTCAATTTGTTCTTATTAAACTGTGTTTACCATGAATTGAAACTTTTCAGAACATATGGCTAGAAAGTGAAGAACAAAGTTTCAGCAGCTAAAGACTGCTTCAACCATGTATTTATTTATTTATTTATGTATTAATTAATTAATTAATTTATTTATTTATTTGAATTTCGGCTGATTGAAATAAATTAAATTTATTCATTCATTCAGTAAGTTGTTTTTTGGTCTTTTTTTTTTATCAGCTGTGCAATTGCAAGTAAAATTGGACATTTCTAATAATTTTATTATTAAATTATTTTTTTCTCTTTGTCTGTTTGTTTATCTTGGTTTTGTCCTTTCTTTTTTCCATGAATGTGGGTGTGTAAACCCTTATTAATTAATGTATGTGTCAAGTTAAATGTGAAAATACAACAAATAAATCAATAAAAAAAAATAAATAAAAAGGAACATTCCTGAGGTAATCTCAGCTCTCAGAATCCAGAACCTTTCAGACCTTTCCTTAGATCCTCTTCAATTCCTGAAATGCCTTGTGAAGTGAAAAAACTGACATGAAAAAGCTGTTTAAAATCAATTTGTTCTGCTTTTGTGTCAAGGTCTGTTCTCTCCTGGTGGAGGATAGTTTAATAAACCGGCCTGTTCTCCTGACCCTGCCGCAACTCCACCTCCTCCCCTTGCTGCCGTGGCCACTCACCTAAAAGCAGGAGGCCACAGATCAATACGCTTGATGAGGAGGCAATAAGCAGCCCTATTAAGTGACAAAGGTTTACTCTGTAACAGCTGGGCTGGCGGGAGAGCCGAGCTTGTCTGACTAATGAATCGTGAAACAATCAGGCAGTAGCCATTTGTGTTTAGATCTGTAAATATGGCATGGTACAAGTGCCAGACCATCACTGGCACTCCAGCTGGGACCACAGATGGTCTGGATTGGAGGCGAGGCACAGGCAAACTGTCAGCTCCTCCGGCCCACACTGCACTGCACCTCCTCTATCTCTGAGTGACAACTTCACTTTCGTGCTAACTTAGCCCGCCTGCCCCACATCGACAGCCAGGATCAGATAAAAAAAACTGACAGTTACTGAAGAAGAGCTGGAGATGGAGTAGCAGTCTCGCTGTGATCCGGTAGAGGGAACCAGGGGTAGCACTCAGAGAGAAAGGATACAGCAGTGATGATCCTATTTAAAGACATGATCAACCTAATTAACCTTGGGATGCCAATGACTAATTCTGAGGTGGCTGCTCCATCACAAGACTGCTGAGTTGTAGGCCTCATAAATCTCACTAATAAGAAGAAGCTCTGTCTCCAACAGGATGAACACAGCTGCTCATTATATTTGGGAGAGCATTAAAACAATGTACATGTTGCTGTTATCAGTCAGGCCAAGAGAAGGAGACGTTGTAATGTGGCAAATATGAACGATATTTCACCCGCTGACAGCTGAGTAAATATAGAAATATTTAAGTAGACAAATAGCAATTCATTTCAAAGAGCTTCTGTCATTTGCCTGCACGAATGATGGAGATGGAATCTGTTGGACAAAGGGGAGCCGCTGTCCTTGAAGATGGAGCTATGAGAGAGATGAAAGGTTTATTTAATCTATTTTCAAGGTAAAATGATCTTCCGGGGCTTTATTCTCCATGTTTGGTGCAGTCAATGTCAAACAAAGCAGTCGTCTTAATGCTACCAAGTCTATTAAACTGAATGACAGACGTTGTTTACAACCCGGCAGCTTCTGTAACTAACAGTATTATCACATAGTTGCATACTGATGCCACGACAACAGCAGGATCTGTCACACACAGGGCTCAGAGCTGCTCACTGACATGATTGGCACCTCATTAAGAGCCTGACGTGCTATTCACTGCTTTACTTCACTTTTTCAGCAATGATCCACATCTACACTCTTCCACCTGCTCTTTAGTGTATTGGCTGCTCACACAGAATCAAAGTTGTAGATTTACTTTACTTTTTATCAATTTAGTATCAGAGGAAAATGCTGCAGTTAATGTTTCTGTAAATATGGAGATGTGAAATCAATGTTTCAGATGTAGTAACACTTCAGAAAGAAAATGTTGCTCTAAAGTTTTCTTTTTTACCACATTAAAGCTGCAACTAATGACTATTCTGATACTTACGCTACTGAAGATTTTTTTGTCCAGGCCAACCCAAAGATTCACTTCCTATTAAAGTAGACTAAAGAAACCAGAACACTATTTCATCGACCATTCTAAACCAATCAATGGATCTACAGCCTTTTTCTATTTTTTGCAGCCACAGTAGTTTTTACAAAAGTTTTCAGCACCAAGAAGACTTAAAAATCATATGAAAAATATTTTTTAAATACAGCAGAAATAGACTGTTTTGGTCGTTATTTCCCAATGATGAGTTGCGGTTTAATTAAAAACAATGTAATTTAAGGGATTTTCAGTGATGGTGATGACATATCTGGGTTCATATGGACTGTTATTTAGAGCTGTTTGTTGAATATGCAGCTTTTAAACAAATTTACAGTCGTTCCTTCTGTTGACTTCTTTGTCCCACTGCCGAAAATTTTAATGACTCTAAATCACATGTCAGGACATTTACATTATTTCTTGCAGACTATTTACCTATTAGATAAATGCAGCTTTACAATAATCAATTGACATTCAGCTGTTCACCTTAAACACAGCCGGACACTGCAGTATCTGTTCTGCTCGTCCATGTGCTGTGGGATATTTATGAGGATCTAAATGTATACGAGCAGGTCTGCAGATCCTTGGTTTCACATTGGTAATAATGCCAGGCTCAGACCTCCTGTCCTTGCCCCCCTTAGCCCTGTGAACACAAACCCAGGCAATGGAACTTTTTGCGCAACGTTAACTGTCACGACCTGCGGCGGCAGCTGAAAATGGCTTAACTAAACTGTCAGATCTAATAAAGCCAATGAAGGGATCAGATAAATGTTTATTACATAGTGGGAAAAGATCATTTCTGGACAGAAATTGAGGATGACCTTTCCGGATAATTCCTCGCTGTATTCAACACCCCACCCTTCTGGCTGGATAAATCACTAGGTCCCTTTTGTTTCACGGCTGATGAAGCCTTGCTGACGTGGGATTGTTAAAACCTCACTGCTCGTTCTTTGTCTCCACAATTACAGGAGACCTGAGCCTGAGAACAGAAAGAGGCTCCTGCTGCATCACAGCACATATACACTATGTCAAGTGTATTTTAAACATTATGGCTTCCCACACTTAGAAAATAAAGGGCTCAGAATTCTCTCTTTTAACAGAAATCACGTATTTTAAACTGATTTCAGACTTTTACAACCTTTCTTTAACAACAATATTTTTTTAAGTAGATGAATTAAATATTTTACTCTGGAACTTAACAAAGCAACATTTTATGTATTTAGAATAATATTTCAATTCAATTTCAATTTCAATTTCAAAACAATTTATTTGTATAGCCCAGAATCACAAATCACAGATTTGCCCCAACAGGCGTTTAAGTTTGTACAAAAGCAACACAACATCCCCTGTCCTTAGACCCTTACATCGTACAAGGTAAAACTCCCTAAAAAACCCTTTAACGGGGAAAAAAAATCGAAGAACCCTCAGGAAGAGAAACAGAGGAGGGATCCCTCTTCCAGGACGGACAGCCTGCAGTGGATGATGTGTGCAGGTGGAAACATTACAGGGAGAATTGGACATTACAAACAGACAAACAGAAATGTAATGAATTTGGGTGTAAGTGGAGGATGAGGGGCAGGATCCATCACAGCTTCCAGGTGAACCAGGACAGCATCAGACCCTCCAACATCTGTAGATCCCTCAGTGGCTGCACTGCAGCATGCTCTGTGAATGAGAAAACACAGGGCAGGACTCCGGGAACACAGCAGATTTAAAAGTACAATAGTGGTTCATCAGTATCACAGATGGAAGAAGAAAAAGAAGAAAAAGAACTCAGAGCATCTCATGAGGACCCGGCAGACTAACCTTTCACAGCATAACTATGACTAGGCCAGGGCCGGCCCTAACTATATGCTTCGAACAGGAAAGTTTTTAACCTATTCTTAAATATAGGAAGGGTGTCTGCCCCCCGGTCTGAAACTGGAAGACGATTCCACAGGAGAGAAGCCTGGAAGTTGAAGGCTCTGCCCCCCATTTTAACTAGAAATTCTGGGAACCTCCAATAAGCATGCATATTGGGAACATAATCCTCTCGATGGGTGATATGGGACTAAGACATCCCTAAGGAAGGATGGCGCCTGACCGTTGAGCGCTTTATATGTGAGGAGCAGGATTTTGAATTCTATTCAAGATTTTACAGGAAACCAGTGTAAAGAGGCTAATACAGGTGAAATATATGCTCCCTTCTCCTAGTGCCAGTTAATAAACGTGCAGCTGCATTCTGGATCAGCTGGAGAGTCCTTAGATACTTTTTAGTGCAACGGACAGTAAAGAATTGCAGTAGTCAAGCCAGGAAGTAACAAATGCATGGATACGTTTTTTCGCATCTTTCAGAAATCGGAAGTGTCTGACCTTTGCTATGTTGTGTAGGTGAATAAAGGCAGTCCTAGAAATATGTTTAATGTGTGCAGAGAATGACAAGTTTTGGTCGAAAATGACTCCCATGTTTTCCAAAGTGGAGCTAGAGGCCAGGAAAGTTATCATCCAGGATAGCTACTATATCACTGGATATTGAATTCCTCAGGATTCCGGGCCCGAGTACAATGATTTCTGTAGCCTAATGTCTCTAATCTCTAATTGTTTCTGTAATAATAGCCTATTTACAAAGAAGCACATCATGTTAAACAATAATTTAAGTAAAATAATTATCCACTATTTGCTCTACAGATTAAATAAGCCTAATTCACAGTAAATGAAGTCAGTAACAGATCTGGATTCTTTGGTGACAGGTGTCGCCGAGGCCGCAAATCCGGACTCCTATGGTGACAACCGGAGTTCCTTTGTGTATAAAGGTCAACACAGAGGAAGATACCGACATAGAGGTCGGCACAGAGGAGGATACCGAGGCCGTGGAAGGTCTCACAAAATTAGAACTTTTTACCGGGAAACCATGGAAAGGCCCCAGGCAGCTATAAATAAAAGGCCTTACATGCGTCGATGGGTGCAAAGAAGAATGCCTAAATTGACACCTGAGGTTAAAATCTCTCCACCAAAGGTTATGGTGGAACCGGAGATCGACCTCCCCCTGGCGGCCAAATCAAGTATAATGGAAAGATTAGGACCTAAAGTAGAAACAAGACCAAAAGAGAAGATAGACTACAATGAACCAGAAATAACCATGAGATTTGAAAAAGAAGAAACAGTTGTTATGAAGACTCCCAAGGGACCAGAATTGGCAACGGAGGATGAAGTGTTTATCATCGATGCTTGGAATGAAATGTCACCCATTCCTGATATGGAGGAAGTATCAACGATGGTCGAAAGAAAGAGGAAGACCGCGCCTGGGTCACGGGGTTGGAGGCTGAAGAGAAATATGCAGTAAGGGGAGACAAGGAGGGTGATTAAAGTTAAAATTGAGTTGTGAGTATAAAATGTTATTACAAATCATTGTGTTTAAGGATGTAAGAATGGATGCAAAGGTTGAAAGCTAACGATGTTTGATATTATAAATTCTGCAGTCAGAACCGGCAGATATTTCCCCCCTGTGAAGGGTTTTGATAAAATCTGACAGAATGAAATGTATCAAATATAAGATGCTTTAATGGAAAGTACCCAAAAAACAGCAGATACAGCAGGTGTGTTTAATATGGCACTGGAAATAGTAACTGTGTAAATAGGCACGGTATTTATGCTAACTTTTGAATTTTTGTCTATAAGTCAAGAATAATAGACCACATGTGATTTGTTCGCACGGTCATTTTCTATGATTTGACAAAAAGCTAACCTAAGCGTCACTCTGTTGGTAAGAAAGGTGCTTTCCATGGAAAGAAATTCCTGTGATTCATTTATATAACTGATTGTAACAGAAGTAATGATAAGTTGATAATCAATGTATGAATAATGAAGAATGAAATGAACTTGCAAACTATGAAGTATAAAAGTGTGATTTAAATGTCATTGTGTAAAATGGAAATGGGGAAGGGAAAGTTGCAGAGGAAAGTACCGGAGTCAACAGATACCGAGGGTGTGTTTAATATGAGGCACTGAAACTTGTCACTGAGCCAATAGGCACGGTATTATGCTTACCTTTTAATTTTTGTCCATGAAGCAATGAACAATAGGCCATATATGCGTCGTCGCGAGGCCATGTTCTGATGAATTGGCAAAAAGCTAGCCTAAACGTCACTCTGTTGGGGAAAAAAGGTGCTTTCCACAGCAACTCCCATCCACCAATGAAATGATATGTAACCAAATAAGGGACAGTTTAAGAGTATAAAAACCCTAGACTTTTAGAGGAAGACAGCTCTTTTTGGGTTGCATGGGGACACTACGACACTCTGAACAACGATCCAAATTGACTAAAGAAGAACAGAAGATTCTTGGATGCTACAAGGCAACAAGCTAATGGCCTTTGGCCATTAGCCTTCAACAACGAAGACTCAAGATCTGGGTATGAGCTGGAACTCATACATCCATCATCATTCCAACAACTCTGAACTCAAGCTTCTCTCCAACCACCTGCCAAGACGACGCTAACCCTTGAAAGCTGTTTTGCCAGAACGCGGGGATTTTAATTGTTGATTTATAAACCCCTTTTTATTTTTTACTTGATTTGTATTTGCTGAACGCTCTTGCATATCTTTAATAAAGCACTCTATCTGCATTTAAAGTAAAGCCTACTCACTTTTATTGAGTGGAACTTCTTGGTGTTTTTAAAGGATTTTAAGCCTCTCCTCAATGACGTAAAATTAACCAGTTCTGTGTGTCTAAGTCAAGTCCATAGATGAAGGCTCTTGTAGGTTGATCTAGACTTTGAAATTAACATTCCCTTAACAATAAAAGTATACTTATTGTTTAAACAAATTCCAGTAACCATAACGACTGTTACCATTTAGGAAGAAGCTGCCATTAACTAAGGGGTTTTACCAGGTACCCCTATTATTAGGCTCAATGGGGGTGCAGATGTAAAGGTAGAGGGAAGCCCTTAGGAAGGAGGCAGTTAGCAGGCTGGGCGAGTTCTTCCGCTCCAGCCAAAAGTTAATAAATCAGAATCCTGTTCATGTGTCTCCAAGCAGGCTGATTTCAAACCACTTTAAGGTGTGGCTGGCCTGGTGTTCCTGTACCTGAGTTCCAGGGTAACACAGGTTTTGGAGTTGTCCCCTAAGAACACCAACTTGGACAGACATTCAGATGGATAATGCCTTTGGAAACAGTGTTCACACTCACAACTTTCCCTCACTTGAACTGATCATTTGGTGCACTTGATCACATACTCTGACAATGTCTCCAATAGTAATATTTCTTTCAGCAGAATGCCAGACTCCAGGACTTCCAAATTTGATAACTTGAGTCTGCCTCTCTTGCAGCATTTTGAATGGCCAAATGTCTTCGAATCTCCACTCTGTGGTTTGATGAACCACAGAGTGATTGGTGTGATGTACTGAATGTCAACTGGTGTTGTTAAGCATACTGTTGTAATGCCAGTTGCTTTTAGTGCCACTGAGTAACTTTTTTTTGCCTATGATGCAGAATGTCCTGTTAATAGGTTCTGTCTGTATTGAGCCCATTTTATGATAACTGTGGCTACTGGGCCATTAGTTATGTTTTTGTGTTTTTGTTTGTTTCATGTTTTTGAGTTTTGTATAGCTCATTGTGTTGTATTTTTTCAAAGTCAAAGTCAAAGTCAAATTTATTGTCAATTTCTTCACATGTACTTGACATACAAGAATCGAAATTGCGATTCTCACTATCCTATGCGTTTTACATGTACAACATCAAAGTGCAGGTGCGCAAGACGAGACAATCCTAAACTACAACGGTAAAGTGCAGTAGCTTAAGGCTACTTTTGCCTAGTCTTACTAAACTAAACTAGAAACAAACAAACACGTATGACAGGACAAGACATGAGTACCCCAAGACAAGACATAAGGAGTAGGGTGTGGAAGGACAAATTCAACAAGACAAAACAGACAAAACAAGATAGTACCGATTGTCCCAGCTATGTGCAATATGAGGTAGTTGTTGTAATGTAATGACTAGTGCAATAACAATATTTATAAATATAAATATAAATATACCAGCAGCAAGTGTGTGCAAATATTTGCATGTGCAGAGTGTCAATTTAGGTGGGTGGGGGGGGGGGCAGTCCAGTGACCTAGACTTGGTTTGCCAGCCTGGTGTTCCTTCTGGCTGGGGCACGGGGTGAGAGGGAGGAGGGGAGAGAGTTCAGCAGTCCCGTGGGTGGGGAGGGGAGAGAGTTCAGCAGTCTCACGGCCTGGTGGAAGAAGCTGTTCGTGAGTCTGGTGGTGCAGGAGCGGAGGCTCCTGTACCTCTTTCCAGAGGGCAGGAGGCTGAACAGACTGTGTGCAGGGTGACTTGTATCCGTGGCAATTGTGATCGCTTTGCGGCTGAGGCAGGTGGTGTAAAGGTCTTGCAGGGAGGGGAGTGGTACACCAATTATCCTTGCAGCTGTTCTCACGATGCGTTGCAGAGCCTTCCTGCTGTAGTCAGTGCAGCTCCTGCCTCACATGGTGATGCAGCCGGTCAGGATGCTTTCAATGGTTCCTTATTAGAACGTGGTCATGATGGGTGGCGGCGCACTTGCCCGCTTCAGTTTAAGCAGGAAATAGAGACGCTGCTGTGCTTTCTTGGCCAGTGATGCGGTGTTGGTGGTCCAGGAGAGGTCATCACTGATGTGCACCCCCAGGAACTTGGTGCTGCTCACCCTCTCCACTGCAGCACTGTCGATGGTCAAAGGGGGT
This sequence comes from Eupleurogrammus muticus, assembly GCA_036785175.1. Taxonomy (NCBI): domain Eukaryota; kingdom Metazoa; phylum Chordata; class Actinopteri; order Scombriformes; family Trichiuridae; genus Eupleurogrammus; species Eupleurogrammus muticus. Next base: position 7,579,686 of record JAYKQN010000025.1, on the reverse strand, counting down.
GTTGGGTGTGGCCTCTCTGGAAGCTGACAACAATCTCTTTGGTCTTGCTGATATTTAGCAGGAGGTTGTTGTCTTTGCACCACTTGGTCAGAGGCTCTACCTCTTTCCTGTAGTGGGTCTCGTCGCCGTTGGTGATGAGGCCCACCAGTGTTGTGTTGTCGGCAAACTTCACAAGGTGGTTGGAGCTGTGGGTTGGTGTGCAGTCATGTGTCAGGAGGGTGAAGAGGAGGGGGCTGAACACACAGCCTTGTGGGGCCCCTGTGCTCAGGGTGATCCTGTCTGAGATGTTGTTGCCAACGCGCACCACTTGATGCCTCTGGCTGAGAAAATCCGGCAGCCAGTTGCAGTTTGTCCAGTTTGCAGATGAGTTGTTGTGGTATTATGGTGTTGAATGCTGAGCTGAAGTCTATGAACAACATCCTCACATATGAGTCTTTCTTGTCCAGGTGGGTGAGTGCTGGGTGGAGGGCAGAGCAAATTGCATCATCTGTGGATCGCTTTGCCCTGTAAGCGAACTGGTAAGGGTCCACGCTGGGGGGCAGGTTGGATTTTATGTGTGACAAGACTAGTCGTTCAAAGCACTTCATGATATTGGGTGTCAGTGCCACAGGACGATAGTCATTGAAGCAGGATGGGGAGGATTTCTTTGGCACAGGAATGATGGTGGCAGTTTTGAAGGCACAATGGCTTGCCTCAGGGGGGTGTTGCAAATGTCTGTAAACACCTCTGTCAGCTCCTCTACACAGTCTTTAGCACCCTACCAGAGATGTTGTCTGGAACCGCTGCTTTCTGGATGTTGACTGCAGAGAGTGTCCTCCTCACGCTGGTAGCAGACAGGCACAGGGGCTGGTCGTGCAGAGGTGGTGGTGTTTTCTGTGGGTGAGTGGTGTTCTGGTCCTCAAAGCGTGCGAAGAAACTGTTTAGGCTGTTGAGCAGAGTGATGTCGCTCTCGCAGCTTTGTGGTGCAGGTTTGTAATTTGTGATGGCCTGAATGCCTTGCCATAGGCTCTGTGCGTTCTTGCTGTCCTTGAAGTGGGAGGTTATCTTGTTTGTGTACTCTTTTTTCGCCTTCCTGATGCCACGGGACAGGTTGGCCCTCGCTGTTCTCAGAGCTGCTGCATCTCCAGCTTTGAAGGCCTTGTCTCTGGCCCTCAACAGCCTATAGACGTCTCCTTTTACCAATGGCTTCCGGTTGGCCCGTGTGGTGATCCTCTTGATGTGGGTCACGTCGTCTGTGCATTTGGTGATGTAGGAGGTCACTGTGTCTGTATACTCTTTAATGTCTGTGATGCCGTTGTAGGTGGCTGCTTCCTTAAACATTTCCCAGTCTGTTGTCTCAAAGCAGACCTGTAAGGCTGAGGTCGCCTCCTGTGGCCACACCCTTATTTCTTTCAGAACCGGTTTGATGACTTTCACTCTGGTCTATATGCAGGCATTAACATAATGGTGAGGTGATTAGAGGCGCCAATGTGGGGGAGGGGGGTGGCTTTGTATACTCCTTTGTGCTGAGTGTGAACACAGTCCAAAGTGTTGTGTCCTCTTGTTGGAAAGTGGATTTGTTGATGAAACTTGGGAAGAACAGTTTTGAGATCAGCATGGTTGAAATCTCTAGCGAGGATAATGAAACCGTCTGGTTGTGCTGCTTGTTGTTCACTGATAGCCTGGTACAGTTCGTTCAGTGCCGCACTTCTGTTGCTGTTGTTAGTTGGGGGGATATAGGTAGCGACCAGAAGGATCGAACTTATCTCCCTCGGCAAGTAGAAGGGGCGACACTTCACGATCATGAACTCCGCCAGAGGTGAGCAGTGTCTGTATACTACAGTGGCACCACGCGTCGCGGATGTAAACACACACGCCACCACCGTGCGTCTTCCCTCCCTCTACGAGAGCCCTGTCGGATCTGTAGCATGTTAGCTGCTCCAGTTGTATCGCGGAGTCCGGAATGTTATTATTAAGCCAAGTTTCAGTAAAAACAAACGTACAACTGTCACTCACTTTTCGGTTCGCTGATCTCAGAAGTCGGATATCATCCATTTTATTGTCCAGTGATCGTACGTTTGCCAGAAGGATAGATGGTATGGCTGGGCGAGTTGGCTTAGCCTCTAGCCTAGCTCGGACACCTCGCGCTTGCCCCGCTTCCTCGTCCTGGCGCACCGCTTCCGACGCTTCCTTTCCGGGGGAGGGGTAGCAGGTGAGTCCGGTGAGTTAGCAAGCCAGCGTAGCAGTCCTAGTTCCGTAAGCGAGTTCTCCAGCTTCGTTTCCAAAACTTGGCAAATCTTGCTTCTCCGGATGTGTAGAAAAAACTGTCGACTGTACACGTATACTGACGTGGACAGGCAGGAAAAACTTTCGGACAAACACTTGTTTGATGAACAAAACAACGCATTGTCGGGAGGGCGAGAGGCCGCTGTGTCTACACACGCCACCATCCATTTCCGGATCTATTCCGCCATCCATTTTTTGTATTGTTGAAACATCCCATTTCAACTTTTGTTCATTTTTTGCTCTGAAATACGATCCCCTACCCTACCTACCCCTAAACAATATATAAAGTCTAAAAATTATCCATTTGAATATCCAAATAATTCCTTCTTCCATTTTTTTATGCATGGGTTGATATTATCTTACTCTGACTGGCAAGAACTCTGCAGGCCACATGTTGAGGACATCGACGGCCTCACCCACTACATCACGGACTACATAAACTTCTGTGTGGAGAACACTGTGCCAACAAGGAGGTATGGTGTTTCTCCAACAACAAACCATGGGTGTCCCCAGAGTTGAAGGCCCTGCTAAATGAAAAGAAGAGGGCGTTCTGGTCGGGGGACAAAGTGGAACTGAGGAGAGTGCAGAAGGAACTAAAATATAAAATCCGGAATGGCAGGGAGAGTTTCAGGAGGAAGATGGAGGAGCAGCTCCAAGTAAACAATGTCCGAGAGGTCTGGAGAAGCATGAACAAGATCTCTGGTCACCTCAAGGACAATGGAGGAGTAACAGTGTCCACCGGCCGGAGGTGGGCTAATGAATTGAATCTGTTTTTTAATAGATTTGATTCTGGACCAACAACCTCCCCCACCCCCCAGCTTCCATCAACCCCCCTCCGTGTGCTGTCCCCCCCCTCTCCCCCCTCTTCTGGCACTGTGCTGTTGCCAGGTTCACTCTCCTCGTTCCATCCCACCACACCCCCTTTACACCTACCCACATCAAAGCCAGCCCTTCCCCCCACCCCGGACCAGCCACAGATCTGCCTCACAGCTGGTCAGGTGAGAAGTCAGCTAAAGAGGACAAAGGTCAGGAAGGCAGCAGGTCCAGACGGAATCAGCTCCAGATTGCTCAGGGACTGTGCAGACCAGCTTTGTCAGGTGGTCCTGCACATCTTTAACCTGAGTCTGAACCTGGAGAGGGTTCCTGAACTGTGGAAGACTTCCTGCGTAGTTCCAGTGCCTAAGATCGCACGGCCCAGGGAGCCCAACCACTACAGACCTGTAGCCCTGACTTCTCACCTGATGAAGGCATTGGAGAGGCTCATTCTGCACCACCTTCGCCCACTGGTGAGCTCAGCACTGGACCCTCTGCAGTTCGCCTACCGGCCCGGCATCAGTGTGGATGACGCTGTCATCTATCTGCTGCACCGATCTCTCTCCCACCTGGAACAAGCGGCGAGCACGGTGAGGATCATGTTTTTTGACTTCTCCAGTGCTTTTAACACCATCCAGCCTGCACTGCTGAAAGGGAAGCTGGAGGGAGCCGGAGTGGATGAGCAGCTGACGGCCTGGACCATCGACTACCTCACCAACAGACCACAGTATGTCAGGCTTCATGACTGTGTGTCTGAGGTGGTAGTCAGCAGCACGGGGGCGCCACAGGGTACAGTGCTCTCACCCTTTCTGTTTAGTCTGTACACCTCAGACTTCACCTACAACTCGGACAACTGCCACCTACAGAAGTTCTCAGATGATACGGCCATCATCGGGTGTGTATCAGATGGGAACGACCAGGAGTACAGGGGGGTCATCAATGACTTTGTCAGCTGGTGTGAGATCAACGCTCTCCAAATCAACGCCAGCAAGACAAAGGAGATGGTTGTGGACTTCAGGAGGAAGTCCCTCCCCACCACACCGGTGAGCATCCAGGGAAAAGACATTGAGACAGTGGTCTCTTACAAATACCTGGGTGTTCACCTGAACAATAAACTGGACTGGACCACAAACACTGATGTCCTGTACAAGAAGGGCCAGAGTCGACTTCACCTGCTGAGGAGACTAAGGTCCTTTGGTGTGTGCAGGACTCTGTTGAAGACCTTCTACGACTCCGTCGTAGCATCTTCCCTGTTCTACGCAGTAGTCTGCTGGGGGGGCGGATGCTCAGACGGGGACAGGAGGAAAATTGACAAACTGGTACGGAAGTCTAGCTCTGTACTGGGATGTCCTCTGGAGTTGGTGGTGGTGGTGGGAGAGAGGAGGATGTTGGCAAAGCTGACATCCATCATGGACAACCCCCATCACCCTCTGCATGGGGTAGTGGGTGCGCTGAGCAGCTCCTTCAGCCAGAGACTTAAACACCCTCACTGCAAGAAGGAGCGCTTTCGCAGATCATTCATCCCGACAGCAATAAGACTCTATAACATAACATAAACATAAACCTCACTGTAGTCACTGTCACTTTTTCACTGGTCACTTTTTTCTCTTCACACACACCCTGCACCTTAAGTGTGCATTGGCTATGTATGTGTACATGTGGGTATGTGCGTGGATATGTATGTCCATATATATATATGCAAATATGTGTGTATGTGTATGTATGTAGGTATGTACGTCCATGTATGTATGTATATATGCTTTGCTTATGCATACTTTTTCTTTTTCTTACTATTTATTAGCATTTTCTCTCTATTCTGTCGATAATGCATACTGTGTATGCGGATTAACAAATTCTGCGAATTTGTACATTGTGTTGTGTGTTTTTTATTTTTTATAGTTTTTTTATCTTCTTCAACTTTATTTTACTTTTTCTTTATCTGTAACGCTGCAGTAACACACAAATTTCCCCGTTGTGGGATCAATAAAGTTTATCTATTCTATTCTATTCTATTCTAATACATGCAAGGAAAGTCTCTCCAATAAGAAAAAAAATGCTGGACCAGTGTATAATCCATAACAGATACTTTTGATAAAAGCCTTTTTTAAGTGCTCAAATTTTCAGTTGGCTTTTTTCTACAGTGCTCTAAATATTATATCAAACTTCTTTTGCAATGGCAATTCTATTAATATGTCCTTTACCTCTCATTTACTGAAGTTATACCCCTAGAAGTTCATAAAGCTATTAAACAACTTAGTCTCAGTAGCAGTGCTGGCCCTGAGATCAAATCAAGATATATTAAAATGGCCACTCATATCCTTATGTTTCTTCTTGCTTATCTCTTCAACTTGATTTTGCTACCTGTCCAATACCACCAATACATAGGGTGGTGACATTCCCAAATGAAATAATAAAAATAATAATAATAATAATATAGACCAATATCAATATTATTTGCAGATACACATTTTACAAAAAATATTTTTTAATTAAATAACTAATTACCTTAAACTCTATATCTTGTCATTGTTCAGTCAGACAATTTACTATTATTACACTATTCACTGCTTGACAAGCGAAATGCATTTTTTTTCCTCACAAAATCCATGTTTTGGTTTAATTCCAACAGAAATCCAGTCAAGTCATTTAAATTTGTATAACACAAAATAACAAATGACAGATTCGCACCCATGGGCTTTACAGTTTGTACTGTAGCAACACAACATTTACTGTCCTTAGACTCTCACATTGTACAAAAAAAACTCCCTTAAAAATAACTAGGACAGCCACAGACCCTCTAACAACCAAAAGCTCCTTCAGTGGCTTCACTGCACTACAATGAAAGGTTATAAGTCTGAGCTATTTGTTATGGTGTGCCCCAAGCTTTTGGTAGAGTCAAAATGTCAGCTGAACTGAATCAGAGAGGAAGGAAAGCGTAAGAGATGGCCTGGAGGAGGGAGGCATGGGAGGATGGGGTGGATTAATAGAGGTTATCACAGCTGCACATGTAATTCAGAGAATATAGACTGTGAGTAGAAAGATCTGTTTTGACATAGTTACTAAACCAAAGATATCTAAAAAAAATGTGTTCTTTAGTAAATTGTATTTCTGCTGGAGTTATTTGAAAAAGGCCAACATACCCTCAATATCTAGTGCCTTGTGAAAGTATTAAAACCCTTTTTTGACCTTTTGCTATATTTCAGGCAATAATAACTGGTCCCTGGCTGTACCACCTCTGTTGGTGGCTGAGACATGAATTCCCTAGGTTTCTGTTCATTTTCTTGTGTAGTTTTCTGTCCATTTTCCTCCTATATCCTCAAATGTTTCCATTTAGACTGCAGGCCAAGCACATTTCTGAAGTTGTCCGTTTGGCTGTCCAAGCAGGGCAGCAGGGCAATAAATGCATAGTGTCAATTTATCTACCTTTTGAAATTGCACTAATAATCTTTTCAAAATTTTTGTCAAAGATATCTTTGACAATGATGTCAAGAATGCTATGGCAGCAAGCACAGTGTGGTGATCCGTGTTTTGCAAACATGTTCCTGGGTTCTCTTTCTCAATCCAGCCTAGTGCATTAGTTGGGCTTCCTCAAATTATGCAGAAGCTACAACTCCTATTGCTCTCTCAATTTTTTGCCCATGATTGGCAGTGACTTTCAGGAGCATCAGGATCACCGTGTAGTCAATTTATGCATTTCTTGGTGGCTGTAGCTCAGAGGTAGAGCAACTCAGAGGATTAGTGGTTCGATTCGTGGCTCAACTGAGTTTCATGTTGTTGTGTCTTTTGGCAAGATGCTTAACCCCGATTTGCCTCTAATGGCATGTGCCATTTGTGTCTGAGTGGTTAGTTTCCTGAAGTGCAAGTGGCACTGTATACTGTGTGTGAATGGAAGAATGAACAGTTGTAGTGTAAAGTGCTTCAAATGGGTGTAAAGACTAGAAGAAGTGCTATACAAATGCAGGCCATTTACCATTTACCATTTTCCTCCAAAAAGCCTATTTTAGTCGCATGCTGAATGCACTGGATGTGACATTGCATAATCTGTAAACTCAGGTGGAAGTTTGGAGAAAAATTGTTCTTGGCTTTTGGTTTATTATTATTTATGGCCTTTTGGTGTTCCTAGAATTGATTTGGGTTGTCTTTAGGACTGGGGTTTGGACAGAGAAGATAGTGATTTTGGTCTTTGCAGTTTGGATTCCTGCATAATAGCATTTCTGCAGTTGTTGCCACTGCCGACTTCAACGCACTTCTTGCAGGCACCAAGATGTTGTGCTGCATTGCTCTTCTCTGATAGCTTTAGGTTGGTCCTAAACAATTTACAAACGAACATTCTCTTTCTGTGCTTTGGGTCACCACAGAGGATTCAGCTAAATAATATTATATATTACTATTAATTAAATATTATTATATATAATCATTTTCTAGTTTCTTTAGCTTTATATAGTAGTAAATGTTATAACGATGTGTATAAGATTATCCCATGTTTTACTTATTTCTACTCTTTTATTCGTTGTTCTGTAATAAGTCTGTGTGTCCTTTTCTGAGTTATCTTCTAGGTGGACAATTGAGATGTTGCAGCTGTTGACTTGACCAAGATCTGATCTCCCTTCCAACTGTTCAATGATTTTACCAGGCTCCTGTCGTAATGACAGGAGAGTTGTAAAACTGTTTGTAAGACCATACCTAACTTGGGAAAGTAGCTGACCTGTTTGCACTCTAGATAAGAAGAAACAAGACCATGTGTTAGTTAGGTATTTACGATAGTTTAGGTTGTTGCTGACCTTTCCCCCTCCCCTTAGAAGCAACAGCCATTTGTCATTAGGGAAGCCCTTAATAAATAGCAGGAGAGCAGGAGATGGAATCAGAGTAGGTAGGAGAATTGTTACTGTGCACATCTCCATCTGCTCTCCTTGCAAGTAAAACTTAATTCTGTTGTCTTCCTCTTTGTGTTGGTGTATTTAATATTTTAGGTTGTTTGAACCTGACAGTAAACTGATAAACTTTGGGTTGTAGACTCTTGGTCTGGACAAAAATTTTTTAGGTAGAATCCTAAGCTTTGGGAAACACTGATGGACATTTAGACCATTTTATGAACTGACTGAAAAGTTCTGCAGGGACGCAGACTTTCCATACTAATTCTCTGTGTGTTCATCTACTACTGTATCAACTGCCTTCTCTTTACGGTCAGAGTAAATTACTGTGCTAAGCACAAATCTGTTTAACATCTTTCCCCTCAAACACTGACACACAAACACAAACACGCTCACATGCATACATATTTCCAGACACTTCTCTGACCTGTTTTCCCCCACAATGAGTAGTTTCTAACTGTTAGATGACATATAAGCAACATCTACAGTGGGGAAAATAAGTATTTGAACACCCTGCTATTTTGCTATTTCTCCCACTTGGAAATCATGGAGGGGTCTGAAATTTTCATCGTAGGTGCATGTCCACTGTGAGAGAGATAAGCTAAAAAGAAAAATTCAGAAATCACAATGCATGATTTTTTAATGATTTATTTGTGTGATATAGCGGCAAATAAGTATTTGAACACCTGTGTGTCATCTAGAATTCTGACCCTGAAGGACCTGTTAGCCCGCCCATTAGAAGTCCAACTGCACTCCATGTATCATCCTTAATCAGATGCACCTGTTGGAAGTCTTTAGCTGCATAAAGACACCTGTCCACCCCATACAATCAGCAAGACTTTAACTTGTAACATGGCGAAGACCAAAGAGCTGTCCAACGACACAAGAGAGAAAATTGTACACCTCCACAAGGCTGGAAAGGGCTACGGAGCAATTGCCAAGCAGCTTGGTGAAAAAAGATCCTCTGTTGGAGCAATCGTTAGAAAATGGAAGAAGCTAAACATGACGGTCAATCTCAATCGGAGTGGAGCCCCATGCAAGATATCACCTCGTGGGGTCTCAATGATTCTAAGAAAGGTGAGGAATCAGCCCGGAACTACACGACAGGAGTTGGTCAATGACCTGAAAAGAACTGGGACCAACGTTTCCAAGGTTACTGTAGGTAATACACTAAGACATCATGATTTGAAATCATGCATGGCACGAAAGGTTCCCCTGCTTAAATCAGCACATGTCAAGGCCCGTCTTAAGTTTGCATATGACCATTTGGATGATACTCTGTCTGTCTGTCTGGAGTCATGGGAGAAATTTTTGTGGTCAGATGAGACCAAAAAGAACTTTTTGGTCATAATTCCACTAAGCGTGTTTGGAGGAAGAAGAATGAAGAGTAAAATCTGAAGAACACCATCCCTACTGTGAAGCATGGGGGTGGTAACATCATGCTTTGGGGGTGTTTTTCTGCACATGGGACAGGACGAGTGCACTGCATTAAAGAGAGGATGACTGGGGCCGTGTATTGTGAGATTTTGGGGAACAACCTCCTTCCCTCAGTCAGAGCATTGAAGATGGGTCGTGGCTGGGTCTTCCAACACGACAACGCCCCAAAGCACACAGCCAGGAAAACCAAGGACTTGGGGGTGGCTCAAACTCTGTGTTTCTCAGCGACAGCCCAGAAACCTGACTGATCTAGAGAAGATCTGTGTGGAGGAGTGGGCCAGGATCCCTCCTGCAGTATGTGCAAACCTGGTGAAAAACTACAGGAAAGTTTGACCTCTGTAATAGCAAACAAAGGCTACTGTACCAAATATTAACATTCATTTTCTCAGGTGTTCAAATACTTTTTTGCCGCTATATCACACAAATAAATCATTAAAAAATCATGCATTGTGATTTCTGGATTTTTCTTTTTAGTTTATCTCTCTCACAGTGGACATGCACCTACGATGAAAATTTCAGACTCCTCCATGATTTCTAGGTGGGAGAAATAGCAAAATAGCAGGGTGTTTAAATACTTATTTTCCCCACTGTATATATTTACTGATTCTGAACTCAAACTTATTGAGATCGTCAACTGTCACTCATCCAATATGGATGATGGCGGCAAAGCAGCGGCAACTGCATCTCCCGGGTTCACTGCTGAACAGATGTGGCTATTGAGATCAGGTTAGAGGCTGTTTGGAGACATTTCTCACCACAAATCCCTTTATCTTCCTCCTTAGATCCCCCCACCCTCGCCCCTACTTGGCCTATCCTCTGAGCTACATGTGGCATGGCTGCCTACTGCTTCCTGTGACAAGCCAAGCTGTCCACTGACCACTTCATTTTTGATGTTGGCAAGCGAAACCTGAGGCGTGGCAGCCAATGAGTGAGTGTTCGTGTGTGTGTGTGTGGTTGAACATGTATGTCCTGTACACACACAAGGTTGGATCATCCAAGAAGAAGAGTTTCCAAATGACCAAACAGGCTGCTTGATGAGTGTTTGCTGCTTGTCTTTGTTGTCTCGTCCATCATTTTTTTTCTGATTATCCTTCTTCGCTCTTCTCAGTTTTATTATTTGGGCTTCTCTGTTTCCTGAAAGCTGCTTTTCTCTTTCATTAGGAAGCTTTCAGTTTTTTACTGTTTGCATTTCCACCATTTTTGTTGTCTATTTTTGGGGGGGGTGTTAGTCCTTTTAATTCTTTCAGTCTTTTTGTATTGTTATACCCAGTTGTTACACCTTCATCTCTGTTTGTCACCTCTCTCTTTTTTTCTTTAATTTTGTCTTTCTCGAGTCTCTCTTATTCTCATCATTACCTCCACCAGGGAGGTTATTTGTTAGCTGTTAGTTTGTCTGTATCTTGCAAAAGGTTTTGGCTGGATTTTTGTCAAACTTTCAGTGAATGTTGGGAATGGAACCCTCAACACATGACTAAATATAGGTAATGATGCAGAATCAATTTTCTGGATCACTTAAATTTTTTTGCTTGATATTGCAGTAAATCGACCTTCAAAGAAGCGCCATTGTTGGAACTCACCTGGTAGAGATACCTGGCACCTACAGTACTTAGCTTTATTCTTTGCAATTTCACCAGACACACTAGGAGAGACTCTGATTACACCTTAAAGACTTCCCATTCTTAGGGTATTATGAACTGCTGAGGCACTAAATTGCACGCATATTTTTGATATACATTGGTTTACATATGAATATTATCACAATGCAGTCACAAAGTTGCTGGTGATTTCTTGCCAGAATAGCATTTTTTGTGTAATCTATAACCACGTTTCATAATAAGCTGTTGTATGTCTTGCTACTTTTTAAGTGCTTTTTAGTGCTATCTGTCAATGGTGTGTTTTATTTCCTGCCTTATTTATATATTTGCATGTATGCATCTGCAGCTTATGCATATCACCAAATCATCATGGTAAGACATACAAGTTACAAGACCGACTACCTACCTACTGGATTAAAATTAACCTGTATGTCAACAACAGTCACAATTCACACAACATGTGATGAAAATTGATACTTCTAGTATCTAGTATCTACTTCTAGTTTTATTTATTTTATTTTCCCTCCTTTTCATTTAGTTATGAATATAATCACTAAACATGTGTTTCTCTTAAATGACAAATTGAATCTTTTACATAACAAATATTCACATGTCGAGTCAACATCATCATTTATCCACAGTGATATAAAACTGCTTGATTTTGTTTTGTTGTTGCCTTGTAATTTAATCTTGGTTGTTTCCTGCATTAATATTTACATGTTTACATAAACCTACTTATCCTCCATATGATGAAATATGCATTAACATTAACAACATGTATTAGTTAATTTTAGGATTCTGTTTAGGTTGGGTGGTTTTGTTCTGTATTAGTTTTGTTTTCCAGACTCTGGCACCTTGAGTTCCATGACATGCACACTCTTATTTCATCCGAATTTAGACCACTGAGCAACAGTCCAGTGCGGCTTCCCTGTAGCCCAGGTCAGGTGTTTCTGCCGCTTTTTCTGGTTCAAAAGTGGTTTGACCTGGGAATGCAGCACCTGTAGCCCATTTCCTGCACACGCCTGTGCATGGTGGCTCTGGATGCTTCTACTCCAGACTCAGTTCACTGCTTCTGCAGGTACCCCAAAGTCTGGAATCTGCCCTTCTCCACAATCTTCCTCAGGGTCCGGTCACCTCTTATCATTGTGCAGCATTTTCGGCCACACTTTTTCCTTCCCATAGACTTCCCACTGAGGTGCCTTGATACAGCACTCTGGGAAAAGCCTATTTGTTCAAACATTTCTGTGTCTTACCCTCTTGCTTGAGGAAGTAAATGATGGCCTTCTGGACAGCAGTCAGGTCGGCAGTCTTACCTACGATTGAGGTTTTGATTAATGAACCAAGCTGGGAGATTTTAAAAGCCTTAGCAATCTTTTGCAGGTGTTGATTGCAGGTTGATTCAGATGATTAGGTTCATAGCTCGTTTAGAGCACCTTTTCATGATATGCTAATTTTTTGAGATAGGAATTTTGGGTTTTCATGAGCTGTATGCCAAAATCATCAGTATTAAAAAAATAAAAGACATTTCAGTTGGTGTGTAATTAATCTAAATTATATGAACATTTTTATCATTACATTATGGAAACGAATGAACTTTATCACAATATGCTAATCTTCTGAGAAGGACCTGTATATACATGTGAACATGTGTCTGAGTCTGAACTAACACAAGTCTGAAGGCACACCACTGTCAAGCTTCAGGTCAGATACACATTAGAAGTCAGGGTCAGGACACAAAGCTTTGACCAATGCTGCCTGCTGAGTTCATGATCTTTGGAAGGAGAAGTGTGTGTGTGTGTGTGTGTGTGTGTGTGTGTGTGTGTGTGTGTGTGTGTGTGTGTGTGTGTGTGTGTGTGTGTGTGTGTAGTCACAGCTATACAGTGAGGCAGGAGGCCTCACTCAGCTCATTAGATGTGTGCACTGGCCTGTGAGATGTTGTATCACTTTAATTAGTGGGGGGCTGTGAGGAGATGAGAGAAGGTTGATGGTGTTTTAGTCATTGCCTAAAGCCACGGATCCCTCCCCTCACTCCCCCCCCCGACCCCCTGTCCCTCCCTTTGTCAGGCTTCGCTTCCTCTGGGCAAAGTGCTGATGACAACGTGCTGACCATTGTTTTGTTTCTTTGTCAGGTGGAAAACATTAATTTTGGTCTCGTGGCTGAGAACATTATATTCAATTATTGTAATTTACACTGCCATACAAATTCCTCTCTTTCCTTTTCACCTCCTGTCTTTAATTGCAACCACATTTCCATACAAGGCGATGATCTCTGCGGCCACTTCAGTTGCTTTGCCCGAGGCCTCTTCTGAATCTGAGGAAAACTGTGCAAAACTTAAACGCTGTCACACCGCCTGAATAAATTGCAAAATAATGGACATTTGAGATAATTACGGCGAATCAGAGCACGCTGAATGCACCTGGCAGTGAGCCAGCCCCCGCAGACGGCCCAAGATGAAGCTATGGAAAGCAGGAATGGCCATTGTGGGTAATTGGACTCATTGTCCCATTGTAGAAACTAATGAAGTGATGCAATCAAAAAGATAATTCTTTGCAATTCCCTCAAAGTAATTCAGCAGCTTGAAGTGTTAGGTAGTTTATATGAACAACAGTAACTGGCAATAGGTTGAATTGTTTGATTTGAAAATTCTAAAGTTAAATAATAAAAACTATACTTGTTCAGTATATTTGATAAAACCAAAACAAAGTATTAGCGCCACACTACTTCTACTTCTACTATAATTACACATATAAAGTTGTAATATTAATACGTAATATTGTAATATTGTAGGGATAAATAATGATAAAGTTGTAATTTTATATAGAACTAGAAAAGAACTCAGAGCACATACAGGCCAAGCTTTGCAGGTTCCAGATATCACCACCAGGTGGTGCCCAATGATGGCACTTGTTTTATATTCATATACATTTAGAAACCAAGGTTTATTTCTGATAATTACTAATATTTAATCATATGTTCTTGGTATCCTTCGCAACACTCACTGAAAGTTTGATGAAAATCTGGACAAACTTTTTGACGAGGTCCTGCACCTCATCCTCCACTTACAACAAAAAATAATACATTTCTGTTTTTCTGTTTGTAATATCCAATTTTCCCTGTACTGTACCTGCACACATCATCTACTGGACACCTGTCCGTCCTAGAGAAGGGATCCCTCCTCTGTTACTCTTCTTGAGAGTTCGTCAATTTCTTTCCCCGTTAAAGTTTTTTTTTAGGGAGTTTTACCTTGTACAATGTGAGGGTCTAAGGACAGGGGATGTTGTATATACAAGGGTTGGACATTCCTGTGTATTCAGTTTATAATAATGATAATACTGATTAATAATAACAAAGCCACATTTACTTGCAGTAAACGATTATATAACAGTTCTCAGAGGGGTTTTAATCAGACTGCGGTTATCTTTTAGTCAAATCAAGGTGTATGCATGACGATGAAGATAATATTAACTCACTCTTAGTAGAGTTAACCAATGTAAACCCATTCAGTAATAGCTGGTGCAGGCTACCATGATGTTGTGACTGACAAACGTTCCTTGTGGTTTAGCATTATTTTTTTCCTTCAAACAATGTTAGGATTTGTACGGAAACACAGGGACCCAAATGCAGATCAGTCTTTAGGAGAGTTTATTAAAGGTCACAAAAATGCCTTTCAAAGTATCAACAAAAATAATCCACAAGGGCAGTAAGCAAAATGCTTTTCAAGTTCACAACAAAAATAATCCACAAGGGCAGTAGCAAGAATACTTTTCAAAATACTAACGAAAGGTGTCCACTAAGGGATAAGGAAAAATAAACACTCGTTAAGGTACAAAGGGATATTACAAAGTAGCAAAACAAAGTCTTTAGATAATTCAACAGAAGGAGACCGCAACGGGCACAAACGGCAGAAAACAGAGTCAGGCAGGTCAATAGTAAATACCAGGGGCAGGAGTCGGAAACCTCATACACAGGGGAAAACATGCAGACGGTCGGACACAGAGGGAAGGACTAACAAGGCTTAAATACAGGCTGACACACAGAGGTAACAAGACACAGCTGGGCAGGATCACAATCAGGGAAGACACAGGAAGGGAGGGGTAGGCCATACAGAGTAATGTATTTGCCGCTGTTGGCCAGCAGGGCGGCCAGAGTCACGGTCCCGGATACTAACAGTACCCCCCCCCCTAACGGACGCCTCCTGGCGTCCCTTTGGGTGGTGAGGGATGCTGACGATGAAAGTCCCTCACCAAACCAGGGTCCAGGATGTGCCGAGCCGGGACCCAGCATCTCTCTTCAGGGCCGTAGCCCTCCCAGTCCACGAGATACTGGAGTCCCCGGCCTCGGCGTCGGACCTCCAGTAGGCGTCGGACGGTGTACGCCTCCGAGCCATCAATGAGACGGGGGGGAGGAGGGGGTTTGGGGGCGGGATGCATAGGGCTGCAGATGACAGGCTTAATTCTGGACACGTGAAAGGTGGGGTGGATGCGACGCAGGGGCGTTGGGAGCTTGAGGCGGACGGCAGTGGGGCTGATGACTCTGGTGATGGGGAAGGGACCGATGAAGCGTGGGGAGAGTTTGCGAGACTCAGTCTTAAGGGGCAAATCCCGTGTAGAGAGCCACACACGTTGACCCAGGCGGTACCGTGGGGCCCGGGAACGATGCTTGTCGGCTTGGGCCTTCATTCTCGCAGCCGAGCGGCGAAGGGTCAGGCGGGTTTGCCTCCACGTGCGGCGGCACCGGCGGATGAAGGCCTCGGCAGAGGGGACCCCAACCTCCTTCTCTTGGTCCGGGAACAGGGGTGGTTGGTAGCCCAGGCAGCACTCGAAAGGCGATCGTCCAGTTGCGGAGGAGACGTGGGAGTTGATCGCGTACTCTGCCCAGGGAAGTTGTTGACTCCAAGAGGAGGGATTCTGGGACACCATACAGCGCAGCACAGTCTCCATCATCTGGTTCGCCCTCTCCGTCTGGCCATTGCTCTGTGGGTGAAAACCTGAAGACAGACAGACAGAGGCACCAAGCAATTTGCAGAAGGCTTTCCAGAAAGCGGATGTGAATTGGGGCCCTCTATCAGATACTATCTCTACCGGTAACCCGTGTAAGCAGAACACATGTTTAATCATGAGGTTAGCGGTGTCTTTGGCAGAAGGGAGACTGGGCAGGGGAATGAGGTGGACCGATTTGGAGAAACGATCCACTATGGTGAGTATGGTGGTATTGCCGGCTGATGGGGGTAACCCTGTAACAAAGTCCAGGGAAATGTGAGACCATGGTCTCTGGGGCACGGGCAGGGGCTGTAGCAGACCAGCAGGGGGTTGGGTGGAAGTCTTATTTCGGGCACAGACCTGGCAGGCCCGAACAAAGTTGAGGCTGTCCTCTTTTATGGACGGCCACCAGAACCTCCTTTCAATGAAAGCTAGAGTTCGTCGCGGACCAGGGTGGCACGATAACTGGGTGGAATGACCCCACTGCAGGACCTGAGAACGGACGGAGTTAGGGACATACAACCGGTTGACGGGGCATTGACTGGGCCCTGCCTCTCCTGCTTGGGCTGATAATACGGCTGTTTCTATGTCAAACTGGGCTGCCCCTATAAGGCAGCGGGGAGGGAGAATGGTGTCGGATTCAGAGGCCGTCTTAGATGCCGAAAACTGTCGGGATAGGGAGTCAGGCTTAACGTTCTTGTGGCCCGGACGGTAAGACAGGGTAAAATTGAACCTAGCAAAGAATAAGGACCAGCGTGCTTGTCTGGGGTTAAGTCTCTTGGCCTTACTGATGTATTCCAAGTTCTTATGGTCGGTCCAGACTAAAAATGGGTGCAGGGCACCTTCCAGCCAATGCCTCCACTCCTCTAGGGCCAACTTGACGGCTAGCAGTTCCCGGTCACCCACACTGTAGTTCTGTTCAGCTGGGGACAGGCGATGGGAAAAAAAGGCACAGGGGTGAATCCGGTTATCTTTTACAGAACGCTGTGACAGTACGGCACCGGCCCCAACCTCAGAAGCATCGACCTCCACGATGAACTGGCGATTGGGGTCGGGCAGGGTCAGAATTGGGGCAGAGGTGAACCGATGTTTCAGGTCTTGGAAGGCTTTGTCTGCTACTGGGGACCAGACAAACCTTACAGCAGAAGAGGTTAGGGCGGTGAGGGGGGCGGCCACAGTGCTAAAGTTTCTGATGAATCGTCTGTAGAAATTTGCAAACCCCAGAAAGCTCTGTAGGTCCCGACGATTAGCAGGCGTGGGCCAATCCAAGACCGCCTTGGTTTTACCATGGTCCATCTTTACCGCGCCGGGGGTAATCACATGGCCGAGAAAAGTGACGGTCCCCTGGTGGAACTCACACTTCTCGGCCTTCACGAAAAGTTGGTTCTCCAGGAGGCGCTGCAGGACCTTGTGGACATGGGTGATATGGTCAGACAAAGTTTTAGAAAAAATTAAAATATCATCGAGATAGGCAAAGACAAAAACGTTCAGGAATTCACGTAAGACGTCGTTAATCAGAGCTTGAAAGACTGCGGGGGCATTAGTTAAGCCAAATGGGACTACAAGGTACTCATAGTGTCCGGAGCTGGTATTGAAGGCGGTCTTCCACTCGTCCCCTTCACGTATGCGGACAAGATGGTAGGCATTCCGAAGGTCAAGCTTCGTAAAGATGGTGGCCCCCTGGAGACACTCAAAGGCAGAGGACATAAGGGGAAGAGGGTACCGGTTCTTGACAGTAATATTATTGAGACCCCGGTAGTCAATGCATGGCCGCAACGAACCGTCCTTTTTCCCAACAAAGAAAAACCCCGCTCCGGCAGGAGATGAGGACGGTCGAATAATACCTGCGGCGAGGGACTCCTGGATGTACTTGTCCATAGCCTCCCTCTCCGGTCGGGACAGGGAATACAAACGACCCCTAGGGGGGGAAGTGCCTGGGAGAAGGTTAATGGCACAATCATATGGCCGATGAGGAGGTAGGGAAGAGGCTTTGGACTTACTAAAAACGGTTCTTAGGTCCATGTAGTCCTGAGGAACCCCTGATAAGTCCGGGAACTCCTCCTGGGAGTCAGGGCCCGAGTTCACTGGAGTCTGGATCTGGGGAAGACAATGTGAAAGGCAGAAAGAACTCCAAGTCCTAATACACCTTCCTAGCCAGTCTATGTGTGGGTTGTGTTTAACAAGCCAGGGGTGGCCAAGAACCACCGGAGCTTGAGGAGCATTAATGATATGGAAACTTATTTTTTCATGATGATCGGACAGAGTCAGACTCACCGGAACCGTGGTGTGGGTGATCTTTGCTAATTCTACTCCAGTCAGTGCATTGGCCACCAGAGGTCTCGCTAGCCTGGTGACAGGTAGCTGCCACTGACTTACCAGGCCGGCGTCAATGAAATTCTCCTCGGCTCCGGAGTCTACGAGTGCTGCCACCTCCATTTGTTGGGCCTTCCAACCCAAAGTGGCTAAAAGAAGAGTGCGCTGAGCAGATGGGGACTGTGTGGGTGTCGCGCTCGCCAGTACTCCCCTTACTGGCGAGCGTTGGATTTTACCGGACAGGAGGCAGCATAGTGGCCTGGTTGGCCACAGTATAGACAGGAGCCGGAATAGATCCTCCGTCGCCGCTCTTCCGGAGTCAGGCGGGTGCGGTTAACTTGCATCGGCTCCGGTCCCGCTGTGGTGATGGGCGCAGGAGGTGGTTGCAGGCCTGGGTTAGCTGGAAACTCAGTCGGGAACCTGGACCCTCTTGTACGGCGACGTAGCTGAAGTCTCGCGTCGATGCGGATGGCCAGGTCAACGAGGGCCTCACAGGATGGGGGCAGGTCATGGGATGCTAGTTCATCCTTGATGTCCTCGGATAAACCATTTAGAAACGTGTCATACAGTGCCTCAGAGTCCCATTTGGTGGTGGCAGCAAGGGTCCTAAAATCAATCGCGAAGTCTGACACTGACCTCCGCCCCTGACGCATATGCAGTAGCTCCCGAGCAGCTTCTCGTCCATGCTTGGAGCGATCAAACACCCTCTTCATCTCTGAGGCAAACCCCTGGAAGGTCTCACAGACGGCTGATTCAGCATCCCACATTGCAGTTCCCCACTCTCTGGCACGCCCCGACAGTTGAGTGATCACGTAGGCCACCTTAGATCTATCCGTGGGAAAGGTGGTTGGTTGGAGCTCGAAAATGAGGGCGCATTGGGACAAGAAGGAACGGCAGATGCCAGGCTCGCCGGAGTACTTCTCCGGTGGGGGCAGCCGTGGCTCGTGGGCGGGCCGAGAAGACGGGACTGGAGGGGGCTGATGGAACTGGAGCCCCTGAATCTGGGCGGTCAGGTCCTTGACGCTGGTGACCACTGCGTCGAGCTGAGTCTGGTGGCGGCCAAGGAGCGCCCCCTGCTGTTCCAGGCAGGTCCTCATCAGATTCTGATCCGCTGGGTCCATCCTGGTCCGACCGTACTGTTAGGATTTGTACGGAAACACAGGGACCCAAATGCAGATCAGTCTTTAGGAGAGTTTATTAAAGGTCACAAAAATGCCTTTCAAAGTATCAACAAAAATAATCCACAAGGGCAGTAAGCAAAATGCTTTTCAAGTTCACAACAAAAATAATCCACAAGGGCAGTAGCAAGAATACTTTTCAAAATACTAACGAAAGGTGTCCACTAAGGGATAAGGAAAAATAAACACTCGTTAAGGTACAAAGGGATATTACAAAGTAGCAAAACAAAGTCTTTAGATAATTCAACAGAAGGAGACCGCAACGGGCACAAACGGCAGAAAACAGAGTCAGGCAGGTCAATAGTAAATACCAGGGGCAGGAGTCGGAAACCTCATACACAGGGGAAAACATGCAGACGGTCGGACACAGAGGGAAGGACTAACAAGGCTTAAATACAGGCTGACACACAGAGGTAACAAGACACAGCTGGGCAGGATCACAATCAGGGAAGACACAGGAAGGGAGGGGTAGGCCATACAGAGTAATGTATTTGCCGCTGTTGGCCAGCAGGGCGGCCAGAGTCACGGTCCCGGATACTAACAAACAAACCAGGTACTATCACCACCAGGAGGCTCTAACCAAACTCCATTTACTGCAATGTTACAAAACAACAGAACAATCGAAGTATTCAGAAACCAGGATTTCTTCTGGATCATTACCAAAATGTTATCATCTGTTCATGGTAACATTCCCTATAGTTTGAAGAAAATCTGGGTGAGAAATTTTAAGTTATCTTGCTAACAAACAGACAGTCAAATGCTGGTGATGACATTACCTCCTTCTTTATTAAAGAAAGATCAGTCTCTTTTAACTGAAGTAAATGGAGAATGTAAAGTTTGTTAATTGAGGAAATACTTCATCTTCTGATCAGTAGCAGATTAGTCTCAGATAAAAATTTGAAATGACTAACCTAACCCTAATGCTAACTCTTTATTCTGAAGAAAAAAACTGAAGTAGAAAGTGAGTTTATTTGAACAGCAAACAATGAAGTTGATCTAACTGTTTCAAACTTAAAACTTTACCTTCAAAACATTACAACTTTTTTGTTGTAACTCGACTCTTTTACTTTTACCAGAGATGTGCTGTTGGCAGTTGCAGCCACAGGTTCCGTGGCCGAACTGCAGCTCAAGCAGCAGGCGTAACAAAAAACACACTTTTAATTAAATTTGGGTGGGTTGCATTAAATTTATCCTTTAGATATGTCAGTATCTTTTCAAGAGCATTCTGGAACCTTTTCAAGTCGCATCAGCAGTGTGCAAGAGATCTAAAGAAAAATCACAGACCGGATGGTTTTGAAAATTTGTCAGCTTTATAGCCATCATAAAAGTTTACATGAGCCCATCTCTTCCAATCCATACTGAGAGGAATTTTCAGAGTATAAGTTTCCTAAAAAGATGGATCAGGAGCCTCCGGTGCAACATACCCTTGTAATACGACAAGAAAATATAGAATTATTGTGAATGAAATGAGGTATTACTGACCATAAGCGTGAAGACAATTACACCCTTCGGAAATCGTATATTTGTGAAGATAATTTGTGGAGGAGTCACTGCTGACGGGGAGCTAGCTCATGACCCGGCGGGTTATGCTTTCTTCTCTATGCTTGAACTCTCCTTGAACTTGGGATGAGTGTGACCAGACCAGGATGTGGCTGCCCCTGCATCTGGTTATTTTAGCTCCAATTTGTGGTCTAATGTCACAATTACCCTGATCTATGACTCCAGTCACCTCTTTAATGGCTGAGTGTCAAAATCAGCACATTCGTCGAAGCTGTGGTCGCAGAGGTAGAAACCGGAGTCTTGAATACTGCACTGACCACTAGAAGTCCACAAACACTTTCTGTGGAACAAGCTGCTCAAAACTAATTTGTGCATAGATAAAAGTGAATGAAGGCAGAAGTATAAATTCATCTTTACTAAGGTCAGAATGCTTGTCAGAATCACCTCAGTATTGTACTGATTGAGGTTAGTAAAACCATTAAGACAGAAGAATGGGATAAAAAGCTCTGCTTCCTCTCAACTCACTGAGACTCAGATTAAACTGATCATGGATCATTTTCAAAAAGTAAATTTTTCTTCAGCTGATATGGAGATTATGGCAGCGTGGAACTGCCACCCAAGTAAATATATTTTGGCTCAGTATCACGTTATAACATGAAACGTTTCAAGTTATAATGTGGTATGTATTAAATTATAACGTGATATATATCACATTATTACGTGATAGGAAACTATAATGTTACTTGGTGGTATGATATTTTCATGTTTAACATGAAAGTATCATGTTATTTTCTGATAAGCATTTATTACATTATTTTAACGTTATAACATGAACATCAAACACAGTTTTACTTTGACAGCCAGTCTACCAGCACGCTTCCCCTTCACTTCCCCTTCACTTCCCTCGCAGCATACTCCACTTTCAAGACTTCTGTGATGTTGGTGTATACCAGATTCAGAAGCAAGATCATGTAAGTGTATTTTACTGAAGCATTATGTCCTCAAAGTGTATTAGCCGGAAAATTGCTGCTGAATATGGCTAGTATATTGGCAGTGTTAGTGTGTGCATCTCCGTTGAAATTAGGCAAATGTTTTATTTGAGCTATAAACTCTATAACTCTATAAACTCTGACATGTCTGTGTTTTTTGATTTTCCTGGATTAAGACCATATTGTTGACCGCCTGCAATCTCAAAACCGAAGCTAATTAGTAGGTAGTGCTAGCTCCAGTAAAGGAGAGAGTAGCTAGTATGCACTGCATTTGAGAATATACTGATTAATAATATTTTGAATATTCTTTGAATTTTGAATTTTTCATTGTGCAAATTTACTATGATAGAGACACCTCATCTGATAGTAGCAGAAGCAGAATGATTATGTATGTTTGAACGTCTGAACAGAAATTAATTAAATGTTCTATCAGCATAGTAGAGAAAGAGCATTGTGGCAATGTAATAGTTCATATGTGTTTCTACAAAATAAATTGGACTTGCACTTATACTTTAGCCCTATGTGTATTTTTTCATTGATTAAACACAATTATTAACCCTCATGTTTTGTTGATTTATGTCTCCTTGTTTTGAAATATAACCACTCCTTGATTCTAATATTACTATGTTAAAAATGCACTACCTAGTAGATATATTTCATTTACCAGTGTTACATGAGGTGAACTTATTTCCTATATATATTTTCTTCAAAAGGCCATAGCACTGTGGTGGTAGGTGGGTTTAAGAAGTTCTCTGCCATTATAAGGCAACACATGTCGAACAGTGTTTCATCACAGGAATATGGCTCTCTCTGTTTCTCCCCTGCAAGCCTTCACTGCTTCCTGAGAGACCTGTTTCGGGTAATCTTGTCCTCCGTATCATGAACCACATTCTGGTTCCCAGAATCCTCTCTGAGCGATAAAAAGCAGCCCCCTGAAATCCTCTCCATCACGCCATGGCTCTCTGCCCTCACTGTGGCGTGACTGGGACAAAGAATGATGGTAAAGGACAAACTCATGGACCCCAGTTGGGCTTCAAGAACCAGCTCACATTATTACCCCCAACAGAAGCTGAGTGAAGGCAGGAGCCAGGAGCCAGGGTGCCGTCTCAGCGTCGCTGGGAAATGTGATACAGATGGCCACCCCCAGCAAGACATTAGTGGTGGAGATTTAAAAACATTTTGAAGTCCCTGTCCTCTCACAGAGAATGTGGTCAGGAGGCTAATGTAAGAATAGTAAAACATTGGAGGAAATTATCATATTAGCTGCGATAAGAACAGCTGGCTAAGGTTACTAGGAGCTGCATTCCATGATGTGTTTATCCAGGTCCGCCGGGTGACATGGGAAGGACATTGTGGTTACTCAAGAGGAAACTGTCAACACTCAGTTAGTTAGCACTGCAATTGTTATGCAGATCCTTTGCTGCTGGAGATAATTCAGACCTGTTAGACCAGACATGTCCAAAGTCCGGCCCGGGGGCCAAATGCGGCCCGTGGTCAATTTTCATCCGGCCCGCAGCCTCCGGCATAAAATCAATAACGCCTGGCCCGCGTGTAGAATTACGTCACACATTGGGCAGCAGCGCTGTTACCTGCGTGTTCTACGTGCTGCCATCTAGAGGCTCAAATAGGAACAGCAAATTAGTGTGTGAGACCGGCGATAAAGTCAATTAACTATATCCGCTACAGAGCGCTATGCCACCGTCTGTTCCAACTTTTACCGACAGCTGAATAAGGACAGGTTTCCAGAGATTTGAGCGTTTGGTAAGAAAATGCTAAGCTTGTTTGGGTCGATGTATTTGTGCTACACCGCTAGTGCGCACATCACCACCGCGCGTCCCCGGGTCGCCAAGCAAGAGAGAGAGGCCAATCATCATTTATAGTCATATTTTAAATGAGCCCTGCACTTGTTCATATGACAATTTCTGTTATTGTGTTTAAAAATTCTGTATTAAACTGCCATGGTGAGATATTTTTTTATGTTTCAAATGTAATTTGCACCAAAGAGTACATTTACTTCTCTTCAACTGTTACAAAAAAGTTAATTAAAGTGTTAAAAAAAGTGAAGTTAAGTGAATATTTAATTTCAATTTTCAATGTCAATTGAATTTTGATATGCATGTTTCAAATGAATGCAAAAACATATGCTTAAGATAGCTGAAATTAAAATAAAACAGCAAATGTGAAACACAGAACGGCTCGCTGAAAGTATTTAAATTAATTGCTGTTATATGTAAAGAACGTCCGCCAAGGTCGGCCCCCCTACATTTTTAACACACCAAATCTGGCCCCCTTTGCAAAAAGTTTGGACACCCCTGTGTTAGACCATCAATGTCAAACACAATAGATCAGTCACATGATGCTCAGACAGTTTCCTGATCACTGTCTAAAATCTTGGACCAAGGACTTGATACAGCAGGACACCTGAAGAAAACATAAAACTGTACCATGTTATAAAAGTCTCAGGGTTAAAAGCTACCATTTACTGTTACTGTCAGAACTGTGCTGAGGTTTTACATCCTGTATCCTAACAATAAGATAAAATAGTGTGGGATCATAGGAGCTGTCTTTGTCTTTTTTTTCTCTCACATAACAATTTGTGTTTGTCTGAAACTTTTTCCTTGATTAAAGTGAATAAAAATAATTTTTGTAGGTTTAAAATTTGTGGGCAATTTAATCCTCATTTGAATTAAACAAATTTTACATATAGCCTTTAATCAGGTTCAAAAGGTAAACATCTGTTTCTTGAATATTTTTCTGCTTCTAAATATGTGCTTTTCCAGAACTATTTCAGTTTGTTGAGGAAAATTATGCAATAGCAAACCAATGGTATAAAGATTAGTCTGCAGATTTATATATGAATGTTTATATTCCATATTTGTGTATTATCTTTATTGTCTCATACATGTAAAGGTCTATTCTCATAAAAATAGAAATCACAAGGTGAAGAAATAACTGCTGCAAATAACCAAACAGATTCAGCAGCAGGGAACAGAAAAAAGACTTGTCTTGGCCACTGTTGTTTGGTGAGGGCAAAATTTGTCACAGCAGTGTCAGGAGACTTGTGAACAGAGGGTTTGTCTATTCCTGGACATATTCTCCACACCTGCACCTGCAGTGCACTGGGCTGGCAGTTCAAACTTTATCACCTGTCAGGAGAGCGACACCGGCTGCTCTGGAGAGCACCACCCCCCGCCACCGCTATGAAGCTTTCCCCCCCGCCCTTACTCACTCATGAGGCATTGCCCCCGTCCTTGGAAGTCATGCTTGAAAAGAGAAGACAAGTTTCCCCAGCGGAGGCTGCAGCCGCTGACCAGCGGACGTCCATATTGTCTTTGGCTCTATTTGACTTGAGGCTGTGAATCATCCTGATCATGTAAAACTAGAAGCTGATGTTCCTTATATTCATCCACTATTTTAACATGAACTGATGCATCTGACAATTATAATGAAATACTCATTTTATAATAATCTGGGTCAAAATTATCTTGATACATGATTATTATCCTAACAATTATTAAAATAAGATAAAAGTCCTTTGAACCCCTCAAATTAATTTAAAGGTAAAAATAACTTGACTGTAAAAATGGATGCATAAAAGATGTTCCTGACTTACATGTAATAATTATAATACTCTATTACTGTGGGGGACCCGTTATCAAGGTGACATGTCTCCACAGGCGGTGTCTGGTTTGCAAAAGGCCATGGGTGTCACAGTAACAAAGCCACACACTGGATGAGGTCATACCACACACACACACACACACACACACACACACACACACACACACACACACACACACACACACACATGAAAACAACCATAACTTTACCTCTGAAATACAATTTGACTTCTGTCACTGTCATTGTTACTGTCACTGTCATTGTTACTGTCACTGTCATTGTTACTGTCTTTTTCACTGTCATTGTTACTGTCTTTTTCACTGTCATTGTTACTGTCACTGTCATTGTTATTGTCACTGTCACTGTCATTGTTAACGTCACCAGTATTGTTACTGTCATTGTTAATGTCACTGTTACTGTTACTGTTTTTGTTATTGTTGCTGTCACTCTTGCTGTCATTGTCATTGTTAATGTCACTTTTATTGTTACTGTTGTGCCTTGCATTATAAGACTGAGTTTTGGGTCTACTGACTATTAGGGCTTGAACAAATGGTCCCCCTGTTTATAATTAATTTGATTGTCAAATTCATTTTTTGATATCAATTAATATCATCTTCAATGATTATTAATTCATAGTAATAATCAAATTTAGCTTCTACATGCACCACAGTTGCTGTCATTGCTACTGTTATTGTTAATGTCATTGCTCCTGTCACTTTCACTGTTGCTGTCACTGTCATTGTTATTGTTACTGTCACTGTCATTGTTTTTGTTACTGTTACTTCTATTGTCACTGTACCTGTCATTGTTGTTGTTACTGTCACTTTTGTTGTCACCATCATTGTTATAGTTATTGTTACTGTCATCGATAATGTTACTGTTACTGTCACTTGGTTTCACATTTCAGCCACTCAGCCACAACACTTGGTTCTCATTAATCTCTCAAATGCACAAATATGTATAAGTGTTCTTTTTATATATTAATTAGTTTGTCTTGTGTTTAAATGTTTTAATCTGCGTTTATCCATCAATTCACCATCAGACACTATGATTAACTTCATTAGGACCCAGAGCAGATTCAATAATCATGTTATGGGCTAGGCATCAACATATCTGAGCCAATATTCCACAGCAAATTACTGACTTAAAATAAAATAAAAATAAGATTAAAAAAACAAACAAAAAAAAAAAACATCTGCCTTTTAAATTACAACTGGTCATATTATTTACTAATTTAACAATTTTGCTATAGACCCAAAGTTACTTTCTTTGTATGTTAAAATATATCACATTATATTCCTGTTTGATTGTAGAGATTGAAAGATTATGTCAGCCTTGTATCAATTGATCATTTCTGCCTGACTTCTTCTGCAGGATCTGCCAACTTTTGGTAAAGCTGGTTCATTCAAGATGCATTCACTCTGGAAACACGTCACAGTACAGACATTAGATGTCAGTCTCATGTTAATTTGTGAAACTAAAGAACCTAAGCCAGATTTTGAAAACTGGGCTGTTGAAACAGTTTTACAAAAGCTAAAAAAAAAAATTAAATTAAAAATTAAATTAAATTAAAAAAGACACAAATTAAAACAGATTTTTTCTAAATTTCCTTGATGCGAACACACACATTGTCAAACACACATATGCTCCAATGCACACACACACACACACACACACTGAGTCCCTCATCCTCACAGTTCCCACTCATGAAACCCTCCAACACGTAAACACCCACACACTTTCACCCTCTGCTTTTCCAAGATTTTACCCCCCTCACACACACACACATGCACACACACACACACACACACACACACACACACACACACACACAACCAAACTGCTTGAGCCACTTGCCTGCCAGCAAGTCAAGATGGCCCTGCAACCCTCTAGCCAATCAGACAGCTTGGCTTGTGCAGTCTGCTCTTCTGGGAACTTTTGGATGACACCATCACTGCTGAAGCTTCAAAGGTCTGCAGAGGAGAGGGAGACATTTCAGATATTTAAATACTCTGTGTGTTTTACCATGCCCATGCCTATTCATGATTGATCAATGATTAAAAAATGTTAGTACTTTATAATCAAGACTTAAATAAAGCACAACCAAACTCAGTTTGCTCACTCTTTATTTTTGTATATATCTATTTCTGTATATAAAACCTGTGTCCTATAGTTAGGTGTGTGTGTTACCTTATGTGTGTGTGCTAAATACAGTAATGGCACACATAACTGAGACTACGCCTTTTAGTACGGTGTGCCTTATGGTCGAGAAAATACGGTAGGATTAACGACATAGAGGAGGTTAGCATGTTAGCATAGGGAGTGTTTATCTGAAGGTGCAGAGGACAGTTAGATGACAGAATAACTTCATCTGGCCTGATTCAGGTTCTGAACATGTTTAGTTATAGTGAACAAATTGCTGCCTTCAAGCAAAACCAATGCTGTGTTCTTTACATGTTTTATGTTGAGAAACATGTTATTACTTCTAGGGAATAAAATATGTCTCTAATAATGTAGTAGTTTAATTAAAATATTTTCCTAACTAACCTCTGATTTGAGTTACAGGTGAGAACTGAGGAACAATCAAACACTGACAAACAAACTGATCTGATCAGGTGAAAACATCTCATTCTTTTTACAATTGGTAGTTGATGACCTATGGCCCCACTGAACCATATTATCATCATGTTTTTATGTAATTTTCCTTCCACTGGAGTCACATCTGTCCAAGATTCACCTCATATAAACTAACTCTCTCCTGATTTCTTCTCCACCTTTAAGGTTAATGACAAATTAGTAAATTGGAAAACAAACAAAACGCCATAAGAGACTGAAAAGTTCTGCAGGGGCGCAGACTCACCATGCTAATTCTCTCTGGGTTTATCTATTATCAACTGCCTTCTCTTTATAGTCAGAGTAAGTTACTGTGCTAAGCACAAATCTGTGCTTACAGGTTTCTTCAACATGTACACCTGGTTAGCATGGTTACCAAAGGATCTCAAATAATTAAAAGGATCACCTCAGAGATTATTTCCTTTATATTGTAGTCCTTTCTTGCAGCCCTAGATTAGTTTGAAATGGTAATCAACAGCATTGATCAATCCAATCAAAGTTTATTGAATGATTGATTTAATATGTCATAAAAACAGAAACATTACAGCGTTGTTATGATCAGAAAATATGTTTCTCTGCTTGAAGCTAAATAATAAAGCTGAATCCACTGAGGAGTTTATCAATAACATTTAGATTAAACACTGTTGTTTGTCCATCATTCTCACAAACACCCATCTCTAAAAGCACACTCCGAAGTGAAAATCACATAATGTTCTATGAGAGGAAACTGTTGTGTGATTATGATGAACTGGTTAAGCTGCAATTATGGCGGCAAGCAATGTGAGAGAGTGACGGCAGCAGTTAAGACAACAATTTGGGAGGCGGCTGCCGCAGCGATGGCAGCAGTTGCAGCTGGGGCCTGTTTTAATGCAGTAATTGATGGACTCTGCCAGTCACCATTGGATTCAGAATTTAAATTTAAATTATCATCATTAGGAAGGCGCCTAATCGCTGCATCAAATGCACATCAGTGTTTTTGTTTTTCCATTGTAAAGTGACTTGTGTTTTCCAATTTCATCAGCTGCATAGACCAGGAAGATTCGTCAGGGATTTTTTTTGTACAACCAGTGAATGAACGGGTTAAAGATGATGCTTTGCGGATGTTCACTGCAAATAAAAGCTGTCTGAACATTAAAAAAAACACTGTACGTATTTTCCAATTGCAGAGTATTGTCTACTCCTATTTTGTAAGATGTGATGTCAGAATTAGAACTTGTGAGAACTGATGTGTGGAATGTGGGTATGTGTTAGCCACCGGTCAAAAGGTATAAAACCCAGGTTAGAGATTAGAGAAAGCCATGTCCTGTACTTAGTATCTAGATACCCTCAAGTTGCAGGACACAGGATCTCATGATGAGTTGGCTTTTTGGGTATTAAAACAATGGTTTGACTGGATGAAGAGATATCTGCAATCTGGCCCTCAAACATGCTCTCAGATTCGGCAGGTTGGTGACACAGTTCTTTTCTGTCATAAAATCCTTTTAATGCAAGAGATAACATTTCAGGTAGTGACTTCTTTCAAGAACCAACACAATATTTTCAAATTTAGCTCATACTTACTTGAAAACACTTGTGTTGGGCAAGAATCACTGATTCTGGTAATTTTATTTTTGTAGTAGAAAGTAGTGGAAAATAACTAAGTACATTTACTCAACCAATGTATTTAATACACTGTGTTTCCTGCTCCTAAGAAACACAGTTTGTTAACATGAAACTGTGCTATTAAAAACCTTGACAGTCACACACTGAACAAATCCAACAGACACAGCAGAGGCCATGTTTGTTTTTGTTTATGCCAGAAGAACTGACCCAATATATTTTTAAAAATCACATAAACAGCCTTTAATAACAAACAGAATAGCGTGATGTAAATTAGCATATATCTGTTAGCGCGGAGCTAAAGTGATAAAATTAAACTGAATAATTTTTGATGATTCAGTTTCTGAATTGCTCCTCACTGCACACAACGTGTCAGTCTTAAACAGACACAGGATTTATAGCTGTCATTGATTTGAAGTTACGTTTTTGTTTGTTTTTTCATTTGGTTGAAAAGTGCAGCCTGAGTTTTATTGTTATGTGTGTGCTTCTGCTACTGCTAATGCTGCTGCTAACACTGGTGTAGCTGCTGCTATCACTACTGCTGCTGCTAACACTGCTTCTGCTGCTGCTATCACTGCTGCTGCTGCTGCTAACACTGCTTCTGCTGCTGCTAACACTGCTTCTGCTGCTGCTATCACTGCTGCTGCTGCTAACACTGCTTCTGCTGCTGCTAACACTGGTGTTGCTGCTGGTGTCACTGCTGCTGCTAAAACTGCTTCTGCTGCTGCTAACACTGCTTCTGCTGCTGCTAACACTGCAGCTGCTGCTGCTCAACATCCGTCTTCTTTCTTTTTATAACTATTTTCTATTTTTTCACTAAAATCTGGAGAAATTTGAGAATATTAATGATTGTTAAATGTGCATATGTTGGAGCTGGAAAATGGGAAGGTTAATAAACAGGCAGCATCACACGATCACATTTATCAGTTTATATTTATCTCTCCTTGGGAGGTGGCAGGTTTACAGTAAATACCTTCTGTCCCTCTAATTTCCTAATGATGGTGATAATGATGGAGAATGGCGCAGTCATTAGCACAGACAGGCTCCCTGCATCACTCTGTCACACATGTCTCTCCCAGAGACACAATGAGAAGTGATGGAGCCCAGCTGTTATACACACACACACACACCCATTGAACCATGAGAGACACGCTGAGGGACAGAGACACTGAGACACAAACAAAGAGAGAGAGAGAGAGAGACACTAAGAAAGACAGGAACATTGGCTGCATTGGCTACTGGGATTCCAGAACTACGGCCTTCATGAGGAGTAGTGATTCAGACAGTCAGAGCATAGAAATATTACAGATTACCTTTTACCTTTACACTACTTAAGAGACAGAATGTCAGGATGTTGTGCAGCATATTTCTGCTCAAAGCAGCCAACTTTGGAGAATAGGAATCGGAGGATTACTTTTCACAAGTAAGATTTCACATAACTGTACTATTGTATGTACATATATATAGTCTGTGATGCTGTATGTTTACAGGTATCTATACTGTATGTCCTCCCTCCACATAAATGAGATGCATAGGGATGCAGAAAGAATTAAGGTGTAAACTGGCAGTAAAGTTTTGTTGTTGCATTATATTGTATCTTATCGTATGCATTTATTAATTCACAATAATCAAACAGACCTAATGTGAAACATCTCTTTTCAATGATAATTGTTATTCTCTCCATTTTGTCATAAAATCCGCTTATCTGTGCGATTGCAATTGTCTTTAAGTGACGCGTTAATTTATGTCTTCATGCTGTCTGCTGACAAAATTTTTGATATAGTAAATCTTCGGTCTTTCACAGTGAAGCCAAGCGCTACATACCGTATTTTCACGACCATAAGGCGCATATAAACGTCTTAGATTTTTTTCAAAATGTGCAGCGCGCCCTATCGTCCAGAGCGCCCTATCTGTGTGCGGACGTAGGTGAGAACCATGATGCTGCGGACGTGATAGAGAACATGATGCGTTAGAAGGGGGGCTTGTGGGCGTGGATCGGGCGTAGATGGGGCGTGATTTGTGTATAAAAGAACAGGTATGTGCTTTATGCAGAACATTGCTGTCTTAACAACCCTGAAAATGGCAAAGAGACACGCTTACGAAGCTCAGTTTAAGCTGAAGGCTATCAGCTATGCCGAGGAACACGGGAATCGAGCCGCCGCCAGAGAATTTAAAATTAACGAATCAATGGTTGGCAAGTGGAGGAAGCTGGAGAACGAGCTGCGACAGGTGAAAAAAACGCAGCTGAGTTTCCGCGGACACAAGCCAAGGTGGCCAGAGCTGTCCGTCTTGGTGCTTTCGGTTCATGAAGCGGTGCCATTTCTCCATCCGGTGCAGGACGACGGTAGCGCAGCAGCGTCCAGCGGATTATTGTGAGAAGCTGGCGAACTTCCGCTCTTTCTGCAGCAGACACATCACCAGCAAAAACATCCAGCCGAGCCACATCACCAACATGGACGAGGTGCCGCTGACGTTCGTCATCCCGGTGAGTCACACGGTGGAAAAGAAGGGAACCAGCACGGTAGCGATACGCACAACGGGGTACGAAAAGGCTTCGTTTACCGTTGTGCTCGGCTGCCATGCTAACGGACAGAAACTGCCGCCGATGGTGATTTTTAAGAGGAAGACTTTGCCTAAAGAGACGTTTCCAGCAGGCGTCATTATTAAGGCAAACGAAAAGGGCTGGATGGACGAGGAAATGATGAAGGATTGGCTGAGGCAGGTGTATGTACGGAGACCGGGTGGTTTTTTCCACACATCACAATCGCTGCTGGTTTGTGATTCCATGCGTGCCCATCTCACCGCCGACTTCAAAAAGCAAGTGAAGCAGATGAACGCTACGCTTGCTGTGATTTCGGGAGGTCTGACGAAGGAACTCCAACCGCTGGACATCGGCGTGAACCGGCCGTTCAAAGTGAGGCTGCGAGCGGCGTGGGAGCGGTGGATGACCGAAGGAGACCACAGTTTCACAAAGACTGGAAGGCAGCGCCGGGCGAGTTACGCCACAGTGTGTGACTGGATTGTAGCTGCTTGGGCTAACGTGTCTGCTGGCACTGTCGTTCAAGCTTTTGCTAAAGCCGGCATCATTTCTAGGGAGCCGCACGGCACGGACTCTGACTCTGACAGTGAGGAACGTGAACCTGCCATGTGTGATTTAGCGCAGCTGTTCAATTCCGACACAGAGGATGAAGACTTTGATGGGTTTGAGTGACTGTTACGGTAATGTGCTTGTTTTAGTGTTGTTGTAATTAATAGTGTTGTTGTAATTAATAGTATTTTAATATATTAATAAAAAGCACAGCTAAACTCAGTTTTGCTCCCGATCTATTTTTTTTAATATGCACGTGTGTGTGTTGTCAGGCGGGCCGTACGTAGTATATGAATACACACAGGGGCGGACGTGTATATAAAACGTGTATATAAAACGTGTATATAAAACCTGCGCCCTATCTTCAGGTGCGCCTTATCTGTGTGTTAAATACAATAATTGCACACATAACTGAGACTGCGCCTTTTCGTACGGTGCGCCTTTTGGTCGTGGAAATACGGTAAGCGTCGTCATTTTTTCTCTTCTTAGCTTTCGGGAGACTTTCATTTGTCTCTTTATCTCTGTCTCTCTCTACCTGTCTTCTCATCCCTGTTTTTCATAGTGTCACTTGAGGGTCCGCTACATTTCGTGTCTACACTTCATACTCTGTGCTGTAAGCTCCCTGAGCACACTCTGCCAATGAGAGTGCCAATGCCCCCTAATGTATTGGAGGTGCAATTGCACTTTATTCTAGGAGAGTAAAAAAATCCAAATAAAACAATAAAAAAGCATGTTTCCCGAGGTCTAACGCGCCCCCCTTGAAGGAACCTTGCGCCCCACTATTTGAGAACCACTGCACTAACCAATGGTGTAGTGTCACTTCCTCTATATCATTTTGGAGCTGTCATTTTAAAAGAAATTCCCTCTCCTTGCTCTAGCATCTATCCAATTGTTCTTGCTTCCCTCCTTATCACCGCCTCAGGCCAGATCCCCTTCATCCAAGCACCAAAGCACCAAAGAGTTTTAATTTACATTTAATTTTGTAATAAACATCATTTTCATTCAGGGCTCTCCTGATTAAAATATTAGACATCAGATAGCTACATATTAATATATGGTTGTGGACATACATACGTACATATGATCTTGGACTTTGCTTCATATCAGACATGAAGTTCATATCAGTATTTTTTCTTAAGCCAAATATGAATGATAACCCCAAATTTATCCTTAATTATAGCTACACATATGACTAAACAATCACAAAGTATTGTTATTAAAGTGCACTGATAGGTTATTGCTCTAATTCAAATTAGATTACACTGAGTAGAATGTATTACCACACCAAGATGATGGCTCAATGCTACGTCTATCAATATAGGATGGTTCAGCAGGTCAGATTTCTTCTTCTTCTTCTTCTTCTCTTGGATAAAACTGAAGTGTGGCATTTATCAGAATTTAACCTGTGGATACACAGTCTGTATTATCAGCCTTCTCATTATTTATTTATTTCCTGTTTTATTGTCTCTGAGATAATTAGCAGTGTGCATAAATATGATGATCATGTGATCAGAGGACATGATGATGACATGATGAATACTTAGAGGACATGTTGATTCCTTCAGTCAACATTATGAACTCTGCAGTTGAAAGGAGCAGCATAATATCTCCTGTCAGTTCATTGGCAACAGCAGTGTTTTTAGTCAAAGGAGCTCTGCTGTTCCTCTCTAGAACTGAAGATGTATAAGGCCTGATTGCATCATGAGCACCATTCTGATCTAGAGCACAGTGCACAGCTGCACAAAATCTAAACTAAATAAAAAATCAACAATTCTCCACTCATTTGGCATTAGTAGATAATAATGCCACTTGTTACAAACCTACAATAATAATAATAATAATAATAATAATAATAATTTTATTGACCACCTCAAGGTTAGAACGTTTTAGTGACTGAACTACATCATATTTTACAGTAACACAAGTGGCATAGAGCAGCCCCCAGGTGGAAAGTACACTCCTCACCGAGGTTGGTACCAGCTCAATCCCTTGTCAGCCTTTCCTGCATGTCGTTGCCCTCTCTCTGCCTCCCCTTAAACTGTCTCTCTCCACTGTGTACTATCAATAATGGCAAAGACAATATACTTAAAATACACACACTACACAGGAATATAAAATACAAAATCCGACAAGAGTCGCATAATAAGTAAACAGAATTAGTTTTAGAAAATCCAATTGATTACAAGTGAGTTTTAGGAAGTGATTTAAACAGTATAGCTACTTAGTTTGCCTGCCTGTGATCTCAGGGTATTTGCAACTGACGGGTCTGGGTAAGTGAGTTTGAGGTTCCTCTCAGGGCTGCTGGGAGATCTCAGGCTCATGAGAATTTAACATGTCACAGGCACATGAAATTTTAAGGCTTTGAAAATAAGCAGTGAATAATTGAAATTAACACTGAAACTCACATGTGAGCTGTGTGATATGCTCAATTCTCTCACGAGAGGGTGAGGGGTGGTTAATCACACAGATCACTAAAATCCTTATCTACATCCCTGATACCCCTTGTCAGTAAGAACAGTCAGCAATATAATAAGTCATTCTGAGACCTTTCCTGCCTCTCAGTAACTGTGTTTTCGCTCAGTGTACTTGCTGCTGCTGCACTTGGTACAATGTGACAAGTGAATCAAGCTTCTATTTTTACCTCAGGGTGGGAACTTGTGTCAGTCTCCACCACTGTGCCCAAGAAAATCAGGCATGAAGTTTGGTTTTGGGCAATATGACCACTGACACCGCAGAGCTTTCCCTCCATCAGACTATCCCCCCTCCTGACACCTGACTGGCACCAGGGGGAGCGCACCGGGGCCAAAAGCATGATTGAAACCTCACCCGATCTTCTGTAAACATCTTGAGATCCCGGCACCTCCAGCGGGGGCAGATCAGTGACTTGTGTGAAAGAGGCCACTCCTCCTGGCCACGGCTCAAATCCATGGCACTCACCATGATGCGCTGCGACTTGTGAGAGGGAGTAACAAGATGCTGAGTGACTTAGCACCTCTGGAAATGTCAGCCTCTGAGCCAGCAGACGCCAGGCTGACTAGAGCAGGAAGTCAGTGGCTCAGACCCCACTGCGCCTGGCTCAGCTGTGGCTGTAAGACGCGAGTCGGGGCACCACGGATGCTCGATGCGACACGACAAGCAGCTGAGCTGTTGCCACGCCTCTTTCGCCTCATTCCCCAGATTCTGCCACATGTCTTGTTGCTTGCTTCTCGTTTTAGGAGAAGTGCATTTGCTGTCGTCCAGCTGCTGCGGCCAAGGCCGAGCTTTGCTGCACTGCTGCCTGATGTGCAGTAGGACAACAGTATCCATGATGATGATGATGATGTGGGTGAAAAAGAGAACCCGAGCACAGTAAGTGTTATTGCTCTGGTGAATCGTGTTAAAGGGCAGACAC
The DNA here is from genome assembly GCA_036785175.1 of Eupleurogrammus muticus. NCBI lineage: Eukaryota > Metazoa > Chordata > Actinopteri > Scombriformes > Trichiuridae > Eupleurogrammus > Eupleurogrammus muticus. The sequence goes on along the minus strand of JAYKQN010000025.1, from coordinate 7,543,433 downwards.
AGACTATCAGGCTGCAGAGTCAACACAAACACAGGCTTTGTCTCTGAGGAACAAACACACTTATCCTATTCTTCTACAGCACTTTGAGGCCTTTGAGGCAAATGATAATGACCAAACATTCTCAGAAATGTGTGTGCAGGAATAATGCATGAATTCCACTTTATAATTTATGTAATAAATTACTGTTTTGACTTGGAAGTCGACAGACAAAGAGGAGGAGATGACAACCTCAGGATTCTTCCTTTTCATAAAAAAAATATTTTTATATTGTAAACACTACAGTTTTGATTTATAAAATGCCTGAAAATGTTGCGGCATCGACCTTCACTTTATCTGAATTGAACAACATGAGTCATTTCCAAGAAGAAAATATCCAAATTCTCTGGTTCCAGCTTCTTAAAGCTGATTATTCCAGTTTATTTAGTTATCTATAATAGTGAACTGATGATCTTAGTTTTGTGGACTGTTGGGAAAGACAAAAAAAGACATTTTAGGTTCAAGCTTAGCTTTGGGAAACACTGACCAACATTTCATACCATTTTATAAACTAAGCAACTAATTGATTATTTGTTTCAACAAACAATAGATTAATCACCTATCAGAATAGTCATTGGTTGCAGCTCTACTACACAAGTAATTTTAACGCTGCTTTTATTTATATATCCAAACCTTTTCCAGGCCTGGATATAGCTTTTTCAGTGGAAGCCAGTGTCTAGAAGTGAAGCAGAAACATGGTTGTTAGAGCATGAATGAATCAGGAGGCGCAGAAAAGAAGCGTTTACAAAAAAAGTGGAGACTTTGCAGCATGATGATGCTCACTAAAATCTAATGGGCTGTTTACTCGCCGCCTGGGAAGATGCACGCGGCTACATTGACTCTTGATTTATATTTTCTGAATCATAGAGGCGCATGCATCTTACTTTAATCAAGGTTCTCCCTATCACCCCCTCCCCCATCTCTCTTCTGCCATCCTTTTTTCCCCCACAATGCACATTAACAGCAAAAAATATAATCAGTTTTATGACAGACTATGTTTTTACCCACATGATGGGTGAATATAGCATTATGAAAATGGCCCATCCCTGTCCTCAATCTCCAAATAGATCCGCTGGGATGGAAGCAATATCGGCTGAGAGGACACAGTCTCAAGGGTGTGTGAGTGAATGAATAGCTTCACGTTTGTTAACAAAACACAATTTGTGGCAGTAAGTGAATATACAAATAAGGACATAAGCACAAAATATATAATAAATATAATAAAATAATACCATGACTAAAAGTTTCTTTTTAAAGAGGAGTTGTTAAATTTTTAATTTATTTTATTAGTTCCACTTTATTGTCATTTTCCATGATGTTGAAGATGTTGAACTACTGATCATACATTTTAATGCATTCCTGTCCCTAAAATACTACTACTAATAGTAGTTATACTAATATTAATATTAGAGTTTTATTCATCCATTGTGTGAATCAGTGTAGCGAGTTGTGTTTCTGTCTTTCAGGGTTAAGGTTTAATTTGGTTCCTCACTGGCTGTGATTAACTGATATCATGCTGCTGGAGGAGCACATGTTGGGCAGATTAAGGCTAGGGGATTTCTCTTGACCTTTCAGCCAAATGCCATGCTGTTTGAGGTGTACAAGCATAATTAGATCTGATCGTCCTGTTGTTTTCTAATCTTTTGCCAGGCACAGTTTCTACAGTCGCAGATCTCTGTTTATTAGGATGTGAAGGGTGCCGGCCAATCACAGCAGCCAGTGAGGCTGAAATAATCCTGTTCCCGACGCTTTCACACAACAACGCCGGCAACTGTTGTATAGCTTCAAGGAAGCTCCCCGTTAATCAGGACGGTACAAACAACACAAGAAGCTAATGTAGCAGCTAACTCAACTACCAATCCACAGTGACATTTGCCTTCAGCATCACGCTGAACTCCACTGGAGACAGAAGCAGAAGAAAAGGTTCAAATCAATCCCAATTACCAGAGGCAGACATCAAACAGTGAAAATGCAAGCAGGAAATTTTTGGGCAGCACAGGAGAAAGGTCAGACTCCATGAAACAGAGTCTCAGGGTTTATTTCAGCTAATGAGCAATGTGTTACATGGAATTAACACCCAACACAACTAATAAAAAAGATAAATTGTCAGGGGTTGGTGGTGGGGCCCCAGAGCACAGAGAGGGGGGCAGGGAGTGGCAGGAAAAAAGGCTTTATTTCTACAGGAGAGGGAAAAGGGTAAGGAGCGGGAAGGGAGGGCAGAGTCCGGTTCTGAGGATGTGAGTATGAGGAGGAACCAGGTGAAAGCAGGATCCAGACCTGGTTCTGTGCTAGAGGTACAGACAGGGAGGGAAGGAGCCAGGGTGTCAGATAGGAGAAGTACAGCAGCCAGTGGAGCAGCTCTTTAGGTAGGGTTGATAATTTTGATTTTTTTTTTTAAATGTGTCACATCATGAGAAAATTAAAATCAAGTGACAGATTCTCTCTCTGTTATATTTAGATGGACTCTCTCTCTCTCTCTCTCTCTCTCTCTCTCTCTCTCTCTCTCTCTCTCTCTCTCTCCCTCTTCCGTTCTCACTCTCTGTGAACCGGTGACGGTCTGGGTGCAGAAATATAACAGACATTAGCTGTGACAGCGCCAAAAAGACACTAACGAATATAAGAAGTCACACAAGGCTCCATTAGAGTTTGAGCTCTCTCTGGTGTGATGCACCATGGCAACAAAGATGGATGCGCATTACTGAAGTGTGTAGGTTGTATGCAGGGGGAGTGGGGGAGGGGCAGGGGTAGGGTGAGGAAGAAGTGCAGGGGGGTAAGGGGGGTTGGGTACGTGTGACGATGGCCTGAATTGAAAAGAGCCACCTTTTGATTTTGGCCGGCCAGCTCCTGGCAGGCTGGCGGGCCATACGGCAGGGTGGGGCCTGAGGATAATGGCAGCAGAAGGGAGAGGAGGCCGACAGCTGGCGAATTCTGCCCCAATATGTTTCCATGAAAGAGGCGAGGAAATTTCAGAAGACGCGATGCCACGAATGACACTCTAGGCGGCAAAATGGAGGATTAAAAATAAAATTATTTAACATCTTGCCTGTTGCCTCTTGCCGATGCACATTTCAGCGTGGGGGGGCGGGGGTGGGGGTGAGGGTGGGGTGGTGGTGGGGGTTGACAACCAAGAAACAGCATACCTTACAGTTAATTATAAAAAGTCATGTGTCATATCTTGAGGCTCTGCAGCTCACACACATGGCACAAAGTGTTAGAGACACTTTATTATATACTTCTGTATCTGTCCCCCGCTCTCTCTCTCTCTCTCTCTCTCTCTCTCTCTCTCTCTCTCTCTCTCTCTCTATCTCTCTCTTCTTCTGTCTCTCTCATGAGCATATTGTGAATTTAAAATGTAAATGGCTTCCTCCTCTTGTTCCTTTTTCCTTTTTTTCTCCAACTGCAATCACTGAGTGTCTAATGAGGTGTAAAATATGTGCATTAATGACAGAAAAGTTATTTAGATCTGGGGGAGAGTTAATTGGTTTTAATCACGTCCTACATCCATCTGCTTTACGTGAGACAACAAACTACTTCATCCTGCTGCTCATTAGGCAGACTGGGGAGTGAAGAAGATGCTGGTCTGAAACTCGGTTCGCTTTCCCTGAGCAGACACAGCATCCTGCTGATGTCAATTATAGTGGCTAAATATTCACTTGCAGCTTGTTCTTAGTGTAGTAAAGCTGGAGCAGAGAAAACCTTTCCCTAACTTTGACTGTAATAATTCACTCTGCTCTACAGCTCACTGTGAGGCTCATTTACAGGACTTTTCTAGATAAAAATAGATTATTATTTTCAAATTCAAGGACACAATCCGCCTGCAGAAAAAACACAATACAGTCAGATCACAGTAAAATAAGTTCTGATTGGAAGAGTCTGACTCTTCCAATCAGAACGCTCTGAAATTCAATCATGTGTATCTGCTATGTGCAGATGCTTACAGATTTTTTTTGTATTTATGTTCAATATACACATTTTCAATATTCCAAAAACATTTCCTTACTACAGTGAAAAAAATAAATACCTGTGTTTGCTTCTGTAAAGTAGATAAGTAGAAAAACAAACTTTGGAGCAAAAGTGTGAAAAACACATTTGGAATCTGAATAACACAACCTCTCTCACGCTGTTCCTCTCCATCTACTGATGGAAGTTGCAGATCTGTGACATCACAAATGGTCCCAGAGGTTTAAAAACAGACATGAATTATGCCTTGAACCTCCATGTTGGTGGGGAAGGGTTTATTTAACTGAAGTGATGCGCTGTCAGCTGCCTGTCTCCCTCCGCTCAGTCTAAAGATGCTCCCACCATCTGTTGGCGGTGTGACCATGTCCAAAGGACCATGTTTCTGAGGATCCTAACAGGCCAAGAACTGAAATGTGTGAACTGCAGGCCTGCTAATCTGAAGTGTTGATAAGAGGCCTGAAAACACCACGTGTGACTTGCACCATTAAAACTAGGAGATTCAGCCAACATTCAGACTCAAACTGCGACGCAAGATTCTTTTAAATTAAAATTAGGAAGCCTCATGACCAAAGTTTGCTCACAGCATGTTCATTTTTTAAAGGTGCTTCTTAGTTTGAAGACTATCTTTTTTATTACTTATTCATTTATTTTGTAATATGTGACCCCATGTGGAGGGAATCCTGCCATATGAAAGGTGCTTTTAAGTTTTCAAACTTGATTGCAGATGACAGGCGCAGGCAGATGTCTGCAGCTTTAACCATGTGCCTCATTAATCATTAGTCTTTGGCTGAGAAGCTGCTAAATATGGCCCCATAATTCACTTCATCACTTACTGTTGTCCATCTTCATTGCTGCTAAGGTCTCTAATGTGTTTAGATAAGTTGCAAACTCTTGTGAAGATGTTACCTTAATTCACCACAGTAAACCTTGCTATGTTTTTGAATTTACTTCTTTGTCTTCTTCTTCTTCTTCTTCTTCTTTGACAAAATGTAAAACTGCAGTAGAGTTGCAATGATTAATGATTACATTAACCAACTTTTTTGATAAGAGATGTAGTTATTATAAATATTATTATCTGGATTCATACATAGACATTTGTTTGTTTGCATAGTTCTTTGTTTGTTTTTAATTATTTTACAGATACTAATGATTTTAATAAAACATATTACAATATTTTGAACAGTAACAAAACAACAAAACCCAATACTTGAAATAACATATTTAAAGCTTTAAACAATTTTTAAAAATACTAGTACAGGAAGCAGTTTAAACCAATAAAAATACCAATAAGACAAAATATCAAACAAAAAAAGGAAATATTGGAATCTATCAATTAACACATATATGAAAGTAGGCACATAGATTTGCAGTAACAGATCAATATAAAACAATATACTATGTGTTTTGAAGTGTAGTATTTCCAAATAATATTTGTTCCACAAGGAAAACATTAGGATGGAGGTGAGGAAGAAAAAAAAGTATAGCTAGTTTACTGGGATTCATGGATAATTATGTAATTCAAGGGTAAGTGTTAGAGTTACATAATAAATAATATATAGTAACCTCACTTCAAATTATATAAATAGAAACAAAATGATAGGGACGAGTTTTTGTGTAAATAATACAGGGCACATTACAATTAACACATCCTGTAATAATCCACTTTCTGTGTGATGAAACTGAAAAAACTGAAAATAAAGCTGTTAAGTAAGAGGAATTAAGAAAGGGAAAAATACTTTACTTTCCTAATTGCAGAAATCATGTCACAGGCTTTTGTGGGAAATGTCTTCAGTGAACTTAATGATTTGCAGGAAGTGGCTGAACCAGCAACAGTGATGGAAATTCCTGTGGTTACAATTAAAGACCTTAGCATATTTATCTAAATTAAGCAGTGGTATGGGCTCCATATTTATTTTTCAACGTATCCTGGCTAATTTTCCTTGTGTGCTTTCTTGTGGAGTCAGAAATACTCTGCAGTGTTTAAATTTGGTTCCTGTTCTTCAGCTCATTGACAGGTTTACATCTACAGTTTTAATCGTCTACGTTTGCCCGTGTCAGAATAATATCACCCCAAGTGATACGAACTGTGTATGCTGCTCCTGACTAAAACGATATGGATTTTTTATGGACCGCAATGTTGAATGAGCCCTCCTGTTGTACCTGGAGTTCATCTCTACCTGTCCTACCAGGAAGCAATACAGTAGGACGGAGCTGCTACAACTTATTCATGTGAGTCCAGCTAGCGTGTCAGACATCACGCTACGGATTCCGGACCTAATCCGACGAACTTCAGAAAACACCCATGACAAAACAGGAGGCAAAAGGAGAAGAAAGAGGGGAAAGCGCGGAGGAGTGCGTCTGTGTCTGAGGAAGATGCAGTCCAACCGGCTCCCATTGCCCACAATTATCCTGGGGAATGTTCAGTCCATTAGGAACAAACTGGATGAACTTGAGGGAAACGCCCGCTTCCTAAAGGATTATAACGACTGCTGCGTGTTGGCGTTTACAGAGACATGGTTAACAGAACGGAATCAGGACGCGGATCTGATGATCACTGGCTTTGGCGCACCTCACCGCTTGGATCGGAACAGTGAGGTAACAAATAAAACTCAGGGGCGAGGTGTTTGCCTCTACATCAACCAAAGGTACTGTTCTGCTGTAACTGTGAGGGTTCGCGTGTGCTCCCCCGACGTGGAACTTTTATCAGTATCAGTTCTATTTACCCCGTGAATTTCCCCAGCTTTTTATTACAGTTCTATATATACACCCAGGAGCAAACACAACCCATGCCTGTAAAACTGTGTATGATGTAGTTCAAAAGCTACAAACTATATCCCCTGAATCACCGTCCTTCGTACTGGGGGATTTCAATCATGTCTCCCTTAAAAAGACAATCCCTAACTTTCAACAATACGTAACCTGCCCCACCCGACGTGAAAAGACACTTGACCAGTGTTATGGATCAGTGAAAGATGCATACAAGTCAGTACCCCTATCCCCCTTAGGCCGTGGAGACCACAAACTTGTGTACCTCATGCCTACATACAAGACTGTTCTCAAAAGGGAAAAGGCCCAAACAAAGAACATAAAGGACTGGAATGAAGAGTCTGTGCAGTCCTTACAGGCTTGCCTTGACTGTACTGATTGGGATGTGTTTACAGAGGACTGTGGTGAGGACTTGGATCAACTAGCTGATGTAATATGCTCCTATGCAGCGTTCTGTAGAGACATGATTATTCCATGCAAAAAGGTAAAAATCTACTCAAATAACAAACCGTGGGTCACTAAATCGGTAAAAGCCTGCATACAGGCTAAGAGACATGTATTTAAATATGGGACTGCTTCTGAACTGTTTAATGCCACCAAAGACCTGAAAGTTGAAATCCTCAGAGCTAAACGCGATTACAAAACAATCCTGGAAAATAAAATGGTGTCTAACAATTTGGGTTCAGCCTGGTCAAGCATGAAATCGATCGCAGGTATTAGTAACTCAAAGAATGTAAGGACTGTTATATTAGAAGGTTTTGATTCAGACTTTGATTTCGCCAATGCTCTTAACACTTTCTTCTCTCGTTTTGACATTTATGATTTTAACACAGAAATAAAGGAACTTAGTGTGAACTTACTAGATGAGAACTATTCTGAAATAGACATAGCCACTGTTGAAAAGGCATTACTCTCCACTAATGCAAACAAGAGCTGTGGTCCTGATAATATCTGTGGTAAACTGCTTAAGCTATGTTCTAGAGAGCTGTGTACAATTTTCCATTATATTTTTAACAAATCACTACAAACCCAGCATGTACCAAAATGCTGGAAAGACGCAGTTGTTGTTCCTGTTCCAAAGATAAGGACCCCCAAAGTCCAGAATGATTTCAGACCTATTGCTCTGACCTCATTGGTCATGAAAACTTTCGAAAAACTGATAAAGAACAAGATTTTAATGGAGACCCAGTCTGATATTGACCAATTTCAGTTTGCATACAGGCCATGTAGAGGTGTAGAAGACGCAACTGTATCACTGATGAACATGCTTTTAAAACATTTAAAAGGTAAGGGAACACATGCCCAACTTCTTTTTATTGATTTTTCATCTGCTTTTAATACTATTCAACCCCACATTTTAACAGAAAGACTTTTAGAGCAATTTAATTTGAGCAAAAACCTTGTAGGCTGGGTGCTACACTTTTTGACTGACAGGACACAAAGAGTTCGGATAAATGGAGTACTGTCTGACCAGATCTGTTCCTCAACTGGCTCGCCGCAAGGTTGTGTTTTGTCTCCTCTTTTGTTTATTCTTTACACCAATATGTGCCACAGTAGCAGAGATGATAGATTCATCCTAAAGTACACAGATGACTCTGTTATTGTCAGCCTACTGAGAGACAATGAGACAGGTCATGGTGAAATCGTGCAGGAGTTTGTAGATTGGTGTGAGCAGTCCTTTCTATTTTCTATCTATAAAAATTTTGAGAAAAGCAGTAAAATCAAACATTTTTAATCGCAACAATTACAACAACACTTCTGGAGGGATTATTTAATCTAGGTCTGCAACAAGAAAGTATTCTGATACTGGATTATTCTGTCGATTATTGAAACAAATAATTGGTTAATTGTTTGGCTCATAAAATGGTATAAATGTATATCACTAATTTAGCGATTCCAAAGCTTCCTGAAGTTTCCCAAAGCTGAAGATTCAACCTAAAATGTATTTTTTGTCCAGACCAACAGTCCACAACCCAAAGATCATCAGTTTCATATTATAAGACTAAAGAAACCAGAAAAAATCAGATTTGAGTAGCTGGAACCAGAGCATTTGGACATTTCCTACTAAAGAGGACTCTAATCAAAAAAGATGGTGATAATGTAATAGGTAATTGTTGTAGTATTGTAATCAAACATTTCTATTTGTTTTTTTCCATTGATTGTCTTCCCCTCTGTGCTATATAAATATAATATATTTATATATAAATAACATTTATCAAACATTTATTAAATGCATTTTCTCAAAGAACGTAGCATTTATTTTAGAAAGCTTTGCTGTTTGAGCCTTGTTATCGTGATGTGTGTTTTTTTAAACTGCTCCTGCCAGAAATATACAGACGGTCTCCGCACAGACTGCAGAAATGGGCCCTTGCACCAGTTTTGCATCATGGAAATGTGTTCAGAAGGTTGATGGGGAGGAAACACAGAAGCACTGAGGCTGTAAAACCACAGTGGATTTTTACATCTGTCTGGCCTTATTGCTATGCACAGAGACCCGAACCACATCTCTGGCTGCAGCGCCGCCCTGAAAGATTACTGCCCTGAACACTGAGAAACAGGCCTGCCAGCAAAAGCTGTCCTTCAGCACCACAAAAGCTGAGTTCCCCTTTAACAAAGACAGAATGGGAGTGAGAGTCAACAACGAGGCCACCGGCGGCACTGGCATCCTGTAACTTTCTGCAATCCAAACTATTTCTGTAGGATACTTTTGGATCAGTTGTAATGTGTATTGTAATTTGTTTGGTTTCTGGCGCCTCTGCTGTCTGTTGTGGAGTATGCAGAAAAAAGTAAAACACAGTTGTGTATCAACAGAGCTCTTGAACTGGAGCAGCGTGTTAGCCGGCTGCTATGCAAATGAAGCTAGAGGAGAGGAAAGCAAACAAATGTTTTAATTGATACCTCCTGTAGGGCTCTGGGATTACCTGTTAGAGCTGGAGTGTCCTCGGTGGATGGCTGGGACACACTGCAGGAGTTTAAAGTGCAGCTGATGGGAATGTTAGTGCTCATCCTCCACAGGCTAATGGCTGCCATTTTGTTAGCGGTGTGGCTGTGGAGAGGTGCCCAAGCTGTCGAGGGCCAGACATTTAGCGTGACCTGCGGTGACCCCTGCGGGTAAGTTCAACAGCCTCTCCAAAAAAAAATGTCCATGGCAAGAAGACACTAATTAAGGTAACACAGGCAGCTAAGTCCCACAAGTGTAGCACACAGTTGGAGTGTATATTGAACCTTGTCATGTAGGTCACTTTGGAGCTTTTAGCAAAGCTATGCATATTAATGGCTTTCGCCGCAGTAGTCGCTGCCTCAGCGCTCATGGGGGGGGGTTTGTGTTCTAACTGTGAGGCTCTTTTCTGAAACATATGCATTGCAAATTGAGATTAGCACAGGTCCCTGTGGCTTTATTTAGATGCGACAAAAATAAGGGTACATGATGCCGAAAGAATTATGAGTTATCCGTGGATGAAATATTTTCAGAGAGAGGTGCAGCCAGATGACCATATGCTTAGTAATGTGAAAATACTTCTGCCATATGAACGGAACCCAGATGAATTCTGGGTCTATGCGCTGTTTATGTGTTTAAGCGGTTATTTACCTGAACATCAGGTGGCTTGTTGACTTCATGTTGAATGTAGGGCACAGGGCTGTAAACTATCCATATGGTTTTATTTCTCCAAGGCTGACAGAACTCTCTTTGGTTTTAGGATCATCCAGCCACACCGAAGACAATGATTCACTCGATAATATCTATATTCACTCTGAAGAGAGCTTTGTAACAGCTACACTGAAGAGAATCTCCCAGTCTCTCAAGGTAAATCTGCAGCTAAACCATACCTGTCAATGAAGAAAACTCCTTCAGAGCTTTTGGTCAAACTTTTTCATTTGGTAAAAACAACCATATCAGTCAACAATGAAATTATTGTTATTACAGACATTACAAGAATAATTGGTTTCACTCTTGGAAAGAAAAGGGGGACAACACTTTAAGGAGTGTTCTTAGAGCGATATAATCATGTACTTTTGGTTGGTCTATTGTTCCACTGCAGAAGTATCTTTCTGCTGCAACAGTTACAGTTATTGTACCATCTTCACAATCTTCCTCTAACTTTCCTCTAATTTTGAGGAAGGTTCTGTTTCACCACCACCACTACCACAACAGCAACGACCTCATACACAAACCCAGCTCATAAAGAAACAATCAGACCCGGACCACCATCAGAAACAGACGTCTCCACTGTTTTTGCATCTTTTCTTTTATAATCCTTCTTTCACATAAAACCTATAATTATGCAATATGTCTACTGATGATTTATATATTGTTTAAATATTCATACTAACACTTAAAATACTTATGGAATTGGATGTAATTTGTGTGATAATTCAGATCTTTGAGATTAGGATATGCCAATCATTCCCAGAGTTGAGTCAGCAATCAGGACTGTGTCATAAATGTGTAATTGAATCTGATCATCAGGTGTCATTTACTGCCAACTTGACCACAGAATCTCGCTCGGTGCGAGCAGCCCTCAATCTGATCTATTTCAGTTTGGTAGCCTGCATGTGGCTCAGATCTTCAGCTGAGCCTCACAAATCATCTGTCGCTACGTCAGTCAAGCCTTGTTTACCGATATCCAACATCCTTTTCCACTCGCCTGGCCGTCTCACTGCAAAAGTCGGCCGGGGATGTGTGATGTACATCATCGGTAATCAGATAAGTTGCGTACCATCCTCCTGCTTTCTCTCCAAAACAGCATGTCCACTGAACTGAAAGCCAGAGTGCAACTGTCACATCAGCAGCCAGAGAGAGCTCACCGTCACTGCATGCCTGGTAAACAAACAAAGAAGCATGACACACAGACTGATGGCTCTTTCAGGCGAGTCCAAAGCGTTGCACAGAGCGCCATGCTCGTCTCTGTTGTCAGTTGAAACTCTTTAACCAATTAAAATGGCAGAGCAGGGTGCAGATTTGAATATGCATGACAGAACGTTTCATTATGAAAAAAGGGAGTTGAAATAGCTAATTACATGGTCAACAGTCTATCACTGCATCATTTTACCTTCTATTTAATTTCCACATGAAATCGCCTCTCAACCTGCGTTTAGACCTCACATGGAATCAGTTTTCAGCAGAGCTGCTTTAATGAGGTGTTTCATATTCAGAGAATAGTGACAAACCCTATCTGAACACAGCTATCTGTTGTTTGTCACTTTTTATAATGAGCCTTGGCCTTATCATGTTTCTTTTCATGCAGATCATAATGGAGCTATCACAGTTTTTTGCTGTACCTCCCCCATCACTGTGTTCTCCCGTGGAGGCAACACTAGGTGGTTAAATCTAACACTTGATGAGTTTTGCTCTAAGCACTCTGGCAAAGTTGGACAATTATTTTTGAATCTCTGGAGAGTCAACATGAGGGAAATGGCCAATTATGGAATCTGATTTATGAGAATGTTTGTGGTGTTGGAAATGTCATTAGGCCGAATAGGACATGTTCATATTCACTCAAAATGAAAGTGTAGTTAAGGTCATAAAACTAGTTTGTTATTACTGAAGACTTTATTTGTGTAGATATACAAATGATCATACCAGAAGCATAAATATCTATAGTACAGTTATTGTTATTGATTGACCTGTTGAAGGAGAAAGTTAGATTTCAAATAAAAAATAAAAATGAAGAAATATGTATAAATAAATAAATAAATAAATAAATAAATAAATAAATAAATAAATAAATAAATAAATAAATAAATAAATAAATAAATAAATAAATAAATAAATAAATAAATAAAGTGAAGAAAACAAGTATTTGAACACCCTGCTATTTTGCTATTTCTCCCACTTAGAAATCATGGAGGGGTCTGAAATTTTCATCGTAGGTGCATGTCCACTGTGAGAGAGATAAACTAAAAAGAAAAATTCAGAAATCACAATGCATGATTTTTTTTACGATTTATTTGAGTGATACAGCTGCAAATAAGTATTTGTGTGTCATCTAGAATTCTGACCCTGAAGGACCTGTTAGTCCGACCATTAGAAGTCCACCTGCACTCCATGTATCATCCTTAATCAGATGCACCTGTTTGAAGTCGTTAGCTGCATAAAGACACCTGTCCACCCCATACAATCGGCATGACTTTAACTTGTAACATGGTGAAGACCAAAGAGCTGTCCAACGACACAAGAGAGAAAATTGTACACCTCCACAAGGCTGGAAAGGGCTACGGAGCAATTGCCAAGCAGCTTGGTGAAAAAAGGTCCACGGTTGGAGCAATCATTAGAAATGGAAGGAGCTAAACATGAAGGTCAATCTCAATCGGAGGGGAGCCCCATGCAAGATATCACCTCGTGGGGTCCCAATGATTCTAACAAAGGTGAGGAATCAGCCCGGAACTACACGACAGGAGTTGGTCAATGACCTGAAAAGAACTGGGACCAACGTTTCCAAGGTTACTGTAGGTAATACACTAAGACGACATGATTTGAAATCATGCATGGCACGAAAGGTTCCCCTGCTTAAATCTGCACATGTCAAGGCCTGTCTTAAGTTTGCATATGACCATTTGGATGATACAGAGGAGTCATGGGAGAAAGTTTTGTGGTCAGATGAGACCAAAATAGAACTTTTTGGTCATAATTCCACTAAGCGTGTTTGAAGGAAGAAGAATGAAAAGTACAATCCGAAGAACACCATCCCTACTGTAAAGCATGGGGGTGGTAGCATCATGCTTTGTGGGTGTTTTTCTGCACATGGGACAGGACGAGTGCATTGCATTAAAGAGAGGATGACTGGGGCCGTGTATTGTGAGATTTTGGGGAACAACCTCCTTCCCTCAGTCAGAGCGTTGAAGATGGGTCGTGGCTGGGTCGTCCAACACGACAACAACCCAAAGCACACAGCCAGGAATACCAAGGACTGGCTCCGTAAGAAGCATATGAAGGTTCTAGCATGGCCCTGCCAGTCTCCAAACCTGAACCCAGTCGAAAATCTTTGGAGGGAGCTCAAACTCTGTATTTCTCAGCCCAGAAACCTGACTGATCTAGAGAAGATCTGTGAGGAGGAGTGGGCCAGGATCCCTCCTGCAGTATGTGCAAACCTGGTGAAAAACTACAGGAAATGTTTGACCTCTGTAATAGCAAACAAAGGCTACTGTACCAAATATTAACATTAATTTTCTCAGGTGTTCAAATACTTATTTGCCACTATATCACACAAATAAATCATAAAAAAATCATGCATTGTGATTTCTGTTTTTTTTGTTTTGTTTATCTCTCTCACAGTGGACATGCACCTACGATGACAATTTCAGACCCCTCCATGATTTCTAAGTGGAAGAAATAGCAAAATGGCAGGGTGTTCAAATACTTGTTTTCTTCACTGTATATATATATATATATATATATATATATATATATATATATATATATATATATATATATATATATATATACACCTGTATTTATAAACTGCAGTTTAAAACCGGCTGTCAGGACTTGTGTGAAGTTGTAACATCAGAACCATACATTCACTGCCCATTCAAAGCAATATCAAATTAGCCAATCAGACACAGATGACCCGTTCTAAAAGAGTTGCAGAGAGAAACTTCTTGCAATGAACTGAGATGAATATATAATAGTTAGTGACATCACAACTACACAGGAGAGGTGAAAAATGTGGGGCCTTTAACAGAAAAATAAAGCATCAGTTCAGTCAGGTGTGTTTCCACACAGTTACTGCTCCACGGGCCCCTCGGGCCCAGCTGGGACACCGAGAGCCTTCTTCGCACTTTTCAAGGTAAGGAGGACAAATTCCAGCCTGAGTCACGCCGCTGCCAAAAACACTGCTCATCCAAAGTCATTTGCAGCAAAGTCCATTATCATCATTACTTGTGGTGATAAATTCCCTGTGATGATGGCAGGCCCGCAGCAGCTCCACTCATAATGACATTCTGCTCTTGTTGGCAGTCACTCCCCCGTCAGATGGCTCATTCCCAACCGCCAGTGTGTCAGACACACACGCACACATACACTGCTGGGCTAGGCCCCGCCATCAGAATGAGGGGGAAACAGGAACAGCATTGGAGGCAGAGCTTCATTTGTGTTGCAGCTTCAGTTTAGTCAGCATGTTACTTATAATATAATCAGTGGTGACATTATGAAATCAATGAATCTGTCGTACTTAGTTAGTTATTTTGGCCTTTAAATGAGGAACAATGGCTGTGATGAAATGCCTCATTTTCTTTGGTTCCTGCTTGGTTCCCTCAGGTTGCTGCTGAGATGTTGTGTCAGTTGATTCCTCGGAGCATCTTAGGCAGCAGTTAAATACAATTAAATAATTTCTGCAGCTATGCTGCTGCTTATCTTCCAGGTTTCTGATCCATAGTTTATAGATTTACATTGAAGATCCATAGTTTGGTTTTGAATGATGTACCACATAGCACCACAGGTATGACCATTTACAGAATTTGATGGAAAATTCAGTACTGACCCAGACAGCACCTTAAGGACTGCAGCCCTGTTTTTTATAATAATGACCAGGGTTTCCTGCAGCACTTTATAGGAGAGGCAGGGGACATTTGTTGGCAAGGTAGCCCACCTGAGGAAAAAAGAGCAACGACTCTCAAAAACCACATGCTAACATGTTAGCATGTGGTTTTTGAGAATCATTTTAATATATATGCATGCAGGGATGCAGAATGATGCTCTTTCTTTCTCAGGAAACAAACTTAACAAAAAAGCATCAGAGCCAAAACATATCAATAAACACATTTAACAATAGCATATGCCCAGATTGTTTCTGTAACACAACCCCATGTCACCAGGTCACTAAACCCTGGTTGAATCTGACAGACAGTTTTGATGTTAAAACTGATAAACTAATTGCAGTCTCTGGTTCTGTATGGGCTGCGGAGATAATTTTGATAAATAATAGCTCACTGTGAGCGACCGACGCGGTCTCCCCACAAAAGGGATCAGGGCAACCAGAAAAGAAGCGGAGACAGGAGGCAAAGGAACTCACATAATAAAAACATTTATTGACGGTGATACAAAAAAGAAAACCCAAAACCCTCACGTCAGCAGGCAAAGTCCACCTCGCACCAGGTGGACCAGACAGGCAGTCCCATGCGTCGCGTCACCTGTCCCGCACGCAAACATGCCCGGGGGGGAACTCCCCCTCTGCTATGCAGTTCCCCCTTATAACGCCAACGGGGTGGCGAGACAGAAGTCCGCTACCGTGGTGTGTCTGCCTCGGGGCTCGCTCGACCACACTCCATTTCCGGTCGTAGCTCCTTCGCTGACCGTCTCCGCTAGCCGTCTCCGCCGTCTCCGCTAGCCGTCTCCGCCAGCTCCTTCGCTGACCGTCTCCGCTAGCCGTCTCCGCTAGCCGTCTCCGCCAGCTCCTTCGCTGACTGTCTCCACTAGCCGTCTCCGCCGGCTCCTTCGCCGACCGTCTCCACCGGCTCCTACGCCGACCGCTTCCGCTGGGTCCTTTGCTGACTGTCTGCGTTGGGTCCTTTGCCGACCGTCTCCGACGGGCACTTCCGCCGGGCACTTCCGCAAGCCGTTTCCGCTAGCACTTCCGCTAGCCCCTCGCTAGCCGTCTCCGCTAGCACCTCGCTAACCGTCTCCGCTGGCTCGCTCGCTGGCACGCTCGCCAACACTCTCACCGACACCCTCGCCGACACCGCCACCGTTCCTCTCGCTCGCGTACCACCGTCTCGCTCCGCGAGCTCCACCTCCTCTCTCCAGCTTCTCTTTCACAAATCCCACCGCTGCCACCAAATGTGAGTGACCGACGCGGTCGCCCCACAAAAGGGATCAGGGCAACCAGAAAAGAAGCGGAGACAGGAGGCAAAGGAACTCACATAATAAAAACATTTATTGACGGTGATACAAAAAAGAAAACCCAAAACGCTCACGTCAGCAGGAAAAGTCCACCTCGCACCAGGTGGACCAGACAGGCAGTCCCATGCGTCGCGTCACCTGTCCCGCACGCAAACATGTCCGGGGGGGAACTCCCCCTCTGCTATGCAGTTCCCCCTTATAACCCGGTGAGAAGGGGAGGGCTCATCACCTTCTCACACTCACATAATCATATTAGGAAAAAAAGAACTTTGAAATACATCATTTTTTGAAGTTCAAAAGTTTGTATTGTGAACTATGAACTGAACTTGTTATTTAAAAATTGTGAACTGAACCTTGAACTAGTTCATGTAGAAAGTGAACTTTTCTATTATGCAACAGCACTTTGTTTTACTGTTATAGCTTGGATCACAACAATGATTACATCCCACCATTTTCATTCCTATTCAATTTTCCTATTGTGTGGCCAACATTGTGAAAGTATTTTTCCCTGTTCAGCTGTTTATTTATTCCTCACTAACACAGGCTACTGTGGCCAAACAAAGTAGACAATAAACTACATGTTCACAGACCCTCAGAAAATCCTGACATGATTGTTTTATTTATGAATGGAACGATGGATGGATGGATGGATATATTAATTGTTGAACAAGTTGTTAAAACAATGAGATAATACAAAAATACTTATCATTTCACAATCTACTACACATACTGTGGTGGTAAGTCTATCTCCCTTTCTATAGGAATACATATTTGCTCTGCCCTCCACCCAGCACTCACCCCCCTGGACAAGAAAGACTCATATGTGAGAATGCTGTTTATAGACTTCAGCTCAGCATTCAACACCATAATACCACAACCCTGACACATGACTGCACACCAACCCACAGCTCCAACCACCTTGTGAAGTTAGCCGACAACACAACACTGGTGGGCCTCATCACCAACGGCGACGAGACCCACTACAGGAAAGAGGTAGAGCTTCTGAACAAGTGGTGCAAAGACAACAACCTCCTGCTAAACATCAGCAAGACCAAAGAGATTGTTGTCACCTTCCAGTGAGGCCACACCCAACACCCCCCTTTGACCATCGACGGTGCTGCAGTGGAGAGGGTGAGCAGCACCAAGTTCCTGGGGGTGCGCATCAGTGATGACCTCTCCTGGACCACCAACACCACATCACTGGCCAAAAAAGCACAGCAGCGTCTCTACTTCCTGCGTAAACTGAAGCGGGCAAGTGCGCCACCACCCATCATGACCATGTTCTACAAAGGAACCATCGAAAGCATACTGACTGGCTGCATCACCGTGTGGGGCGGGAGCTGCACTGACTACAACAGGAAGGCTCTGCAACGCATCGTGAGAACAGCTGCAAGGATAATTAGTGTACCACTCCCCTCCCTGCAAGACCTTTACACCACCCGCCTCAGCCGCAAAGCGATCACAATTGCCAGGGATACAAGTCACCCTGCACACAGTCTGTTCAGCCTCCTGCCCTCTGGAAAGAGGTACAGGAGCCTCCGCTCCCGCACCACCAGACTCACGAACAGCTTCTTCTACCAGGCCGTGAGACTGCTGAACTCTCTCCCCTCCCCACCCACGGGACTGCTGAACTCTCTCCCCTCCTCCCTCTCACCCCCATCCCCAGCCCCAGCCAGAAGGAACACCGGGCTGGCAAACCAAGTCTAGGTCACTGGACTGTCTCCCCCCCACCCACATACCTAAATTGACACTCTGCACATGCAAATATTTGCACACACTTGCTGCTGGTATATTTATATTTATATATATTTTTATTGCACTAGTCATTACATTACAACAGTCAGTCAGTCAGTCATTTTCTATACCTGCTTATTCCTCATTAGGGTCGCAGGGGTCTGCTGGAGCCTATCCCAGCGCGTTACGGCGAGAGGCAGGGATACACCCCAGATGGTCGCCAGCCAATCGTGGGGCACACACACCATTTACTCACACACTCACACCTACGGGCAATTTAGAGTTGCCAATTAACCTGAGCATGTTTTTGGACTGTGGGAGGAAGCCGGAGTACCCGGTGAAAACCCACGCAGACACGGGGAGAACATGCAAACTCCACACAGAAAGGTCCCAGACCCAGGACCAAGGAGGTCTTGAACCTGCGACCTTCTTGCTGTGAGGCAACAGCGCTACCCACTGCTCCACCATGTCGCCCCTACATTACAACAACTACCTCATAATGCACATTGCTGGGACAATCAGTACTGTCTTGTTTTGTCTGTTTTGTCTTGTTGAATTTGTCCTTCCACACCCTACTTCTTATGTCTTGTCTTGGGGTACTCATGTCTTGTCCTGTCATACGTGTTTGTTTGTTTCTAGTTTAGTTTAGTAAGACTAGACAAAAGTAGCCTTAAGCTACTGCACTTTACCGTTGTAGTTTAGGATTGTCTCGTCTTGCACACCTGCACTTTGATGTTGTACATGTAAAACGCATAGGATAGTGAGAAACGCAATTTCGATTCCTTTGTATGTCAAGTACATGTGAAGAAATTGACAATAAAATTGACTTTGACTTTGATATTATTTTACAGGCACTTTGATAGTTTCGATAATCGATAGATTATGCCACTATCAAAATATTTGTTAGTTGCAGCATTATGACAGACAAATTATAGTTTATGTTCACTTAGGGTTAGACCTTTAACACTGAGGTTAAAGATTGGTTATGTTTACAGACTGAAAATTGTAGCTTTACTTTCCAGAAGATTGTTGTCTTTATTACCTGAAGGTGACAGTTTCCTGCACTAACACTGAATGTTGGCATTAGGTGTTATTTATGCAGAGTATGTGCATGAGGTAATTACTAAGAATCTCAGTCATTATATAAATCATATATCAGTAAATATAATATGTGAACTGTTTGGATACAGGTTTGGTGCAGTGGTGAGGTCCCTCAGGAGCATAATAAGTGTTTGTTTGAGACATACTGTAGTGATCAGTGATTATTCTTCCTTCTGTCAGAGCCTAAAGATTAACCAGGACCCTGGAGCATCATGGCTGAAGGTGACTCAGTAAACCAGAGGCCTGGCACCAGCAGCGCCTGGCTGGCGACCTCCAGTGATGGTGGCCAGGTGGGTTATGTTATCCTAATAGTCTGGAACTCTTGTGAAATATTTGTTGATAGATATAAACAGCTGTTATTCTTGATAATGGAAAGCAATTAGAAACATCTGTATACTTGGCTATGAGCGATGCCTCTGAAAGGGCCACGGTGGCTCCCAGGTGTCGCTGGGAAATAATTACATCATCAGAACGGGGGCCAAGCTGGAGGACTGTTACTGATCTGTGAAGAACACACACACACACACACACACACACACACACACACACACACACATACACAGACAGATAGTGTTAGTTCTGATGATGACAGTTTAACCTTTACTCCTGATCCTATTCGGTAAAGAAATGCAACCATTAATCAATTACATTATCTATTACATTGTGGACTGTTGGTCTGGACAAAAAAATACATTTTAGGTTGAATCTTAAGCTTTGGGAAACAGTGATCAACATTTTACCCCATTTCATGACCCAAACAACTAGTCAGTTAAAATAATATCTGTCACTAGTAATCTGAATCTGTTAGAATTGTTGTTAGATGCATCTCTACTGTAAAACCAAAGCATGTAACATCTTAAAGATCCATCTATCTATCCAACATGACACTGTCACCTTCTTACTCAGAAAAAAACAATTGAATTTATGAATATAAAAAAGATATTTTCTTTCAAACATTGGATTTACCCATCCTTTACTTTAAGTCTCAGTGTTTGATGGAGGAACCAGGATAGGCTCCAAACTATCTGTGATGTCACAAATCATGCTTCTTCTTCTTCAACTTAGATTGCACAGATATCACCCTACAGTAAAGCTCAAACACTTCTGAGTGGAAGGTGTCAGAGCCTTGGCTGAGACTCCCTGAGTTTCCCCTGGTTGTCTGTCTTGTCTGATCTACTCTATTTATGTTGATCCTTTCCCTGTGTTGTTTTTCAGGTAGAGGCAGGGTGGAGTGGATTACTGGCACACCTGTCAACAATCATCTCATCATTTGCAGCATATAAACACCTGCTCTCCTCCCACTTGTTGCCAGAAAGTTCCACTTGTGTAACCAGTAACATGCAGCTCCTCTAGTTAATGGATTCCGAGGTTTTCTTTGTTGCCTCATCTCCTGCTTTGTTGCTTTGTCTCCTCGTGTAACCTCCATTCTCTTTTCCATGCACCAGTTCTGCTCCACCAACTGTCTTGCCTCTACCACCCAATCCCCAAACTCCGGGTTCTCCCCTCCTGCTCCGCAGCTCCATGACAGAACCAACACTGGACCTTGCCCCTCACCAGGTTCCTCCTTGCACTCAGCTCCATGGAACCCATATCAGACTCTGCCCTGCCTTCCTGCATCCTACCCTCCCTTATTCCCACTTGAGATAATAAAAGGCTCTTTTCACTACCACTCAGTGCTTCTCTATTTGTGTTTGCAATGGGGTAACACCTCCATCCTGTGACAGAACTTTCTGGCTACAAATGGACCACATGGACCTGGAGGCCATGCTACATGCTTTGGTGGCACAGGGAAACCTGATGGATTAACATTCTCTCCAAGAGGTAATAAACACAGTGACTGTTGCCGCTCAACAGTTAACAGTTAGTAGCATTAACCTCACGGCTGCACAAACCTATGGCTGCTGTACCCACTGCTTCCTTCAGGGCCCCTCCACTGCCCTCCAGATCTTTGCTCACTCCCAATGATGGCCTCCGTGCTCCAGCATAAAGAGCTCCACCTACCAACCCCAGAATGGTACAACAGAAAGTTGTGATCCAGTAGCCATTTCTTGCTGCAATGCTCCCTTGTTTTTGAGCTTCAGCACACCTATTTAGTGACTGAGGCAGACTGGCTTTCATCATCAGCATACTCTGCAGACAGTCAGCCTTCTCTGCACAGTAGACCACAGCCCTCTGGGATCACACCCTCCTGGTCGCCTCGTCTTACCTCAAAGTCAAAAGGCAACGTAATTTTTATTGTAAATTTCTTCACATGTACTTGACATACAAAGGAATCAAAATTGCGTTTCTCACTATCCTATGCATTTTACATGTACAACAACATTAAAGTGCAACTGACCTTCACAGCTAAAATGAGGAGGCCTTTTGATCACCCAGTCCCACCATCGCCACTGAAAGTGGCTGAGGCCACTTGATACTAGACTAGATTTTCCTTCAGGCCCTCAACAACTCTCTCAGGGATGAGCTAGCAGTCCAAGACGGAAGCAGTTTGTGATGTTCTGTTAGTATCAGAGCCGTATATGGTTAAGGTCTCTAGTGGTCATATGTGCCATTAGACTTGCCGTAGGCAGTTCATTTGCTTGAAGACGCTATCAGTAAAGGTTTTATTTCGTTTTATTTCTCATGTTTATGGCCTGTAAGTAAATGTATGTTCTGTTGATGATGTTGATGTAAGTCTAAATTGACAATAACTCAATCCTGATATAAACCTTAGTTAAAAACCAAAATATGTTTTCATTTCTTTAGTTAGTTGTGAAATGCTAACACAAGCATATAATGGGATTTCCCCTAGACATTAGCCTTAAGCTAACACGGCTTTTTGTACTTGTTACTGTGATTTATGTCATGGAAATATCCTTTCGAAACAAATATAACTGATTTATTTTTTGTATGTTTGCTTGTAGTTCTACAGTGAGTCTTAAGTAAAAGTCTGAAGGTGATTCCTGCATTTGACTTTTCTTGGGAGCCTGTTAGCTATCTGCAGAGCTTGTAGCCTCACACCAACACACACACAAGTGGGGGCAGAATACAGGGTCTTTGGTGGACCTTGTATATATAGTTACCCAACTGTATGAGGGTTGGGGAGGATAACGAGGAATGGGCCAGGCAGTGCAGCTCCTGTAGTGCCCCAAGACATTTCTGCTGCTCCTGCTGTGGTACCCCCATGTGACCACCCATCTCCAATAGACTCTGCAGCCATCTTGGGAGAAAAGGATCCAGGGGAGCCAAGTACAGTTTCTAGCTTCACGAAATCCACACTGCTCCCAGCCACTCTCCAGTTGGGCCAGGAATGCCTACCCATGACCTCTTTCTGGTGAACTCTGAGGCAGACAAAAAGTTTCATAACATTCTAACTGCTTCCTGATCCCCAGAGAGTTAACATTTTTGATGGCTGACTCCTCACCCACATAATTCAATAGACAATGCCCTTATCCCTTGTCTCCTCCAGCAACCCACAGAACTCATCCAGTTACTGGTCATTTTCTAGTCTCACACCCCTGTGGTCCTCAGGTAACCCTGGCTAAAGATGTATAATCCCCATATAGACTGGTCCAAGGGAGCTGTGGGTGGAACATGAGCTGCCAAGTAAGTAGGCTCTGGACCTCACTGGAGTCCACAACTCCTTCCACAACCTTAGCACTGCCTTCCCCAAATAGTGAGCCCTCTCTCTACCTCTGCACCACCCTTACGACGCATACCTGTAGTAACAGCTGCAGTAACACACAAATTTCCCCGTTGTGGGATCAATAAAGTTTATCTATTCTATTCTATTCTATTCTATTCTACCACCTGCCTGGGGCCTCCCAACCAGTCAACTGTACAATCTGTGGCAGATTGGGAGGCCATGGAGGAATACATACAGGAGTGGCTGGCCCCTACCAGTCCCTGTTCCTGCCCGGTGGGGGCCGTCTTTTTCTTTGTGGAGAAGAATGATATATTCCTCTGCCCTTGCATAGACTCTCAGGGTCTCAATGCTATTATAGTACAAACAAGTACCCCCTACCCCTACTGAACTCTGTTTTCTCCTTTCTCCATTAGGCCACCATTTTCATCAAATTGGACCTACACAAGGCCTACCACTTTTTGCCCTCCTTATCTTCTGTTTGTCCTTGACTATCCCCAGTTGCAAGTGTGTGCTGAGGTGGGGACATTTATCATCCTGAAGCCACATCAGCATTTCTACTGGCCCTCCAACTCCCGTGACACCTGTTAATGTTGCAGACTGCTTCATCTGCACCCGTAGCAGTTTCCTGCTGAGCTGCTTGACAAATTTCCATGATCGCACATGACAGTACACTTCATTGCCAGACTACCACCTTCTCAAGGTAAACACCACCATCCTATCTATAGTTAACCAGTTCTCCACGGCTGACCCCCAAACTGCTGTGTCAACACATTTTTTGCCTACTTGTCCCTGCAGATATGATATCAGACCAAGGACCACATTTTTCTTCCCAGATGTGGTGGCTTTTCAGTGAAGTGCTGGGGGCATCCTCCAACTCGTATTTGGCTACCAACCCCAGTCCAACAGCCAGACTAAGTGGGCAAACCAAGACGTAGATGCTCATAACTCCCTCTCCTGCTCTGCCACCAGAATGTCTTCTTTCATGGTGATGCACAAGTTCCACCCACCGCTATTTCCATCTCAGTAGAGATGGTAGCTGTACCATCTGTGCAGTGCCAAGTTCGATGGCTACCTAGTGTGTGGAGGAAAGCCTGGTCAGCTCTGCTCTGAATGGCCACTTGTAATCAATGGTTGGAAGACTGTTTCTGCATCCCTGCTCCATCTCCCTGATCAGATGTCTCTCAACGAAGGACCTGCTCCTGCATGTTGATGAAACTGTCCCCCCCTTCCTAGTGGACAAGGTCATAAACTGTTCAGCTGAGGGCCTCTTTCAAGGTTCATTCCACCTTTTATGTCTGCCTCCTCCAGCCGGTCTTTTTCTCTCCTTATATCATTTGTTCATATGTAGTTCATGTGTATTTACAAGTGACCAAACATATTAAATAAAGAGTTTCGCTTTACAGTTCATATGTAGTTCATAATTGTGTTCTTAAATATTTTGTGTTCCTACATATATTGCTGAGACATGTATAATGAAATGATTCTTCTGTATTTTTTATGTAGTTCATATCTTCATATATGTGAGTGTTCAGAGCTGTAAAATGAAGTGAGTCTGGTTCTACAGTTATGAACTTGTCATTTTGAATTATTTGTTTGCAGACATATTTAAAAAATAAAACATTTATTACAAATATTCAAGATTTTAATAATAAAAAATCAAAATATCATGAAGAGTAGCAAAGCAACATAACCCAATAGTTGAAATACTAAATATAAATACTAAATAAAACAACTCTATAAATGAAGAAAAATAGCCTAATAGCCTAATAAAATAATACAAAATAATATTGGACTTAATCAATATCTATGAACAATAATTTATTATTATTATTATTAATTCAAGAGCTGCTGCAATGTCAGAGTGCTTCCTCTTTTGGTCTGAAAATTTAAGAAATCATGCCATGACTGAATAAATCACAGCATTATTATAACATTGTAAGCATGGCAGGATGTCAAAAAACATTATTAGTAATAACATTATCAGTGTTTGATAGAAACTGATATAAAATCAGGCACTCAATACGTTATCAATATCAAAAGATGATCTATTGATATCAAGAGAAAATATCAAAAGATCCTGCTCTAAACTACGTGAATGGTCGATATCTTGAGACACTGGAGACCTAAAACAAGCTGATGCATCTCTTCAGGTATTAAGTAAATTATTGGCTATTGTTACAGGATAATTGTGATTTACAGGTGGTTGACTCTCAACAAGATTCCAGATGAAAGAGAAGAGTGGTGTTGTGACATGTTCTGAACTGAACTCGCTGGTGATTAAATGGATCTTGGTACCATAGCATATGTTGTTTTCTGAAAGACCCTCACCTGTAGTAGTTAAGGCATTGTGAAAATGAGTAAGGATGTCTATTGTTTTTGTGTTTTTTTGGTTTTTGGTAAACATTAATCATTTAATACTGAAACATGTAACTTCCAGACAGCCCCTAACACAGACCACAGAATGGCAGTAGTATATTTCCAGGTCATGTAACCCAACAAATTAAATATTACAATCAAATTCAACAATGTACCCCATTTGTATAGATGTCTTATATTGGGTAATACATGGACATACACTCACTGGCTACTTTATTAGGTACACCATGCAAGTAACGGGTTGGACCCCCTTTTGAACTGCCTCAATTCTTCGTGGCATAGATTCAACAAGGTTCTGGAGGCACTCCTCAGAGAGTTTGGTCCATATTGACATGATGGCATCACACAGTTGGCGCAGATTTGTCGGCTGCATATCCATGATGCGAATCTCCCGTTCCACCACATCCCAAAGATGCTCTATTGGATTGAGATCTGGTGACTGTGGAGGCCATTTGAGTACAGTGAACTCATTGTCATGTTCAAGAAACCAGTCTGAGATGATTCCAGCTTTATGACATGGCACATTATCCTGCTGAAAGTAGCCATCAGAAGTTGGGTACATTGTGGTCATAAAGGGATGGACATGGTCAGCAACAATACTCAGGTAGGCTGTGGCGTTGCAACGATGCTCAATTGGTACCAAGGGGCCCAAAGAGTGCCAAAAAATATTCCCCACACCATTACACCACCACCAGCAGCCTGAACCGTTGATACAAGGCAGGATGAATCCATGCTTTCATGTTGTTGACGCCAAATTCTGACCCTACCATCCGAATATCGCAGCAGAAATCGAGACTCCTCAGACCAGGCAACGTTTTTCCAATCTTCTATTGTCCAATTTTGATGAGCTTG
This sequence comes from Eupleurogrammus muticus, assembly GCA_036785175.1. Lineage (NCBI taxonomy): Eukaryota > Metazoa > Chordata > Actinopteri > Scombriformes > Trichiuridae > Eupleurogrammus > Eupleurogrammus muticus. The sequence continues at coordinate 7,517,145 of JAYKQN010000025.1, read as the reverse complement.
TGCAAATTGTAGCCTCAGTTTCCTGTTCTTAGCTAAAAGGAGTGGCACCCGGCGTGGTCTTCTGCTACTGTAGCCCATCTGCCTCAAAGTTCAATGTACTGTGCGTTCAGAGATGTTCTACTGCCTACCTTGGTTGTAACGGCTGGTTATTTGAGTCACTGTTGCCTTTCTATCAGCTCGAAACAGTCTGGCCATTCTCCTCTGACCTCTGGCATCAACAAGGCATTTCCGCCAACAGAACTGCCACTCACTGGATATTTTTTCTTTTTCGGATCATTCTCTGTAAACCCTAGAGATGATTGTAACAATCATGCCACGTTCAAAGTCACTCAAATCACCTTTCTTTCCCATACTGATGCTCAGTTTGAACTGCAGGAGATTGTCTTGACCATGTCTACATGCCTAAATTCACTGAGTTGCCGCCATGTGATTGGCTGATTAGAGTGTGGCCCACAGGAGCCTGTGTTAGTGTGAGGAATAAAGTAACAGCTAAACCGGCTAACATACAGAGCTTTACACTGTATGTTAAAAAGTTGAAAGTGCTTTTCCATGAATTCTTTGAATTTTAAAGTTTCAACTATAATAGTCATGTTTTAAATATGTATCAAAACATTTTAAAAATAGAGAAAAAACTGAAACACAATTCAATTTCAATTCAATTTCAATTCTATTTATTTGTATAGCCAAGAATCACAAATCACAGATTTGCCCCAATGGGCTTCACAGTTTGTACAAAAATAACACAACATCCCCTGTCCTTAGACCCTCACATCAAGGTAAAACTCCCTAAAAACCCCTTTAACGTGGAAAAAACCCCGGAAGAACCCTCAGGAAGAGTAACAGGATAGACAGGCTGCAGTAGATGATATGTGAAGGTGGAAACATTACAGGGAAATTGGACATTACAAACAGAAAAACAGAAATGTAATGACTTTGGGTGTAAGTAGAGGATAAGGCGCAGGATCCATCACAGCTTCCAGGTGAACCCGGACAGCATCAGACCCTCCAAAATCCGTAAATCCCTCAGTGGCTGCAATGCAGCATGCTCTGTGAATGAGAAAACACAGGGCAGGACGCGGGGAACTCGGGCACAGCAAATTCAAAGTACAATAGTGGATCATCAGTATCACAGATGGAAGAAGAAAAAGAAAAAACGAAGCTCAGAGCATCTCATGAGGACCAAGCAGACTATCCAATTGCAGCATAACTATGACTAGGCCAGTCAGGGCCGGCCCTAATGATACGCTTCTTCGAACAGGAAAGTTTTTTACCTATTCTTAAATATAGGAAGCAACGATCCCACAGGAGAGGAGCCTGGAAGTTGAAGGCTTTGCCTCCTGTTTTAATTCTAGAAATTCTTATGTTCTCGATGTGTGATATGGTACTAAGAGATCCCTAAGGTAGGATGGCGCCTGATCGTTGAGTGCTTTATAGGTGAGGAGCAGGTTTTTGAATTCTATACGAGACTTCACAGGAAGCCAGTTTAGAGAGGCTAATACAGGTGGGATATGCTCCCTTCTTCTAGTGCCAGTTAATAAACGTTCAGCTGCATTCTGGATCAGCTGGAGAATCCTTAGAGACTTTTTGGTGCAACCTGACAGTAAAGAGTTGCAGTAGTCAAGCCTGGAAGTAATAAATGCATGGATACGTTTTTCCGCATCTTTCAGAGACAGAAGTGTCTGACCTTTGCTATGTTGCGTAGGTGAATGAAGGCATTCCTGGAAATATGTTTAATGTGGGCAGAGAATGCTAAGTCTTGGTCGAAGATGACTCCCAGATTTTTCACAGTGGAACTAGGGGCCAGGGAGATTTCATCCAGGATAGCTGTATCACTGGATATTGAGTTCCTCAGAATTTGAGGCCCGAGTACAATGATTTCTGTTTTGTCTGAATTTAGTAGAAGAAAATTGCAGGTCATCCAGGATTTTATATTGAAGTTTAGCTAGCTGATTGGTTTCTTTCGGCTTAATTGATAGATACAGTTGTGTATCGTCTGGATAACAGTGGAAAATAATAGAGTGTTTCCTAATGATTTTACCAAATGGGAACATATAGAGAGCGAAAAGTATTGGTCCAAGCACAGAACCTTGTGGAACCCCATGATTAACTTTTGTATGGATAGAAGAAACATTATTGATATGGACAAATTGGGAATGATCTGAGAGATAGGACTTAAACCAGTTTAGTGCAGCCCCTTTCATACCAATAAGATGCTCTAGTCTCTATAATAAGATTTGATGGTCAATGGTGTCAAATGCAGCGCTAAGATCTAACAGAACAAGGATGGAAATAAATCCTTCATCAGATGCATTGAGAATATCATTTGAAACCTTTACTAGAGCCATCTCTGTGCTGTGTTGCATTCTAAAACCTGACTGGAAATCCGTGTATAAGTTATTGTTGTGTAAAAAGTCACACAGCTGTTTAGCAATTGCTTTTTCCAGAATCTTAGAGAGGAAGGTAAGGTTGGAAATGGGTCTATAGTTGGCTAAAATGCTTGAGTCGAGGGCAGGTTTTTTAAGGAGAGGTTTAATTACAGCTACTTTAATGGACTGTGGTACATAGCCAGATAATAAAGACATATTGAGTATTTCTAGTAAGGAAGGGCTAATCAAAGGGAAAATAATGTCTTTTAGCAATCCGGATGGAAACACAGAAAAAGAAATTTCTAAAATCAAAATAGAACCATTTTTATCAATTTAGTTTTTCCTTTATCATATATTTAGTTTAGAAACAAAAAATTAAAATTGAATGTATTTCCAATATTCTGTTTTATTTTGAAAATGAAATTAAACCGACAAAAGGTATATGGAAGAATGATTCAATGTCTATGTCCGTCTCTGTCTCTCTCTGAGTTAACTTGATGCTTCATGTTTGTCCTGATTTCTGTCCTGAAAGTCTTCCTGGTTGATATTTGATCTGCAGTCAGTCACGCCACAGTGCGTCTCCCTCTAATGGTGTTGTGTATCGCGCGGCTGACCTTCTGTCTCCTCCTCCTCCTCCTCATCCAAACAATATAGTGGCTCTAGGAACCCCGACTGTGCATAACTGTGACTCTCCACATACACCAGCTCAGGCCCCTACTGAGCGTGCTCATCAGCTGTAAATACCAGCAGTCTGCACTGCCAGGGACCAATGAGCGGTCTGGGGGATCTGAACATGCGAGTCGGCAGGTTGGGCTGGATGGTTAAAGAGAGCGTCTTGGAAGCAGAAGGTCACAGACTTGATGCTGCGCAGGAAGATCAGTCTTGAGCAGGCATTTGTCAACAAGACATGGACTCTAATGTTAACCTGACATACAGAGACTTAGAATTACACGCAGGGAAAAGCTGAGGACCTTTATTAAAAAAACAAAAACAAAACCTTTGACAGTAATCATAGATGCAACAATTCCTCTGACATTTGGTTCTTCAGCTCTGGGTCTGCTTAAAGGTCCCATATTAGATTAGATTAGATTCAACTTAATTGTCATTGCATGCGTCACAATTACAAGACAATTAAATGCAAAAGCATTTAACCAGAAGTAATTAGCTGTGAATAAATATCAGATACATATTGTATGTACAGAATATAGAAAGAGCAGGCCTGTGAAAGTATGTAATAATAATTAATAAGTACACTGGTTGTTTGAGGTAATGTGAGATTAGTAATTATGACTATAAAAATATAATGAATAAGTATTGATAATAAACAATAATTACATTTATGTCGTTTGATAATGACCATGCCCTTACCTGTGGTGACACAGGTAAGGGCATGGGTACTATCTGTACTACCTTTACAGTTAGTACAGATTATGTACAAAGGCACAAATGCATATATGGCAGAAAGGTACTCCAATTCAAATCAGCCAAGCAAAGGCTCATTATTATTAATGAGACAGACATAAAATTACCTTATACAGCAGTAGAGTGGAGATGTGAAACTATACTGAGCTGATGTTTGGTTCTTAAAATCACTAAGATCTTGTTAATGATATCACAACTTGACATACATCACAGAAAAGCATAAATATGGGCCCATTTTACTGAAAATTGTGTCCTTTTATACAGTGTGAAGTATATAAAACACATTTCACAATAAACTATTTTGATGGGGATTTATCAATTGAATATTGACACTCTGAAAAATGACTCAAATTCATTAATAGATTATCAATATAATTGGCGATTAATTTATTGATTAAATAGATTAATTTATTATTTGATTAATTGACTAATGGTTGAGGCTTTATTGTCAGTAACCAGCAGACTGTGTCGACTCAGACTCATGTCAAACTACAGATGGTAAATAACTAATTTCTCCAGTCGTCTCCCAGGAGATTAAAAATGTTTTACAGATTCACTTTATACATGAGCCATGAAGCAGAAACTGTCCTTTGTAGAAATATCACTTAACCAATGCAGCAGAAAGAGAAACAGACCGTCTCCTTTTCTGCCGCTTGTTCTCCGGAGTAGACACTAAACATTATGTTGTGCCTTTACTGTGTCGGGCTCTAATCCCTCAGGCAATAAACAGAAAATATGCGTCAGGACAGTTGAAGCTGGAGGTCATGAGCTGCGGCTGCAGAGGCTGGATAAGTTGATGTTGGCTGGCATACCTGTCACAGGGTGCTGCGGCACAGCTCAAACCCAGGAGTGGGTGTCACAGGCTGCCGAGCCTCAGCATTTTCTCCCTTTTGCTGCTTTGTAGGTTTGTTTTACAGGAAGCTTCGTCCTCCACCTTTGTTATTACTGTCCAATTTAGGGCAAATTTTCTGATTATTTATACAATTATAATATTTAACAAAAACATAACAAAAGCTACTGAAAAAACTAAATAAATAAATGAAGAGACAAACTGAAATTAAGAGATCCACTAAGTAATTCAAATATTTACATTAGTGAAGCGTTAGTTGTATGATGATCACAAGACTAAATGTCACAATATTCTGCAGTTTCAATATTTTTTTGCCAACTATTATGTTATTCTCAATTACATTGATAATAAATAAATGTAGTAAATCTAATACATTTTTGGTTTCTTTATTCTTATAATACTAAACTGATGATCTTTGAAATTGTGGACATTAGTAGTTAGTTGCATCCCTAATATATAATATGCACAGCTATATCTATAGCTTCAGTATAGATTTTGACACATGCTTTGCATATTAATATTCAATTGGTTCATTTCTTGGTACATTCTGGTCGATGGTTGATTTTCGTTTCTATCAATACAAAATCTGCAGCAGGAGCAGATTCCAGATCAGCTATTCGAACCTCTGTGCCCTTCAAATTTGATCAGAGTCAGACCGGTACAGTCTGTTAATCTATTCACATAGACAACGTGTGTCCTACAAGTCAAGTACATGATCATAGATGCTTTGGTTTGAAGTGACCTGCTGCTCCGAGGATGAAAAACAATAATAATAATTGTTGTGTGTTTGGAGGAGCAGCACAGTGATGAAAGCAGCATCCTTTCCAACTCCCAGATGGTCTATTCAGGTCTAATAATGAAATCTGCTTTTGTGTTATTTAAAAAATTACAATAACCTTTCGGCTAATCCCCCGATATATATGACCTAGTACACCTGGATTTCTGTGCTGCACTTACGCCTGAAATCCTCTCTAACATATTAGGATTATATCTCGGATATGCTTCTTTAATAAATAATTTCGATAAGCATATCTGTTTAATTTGATCCCCCGTTCTGCCCAGTGCAGGATTACAGTGAGAGTTTGGTTTGTTGAGTGTGTTCTGCAGTCTGCAGACAGATCATGCAAACATCTGTACAACAATTCATCAGGAAGAATTATGTATGGCAGCCTGGAGGGCTCTAAGCTGTGTGTATTTCACCATCCAGTGTCCTCAATGACTGAGGCAGATCATAAATATTGGAGGCAGAATTAATTGGTTTATGCTATGAGCATGTGTTATATATATTGATGGCAGACCGTATGTGCTGCTGCTTTTGCTTTGCAGGACCGGTCGTGTGTTTGAGGCTTTGATTTGATGAATGATCCTGAACTGATCAGTTTCAGGTCATACAGGTCCTTCTAAAAATATTGTGCATATTGTGATAAAGTTCATTATTTTCCATACTGTAATGATAAAAAATTTAACTTTCATATATTTTAGATTCATTCCAAGACCTGAACTGTTTCACGTCTTTTATTGTTTTAATACTAATGATTTTGGCATACGGCTCATGAAAATCCAAAATTCCTATCTCAAAAAATTTGCATTAATGAAAAGGTGCTCTAAACGAGCTATGACCCGAATCATCTGAATGAACGAGTTAAAAGATTCCTGAGGCTTCTAAAAACTCCCAGCCATTACTCAAAACCATAATCATGGGTAGGACTTCTTACCTGACTGCTGTCCAGAAGGCCATCATTGACACCCTCAAGCAAGAGGGTAAGTCACAGAAAGAAATTTCTGAACGAATAGGCTGTTTCCAGAGTGCTGTATCAAAGCTCCTCAGTGGGAAGTCTGTGGGAAGGAAAAAGTGTGGCAGAAAACACTGCACAACAAGAAAAGTTGACCAGACCCTGAGGAAGATTGTGGAGAAGGGTCAATTCCAGACTTTGGGGGACTGAGTCTGAGTCTGGAGTAGAAGCATCCAGAGCCACCATGCACAAGCGTGTGCAGTAAATGGGCTAAAGGTGCCGCATTCCTCAGGTCAAGCCACTTTTGAACCAGAAACAGCGGCAGAAGCACCTGACTTGGGCTACAGGGTAACAGCACTGGACTGTTGCTCAGTGGTCCAAAGTACTATTTTCAGAGTTTGCATGTCATTCAGAAATCAAGGCGACAGAGTCTGGAGGAAGACTGGGGAGAAGGACAACTGAACATAATTATTTGAAAGGTTGACTTTTTTGTATTAAAAACAACTTTTCTTTTATTGGTCGGATGAATCACAATATGCTAATTTTTTGAGAAATGGTAAATGGCCTGCATTTATAATGCACTTTTCTAGTCATTTTGACCACTCAAAGTGCTTTACACTACAATTATCCATTCACCCATTAAGACACTCTGATGGCGGTGGCAATACAAAAGCTGCCCACACATCATGAAACTATATGCAACTCGGAGGAATCAAGGAATTGAGCCACCAATTTTCTGACGGGTGGCCGGCTGCTCTACCTCTGAGCTACAGCCACCCCCAGAAGGACCTGTACTTTATGCCTAAAAGTGAAGAGAGCTGTCCGAGTGGCTTGTGGAAAAGAAACAACAGCAAAACAGACATCAATTTAGACTGAATTTATTACACAGATGCCCCAGTTCAGTCAGCCCTGTCACAGAAACTCTTACTCTTATTCTTACAGACCTTTGATAATCAGACATAAAGTATAAGGTGGATGTTGCCCTCTTGTCATGTTCCAGGCGGCGATTATATGCAAGAATGTTGTTGTAGAAGTTTTTATTTATTAGGAATAAACCCTTAGATGTGCCACCTTGTTTCAAGGATCCTAATCCATAACAAACTAATATTATTAGAAAACGATTATCACACAACTAAAGAATAAACACATGGACACACAAAATAACATAAGTAAATAAAGGTAATAATAATTATAAATATAAAGTATAATATAAAATATAATTAGCAAATAATAACTACTAAAATAAAATGAAATAAGAATTGAAAATCTCAATTTTTGAATTACTGTGTTCTATCTCCTTAAGCCTCTAACAGTTATTAATATCAATCTACACTAAATTACTACTGCAGAGCTGCAGACGCTTCAGCTTCACATTTTGATAATTGAAAAATCATTTTACTAATTTTTCATGTGATGTCTTTGTGGAACATGATGATAAGCTGAAAATCTTCAGTTTACACTGTCATATTTAAAGATTGCTTTCACTATTTTCTGACATTTTGTGGATAAAAGTATTTTATACTGCTTTTTATAAAATACATTTATATTCCAACATGTATTGTATTGATTTTTATGCTTATGTCTTGGCGGTGGTGTGTTTACAGTCAGTTACCACAGCCTCACACAAATGTTATGTGCTTGTTATGTTATTTTACATGTGAACCAAACAGAGAAAGAAGCTTGTAGCTGTATTTCAGTGACAGTTTGGTTCATTGTGAACCTGCAGAGACAGACGTTTGAATTATTCACACTGCACTTGACCATGAGGTCTGAATATAGCCAAACACCCCACTCTCTGAGGGTCTTTACCCCTCCCCCCTGCTTTGTATCTTTACCTTGCATGCTGGGCTAAATACTTATAAAATACCTGCATGTTGCAGTGATTTGACAGATGCTCCTCACCCTTCAGCGAGCAGCTCCACAGCACCTGGGACACTGGGGGAACGCATCCTGCTTCCGCCACTCTGCAGAGCAGCACAGCATAGATTGCACACAGATGCAATGGCATGTGCGCAGGCATGCAGCTCCACATGCAGGAGACGGAGGATGAGGAGGAAGAGTTAGCGCAACACTAAGAGGAAAATTGCTTCATGTTTCCACATAAACGTCCGTTCCTGATCTGGACATGTAGGGAAACAGGAAGAATTGTTGGAGGTTTATGATCCAACCTGAGACTCAACTCATCGACATTCAACATTTGTCCGTAGCATCCAGCTAAACTTTGTGCTCTGATCAACATCTTTCAGCTCTCAGGAAACATCTTAAGGACTAAATCATCTCATATCTGACAGCTTTAATTTACATCTCAACATGTTTCCAGAGATACTTTAGTTTTCTTTCTTATGTGCTTTTGTTTTGTCTCATTACTTCTGCTCTGGTTCTTTATGTGCTGAATAAATAAACCGTTAACTCTTAACACACACACACACACACACAGACACACAAACCCGTCTTCTGTAATTGGGGGAAACAACTGGGACCAGCAATTTAAGAAAAAACTGAATCCTTTTGTGCACAAAAGGGTTTTCCACTAAACTGTTAAAATGTACACGTATAATATATAATAAACTATAATAAACAGAGACACATTTTTCATTTACCTAACTAATGTGCAACTAGAGATATAAATGTCAAACACATGCAAACATTTCTTCAAATCTTAAAAATATTATGATATAGCTGTAATCATGCATGGACCCAATATTACATCAAAGTGGTTGTTGAATGTCTCAATAATCTGATGCTTTAACAGAGTGTTCAGCTTTATCCTAAAGGTGAGGAACAATTTCAACCACATGAAGTAACATTTAATGTTCATGTAGCTCTAAGATTTGCTGATTAGACTAAACATGAACAAACAATCAGCTCTGAACAGGATGTGTGAACATACTTCTGCTCAAACAGGAAATAATTCTTCAAATAAGCATTAATGATGTTTTTTTATGTATTCCTTCATATTACACACACACACACACACACACACACACACACATACACACACACACACCCACACACCCACACACACACACACACACACACACACACACACACATACACGCACTAGCAGTTCAACTGCAGAGATACACACTGTAAAAAGTGTTGTCTCCTCACAGATGCAGCAAACATGCAGCTCTGCTTTGATTGGTTGTGATGAGGAGGAGCTGTTTCTTATTTGATCCTAATGTGAGAATAAGCCCCACAACCACATGACTGCGCCTGGATGGATGCAGCCTCAGGCGCAATGTAGAGACAAACAAAGGCCTGATGGCGACTGTTGCTCTGCTCCCCGATAATCTAATTAAAGGAGCTTCTGTGCACCACAAAGGAACGATAGAAATATTCGCTGCTACAATAAGTTGAGTTACAGGCTGAGCTGCTTCATATGGACACTGACTTCACTCCATAAACGCTGTCAGTATGAGCAGCAGGAAGTGTTGTTTGTTTTTAGACTCAATTAAAATCACTGCAGCACTAACGCGATCTTTTACTTTTACAAATTCAGAGTGTTGCGAACAATATTTTAGCTATTCACACCTCAAAATGAATGTTGTAGAAAGTTTATGTAACATGTCACACACACCATAAACTCTCCTGTAACTTGCAGCTAAAGTTTTATGAAGGTTATAAATCAATTTAAAAACATAGAAGATAAGAATCTGGATTCTTTTGTGCTTTTAACTGACCACTCCATTCATATAAACTTTTCATATCAACATGTTTTCATCATGTGATGACTTCAGAGTCAGAATCTGTGTTACAAACCCTCCACTGTTGACTTTTTATCCTGGTTGGTAAAATATCTGTACAAGATTTTAAAGCTGCAACTAACAACTATTTATCCAGACCAACAACAGTTCACAACCCAAATATCATCAGTTCACTTTTATAGATATCTAAAGAGATAAGAAAATAATCAAGTTTGAGAAGCTGGAAGCAGAGAATTTAGACATTTTCTAAATCTAAAAATTTGCTATCAAAATAGTTGTCAATTAATGTAATAGGCAACTAATCAATCGGCTGACTGTTGCAGCTCTTGTCCTGATTTGTTGAAGAAATGTTTGCATAATAAGCAAATAAACATGAAACTGTCTCCAGCCTGTTTCTCAACATGAAGACTGTTTTTAACTGAAGACTGATTAATCAGATTTTAATGTTTTATCACTGTTCTTACCCTTGGCCTAGTGTATAACTTCACTCAGTGCCGGAATCAACCTTTCTGGACATTAATGAAACTTCCCAGTGTTTATTCAAGAACTTAAATGAATCCCAAGCATAAATCCACCTGCATGTCTGAAGCCTCAGACACAGTCAAGGGAACCGGGTGATAAATCAGAGAAAGAATAGCTAATGTGGCCTTATACTTCAAAGTTTAATCGTCATGCAAAGAGCCGTCTCTCCTCAGACGACAGTCACAGAGACCGAAGTCCAGACCTTCACTCCTGTACCACATCAATCACAGCGGGCGTTTTTAATTTCCTGTCCTGTAAGATCTCTCTGCTACTGAGATATTAAGGGTCAAGTTTTCTTTGGACACTTCCTAAAGCAGCTGTTTCTCACATCAACTACAGTGTTGAAACAGCTTCTGACTGATCTATACAGATCAGGCTTGGTTCTTTACAGAAACACTTTAGATTTTATATTCATCTAAAGGAGAATGAAGATGTTTTCTTCTCTTCACTAGTTAATAATGCAGCTAGCGACATACAGTTAGTAATTCAATTCCAAATAATTGAATTACTAACTGTATGTCGCTAGCTGCATTATCCCTGACAAACCTGATCCCTCTCATCAATCAAAATAAACCCGAGCACCCTACGATGAACCTGATCACCTTAACAATGAACCCGATCACCTTAATTATAAACCTCATCACCTTCACAGTGACCCCAGTTACTTATAAAGAACCCAACCACATTCACAATGAACCCGATCACCTTCACAATGAACCCAACCTTAATGGTAAACTGCTCAGTTTCATGATGACCCCAATCACATTCATGATGAAATAATTGGCTTTACAATGAACCCGATCACCTTCACGATGAACCTGATCACTTTCATAATGAACCTAATCAACTTTATGATGAACCTGATCACCTTCATTACTTCTCTTTCCTCTGTGTGAGGCTGTGGTTCCATCTGTAACCCCTCCCCCTAAAATCTGCTTTTATAGACTCATCTTCATGTTTATGATTCTATGAGCCTTGTTTATGCATTACCTATTGTTGATTTATGTTTTGAGCAATTGTTTCTGAATACAGAGTTTTCACAGCAGAGAAACCACAGATGAAACATTGAGGAAAGAAGAATAACTGGATGAGTTAGTTCAGAGAAGTCATTTTCTGCTCTACTACTACTACTACTTAATCCTACAGGTGCTGGTGTTAGGACGATCTGAAGACCATGTACACTGGCTACATTGATGTGAGAGTTACTTGAAACTGCTGGTGTATTTTGATCCTCAGCAGACAACCAGAAGAATATTTACACTCATTCTTGAGAATTGGGATAAAACCTTTACAATTTCAATTATGTGGTAAAAGAATTAATTATGAGTTAAGAGTCAACAGATCAAAGTTTCAGCTATTAGACCTCTCAGTGATTTAGTTTGTTCTGAAATGGCATTTTTTGTGTGCTGACTGACAGCGAAGCAGAAACAAGGATGCAAATGGAAAATTTGATAAGACTGAGTCAAACTGCTTGAATTTAAACATTATGTTCTAAAGCAACTTTGCATTGAGTGAAATTTGTGTTCTGTCAATCTGCAGAGATCAGTGGTGCAGGTCAGGCTAATGTTGTCCCTGATGATCCTGATGTCCCTCCTATATGCCCCTGACATCTATGATATCTCTGATGACCCTCCAAGCTGCAGGATGCTCAACTGAAGATTAACGCATCACTTCTCCGTGCTGTTGTTTTTCTGCAGTATCAGCTCAACAGGTTCTCTGCTCTGTTGCCTGTTGTTTCCCAAGATTACACTTACACTACTCAGAGCATAGTGAAGCACTCAAAGAGGCTCAGGATCACAGACACCTTATCCCTAAATCCAAAAAATAAGTTGATGCCTCATTCACACACACATCATCAGTTTCAATCAGAGCAGAATAACATTAAGGTTAGAATGTTCTCTCCAGTTTGGGGTATACCCTTAATGTAAACCCCCTACTACTACTATCCTACTACTACTATCCTCCACTTCACATGTTACAGCAACAATTACAAGTAGAAACAATAAAAACTTTAAAATAATCGCTAATGTCAGAGGTGTTTTATTGGCATTTAGCTATCGTTTAAGGCATGTCAAATTATTTATATTATTGACTCAGAAATTAAGTTATTTTACGATAATCAAGTATGTGTAACTAAATAAGGGTTAAGGTTAGGGTTTAGTTTTTATTTCAGTTGTTTTGGTTAGTTTTAGTTGAGTTTTTATTAGTTAACTTTTATTTGCTTTGTTAAATGGGGCATTTAGGGCAAGTTTAATGTCAGGAAAATGATTGTGTAGTAAAATATTTTCCACATAGGTTAGTTTAGTTTAGTTTCTGTTTTAGTTTTTTTTTTGTAAAGTTTTCATTTGATTTCATTTTGATCTTTTTTTTCCACTTCTTTCAGAATATTCAAAGTAGGAGCTGGGGATATTGAACATTGAATATTGTGATATTGATTTAATCACAAGAGAAATAGCTTAACAAAAAACAACAGCAATATAAATGTGTTATATGTCACACTTCCAGTTGGGTTTTCTGCAACTTGGAGAGTTAAGTAAGAGTTTATGGATCGCATGTGCTGATGTTGTGATGTGTTTATGGTGTCAAAACGGCAGGACGACTGTCAGGTAATAACCACAACACAACTCAGACTCCACGTGTCTCCAATGTCATGGATGTATGGAGCTTGTTCTGCTTTATGTTGGAGTGAGAGAGCGGAGTGGTACATTTCATCCGCCGCTGTAATGACATAAACATCAATCTGTCTGAACTGCTGCTTAAATGACTGTGTAACCTTTACAGCTCTGTTAAAGAAAGATGTATAATTCCTGCATAAAAAAGAGCTGTGAGGTGATAAAGAGGAGTTTGTAGCTGAGGCACTTTACTGGACTCGCAGTGCTTTTTATGCCCGGTCAGGAAGTCGCACCCCGAGAGTCACTTTGTGAAAGACTCACTGATATTTCTTGTTTTAACAGGCGTGTTAAGATATTCACAGAGTTTTAACAGATTTAAAAATCACTGGGAACAACAACAGATAGAGAGCCATTACAAGCAGAATAAAGCCTTTATTACCCACTGACATTCCCCACATAATGGAAATATTTTACAACGCCTCCCATTTATGGACCTCTACCTATTATAAATTATATTATGCAAGAAACACCATCATGACCGTTGGCATTAACTACCTTATATTAAATAGGTTCCCGCAGGGAAGGATTCACTGACTATACATAGCCTGGAACTAAATTCAATCTGCCGCCTTGTTTATTGCCACATTTTTATTATCTCATAAGCATATGTTAGAACGGCTACAGATGATGAAGCTAGCTTCTGGGAAAAGTGATCAATAGCCCTGTTTCTCCTTTTTTTAAAGCTCTCTTAATAACAGGCAAACTGTTTGTGACCTGGAATCACATTGGTACCAGAAGCTAAAAGCAGCTAACAGCTAGCAGCTAGCAGCAGCAACAGCTAGCTAACAGCTGATATCAGTAGCTAGCCCACAGTAGCATGACTGAATGTGCAAAGCTTCCATTTTGTTATTGCAGGTTTTAGCAGGAAAATATAAAACTGTTTGGAAGGCTTTTGCCTCAAAGCCTTCACACAGAGCTGAACTCTGAAGGAATGCTTGATGCAGCTTCCTCATTCTGTTTTTGGGGGACAGTGTTTGTGCAGCTCTCAGCCGTGGGGAGGAGGGCACGGTTAGGGACAGCAGCTGTGCAGGCCTTTGTGAGCCTCATGACATGCATGACCTGTCTGAAAACTCCAGGTAAGCAGAAACACAGTAGGATGTTGCCCTCTTGATCGCCTGATACCTTCTGTTACACCCCTGTGTCACGCTTCATCTGTAGAAAGTGCTTTGTTTGACATTGGTAGAAGAGCCTGTAATAAAAACTGAATGGCTAAAATTCTAAATATATATATATATATAAAAATATTATTTACGTAATGTGCTGTTTAGTCTATATCTTCTGCATAGCTTGTCTGTTTTTAACAGAAGAAATGAGATGTTATAACCTGGGGTTAATATTTGCAACCTTAAACTTCACTGAGATTGTTTGTGCTATTTATATGATAAAATTAAAAAAAAAGGCTCACAAAGGATTAGATGCTTTTGTATGGAAATAATCTTCTCTTCAGGTTTAAAACCTCACTCTGTTTCAGTATAAATGACTCAAGCAGAAACATATGGGTCAAACGGACCAAAGACAGATGTAGTTTAACCTACAGAAGTCAATCAGCTTAGTGAGAGATCAGGAGAAACAGAACAGCTCTCAGTGGAAGTAGGAGTCGGGAAGGAGCCATTATAGAGAGACAGGAAGGAGTCATGAAGGACTGGTGAAGGGAGTCATGAAGAATCATGAAGGACACATAAAGGAGTCCTGAAAGAGTCATCAAGGATTCATGAAAGGAGAGTTGAAGGAGTTAGGGAGGAGTCATAAAGGAGAAAGCAGTGATGAAGGAGTCATGAAAGGGGTGTTGAAAGAGTCATAAAAGAGCATTGAAGTAGTGGTGAAGGAATTATATGGGAGGAATGAGTGTTAACAAAGACATGAAGTAGTAGTGAAGGAGGAAGGAGCCTTGAAGGAGAAAGGAGTGATGAAGGAGTGTTAAAGGAGGTAAGAAGGAGTCGTGAAGAAGGAAGCAGTGATGAAGGAGTCGTGAAGGATTCACAAAGGTATGGTAAAGGTGTGCTGATGGAGTTGTGAAGGAGTTATAAAGGAGTCATAAAGGAGGAAGGAGTCATGAAGGAGTGCTAAAGAAGTTCTGAAGATGTGTTGAAGGAGTTATGAAGGAGCCATTAAGTGGTGGCGAAGAAGGAAGAATTCATAAAAAAATTGTTGAAGGAGTGATAAGGGGGGTGAAGGAGAAAGAAGTGTTGAAGAAGGAGTGCTGAAAGAGATGTGAAGGAATCCTAAAGGAATATAGAAGGAGTGGTGAAGGAGAAAGGAGTGATGAAGGAGTGGTGAAGGGGTCGTGAAGAAGTCACGAAGATATAGTGAAGGAGGAAGAAGTCATAAAAAAGTATTGAAGAAGCCATGAAGGAGGCTTGAAGAAGTCATGAAGGAGTGGTGAAGGAGAAAGGGGTGATGATGAGGAAGGAGTGATGAAGGAGCGATGAAGGAGTGTTGCAGGAGTTGTGAAGGAGTCATTAGGGACTGGTGAAGGAGTAAAGAGTGTTAAAGGAGCCATGAAGAAGTGTTGAAGGAGTTGAGAATGTTATACAGAATCATAAAGTAAAATTTTAATCGTAATATATCAAATCAAAGACAAAGATGAACCTCTGCTCCTCCGCATCAAGAGGAGCTAGATAAAGTGGTCCGGGTATCTTGTGAGGAGCCTCCATGACACCTCTCTGAGGTATTCCAGTGTGTGAGTGTTAAAGGAGCCATGAAGAAGTGTTAAAGGAGTTGAGAAGGACCAATAAGGGAATGGTCAAGGAGTGGTGAAGAAGTCATGAATGAGTGGCAAACCAGAGCAGCGCGGAACACATTTTAAAAGGTCACTGGAGATGCAGACTGAAAATTCTGTCTCACAGAATTTTTGACATATCAATTTATGAAAACATCTCTGTAATCTAGGTTACACTTCAGAGAAAACCTGTGTCTAGCGGCCTGCCTCCAGTGGCCTGCCTCCAGCAGCTTGTCTCCAGCAGCCTGTCTCCCATGGCCAGCTTCTCTCGGCCTGTCCTCACTACAGATTGCATTAGAAATAAAAGTGGAACAGCAACAGGATGAAGAAGACCATGCTAACCGGGCAGCCTCCATTCTTGTTCCACAATTTAGCGGATGGTGTTTTTTCTGAGCAAATGGGAGACCTTTTGTGACAAAGAAAGGCAGCTGATGAACAGGGCAGGGATGCTGCTGGTGTGTCTGCCTGGTGATGTTATGATGCTGGTATTGACAGACATATTTCCCAGCATGCCATGTCACGATGGGATCATGGCACATGATTACGGGGGGATCAACATGATCGGCTGTTGCCGATTTCACTGACATCTGTCGCTGAGGTGACACAAGCTGTGATGAGGATTGACCCAGACATCAAATCTTGAGCTTTTGAGCTGCGAGGTCGAGCTCCTTCTACTCGGAAGTGTTTCCTATGCTGATTTAAACAGAGAGAGAGCCATCTGTGGCACACAATGGCCCAGAAGAGATGGAACATTCTGCATTCACAGGAACTGCAGCATCTTAAAAAAAACTTAAGCACAATAACTCAATGAGGTTGATTATGTGCAGACATCTGAATGATTATCTTTTCATTTCATCATTTTGCAGCTGGACTAGAAAACTGTCATTGATTGATTTTACAAGGTATTACTTCTTTTTAGCGTAATTGGGGTAAAGGTGCAGTGCATCCAATTTATAAGAATCTATAAATATGCCATTTTTCTTTTTCTTTTAATATTTCCCTTTCTTTAAATCAAGTCCAATCTCAGTATTCCTACTTCAAGTTTCCACATGACAACTGTAAAAGTTGCAGACTGGACCAGGATTGGCTCTAACACGTTATTGATTTCACAAATTATGTATGTAAACCCACCCCCTTGAAATTAGACACGTCTTACTTTTTAGCAGATGAAGCGGAAAACAAACTACAGACATCATCCTACAGTGATTATTAAAATGAAAGGAAAGATCCTGTATTAAACTAATATCTGTCCAAATCCAAATTATCTAAGGAAAGTAATTGCATGGTAGTTACTTCTCATAACAATGAGATAAGGATTAATGAATTCATTAAATGCAGTACACCTTCTAAACAACAATTATGGCTGTAGTGAATCATTTTATATCTGTGATTTAATGATTGAGTCTCACTTTCACGTATGCTGAAGAAAGAAAGAAAATCCCCCTTTTTCTCATAGAGTTTCCTGACTGGGCTGTTCCAGGAAGAGATCCAAGCTCTGACCACAACAAAAACTATTGTTGTTATTGCTCTGAAATAATTCAATCGAACCAAAAACTTCTATCCGTGATTCAGCCATGAATAACAGGGTCTAAATAACAGCATTATTTTTTTTGTCAGAAATAATCTAAAAGATGACTCCTCCCTACGATAAGAAATAGATAAAACAATGTTATACAGAATCATAAAGTAAAATTTTAATCGTAATATATCAAATCAAAGACAAAGATGAACCTCTGCTCCTCCGCATCAAGAGGAGCTAGATAAAGTGGTCCGGGTATCTTGTGAGGAGCCTCCATGACACCTCTCTGAGGTATTCCAGGCATGTCCCTTTAGGAGGAAGACATAGGACACATTAGAGGGTCTTGACTGGCCTGGGAACACCTTGGGTTTCCTTTAGAATAGCTGGACCAAGTGGGCAGGAAGAGGAAAGTCTGGGCTTCCCTGCTGGGGTTCAACAAGGTTCTGTGCTCGAACCAATACTTCTCACTCTCTATATGCCCTCATTGGGTAGAATCATTAGGAAACACTCTATTAATTTCCACTGTTATGCAGACGATACACAACTGTATCTATCAATTAAGCCAAATGAAACCAATCACCTAGTTAAACTTCGGGCTTGTCCTAAGGATATAAAATCCTGGATGACCTACAATTTTCTTCTACTAAATTCAGACAAAACAGAAATCATTGTACTCCTGAGGACCTCAATATCCAGTAATATAGCAATCCTGGATCACATCTCCCTGGCCTCTAGCTCCACTGTGAAAAACCTGGGAGTCATTTGAGACCAAGATTTGTCATTCTCTGCCCACATTAAACATATTTCTAGGACTGCCTTCATTCACCAACGCTACACAGCAAAGGTCAGACACTTCCTATCTCTGAAAGATGCGGAAAAACTGCATTTGTTACTTCCAGGCTTGACTACTGCAATTCTTTACTGTCCGGTTGCAACAAAAAGTCTCTAAGGACTCTCCAGCTGATCCAGAATGCAGCTGCACGTTTATTAACTGGCACTAGAAGATGGGAGCATATCTCACCTGTATTAGCCTCTTTACACTGGCTTCCCTTTTAAAATCTCGAATAGAATTCAAAATCCTGCTCCTCACCTATAAAGCGCCCAACGGTCAGGCGCCATCCTACCTTAGGGATCTCTTAGTCCCATATCACCCAGCGAGAGGATTACGTTCCCAATATGCAGGCTTTTGGAGGTTCCCAGAATTTCTAAAATTAAAACGGGAGACAGAGCCTTCAACTTCCAGGCTCCTCTACTGTGGAATCATCTTCCAGTCTCAGTCCGGGGGGTAGACACCCTTCCTATATTTAAGAATAGGTTAAAAACGTTCCTGTTCAAAGAAGCGTATAGTTAGGGCTGGCCCTGGCTGGCCTAGTCATAGTTATGCTGCGATAGGTTAGAGGAGGAGAAAATGGCATTTCTCGGTTGTCCTTCTTTCTTAGGCGGGCTTCGCCTGCATCCACAGGGAAACAGCTTGATCCGGGGGGTAACCAAAGAGGGGGAAGAAATGTCTTGTTCAGCGAGGATTTCTTCTTCAGGCCTTCTAGAAATCCGCATGTTGTACACTTGTACAAGCGGCTACTCGTGGAGCAGGTGGAAAGAAAGAGGGTATTTTCTTCTTATCTTCTCGCTTTGCTGCTGGACTGGAAAAAGCAGCCTCCTGTCGTTGTACTCTGCAGCAACACTGGAAAGCATAGATTTTGCTCCCTATCTTCCTGTTAGCTGCGAGACAGAAAGCATTGTATTCTGTTTTCTCCATACCCTGCCCAGTGGCGACACTATGGCCAAATGGAGTTTGCTTTTGGGGACCCCAATGGGAACCCCTGTGATGTATCCTGCTTTATTATGGAAAACTACTCTGAGTAGTACTTTAAGATTATTCAAGGTTTCATCGTGTCTGGAGTGTCCCTGTTGTGAAGAAATATATTATATATATATACTGCCTGAACTATTGTATTTGTTTCAAAACGTCTCACTTCCTTTTTCCAGATGATCTGTTCAATCAACTAAAATTAAAACTAAAACTGTTAGTTTGATTTTTGTGGAATAATAGATGACCTCAGACACGACTGTCACTACTGTACTTTTCCTTTGACAGGGGCACTTAAACTTCTTATCTGTGTGTGGTATGATTGGGCAGCACAAATCTTCACATTGCTGCGCTCCTCTATGGAAACAAATTGAGGAATTGCAGCTGTTTACCCCTGCCTACATAACTGTACTCAGCAAACATGAAAATTCTTTAAAAAAATACAAAATACTCAGCTGTATATAAACATGATTGTAGTGTAGCATCAAGTTAGAAACCCTCAGAGAAACTCTGGATTCAGCTGAAATGAAGATTTTTCATATGACAATAAATAAATACTAGAAATAATGGATGAAAAACTTTTTAAAGAAATGAATCAAAGATTCCAATCTACAATCAGTCTTTAAATCATTGATCCACTGCCTGTTTATTGATTGAAGGACTGAGTGATGCGGAACCTGTATCTATAGTTATGATTAAGCATCAAACATGATTACAATTTACACATTAATCTTTTCAGCCCGTTTGCACAAATCATGAAGATTTAATCAGCATACATGCTTGGACAATACATGCCAAACAGCCCAAAACGTTAATAAAAAGTGCCACTGACAGGATTATTTCCTTAGTAAATAAACTGATTTTAATGGATTCAAAAAACCTTAGTCTTAAGTTTGTATTTTATCACATGTCTGTAATAATTATTAGGTGTTAAAATTGCAGATTTTTCACAGTGTATCAGCTCAGTGACGAATATAATGCCTACTGTAAGATTGAAGCTTGTTTGTGATTGTTTATTGTGTATATGACCAGTCATCTACATGAATAATGTTGCCCACTTTACCAACAGAAGTGTTTATGACAGATTAGAGGCCAGCATCCAACTGCATTTTCATTCCAGTTATTTTTGTTTTAATGTATGTGTAAATCAATTAATTCTGTCATAAAAGGCCACCATAAACTGTGTGCAGAAGTTAATGAGTCCGGCATTACCACATCATTACACCAGCTGGCATAATGGAGCATGTGTTGTTTGTCATAATATATGCTGCATATATTATGACAGTATCCAACAGTCATAAATTGTTAGACTATCTCAATCACACACAGTCGGCTCACTGTTGTGTTAATTTAAATGTTTCTTTTAATTTTTTTTTAATTTTTTTAATTGTTATTGTTAATTTCTTTTTAACTTCTTTCAATGCTGCTGTAGCACTGTGAATTTCCCCACTGTGGGGCAATAAAGGAGCTATCTATCTATCTATCTATCTATCTATTGGTAAGTTTTGTTTTTTGTTTCATGACAAAGACAATTTTTTTCCCCTGAAATGAGGATTCAAACAGGTCAGGAGGCTAAAACCTGTAAAAGAAGGATGCACCACCTTATTTTTTTTTAATAATGTTGTATTGTTTGAAACCTGCAGGTTTGTTTCCTGCTTTGTGTGACTCTAGCTGCAGCCTCAGAACAGGCTGTTTTAGCTTCTATGTCTTTAAAGTCTGCTTTCTTCTGATCATTTGACACCTCGAAGATTTCCCTCAGCAGACTTTCACCAGCTATATACACAATAATCCAGATTGAACAAATTTCTCTTGCTCTTTACTCAAATAGAATAAACTTCTCTAAAACAGCTGAACATGTCCAAGTTCAAATTCACATCAACCATAGCACAACGTCAACACAGGTTAAAAAAATGCAGCACAGGGTTAGAAATGTGGCTTCATCCATCGCCTCATAAGCAGTCTGCAGCACAGTTAGGGGGTGGAGCCCGCCTGTCTCAAGGTCACTGGGCCCTTCACCGCTGTGGCATGATGGGTAGCTCCTGCTGGTGCCAGCAGCCTATCAGCTAGAATCTGCCCAGGTTCCCCTGGCCTCCATTACCTTGACTGAAAGGACGGGGGAGCAGGGAGGGCGCCAGCGCCCCCCTGCCGCTCAGTAACTGCTACCAAATGGTGCCTCGCCTCTGGGGTCCTGACCTGCGAGTGGGCAGAGTCCCAGGACACTTCAGAGAGGACCTGTAGGACAGGCAGACAGCTGTCTTCTGTCAGTGGCCTGAGGACCTTGGACATCATCTCTCTTATCTTCCTCAACAATCATAAAGAACAGATTCAGCAGCAGGAGATGCAGGATGCTTTAGCTTGTTAGATATCAGAATGAGAAGGAACTTATTTCTATACTGAGACTGCACAGGAAGCTGACATGCATTGTTTCCTACACATACATGAGTGAAGTGAGAAGTGAGTGGCACCTTTTGAATACTAATGTTCAACAATGCAATTCAGTGAAGTCACATTGGGGACATCGCACTGATGAAAGTGAGGTGGAGGTAGGAATAATGCAAAAAAGGTAAAAAAAAAAAAAAAAAAAGAAGGAAAATACTAATCAGCAGTAAATGTAAATTGTCATTAGTTTTAAAAACACCAGATTTCATTTTTGCACTGATTTGTGTTCACCTTGTTTATAATATCACAGTGAACTGAAATAAATTGAATTAAGCATGTGTTAGTGAATGTTTATGTAAAGATGCTATCACCTTAAACAAAGATCAAAAACTGGCTACACATATAGACCTGAAAACTGTTCCCTCCCACTTCTGTCAGGCAGATGTCAACATCTGACTGATGTCAACATCTGTCTGATTTGAATTTCAAATTACTAAACAAATTCATTCAAGAGATTACAGTTCATCCTGAGGGCACAGAAAATGTCTAGAAGTCATATGAATCCATCCAGTATTTTGCTGACGAATGCTGTGGATGTGAAGGAGTAGTCAGAGTTAAAAAACAGCCTCTGGAAACCAGGAGTGAATCTGTTTACAGTTCTGTAGATGTCAAAACATTTTACAGGATTAAAAATTTTGACTTTGACCAATAAAAGTCACTCCTGCCTGTGGCTGTTTGAGATACTTTAGTGAGGATCAGCTGCTCACAGATTAACAATCACAGATTAAACTAAACAAATAAATGAGTTACGCAAACAGACTGAAGACTGAGGGATAGTTTCTGTAGAAGAGAAAGATTTCCCCTGAATAAGTAAAGGTTAAAAATGTGAGCTCTGGAGTGGCAATCTGAACAAAAAATTGTCTTTAAAAAATAAAAATTAATTCTCTTTAATTTTCTATAGGCTCTGATCATTTTAACGAGTTTAAGGAATAGTAGGAAGATAAGCTGTGATTCTACTTCCCCTGCCTCTGCCTTTGAAGCTTTGAGGAAAATGTTATATGGATCTTGATGGGGAGAAGCTGCATAATTAATTTGTATATTCTAGCATGACAGATGTTTGATTTTGGCCATAAAAGTTATTAATAAGAGAGTGGAGGAAGAGGCAGATTGATGGAAGATTATTTATGAAGACTCCTCATCGAGCAATTTGGAGGTGCCGGTGATGGTGGTGGTGGTTGTGGTGTGTGTGTGTGTGTATGTGTGTGTGTGTGTGTCCCAGCTGTTAGCTTAGCTACTTCCACTGATGACCAAACATTTGTTTTAATGTCCCAGAAGGTAACAGTTTAAAACAAACACACACAGAGACAAACTGTTTCTAGACATTTCATAAATTGAAGCTTGACTATGTAACGATGGAAGGTGAAGGGTAGGCAAAAGTAGCCTTAATCTATGGCTCTTTACCATTGTTCAGAATCTAGTTTCAGGATTGTCTCGTCTTGTGCACCTGTGCACATGTAAAATGCATAGGATAGTAAGAAACGCAATTTCAATTCCTTTTTATGTCAAGGACATGTGAATAAAATGGACTCTGACTTTGACTTTGTACATAGGCGACGAAGGTACAACATGCTCCTCTGATTGGTCCAGAAGGACCAGAGCACCTGAGTATACCTGAGGACTGTAAACACACAGAATCATCAGTGTCAGGTGTTGAAGGTGGCTTCAAACTGTTCAATCCACGTACAGAGAAACCTCAGTAGAGTGAGGTAAACAGGATATAAAACTGTATGTTCAAAAACAGCTGGTGAAGACAAACACCAACTGCAATAAATCTATAGAACAACAGAAACATGCAGAATATAAAGACAGTTTCAACAAAACTTTCGGAACAAACAGGTGGAGAAAAAAAACAGGTGCCTGCTCCAATGGACCCAGCCTCGCCTCTGCCGCCTTGTGCTCGGTCTCCTGTCGTCTCCTCCCTGCCCTGCCGCCTTCAGTCAGAGTCTACTTCATCGCTCCTGGCCAGCTAGCCCTTTCACCAGCTTCAGAGCAAATAAAGACTTTTGTTTTTTCACACACCTCTGTCTCCATGTCTGCTCTGTGGTTCAGACCACGTCCCTATATACAGTATATATATATATATATATATATATATATAGCTGCTGTAGTATTTGATATACAGCAGTGGTGGTGGGTATGAGTACTTGTTGCTTTGCACCACCATTATCCCAATAATGATAAATGTGAAAAACAACTGAACTTTTTAAAACCTCACATTAACTGATAGTTACTGAAGGCAAAAAGGCTGCAAATGAAAGGAAAAACCTTTTTTTCAGTTTTTGATTGCTTTCATTGTTTTAGACCCTACCCTTAAATAACATTGTTTTCAAGTTACTCAAGTACTTTAGAATAAGTAAGTACTCAACTATTAAAATAATTTTAAAGGCTCACCTTGAGAACAAGATACAGATGAAAAACATAAGAATGTAAAAAAAAGTAGGTATTTGAGCTAAATTCACAGAATCATTAATCAAATAGCACTTTGGGAACCATCAGGATATTGTGTGAATGTTGCTGCTGCTCCCTGAGATGAGCTGCAGCATGCCTGAAAAAAAACAAATATGAAATGAAGTTGCATGAGTGTCAGTAAAAGAAAAAAACGATGAAGAGATGGAGAGAAAGAGAAAGAAAATAATTAGTTAGGGCTCAGTGTTTTGCAACATCAGGGAGGGAACAATTTATGCCTTAATCTAGGCCCAAACTTCCGCTTTTCTTTTTTCTCTTTTTATTACAAAGCTGTGCGGCCTCAGAAGATAATAATGACGTGAAATGGATGCCAAACACTGAGGACAGGGAGTGAATGTAATTTCCTCAATGTGGACATAAATCTCACACAGAGGCTGTTACTAAATAATTTAGAAATTCACTCTGCTGCTTTGATTGAAGCAGTCACAGTACATCAGTGGCCTGGAGCTGCACAGAATGTTGGTGCAGGTGATGCTGAAGCACCGAGGCCCAGATTAGTCAACTGGGATTAAAAAAAAAAAGCTGTGATAGTGGAGCTGGGAGGCTGAGCCCCCCTTTCCTGTAATGTATATATATATATATATATATATATATATATATATATATATATATATATATATATATATATATATATATATGCTGTTTGACAACAATGGGGTCCTGTTTCATGTAGCTGTAAAGTCTATGGGTTTACATTAATTCAGACATCAGCAGGCTGAGGATTATAGGAATTACATATTATCTAAATAGAGGTGGGGAGGAAGGAAGAGATGGGCGATTTGGACAGATTAGTCCCACAGCTGAAGTTTTACAGCTGTACTGATGTGTGATGTTAACATCTTCAATTGTCTCCTCCTAAGAGACAATTTGCTGTTATGTGTGATTTATTGAAAGACACTTAACTCAGACTTGGTCTATAAAGAGGAATCTATTTTTACTTTATACTCACATTTGTAGGGCGACATGGTGGAGCAGTGGGTAGCGCTGTTGCCTCACAGCAAGAAGGTCGCAGGTTCAAGACCTCCTTGGTCCTGGGTCTGGGACCTTTCTGTGTGGAGTTTGCATGTTCTCCCCGTGTCTGCGTGGGTTTTCACCGGGTACTCCGGCTTCCTCCCACAGTCCAAAAACATGCTCAGGTTAATTGGCAACTCTAAATTGCCCGTAGGTGTGAGTGTGTGAGTAAATGGTGTGTGTGCCCCACGATTGGCTGGCGACCATCTGGGGTGTATCCCTGCCTCTCGCCGTAACGCGCTGGGATAGGCTCCAGCAGACCCCTGCGACCCTAATGAGGAATAAGCAGGTATAGAAAATGACTGACTGACTGACTCACATTTGTTTTTCTTGATGGCATTTCTTTTAAATTTTTATATATATATATATATAATTTATATATATATATATATTTTATATATCATATTTACATATTTGCATGTATTCTGTCTATATGTCTAACGCTCCATAACATACACTGACTGTTGCATAAGAAAAACTGATAAAAACTAAAAAAAAAGATTCTGAGAAAGAAATTCTGCAAAGCTTTGTTATTTTTCTGAAAAAACAAACAAGCATTATTTTAGGATTTGAAAATTTCCCACAAATCTCTTCAAATTAAGTTTGTGTTTATGGATATTTATAGCCACTTTTAATTCATTTCATTGTCAAGCTCAGTGGTTCTCAAACTGTTTTGCAGTATAGTTTTACTGTAATTTCATTTTTAGCATAATGACAGAATGTCATAGTGTCCATACAGTTTCTGTAATAAACTAATATAGTCCATAGTCTATTTAATAGTGAATCTCAGTTCATTTAATTCTGGTTCAGTTGCAACAATTACTCAAACAAGGTTGATTGATTGATTGATTGATTGATTGATTGATTGATTGATTGATTGATCGATCGATTGATCGATTGATCGATCGATCGATTGATTGATCGATCATCTTTCATTCAGGTTACAGAAGTCGGTGTTTCACAATGACTCACACGTATGAGGTGAAGTCATCAGCTGCATGTGTGTGTGTGTGTGTGTGTCAGTGTCAACCATGCTGTCAAATTTCTTAAATCCAAAAGTCTTTTTCTAATTGAATACCTTCTTTGTGTAATCAAACCACTAAAATGTAAAGATCAAACTTTGATCAATATGCAGGTACATTCAGGTATATTCTGGTGTATTCCGGTATACTCAATCATATTCAGGTATGCTCCTATGTTTAGGAACATCCAGTTTCTGGAAAAGATTATTTTCCTGTAACTATGCAGATGTGCCTGTTTAATGGTTAATCCATATACATTAATTACAAAGCAGTAAATTAACTCGAACACAAGACAACGTGAATTGAATCTTTCTCTTTGTTGAAGGATAAATAGAGATGAAATATAAAGAAGAAATAGGAAAACTGATCATAAAGGAATACATTTGCATACTAATTAAAGCAGCCTAATAATCACTCTAGTATTCTAGGGAAACTTCTCCACTCCATTTTTCTCTTTTCTAACTTTTCTCCTAAACTCAGCATTCATTGTGATTCCCAGCACACCTTCACACAGGGTTAAACATCCTCTCAATCTGTTAATTGCAAGACTTTATAATTCAAAGGAAGGGATTTAAAAGACCTGCTATAAATCAAATACTGTAACTACTCACACGGTTTTAATGAATTCCTCCCCGTGACATTGCAGGTACCTGAAGTCACCACACTCATCACTACAAAAATCCTCATTTAAAGGTGATCTATGCTCAAACAAATCATGTCCAAACTCAGGTCTGCAGCACGACGAAGATTAAAACATCTCACACATTAACATTTGTGAAGCAGCACCACATGGTCCCTTTAGAGGAAACACCCAGAAACACCTGGAAACACAGAGCCTGTCTCAGCTGAAGCACCAAAGCAAACAGCAGATGCACTGATTGGGTAACATGAAGCAGGCAAAATCATCTATTCCTCATTTATCTGTAACTGCAGTGACACAGCAGGACACATGATGGAAGAAAAATACAGGGTTGAACCAGCCTCATTTTCGGTGCTGTTTGTCTCTCATGATGATGCTCATTCTGCAGCTGGTAGCCGGCTGTCAAAACATTCTGAGTGGAAGTTAGACTCAGATTATTGTTTGTATATCAGACAGAAGAGGATTTAATGAAGTATTTTGACAGAAATCATTTGAATACACAAACCACCACTATATGGATATTTTTAAGAATAAAATGTCCAAATTCTCTGGTTCCAGCTTCTCTATATAATAATAATAATAATAATAATAATAATAATAATAATAATAATAATAATAATAATAATAATAATAATAATAATAATAATAATAATAATAATAATAATAATAATAATAATAATAATAATAATAATAATAATAACAAGTGATGATCTTTGGGACTCTTGGCCTGGACAAAAAATGAAATAAATCTTCAGCTTTGGGAAAGAGGGATAGACAGTTTACAGCATTCTAAAAAAAAAATTAAATTAAAAAAAAGAATAACAGTTTCAATAATCAATGGATTAATCCACTATCAGAAAAGTCATTAATCAGCCCTAAATCACTAACAAGAGTCACATCATTAGCCATGAAGTTAAAAAAGCCAAACAAACTGAACTAAAGGAGAAAATGCTGCACAGTCAAAAGAAAGCTGCTTAATAGAAAATGAGGAGCACATCACATCAGTGACTCTCTACAGAACAGACATGAGAGAATCATAATACTATGAATAGAAGTATAATTAAGTAAAGTATACATGGCATTTGAATGGGCTGTTAATCAGGCTGTACTGTTCTAATACTCAATACTTTAATCCCCAGGAGCTGAAAGTGAATACACCATAATTACACTTTCACATGTGACTTTCTAATGTGACTGAATGGTTTCAGAAATATGTCATTGATGACTGCTGATGCATTATAATTACAGATTCCTCTATCCTGTCTAAGCTTTTCTATCCATCCCAGGCTGAACACAAAAGCCAACGTATTACCCCATGAGGGCAGTAAGCCACTGCAGCACTCCCATTACAACAGATTTAAAAGGGTTACAGAACCTTTATCTGCCCAGTTAAGAACATATAGAGCTCACAGCTTCCACCGGAGAGCAGGGAGGAGACACTCAGACAATGCACTAACCATAAATCTATAATAGCCTTTAGGATTAAAGAATATGCTCTCTGAGTTTAATTACATATTTCTTGTGAGAGGTTTATCCACCAGGATGAGGCTGAGACACTCTGCTGCTGCTGGAGGCTGCAGATGAGGGACAGACGGCCAGAAAATTAACACCAGGATTTATTTAATCTCAAATAGTGAAAGTTTCCTTGCCGTAATGAATCCACGCCATTGACGTGTGGAGACAGTGAGGGTACAGCCTATATATCTTAATACAGATGGTAAACACACGTGTGTGTGCGTGTGTGTGTGTGTGTGTGTGTGTGTGTGTGTGTGTGCGTGTTTACTGGTATTTACTCACAGTCCCTGTATTAATGGAATAAGGATTCCACATGTGAATAAAGATCATTAATGATTTTAAATTTTATTGTTTAAAACACAAGCTCCATAGTAATTTATCCTATTACATATATATGTATATATATGCTGCTCATTACATATAATAAACAGTTGGTGTTTTTATTCAGTTTTTTTTTTTGTTTTAAGTAGTTGGTAGTAGGCCTGCTACTATTCTGATATCTGATGAGTTACTAATTACTAATCAATTAATGACTAATCATTGTAGGTCTAGCCTATGACTTCATGACTGACATTATTTCTTGTTACAGAAACAAAACCCGAAATTCAGTATTTGTTATTATCTAAAACTTCAACAACCAATTGAATTTTTTTTTTAAATCCATAGTTCCAGGCCTGATCAGCATGAGTAAAAATACAAACCA
The DNA here is from genome assembly GCA_036785175.1 of Eupleurogrammus muticus. NCBI lineage: Eukaryota > Metazoa > Chordata > Actinopteri > Scombriformes > Trichiuridae > Eupleurogrammus > Eupleurogrammus muticus. Next base: position 7,488,032 of record JAYKQN010000025.1, on the reverse strand, counting down.
AGAAAGTTTTATCCATTTCCATAGCAGAATTTTAAGGTTAATTTTTTTTCTTTATGAGCCTATACAGACAAATTATAAAAGTTAAACAGAAACTTTTCTGTTGTGAATAAACAAACAACACAAACAAACAGAGACTTTTCTGTTCTTTTTTTTATTCTTTTTCCTCCTCTTCTTTGTCCTTCTCTGTCACAAGCTAAACACCATCAGGTCCAGACTCAATGATAATGAATTCTCTCTGATTTGACTTTTTAATGGCTTTCCCCTAATTATCATCACATGTTCCCGTAGACAAGTGGCAAAGGGAAACTCAGGAGTCAGGGAACAAAAAGAGGTCAGATGTGGAGGAGTTGGCAAATGGCCGACTCGGCTCTGGTAACCCCCCCACCTCTACATTAGATAGTTTCCCCTTGAACATGATGTCAATATGTTGATGTGCTTCCTTTATTAAAATACCATCCAACTGATAACAAGTCCTGCTGTGTGTTACCAACAGAAATAATTAGAACAGAGACTGTGGAACGGCAGGTGGCTTTTGGCACAAAGAAATAATCATACTTGATGTGGAAAATCAAGTAAAAGGACCCATCTGTTCACGGCGGGGGGGGGGCAAAAACACGTTAACATATTGTCACTAACATTATGAAATACTCAGTTAATAATTCAGTCATGGCACATGGCTCCGGACACTTGTTTTTAATAATCTAACAGAAGTGAGCCAGTGTCTGCTTCCAGGCTTCAAATTAACTGCAGATGTGCTTGTGAATTGTCCACTGGCCATTTTGTCACACGCTTTGCCAATTATTTACTCAACGGGTTGAGGAGGAGAGAGGTGGTGAAGTCACATAAGGCTAAAATAATCGCCTCTGATATGAGATGAGCCAAAAAGTGGCAGCAGAAGGAAACTCCCAAGATCTTAATTGTGTTCAGAGAGCATTTCATTTTTAGCATAATGACAGAATGTCAGAATAGTATATGTTTTCAGGTTAAAAGGTCCATACTTACACTGTGTTTAAAGTTGTGATGCCACTAACAAGATATAATCATTTTAGTGTCATTTCACATCTCCTCTCAGAACAGGTCATTTGTGGCTGTGTAGTTGAGACATCACAACTTTACAGCAGTCCTGACAGCTGATTTTAAGACTCAGTTTCTAATTTCATGGGACAGAATGTATAAAACACAGAAACATTACACTCAAAGATATCTTAACTAATAATAATAATTATTATTGGTAAAACACCTATACCTTCTAATAATAAAAAGATATTATCATGTACATGTATACCATGTGGACCTTTAAATCTTTAAACCTTTTTTGAAGTCTTCCATCCTGACAACAGAGACAGATTTTTATGTGCAGTCCTGGATATTGGCAAAAATAAAAAGCTATTTTGTCCATTTTTGCTCACCTGACAAAATCAAATCACCAAACAAAGAGTCAGGATTGGCCACTTCAGCCAATCATAGTTTAAGAAGCCTCCAGTCAAGAAGTCTTGCTGAAACTCAGCTCAGCTGCCGCATTCATGTGATTTTCTTAGATTCATTTGAACCAACAGGTTCTTATTCCTGTTCAAGCTGATCAGCTTAATGTTTACTGGTGTGTTGAACCATCAGTAATATCTGAATAGGAGTTTCCCCGCTCCACCACAATGGTACCTCCACTACGACACCAACTCCACCCTCATCATGTGTTGACCAGCTGGCAGATCATCACACACATCTGCTGTGAGTTTGCATAAAGATACCGTCATTTCATCTAAATCCTAGAGCCTGCAGCCAAACCTCTGATTAACACATCTCTGCACAGCACAGTATAATCCACTCCTCACGATTCACCATTCTGTCTCTGCAATATAGGTAATTTATCTGGAGTGTCAATATATGATGGTAAACAACAACAGCTTTAAAATCAACAACAGCTGTTCTGCTGCAGAAACACTGAGGTTAAATTATCAAGGTAACAATCATGTTTAATGTTCGAGTTAGTGTTGAAATGGAATAAAAAGCTCCTTATACATATCATCCTCCACTTACACCACAATTCAATATATATCTCTTGAGGTTTCTTCCTCTTTTATTCCCCTGTTAACTTTTTTTGTGGATTTTTTCGCTATAATGATGTGAGGGTCTAAGGACTGATGTGTTGCTTTTGTACAAACTGCAAAGCACATTATTGCAAATCTGTGATTTGTAATTTTGAGGTCTACAAATAAAATTAACTTGACTTGACATAACATTCAGATTATAGGGTCTCATCAGAGTAAGCAGACAGACTTTTACAATCCTATTTACATTATTGAAGAAATGTAAAAGACATTATGTTGTCACCATGGCACTGTTTAAAATAACCAGAATGTTCAAAATAAACAGAAGAATGTTTCAAATCACCAAAAGAATGTCTAAAATGTCCTCTTTGTGTAAACATGAAAAAGACAAACATTTTCTATAAATTAATGGTGTAAACACCCTAATCTGTATATATCATCTTATTTAGAAGGGAATGTGTTTAAATCTTTACATAAATCATTTGGATATTTTCTTTAACATGAATCTATTGTTAGAACAGATTAGAGCTGATGAACCCCTGTTCACTTTGAGTTTATATTGTCTCTGACACATTCGATCATTTAAAACCTACACGAACAAAAGAGTGCTGTAGGACTTGTATAAATGCTTCATCTTCAACACGAATGCTGTTATTCTCATATAAATCCTTTAATTCGTTTGTGAAATTCCCCTTTAATAAAACATCCAACTCCAGGCCCTTTTCCAATCTTGTTTCAATTAACTGTGACATGTTCAGACTCCATTCAGAGAAAAACAGACTCAGGCTCTTCTCCCTGAATCCCTGCTCCTGCTCTCTTACAGGGAAAAATTATTTCTAATAAACTCTTTAATAAATACTTCAGGTCCTTGGAGACTTAAAGAACCTGAAAGGAAAAACTGCCTATACCCAGGAGCAGAAAAGGCCATTACAGCTTGTAGAGGAAGATTTAATAGGTGTCATAATTTATCATGTAAACCCAAAAGTGTTTCTTAATTAAGTGCACACGTTAATGAATTTTTTAATTTGATCCCTGTAAGTACTTTGCCATGCTAATTGCAATATTCCACACATTAGTTATCGGCTATTGCCCTTGGCTATTTGCTGTCTAAGGAAGGGACTCGCTGCTCCCTGTCTACCCTCCGCACCACTTCATTACCTGACTCCGAACCAGCGTCTGAGCTACAGAACTTGTCTGTTCTTTTCACATTTATTCAACAGACACACACAGGAATGTCATTAATCAGTTGTATTTCTTTAGGGTTTCTTCACGTCATTTAAGTCCACACTTCTCTGTAAATCTTAGTAGAAATAACTGACTCAACATTATTGCTGCAACATTTAGTCAATTAATGGATTAGTTACAAACTATAACATTAATTGTCAATTCTTTTGATATTCTAACCACAAATTGGAGCCATGTTAAGAAGAAAATATCAGAATACCCTGGATCCGGCCTCACAAATCTGAATATTTTTTAGGATCTTTATTCTTCTATATTAGCAAACTGATGATCTTTGTGTTGTGGACTGTTGGTCTGGACAAAAAAGGCATTTTGGGATGTTGTGGCTGCAACTAACAGCTATTCTGATAGTGGATTAGTCTATTGAATGAAATGAATAACCAGTTAACTGTTTGGTTCATAAACCGGTGTAAAATGTCAATCGGAGGATACTGTTTCAACTGCAGGTGACTGAGGTGCTGCTGAAATCCAGCAGGTGGACTTTTACTGTTAGCGTCAGGATCCAAATACTGTTTAGTTATTTCCTAAAGTCATTGATGAAGTGGATGAACTCGACAGCCAACAACTCACCAGTGTTAATGGTGATGATAATTTCCTTATATCGCTGCTGCTTTATGCATCTGAGTCCAGCTTTGAACTGAACAGTATTTCTCACTGAGTGCAGCATAGAACTGAATGAAAAGTCATCCTAAGGACATCGCAGTGCTGCCTAATTGCAGCTGATCAATAAAATACTAGCACGAGCAGCAGTTGGCATCTCCATTATTCTGTTTCTCAAACAGATTAATTGTGCTAAACAATATGACGTGCCACCAGTGATACCAATGACTTCAGATACAAAGACTGAGGCAGCTCACATCAGTCATTTTAAATAGCTCTCTCTGTGATTACTCTGTTGCTGGAGCTAACAGATGCTGCAACTACTAACAGGTTCCTCCACAGTCTGGGGGGAATGGAGGCTAATCTGAGTCTTTGCAGGTCTGAATGTAGCCCGTAAGAATTTGATATACCTTAATAATAAATACTTATACTTATACTAATACTAATAGTTTGTGTAACAAATACTTTTAATAAATAGAGTTCATAATTAGAATAAATATGGTCTAGTTAAAATGTTAAAAAGGTTAAAAACATTTGAGAGTTTGATGAGAGTTCATTACTTTGAGCGTGTGATGACGTCATGTTTGCAACGTGTAGTCCTATACAATATGCATGCAGGGGTTCTGTACATGTGTAATTTTGTTTGTTTGATTATTATTTTCTGAAGTATGTAAATGTCAGAATATTGTTTCTATTTATGTTAGAAATGTTTTGGAGAAGTATATATTTCGTTATGCTGTAATTTTTGCAACAAATCAGAAGCTTGAGAGTTGAGAGGTAGCAGGAAGTAGTAGCAACTGGAGAGAGACGAGGGAGAGAATGAGGAAGATAGCCACAAAAGGGATGTGTGCGTGTGCAATTAAACGCGAAGTTAAGTGAAAATAGAAATATATAACCCATGTATTTCTGATGTGTAGACATAGTAGTAACCTAAGTGAACGACTAGTGAACTTATTTCGTTGCTACAATGCCTTTGGGAATGTTAATGAAAATCTACTGCTACGCGCGGTAAAAGTTCAGACAGTCGTCATTTTAGTCTATGTAAACTTTCATTGTAGGTCAGCTTTGTCGAGTGCTTTGCTAAACGGACAGTGTTAGCCGGCCAGGAGAACACAGATGTCGTGGAGGAGGCCAGAGGACATTGTCTAGCTACAACTGAAGTTTACACCGCTGAAGACAATGTTAGCTGAGCCAAGGAGCCACAGTGCTGTGGAACACGCGTTGTTCACGCCTGCAGCTCGTGGATGCTGTGCATGCTGGAGCAGGGAACACTGTTCTCTCACCCCCTCATCTCGTCATCTTCACTCGCTCATCTCACTCGTCGTCAACTGGGATTGCTACGCACTCAAAGACTTCTACTTCTACTTTGGGGTATTTTACATTAGTTTGCCGGCTTATAAGTTTCCTTTTATATTTTTGAAAGTATATTACTGTGAATGGGATTTTGAATGTATGTTGGAAGCTATACCTGGGGTATAAGATATTTTGTGTTAATAACTGAAACAAGAGTGACTAGTTAACCGTTCATTTAAATTAATGTGTGTATGTTTAAATGTGTGAATTTAAAGTAAACTGTGTGTTCGTATTTTAAAACAGTCTGACTTATTACTACTTATTACTAACCTGTCTACTAACTAGTAAATAAACTAGTATAATAAATAGTTATAAAGAACCTAGGGTAGCTAAACCCCTATGTTATTCCCTGAAAGGACCAAAGGGGCGCTACATGAACAAATATGGAAAAAAGTGGTTCTGAAAATATCCCATTATGTTTTCTAAAATACAAAATTTAGAAACTCAGTTTTAAAATTGACCTGAATTGACCTGATAGTGTGTGTGAGAACAGGCAGAAAATTCAGGGTGCAACTAGTGGCTATTTTATAATAGATTAATCCATATATCCATCCATCCATCCATCCATTTTCTATCCCGCTTATTCCTTTTCAGGGTCGCAGGGGTCTGCTGGAGCCTATCCCAGCGCATTTTATGGCGAGAGGCAGGGATACACCCCAGATGGTCGCCAGCCAATCGTGGGGCACACACACCATTCACACACCATTCACACACACACTCACACCTATGGGCAATTTTAGATTTGCCAATTAACCTGAGCATGTTTTGTATTGTGGGAGGAAGCCGGAGTACCCGGTGAAAACCCACGCAGACACGGGGAGAACATGCAAACTCCACACAGAAAGGTCCCAGACCCAGGCCCCAAGGCGGTCTTGAACCTGCGACCTTCTTGCTGTGAGGCAACAGTGCTACCCACTGCTCCACCGTGTCGCCTAATCCATATATTGTTGATACATCCATCCATCCATCCATTGTCTATCCCGCTTATTCCCTTTCGGGGTCGCAGGGGTCTGCTGGAGCCTATCCCAGCGCGTTAAGGCGAGAGGCAGGGATACACCCCAGATGGTCGCCAGCCAATCGTGGGGCACACACACCATTCACACACCATTCACTCTCACACTCACACCTATGGGCAATTTAAAGTTTACCAATTAACCTGAGCATGTTTTTTGTATTGTGGGAGGAAACCGGAGTACCCGGGGAAAACCCACGCAGACACGGGGAGAACATGCAAACTCCACACAGAAAGGCCCCAGACCCAGGCCCAAGGCGGTCTTGAACCTGCGACCTTCTTGCTGTGAGGCAACAGTGCTACCCACTGCTCCACCGTGTCGCCTAATCCATATATTGTTGATACAATTTATCAATTTTTTTCATTCACAAAATGGTGTATATGTCAATCACTGGTTTCCAAAGCTTCAACATAGAATGTCTTTTTTGTCCAGACCAACAGTCCACAACCAAATTTAGACGTATTCTTCTTAAAAATGCCATAACTCTATTATCAAAATAGGTGGTGATTGATGTGATACTTAGCAACTAGCCAATTAATCAAGTAATTGTTGCAGCTCTATAGATAAAAAAGAAAATCATGACTTCATATACAGTAATAATATCAATAACATGAAACAGTTTAATAATTTTGTTTAATGGGGTGAAATAGGGTGAAACTCATACTCACACGTGAACACATTGAGAATTTTTGAAGCCTTTATTTCTTGTAATCTTGGGGATTACAAACCGTTCAAGATATTTACATTTTTTAAGATGCACCTGTAAAATGAAACTTCAAGGCAAGAATGTATTTAAAAATTCAGAGGAGGGAACTTTGGAGGAGGATCAGTCTAACATGCTGACAGGACCATTAGACTCAATCTTCAACAGAAGGAAGCAGCAAGAAAGTTTACAAATTGAGCTACTCCAACACATGAATTTAAACCCTATGAGTCACTGAACTCACTCACTGAATAATACACAATGCTGCACAGTCACGGATAAGATGGATTCATTAAGCCCTTTAATTTAGCCAAAGCCAAAGCAACACAAGGCCTTTAACACAAATGTTATCCAGAGGCTCCGCCCCCTTTATGTCCTGACATTCTTGCTTAATGAAGAACTCGGCGAACGCTCCCCGTAATGTTTCATGGAGTAATTCCACCCATATGAAGAAACTCAGAAAAAAATCTGTTGACATTATCCCACCGATCATATCGGAGCATCTGCAGAGGAAATGTATTTAATATTCTCTGGCCGTCTTACACTCTGACATTAGCCGAGGAGAAAATCCCTCAAAGATTAAATTAAATGTAGGCTATAGTGTTTACTGCTGCTATTGTTTTTATTAGTGCAGAAAGCAGTGTACCAGGATAATAAACCGTGCTGCTTGGTGAGCACTTGACATCAATCCTGCCCCGCCCCCATGATAAAACATAATGACATTCAGATCCATAATCTCCCAGCAGCAGGTTAGCATTATAGTTTTTAACTACACTTAGCAGCTCCTGAATATGCGTTTGTGGTATTAAAAATAAATCTTGTGTTGAGATAAAAGCAGAAGGTGGAATAAACTCCCTCTTGCTGCAGCCATTACCTCGTCCACCTTCAGAGGCTGAAAGGGAGGATGATAATAATCCAACGTTTTTCTATTTATTCAGCAATCAGATGTTCTCTGTTCTCTGGGCTTTTTTGCCATTTGGAAATGTCAACAGGTGCAGAACAACAGCATCTGCAAATGCTGATTAATTATGGTTTGACAGATGTTACTGAATGTCTGAGAAAAGCCTTGTTCAGTCCACATGATCCAGGCGAGTTAAATCACAAATGTACACCAAGCCATTTCTTCACAGTATACTGCTTTTTTTTAATATATTGTATTAAAACAAGGACATGATTAAACATTATATTGTTCATTCTGCTGCCTCTGCTGATATTTAAATAAAAAAAAAAAAAAAAAAAAAACAATTTAAAACTCAGCTGCACTGTCTGGTTTTTATCATATGTGCTTGACTTGACCTGTGTTGTGTAATTTTTTTATTTTAATTTAAATTTTTTTAATTTGCTGTTTTTCTGTGTATGATTTATGAAGCACTTTGCTACTCTGGTCTGTGAAAGGTGCTATAAAAATATTCTTTACTTACTTAGTTACATTATCGTTTAATAAGGGACACGGGAGAAGTTGTGGTAGGATGTCAAAGAAAATCAGGAAAAACATAAGAATTACAAAGAACTGATCACTGTTATATTTAAAGACTACACGCTGGAGTATTTCAGAAGATGATGGACATCAAACAATATATGATGTACATTTTTCTTACGCAGCTTCCATTTCAGAATTACAGACTTCTGGACTTTTTAATTAATATTAAAGTCAGAGTACAAATAATTGACTTATACTGAACATTAAGATACAAATATTGTTTTCCTGTTTTAGTTTATGAACAGGAACCAACACAGACCCGAAAAAGTGAAAGAATTTAATTTACCTTGCATCTAGCATTTTTATTCACTGTATCAATTTAAATGACAAATGCAGCCCTAAAAGAGTCAGTTTATTCTACTGATTGTTGTAGCTCTAATGACTATTAATTTTGCAACCTTTTTTATTTAATATATTCAGGTGTAAATTTGCAATATATACACACATGGACAAAATTATTGGTACCCCTCAATTAAAGAAGGAAAAACCCACAATTCTCTGAAATCACTTGAAACTTACAAAAATAACAATAAATACAAAACTATTGAAAATTAAATAGTCAAAATCAGCCATTACTTTTGAATTGTTGATTAACATATTTATTTAAAAAAAAAACTAATGAAACAGGCCTGGATAAAAATGATGGTACCTATAAAAGTAAAGATTGAAAACTATTTGACCAGACTGACATGATCAACTCAGGTGTGTCCTTTAATTGACATCACAGATGTTTCCAAAGTCATAATCAGTCAGTCTACCTATTTAAAGGGAGACAAGTAGTCACTCTGCTGTTTGGTGAAAAGGTGTGTACCACACTGAACATGGACAATAGAAAGCAAAGGAGCGAATTGGGACAGTAGCCAACCTCCCTGGATGTGGCCGCAAGAGGAAAACTGATGACAAATTGAAAAGACGAATCGTTTCGAACTTTATCCAAAGAGCCCAGAACAACCTCCAAGGAAATTAAAAGTGAACTCCAAGGCCAAGGTACATCAGTGTCAGATCGCACCATTTATCGTTGTTTGAGCAAAAGTGGACTTCATGGGAGACAACCAAGGAGGACACCACTGCTGAAAAAAAATCATAAAAAAGCGAGACTGGAATTTGCAAAGCTTCTGGGAGAGTGTCCTTTAGACAGATGAGACCAAACTGGAGCTTTTTGGTAAGGCACATCAACTCTATGTTTATAGACTCAAAAACCAAGCATACGAAGAAAGAACACTGTCCCTACGGTAAAACATGGAGGAGGCTCAGTAATGTTTTGGGGCTGCTTTGCTGCATCTGGCACAGGGTGTCATAAATGTGTGCAAGGTAAATGAAATCTGAAGACTATCAAGGCATTCTGAAGAGAAATGTGCTGCCTAGTGTCAGAAATCTTGGTCTCAGTCGCAGGTCATGGGTCTTCCAACAGGACAACGATCCAAAACACATGGCCAAAAACACCCAAGAATGGCTGAGAGAAATCTGAGAGATCTGAATCCATTGAACTTCTGTGATAGGAGCTGAAACATGCCATTTGGAGAAGACACCCACCAAACCTGAGACAACTGGAGCAGTTTGTTCACGAGGAGTGGGCCAAAATACCTACTCACAGCTGCAGAATGCTCATTGACAAATACAGAAATCATTGAATTGCAGTGATTGCCTCAAAAGGTTGTGCAATAAAATATTAAGTTATGGGTACCTACATATTTGTCCTGCCCTATTTCATTATTTGTTTTTTTTTAAATAATTATGTTAATTGAAAGTAATGGCTGATTTTGATTATTTAATTTTCAATAATTTTTTATTTTGCAAGTGAGTTCAGTGAGAATTGTGAGTTTTTCCTTTAACTAAGGGGTACCAACAATTTTGTCCAAGTGTGTATCTATAATATGTATTTGAAATGACAGACCACTCAAAAGTGCAAAAAGGTTTCTGGCAAATTTCTTTCAATCTCATGGCACATTTTCATGTTGAACATGTCATGAACTACAAAATGAGTTTCAGGCTTTAATTGAAGCAGGAGGCTCTGAAATGTTTTTTTAAAGTTAGGAAGATCAATGACAGAAACACATTTGCACTTCACACTTTAAATGCTGCTTAAGATGTTGGTGTATACTGATGTCTCTGAGAAAGCAGGTTCACCACTGTTTGTTTCTAACTCACCATTCTAAAGAATTCATGTTATCAAGTCTCAGATGAACATGGTTATGATAAAAACAAAAAGGATAAAATACTGTTTCCCAGCTGTGACAACATTTAATCAGTTCATTTTAAAACATATACTGAATAGTTTTTATATAAATATGTATTTAGTGTTATTTTCTCCCCTTCCTTTTTCTCATTTGAGAGGAAACTGTAATTCATGTCATTCTATCTTTACCAGTATCCTCTATAGATGCACATCCCTTCCATGTTCCCATTTTTCTTTTGTTTTTTTTAACCAGGAAAAAATTCTGTCAAAATCCCACCCCCACAAATATCACATTATTGGAAAAACCCAGGATGTCCTCTGTAAGTTCCAAAGGGGAATTACCACAATAGCATGCATGGTTTCAAAGATACAGGCCAAAAAACATTGTCCCCTACAGAGGACAAAAATAATTGCTGGGTCTCAGGAGGATATCAGGTGCTGACTGGGGTCATACCACTCTGACCTCTTTAAAGCAGCCAAATGGAGTGATTTAAAAACACCTTGCTTTCTGTCTTGAATCCTTTGCAGGTGAGACCCACCTTGGCTAGCTGACTCTCAGGACCCAGGTATAGTCCTCTGTTGGACTCTAGGTCCCTGATGCCTGCGGCTGCTCCCTGTCAGCCTGGCATGGCTGATCAAGCTGTTCCAACAACTGGAAGACATCACAAGTTAAATACTCATTATTTTAATTTGTTAATGAGACTAATCCTCGCAATGATTCGGGTAATTTGCTTAATAGCCGCCTAGAGTCCAGAGTACAGCAATCAGTCACGTTTGATAAGACGACTTTTGCGGGGCAGGAGGGGAACTCTGAGGAGGAGGAGGAGGAGGACAGGGAACAGGTAAAGGCCAGCAGGCCTCTAGGATACTCAAAATGTCTAGTTCACACACACTCTCTCACCTGATCACACATCTCTGATATTTACCCTCAATCATCTCTATCTATTGGAAGTTCCAATGTAATCACCAATTTAAATCAAGGCCTGTTTGTTCACACCCTGTTCCAGCAGCTTACCTGTCATTGATTAAGTGACTTGATGAATAATATTTATCGATTGGTCACCGCTTTGGTGCAATAGTCACCATTAATATTACCTCTGACACTACAATCTCTGTTTCCCTGGTAAGGGAGACCACAGAGTTTCTAGTACCTTTGGCGCCAATATGTCCCTGTTACCAGGGCAAAAACGACAATAAGACACCAGTTACATTCAACTTCTGATTAAATCCTTCTTCATGGTGTCTTGTAAAATTCATTAACGAAAACAACCAATCAGTTGAACAGCTGCTGTTTGTGGGTTGGTTGTTTCTCCACATGAGAATGAGGAAATGTGGCATACGAAAATGATGAAAAGCATGTATCTAATGCCCAATGCCTGAGAGTTAGCGATCTAAATGTAAACTGTAGTTTTCTAGCAAAGTGGTATTTAGTTTAGCATCTTAACTTACCTGTTTCAACACTGAGTGGTTTATTTTTAGCTTGTGGCAGTGAAAGTGCTTTTTTTTCCAGCCTTTATAGCACCAATCATTCTTTTTCTAACTCCTCTAACTCTCCATCATCAGCTATAAGGTGGGAACAGCTCCAATTTTTAGTCTGGATGCTTTCTAACTTCCACAGACTGATTCTACTATAGAAACATAACCTAGAATTTTTAAATCCATCCCTGTCTCCCCCTGTCTCTCCTCTTTGCTTCTTTTGTATTTGCTACTTTTCTTACTCATTCTCTCCTTCTTTTGTTCCCTTCCTCCTTTTATTCTTCTATCCTTCCCCCTTCTTCCCTCTTTAGCCCTACAGAATTGATAAATGAATATGTGGGACTCAGGATGATACAATATCATATTATCTACTAGTGAAGCAGAATTGAAAAGCTCATCATGAGATATCACTTGAATTTTAAGAAATCAACAAGAATTGACTGTTAATGGCCAGACCTGAAGCTCAGATGTGCAACCAGAGAATGAATGGTGTCTGTTAGCATTACAGATGGACCCTGGTGGGAGGACGTCGTCAGTCGATCTGTCTGAGAGTAGGGGGGGAAAGGCGCTTTGCTCTGACAAATGGCTGCAGCGTAATGACCGTGAGTGCTAACAAATATAAATTGCTTTCTCTTGCATTTTTACTGTCATCAAAACAAATGCTCATTAGCCATTTATGAGGGATTGTGTGAATAATAAGCAGATCTTAATTACCCACTATCAAAAATGCAAATGTATGAATTAAAAGAAACGGGTAGTAAAACAACACAGCTACTGTTATATGTATAGTTATTCAAATAACTCAATTGAGTTATTGAGCAATTAATGCTTTGAATTTATTTACATAATATTATGCACTGACTGACCTTTAAACCCACTGAGTTATAACTGTTTACTATTTTAATGACTCTAAACACTGACCTCCTGCTTTTACTGTTTGTAATATAAGAAATTTGAATGTATCCAGTTTTGCAACATGGTTAAATCAGCAGTTAATGCATAAACATGTATTAAGACTTAAAGGTACATGATATTTGACTCAGTTAGCTGTATATTCACAGATAAACAGGATTAAGCATCATTAGAGTGAAGGAGCTTTAAAACAATGACACCGTCAAATCACAGCCAGCATTCACATTACCATGAAGCACATTTGTCACCTAAATCAGAGGATAACCTATATTTTACACAATAATCTGGGCTAAAACATGTCAGATGCCTTTACAGAGGCCAATCCATTGTTTAGGCCAACGGCTTATTCATGAGTGACAATGGATTTAAGAGTCTGCAGCTTCTCATCAGTCACCAGGTCCTGCAGTACAATCAGACACACACACACATGCAACCACACACACACACACACACACACACACACACACACACACACACACACACACACACACACACACATACACACACACAAAGTGTTTACATGTAAATTCAGCTGCACTGACTTGTTCAGCACTCTTTTTTTACACATATAGGAGCTTTGTTAATAAACCAAAGTCTACATTCCATCAAATGGAAATATTCATTTAGATCTTGTGCTTCAGTTTAGACACTTTTCCAAAAAATTCAAAACATATTTGGTGTCAGTGGCAACTTTTGGACTAAAGGTTTTGGCGGGTTTTAATACAGTTTAAAAGTTTATTTAAATGAAAATTAAAATTCAGTGTGTCAGATTTAGCAACTTTTAGCAGATGAGATAGAATTATTATATAGAATTTAAAAGTATATTTTAATTAGTTTAGTATTGAGTCATTTTAATATATATGTGGAGCAGGTCTCCCTCTATGAAGCCGCCATGTTTCTACAGGAACCCAAAATGGACAGAACAAACAATGAGACTTTTTCTGAATTGATGCAATAATCAGTTGATTACAACCTGCAGAGTCAACAATAGATGCTGCAAAAAACTGCACACACTGTACCTTAAAGGCTTAAATGTGTACAGTACATAGCTGTAGATTTTACTGATATTGATATAGAGGCAGAACTTGATGCCTCTCTAGTTTAGAACCTCTCTGAATGATATTATGAAAGTCTATAAGATGCTTTGCAGGGGTGCGGGGTGACTGACTCTGACTCCACACTGACCCCCATTGTCATGTAGATTATGCTTTTTCCAACAACAAAAAGCACTTTCTCCTACACTTTAACTCAGCATGGGGATTAGAGAAAGGTATCCGCCACAGAGACATTTCTGTTATTGTTTGACAGGCAGCTGCATGTGGATTTAGCTCAACTCAGCTATGTATGGATTAGGTCTGTCTGATCCATTTGATGGATTATGACTATTACCATGTCCTAATACCGTTTCATACGTCACACCCGAATGCTTTGGGTTACATATGGGAACATTTTATGATTTATGTAATGGAACAGTAGTCAGCCTTCCATTGATATGGAATTCTGCTTTACTGATGCAGCTTTTCTTCATCTCTAACCAAGCTGCAACAAACACAGAATCAGGCCAGTGTGAAAGTATGAAAGTTACAATCTGTAAAAGTTTGGGTCAGTGTTGTTTCATTGAACAGCATCATCATTAATTACCACCCACAGGATTTGGAGGGTTACTTTAAAAACACATTCTGTTACAGTTACTAATTACTCCTTAAAATAAGTATCCAGTAATAATCTAGGAACAATAATATAAAAGTATTGTAATTTGTTTACTTTCCATTACCTTTGAATTACTTAAACACCAAATAACAACATTATAAAATCTACTGAGAAAAGCTCATTTGGGTAGTAATATACTGTAGCTTATAGTCCCACAATAAAAGTACACAAAACTTGACCACATAGTACAGTTAATTAAAAAAAATTGCTACAAATCAAGTAGTCATCTTCAACATTTTCAATAAAAATATAGAGATAACAGAACAGAGCACTCTTTGATGTGTCCAAATCCAAATTTTGCTTGATGGAGGAGCATTTGAGACCTCTCATGTTTGTCCACATTCACGTCTCTCAGCTGGAATGGCGTCTTCCCTTCCTTCATTCAAAGATGTCTCAAGTATTTCCTCTGAAAAAAACACAAGGAGGAAATTAGAGAACAAACAAAGGTGCAGCATGCTTAATTTGGTACTAAATTAATTAATATAATAGCAAACGACACCAATACCCATCATAATCATCCTGGGATTTGATTAAAGAATAATACACAGTTTTATTTTTACAGAAGACAAAGGGGAACAACACCTCTTTTTCTTCATTTAATAATAAAATGATGGCCACTCAGCAAATGCGTTTTTCTCTCTTCTAGCCATGCAGGGACCAATTAAGTCTATGGCCTATACCACATCCTGTATAAAGTGAAGCGTCACAGCATGTCCACGCATGCAGTTTTAAATGGGAAAATTAAATAAAATAAAACACTTGCGAATTATAATCCTAGTAAATAATCTCCATTATACCTAATGTACATGTACCTGTTATCTGATTACATCTTTTTTCCTTGTACCTGTAGTGGAATTCAGTTGCTTTTTTTGCATCCTTTTACTTAACGCCGTTCCATCTACTTCCCAAACCAGACCACAAATTAACCTTACAAAAATAAGATGATGAACCTAACAGAAGCAACACGTCACGCTTGAGTTGAGTGCAACAGAAAAGTCTGTGCTCCGTAATATTCACCCATCCATAAAATAAACACTGCTGCACTAATCTGAGGAAACAAATTACTGCCTGATACACATCTTAAAGGTACATTTCACAATTTCAAGCTGCAACTCCGGTCTTCAAACCAGCTCCAATGCAACCCAGCACTCTTTTTAATATGCTTACTATGGGAAGAATGCAAACACTAAACCAATCATAAACTACCCAGCCTTTAAAAACATTGTCCTGTCTTTTCTCTATTGTGAACAACTAACCTAGAAGATGTCAACAGGGTCAGAGACTACAGCTCTAACCTAGGACATGTAGTTTAGAAGATGTGGGCATTAACCAGCTAATGAAAGGCTTATGAGAAACTAATGTAGAAACTAATGTTGTTGAAAAATCATGCCAGCGGTGGAGGTTTTAATATTTGTTTGTCTGCTATATGTTTAATGTGGAGTTAAACCAAAATACTAAGGTTAAACAGACAGGATCCTATTGTTGTGACTGAGATTCAGCTCCTTCACAGGTCTCTGCAGGAAATGCTCTGCAGCTTCTGCCTCTCTGATCACTGGCTTGATTAATAGGCAGCTGAATTGGAAATTTAATTGGTTGTGGTTACAATTATAAAGCCGTGCTCTCCCCGGAGCGGCCGCTCTGCCTGTCGGACGGCGCCGGTGGGGGAACAAGATATCAACGAGGGAAACATGTTCTGTCACACCATCCCCGCTTTATTCTAATAGACAAGGATGTGAGGTGTGTCAGATCAGTGTTGCCCACAATGGAGCCGCCAAACACCCAGATTGCTCCAATGGCAGCAGTCATTGACCTATGTGATGGTCTATAGTGAACAGCTAATTTATCACAATCAGCCAGCGTGGGAGTTCGATTTCAACGATTTTCGCAGATTTAGTGGCAGGTTTTACTACAGGTGACTTTGGTGGTCGTTGGGGTGGAAACTTGCGCAGAAACAAGGCCTTTCTTCATCTGTCCATCTTCAGGGGTAAGCTGGTGGAACACAGTCACACCTGGGAGTGAGCAGGAGAGTTTTAGTGAGCAGCTCCACTGGAGCCGCAGCAGTTACTGAGATAAGAAACAAGGCCTGTGCAGTGATGCATCCCTCTCTGCAGCATTATCACTCCTCAACATTTCTTTACCAAGTTGAGTTTCTTCGATCCATCCAGTGTAATTTTCCAACGAATAAACTCACTCAGACATCAGCTCTGCAGCTGCAGCCCCTCCAGCCTCAGGAGGCTGTGGGAGCCCTCTGTTGGCTGGAAGCAAAACTGCAGCATCACCACACAACAGTCAAACCTCCTCCATGAGAAAAGGGATCAGAGCTGATTCCAGCCATGCGTGCTGTTGGTCCGTCATACAGCATAATCTCTGACATATGTAGCATCCGTGTCATGTTTTTACATAAGCCAAAAAACTTAAAGAGGATGAATATAAGCTGCTTTTCTTTTCATGGCAGCAGCAGCCACTGACAAAATGAAAGTGCAGCAATTATTAGACTTTATAGAGTTCAAGAAGCAGAGACTGGAAACTATTGTGTTATTTTCACATTAAAGTGAAAGAGCTTCGAAGAAAATGTACAAATCCCTCAGATTTATCTTCAAGAACCTCATCATAAATACTTCAACCTTGATGTAGGTAAATTTTTTGTCTTGAACCTTTTTTTTATTTTGATTTAATAGATATTTTTTTTAATATTGTTTGAAATTAGTATTCTGTAAAAACAATATTATCTAGACCGAGGTAAGGTTAAAAACCAGCAGGGCTGCAATTATTGAGTTAATGTTAATAAGTCAGTAATTGTTCAGTAAAAATGGCACAAAAGCTCACAGGTTCTCACTTTGTGCTCTATGCGTATACAACTCGAGACTGAGAACAGCTGCAAAACATGGAGTTTTCAAATAAATTATATCTTATTATTATTATTATTATAAATCAATTTTAATTGTTATAGTATGGGTGAATGATTAATGCGGCAACTAGCAACTATTTAGATAGGTGATTAATCTATCAATTACTAAATGGAACAATTGTTTGGTTTGGAAAATGGTGTAAATGTCCATCACTGTTTCCCAAAGTTGAAGAGTTAGCCTAAAATGTCTACAATCCAATGATCATCAGTTTACTATCATAGAAGACTAAAGTAACCAGAAAATATTTAGAGAATAGAAGTTGGAACTGGAGATATAAACATCTTCTTATTCATATTATTCGAAATGATATAATTAAAATAGTTGGATATTTGTCAATTAACTGATTGAAAGTTAATTGACAAATATTTGCAGTTGAACTCCATTTCACTCTCACTAAATCATCATCACTTGAACAGTTAAAAAAAACAAATACAATTCAGACATTCCAGACAAACTCCATAAAAAGAATCTCAGCTCTGATCTGGCTTCTTTGCCTTCTAGAATGTTTCATATGACCAGTTATTTCACTAAACTTTTTCAGCATTTGTTTTTATTTTTTTTCAGTATCAGCTGAAACATGATTTACCCATAAATGTGAAGTCCTCACCTATGGTAAGAAAGTGGTATAGTTCAGAAAAGAGTGTGTATTTGTTTATTTTAACATTCTGTAGGTTTTACATTAAACAGTAATTCTCTTGCTGTTTTCAGTTTTATGACCCCATTAACTGTATTATGTTCATATGATAAGGCTCTGCCTCCATATGTGCAGAGAGAAAAGCTTTAATGTCAGTCAGCACGGCACAAGGCGGGAGAAGCAGTGTGTGTGTGTGTGTTTGTAGCAGTGTTTGCATATATGTGGATGCATGTGTGCACATATGTGTGCATTATGCATTAACAAGTGACTTCTCTAACCAGGCTCATGGCTAGTTAGCCATGTGTGTATATCTGTGTGTGGATCCCTTCTGCCCCCCCCCCCCCCCCCCCCCCCCCCCCCGCTCTCTGTTGAATGTTTTGTTTCATGCCCAGCAACAGCACCATGACTGCCTCGCATGAGCAGGCTGTCAGTCAGAGCCCATCACGAGGAGGAGGAGGATCCTCCAGCAGCCAGAGCTGTAAAAGTGAGACACAAAACAATTGGGAAGAATACAAAGAGAATTCATGAATTAGTTGCCATCTATCACATTAATCTAGGGTGATCATATTTGGGTAGTTGAAAAAGAGGACACCTTTTCTGTACCATCGCTCTGTTAAAGACACACTGCAAAAGAAGGGAATCTTTTCCGAATGAATTGCATTAACTGATAAGTGCAATAAAATTAATGCAATATAACATTTTTGTACCAAACAACCAACCGATTCATAATTGATAAATTAATCCACTATCCACTAGAATAGTCATTCAGTACTGTTTTGTATTTTTTTTAAATACATCCAAACAGCAGATTTTTGCTTGTTTCTGTATCTTTCTGCTCTTCAGGTCTTTGTACAGTTTTTGGTTGGTGTCTGAACATCCACATATCAACTAAGAATTTAGCAGCAAAATGGTGTTGCAGTGTGGCCACAGCACCTTCTACTGCTCTCAGGAGAATCAGATGTACAGTACTTATTAAAATAACTGCAAAAAACTGATTGCCAACTAATTTGATATTCAACATTCCAAGTCCCCAGTAGAGAATCCACTACAAGAAACAGGAGATTCAGGACACAAAACAACTTTGAAAAAAGTTATTTCTGACTTGACTTTGATTGTTGCTTGTGGCCTGGTGTCTCAGAGCTAATGTCACCTTGCTATAAAGGCACATATTGCGCAGTGTGAGAGCAACTGCTTTTCAGCCCACACAAACAAAACAGATGTTGTGCGTGTCAGGGGTCGGTCTGCAAGCTGCACAGGCCTTAATCAACAATTTAAACAGCTGAGAGCTAATGACGTCATTACACAACGATTTACAGGCACTTTCAGCTCCGCAACTGGACACATTTTCATTGTAATTTGTCTCATTATCGTTGTTGTAGGATCTTTCATCCCTGTCTCGTGCACACATAGTTTGACTTGTTTGTGTCTGTTCTCATGAAGTGTAGATTATCTGTGAGGTGACTTCCTGTTAAGTTTGAGCAAATCATATTGTGATGTGTCACTGTACTATAAAATATGTGATTCATATCTGTAGCAAGGCAGAGAAAAAAGCGATAGAATACAAAAATTAAATGACCACCACAGAAGGGGAAAAAGACTGCCTTGGTGATAAAATCATCCATATTACAGTAGTAATGTTGTCACAACTCAACGATTACATTAAAGGTACAGTCTGTGGTCTGGAGGACTCTATTGGTGAGTTGGAGTATCCCAACATGCAGGAGAAGATACTGTGGCCACAGAAACATGAGAATGGAAATTTGTCTGTAGAGTCATTATTTGGATTGTCCATTCTGGGCTCCTGTAGAAACATAGTGGCTTTATGGAAGGAAACCTAATCCAGAAAGACAAAGAAAAACATCTCAATCGAGGTCATAAAAACACAATTTTTTAAAGATTTTATTATATAGTAAGTAAATCATACTCACAAATATTACAGCAGAGTATTAATAGTGTAAAACTGCAGTTTTCATCTTATAAAACTGTTCCACCTCTTCCTTCCTAATTCCTGTGCTGCCTCTTCTCCTGCTGATGACACAGCAGGTTATGTTTTTGGACTTCCATTAATCCAGCTCAACCCCAGACAATAGAGGATCAGACTGAGGCTCTGCCGCCCTCTGGTCTCCCACTACTACTACTGCTAAAAATATAGCCAGATCGAAGAGACAGACTCTGCGTTTAAAACAGAGACAATCATGGCAGCAGCTTCCCCCCCGTCTCCTTGACTGACAGGACAGTGTGGCGGCGGCAGAAGGGACATCAGGGAAGTGAGACGGACAGACAGAGGAAGGGAGAGGGATAAAGTGCCTGGGGGTGTTGCAGTCAGTTTGTCAGAGCAGCTCCACGGCCACCAGAGCTCCAACCTGCGTCACTTTGAATTCCTAGTCTCGCCACATGATATCCCTCCTCCCAATCCACCATCACCACCCTGTCCTGCTCGCCTGGAGATAAAAGCGAGCCTCCCAGGCTGCGTAGGAAGGTCGGCTGTAACAACATGTAGGACCTATGATTGATTCCCTCCTAATTCCCTCAAATAGGACATATGAGAATGATGAGGATGGCAGGGAGGGATGGTGCGAGGAGGCTGATTGTGGATGGTTGGGAGGGGGTGGGGCAGAGAGACAATAAGTAGGCCACCCTGTGTCAGGTAAACTTTGGGCTTGTAGCTAACTGGACGTGTCAGGGCAGCTAAATGTTTAGCTGTCACCAAGAACAATGGAGCTGAAGATATGGCCTCAAAATCTGATGCTAACATCACACAGAGATGGGATTATAGTGTTCAGAAGTTAAAGTTCAACACTGACTGTATATATATATATATATATATATATATATATATATATATATATATATATATATATATATATATATATATATATATATATGTATATATATATATATATATATATGTATATATATATATATATAAGCCAATGATTCAACTTAAAATGTCTTTTTGCCTTCTTTAATGTAGTTATATAAAAGTTACTGGAATAATTAACTAATGGATTAATCAACTAATGATTCTACATCTCAACATCTTAATGTACTTTAGAGATTCACAGGGGAAATAAGAGAAATAATATCACTTCTTTTTCTTAAATTTAGGTTATATTGTTTTCCAGTAGAGAAGCGTCAGTGATCTTACTATTAGATTTATTCATTTCATATGATCATCTACAAAATGTTGATTCTCAAACTCAACAAATAGTTTATTTTATTCCAAAACAAAGAAAATTCAATAATCTGAAAGCAGCACATTCTCAATATTTGACATTAAGCTTGATAAATGAGGTGAATAATTGATTCTAGAGCTAACCAATTGATTAAATGAGTAATGATTGAAGTTTTACTTCACCACTTTATCTGAATTTTTCTCCCTATAGTCAGCAGATCGAATAACTCGGGGAAATGCGGTAAAACAAAAGACAGTGATTCAGACTAGCTCCATATAGACCAGCAGCTGGAAATCACAGGACCCACTCCCTCAGACCCTAACAAATAATGAGTCAAATAATGAGCCACCCACTACCTCTCTTCAGCACTAATGTGCTGAAGAGAGGGAGTGGGTGGAAAAGGAATTGAAAGGGAAATATTATACTGACGAAATAGTGTGCTGTGCCACTTCAATGATAATTGACTTTGTGTGTGTGTTTGCAGTACTTGCTTTGCTTTTTTTTATCACATCCAAAGAGCCACAGAGGAAACATCAGCTCAGTCTCCAGAAGAAAGATCAGCTCATTCTCAGAGGAAACATCAGCTCAGTCTTTTCAGAGGAAACATCAGGTTAGTCTCAGAAGAAACATCAGCACAGTTACCAGAGGAAACATCAGCTCAATCTCCAGAGAAAACAGCAGCTCAGTTTCCAGAGGAAACATCAGGTTTGTCTCAGAGGAAACATCAGCTCACTGTCTCCAGAGGAAACATCAGGTTAGTATCAAAGGAAACATCAGGTTAGTCGCCAGAGAAAACATCAGCTCAGTCTCAGAGGAAATATCAGCTTAGTATCTCCAGAGGAAACATCAGGCTAATCTCAGAGGAAACATCAGCTCAGTTTCCAGAGGAAACATCAGCTCAGTCTCAGAGAAAACATCAGCTCAGTGTCTCCAGAGGAAATATCAGGTTAGTCTTAGAGGTAACATCAGCTCAGTTTACAGCGGAAACATCGGGTTAGTCTCAGAAGAAACATCAGCTCAGTCTCCAGAGGAAACATCAGCTCAGTCTCAGAGAAAACATCAGCTCAGTGTTTTCAGAGGAAACATCAGGTTAGTCTCAGAGAGACCAACCTCTTTCCCCCTCCTACCACTGGGTGTGTGTAATTTTAGTCCGAAAGTAAGAATCTTTTGTTTGTAATTAGTTGTATATTCAAAACAAAACTACTCACGGAATTTTATCAAAATTATAACCAAAGTTTGTTAAAGCATAAAACACTTTCTGAAACATTTTTTATCTCTGCAGTACATTCTTACACAGGCCAGAATTTTCCTTATTAATCACCTCCTCAACTGTGACACATTATTAAGATTATCAGAGATTATTCAGTTTGAGTTCATCATATGAAGTTTCCATTGAGGCAAATAAGGAACTAATTGGTAATTTCTGATATATTTGAAGAAGGTGACTGGTCAATATGGTAATGTAACCACTGGGTCAGGCTGTGACAGCAGGCAGAGGAAAGAAGGAAATGAATCCAGTTTGCAGTAAAGAAGCTCAAATGTCCATCAGACTGCAGTGAGGTTTCCACCTGTTTTAATGAGACTGTAGATTCAAATAAATTTGGACCTGTGGCTCCTAACCTGGGTCAGTAAGTTGAAGGGGTCGATGACAGAAAACAGAAAAGGTCTAATGCATCATATTAGTTTTTTCAAGATTGTCTCTTAGCTTTATTTATTGTGAATTACAGTGTTTTATTTCGACAAGCTTCTCGAAGTTATTCAAATAAAACAAAACAAGTTGTGGTGAAGGCTCCACATAGACTTGTTGATTTATTTTGAAGGGATAGAAGCTGAAACTTGCTGTATTATCTGTAGTTACAGTAAAATTCTGTGCTGTGAACTAGAGCTGCAACAATCAATTGATTAGATTTCAAATATTATAATAATCACCAGTTATTTTTTTATACCTGCCTAATGGATTTGAGGCCATTATTAAGAAAATGTCCAAATTCTCTGGTTCCAGCTTTTCTCTGATTATTTTCTGGTTTCTTTAGTCTTTTATAATAGTAAACTGATGATCTTGAGGTTGTGGACTGGTGGTGTAGAGAAAAAAAATAGGTTGAATCTTTATCTTTTTGAAACAGTGATTAATATTTTATACATAATTTTATAAAACAAAAAAATTAACCCATTAATCATTTCAATAATCAATAGATTAATCTGTGACCCTAATAATATCAATATTTATTATTGTTGTTGTTACTATGATATAAACATTGATATGAATAAGTTTTGATATAAATATTGTTTCAAAACTCTCAATCCACAGAGACATGCATACAGTCTAAATTATGAAACTGAGCCTTAAAACCAGGACTTCCTTGAAGGTGTGATGTCACAACTACACAATCACCATCCACTCCCCCCTCCATTCATAGCTACTCAAATCATTAATATTAATGAGACAGACACAGACAACATGTCCTTCTAGAGCTGCAGAAAGAAGTTTCAGAGCAGGGATTTACAACTATACTGAGATCATTTATATAAATGTATCTTGTTACTGACATCACAACTTCACATAAAACACAGGAGAAGTGTAAGCAGTTTTTTGCCTGGAAAACATCTATAATTCAGTTTAAGCAGGATACAACAGCAGCATTAAGAGACTCGGCTGTTACAAATTGTCAGAGTGTAATTACCTCTGTTCCTAATTGTCCCGGTGAAAGTGGTGCTGCCCATGCTATTACAATCCGCTGCCACCTCAACTCACTGATCAATTATTTTCATCCCTGAATAATTAATAACAGCTTAATTGTCCACATTGATAGTAAAGAGCGGAGACCTCATTTACATTAGGACAGCAGGCTCTATGGAGGATTCCTCACATTACTGTACTACATGGTTGTTCTCTGTCGCTTCCTGAGCTGATGTTTTTCATTACGGTGAAAACACACAAGCCGAGTGTTCGCAGGTTATAATCCAGAGTCACAGAGACCCAACTGATCAATTATTCAGAGCCATTTGCCTTTGAATCAGCCCATGACACACCACATGGATGACAGAAGCTTGGACAGCTACTAGGAGAACACCAGGGGACCTGGGCCCCAGTGGAAGCTTCAGGTTTAGATGCCTGCACACTTACTTTCAGGCTGTCACTCAATCACCAACGACCTTTAATGTTTCCCACCCCACTCCCTCCCCCTCCGCTGCTCCTTCCGCGGCTAAATTAATTAGCATCTGTCTCTGAGGAGCTACTGTACAAGGCGAGGCTCCGGTAAAATACAACATGTCACACTGACATGTGAGTGTAACGTAGAAGCAAATCCACTGTAGTGTTCAGAGCAATTCAGAAGAACCAGGCAGTCAGGAGGTGATAGTACGACATAACAGGCACCTGAACGCTTTATATCACATATGAACACAGATCTATCTGTTTATCCTGAATAGATCAAGGTCTAAAGAATAATTTATTCATTCCATTTTTTTACCCTTATGCAACCTGTATCTGTTATTTTAATGACAGTCCTAATGACACAGATCTTTTTTTTCAAATGTGACACAGGGCACTTGGATATTCTGTGCTGAAATAGGCCGAGCTGCGAAGAAAACAACAACCATGGCTAAAAATTGTAGTTGTTTATTCCTTAATCTCATCCTTAAAATACATATGTTGCACATGTGTAATCTGCAAGATCAGCACGAGATGCTGCCAGAACACACAGACTATACCTTTATTAATAAAAAAGGTAGTTTGCTGTTTAACATTTCAGCATGTGGATGTTACAGAAATACTGCCTGCACTCTCCCAGTCTTTAACCTTAAATGATGCATCCTGTGTCTTTTCCTTCATTGCATTAAAACAAACAAACCAGTGAAGTGAAGAAAGAGAGGCCTTGAAAGCATTTTTCCTCATCCAGATGTTGGCGACATCTCCCCACTGGTGGAGCCTCACATAGACAGGCTCAGAGACAGCAGTCAGATGGGAAATTACATGAGCAATAAGAGACAGTTTGTGTGCTGTTCCATGCAGGCTTAAGGGAACAGTGGGGAGGGAGCTTTAATAGACAGTGCGAGAGGTGGTGCGATGGCACTGGATCCATGGCAGCTGTTTCCTTCAATGTTTCATGCTCAGAGCCACAGCTGCTCTCCAAATGAGAGTTAATATTGCAGGGGGGGCCGTCCACCCTGGGTCAAGCCTTGTCGCATGGTCTGAATGTCAAACTCCGCCCAGCAGGATGACACTGGCTCAAAGGACACACTGTTTGCCCCCTCTCTCTTCTTCCTTGTCAACTTTTCTTTCTGCCTCGTTGGATCTTTTTTTCGCCAACTGGACATGGGTGAAATCTGTATTCTTCATTGGCATGCTAGTGTGGGTTCAGCTTTAAATGAAAAATAAATAAGGGAAATGGGTTGTAGCCGGAAGATGTCTGTGTTGACATCGGGATTCCTCTGGTTTGTGTTTCTGAAGTCTACTGAAACTCTTAAGATATACAGAGGGACAAAAACAAAATAAACTAATGTTTTACTGTTTTAATCTATGAATAATATGTAGGGAAAAATGTTTTATTACAGACCTTACTGATGAAACAGTAGCTGTAGTGTTTGACTGAAACCAAATAGCAACTCTAAGCAAACCCATAAATATGAGCCCACATTGGTGTCCAGTAGATGTAGGACATTGTAAACATGAACACCAGTAACTGGTTATAAAATTCATTAGCTAATCTATATATAAAATAATTAATAATATGTGTTCCTATGTTACCTGCTTTCATGGAATCAGCCAGACCAGAGTTTTAATGCATTTAAACTTATGTGACATTGGAGAGTTTCCAGCTGAATAAGGTTTAGACAAAGTGAAGCCTGAAAGAATGATGCTGCTTCATGAAATGAATTCAGATGCAGAAATGATGCTCAGACTTTAAACTCAATAGCTCTGTAACAAGCAGTTATCTGAAGACAGAATCTACAGTAATATCTGATTATTCTATCAAAATAAATACAATGTTAAAGAGCCTGAAACAACAGTCCGGCAGTCATGCAGGTTACAGCTCTTAAGCAGATGGAGAAGATATGTTGCAGGTTCCAGGAACATGCTGACAAATTATTGGTTTAGTCAGATGATTTAGTCAAATGAAGAGCATGCTCAATCTGTGTGTGTGTGTGTGTGTGTGTGTGTGTGTGTGTGTGTGTGTGTGTGTGTGTGTGTTGGTATACAATTGAGGGTATGACAGGGTAGGGCAGGGGTTGATATAGTCAGTGGGAAACACCCAGAACATGAGCCTTCAACAGGACCCTATGTAGCAAAAAGATTAAACATAGGAATACAAGTAATGGCCAAGAGTGCTGTAATATAGATGCTTAGCATCATCTAATGCATATCTTTTATCTTTTAGCTGGAGTAAGATGCAGTAAAATGCTAAAAATAATAAGGAACTACTGTTCAAGATGTAAAGATGCTAAAGCAATATTTTTTTTAATTTTTAAAAAAAATTTTTAGACACAAATGAATTTCAAAATAGATATAATATTTCTGCCAAAACTTAAAAAAATGTATGCAAATTTTAGGTTCAGGCCTACAGCTTACTGCTATGGCTCTGGGTTTGTTTTTGTCCTGCTACTGATAGTGAATGTAGCTTGAAAATGCTGACCGTAGCTCTTGCTAGCTTGCACTAAAATATATGCACCACACACTAGCTCTTGCCATGTTGTTGCTCTCTGTCTCCTCTGTGTCTGTCTACTGTCTTTATGCTCTCCACTCAATCTGTAAGGCTCACAGACAGAGAGTCAAATGCACATCAGTTTAGCTGGGTCTTTTTATTCAAACAAACTGAGGCTTGCAGAGTTCAAACAAAAAAAAACACCATGACAGGTTTCCAAAATCCACAGATTAATGATAGGGTTCCAAAATCCACACAAATACAGGCAAATTCTTACAGACAGGGAATCAGGGTCAGAGGATCAGGGACTGACCAGAGAAAATGGCAGAACTTAGGTAGCAGACCAGCCACATTACTAAACAGTAACAGCTGAAAACAATACACTGGTGACTGCATGGAGAGCTCCAAGGAGGGGGCGGGGCAGTAGGCAAGAGAAGAAGATGAAGGTGATGACCCCTCTCCTTCTCACCTGTTTATAAGGGGGTACTGAATGACAAAGGGATTGTTTCCCCCGGACATGTTTGCGGGTGACACACGTGAAAAGCGAAGTGTGGGACTGGCTGTTTTGCGTCCACCTACCGAGAGGTGGACCATCCTGCTAGCGTAAGCTTGTGCTGTTGTTGTGTGTGTTGTACCATCATTAATAAATAGCCTTTTTTATGATAAAACTGAGTTCCGCTGCCTCCTGTTTCCACTTCTTCTGGAGGCCCTGATCTCTTTTGTTGGGAGGTCACTCTGGTCGCCCACACACCTGCAGTGCAACTGCCCATTGGGTTGTCAGAGTTCAAGGCCTAGGAACCTAACACTCACTGTTTGGATGGGTGGCTTGGCTTTTATATGTTGTGTGAGGTATTCACAAATACCTGGAAAAAGGCATGATATGGTCCTTGACTAAGATACATATTTCAATTGATGCTCACATTGACTTGAATTACACAGAAATTTGATACAGGCACCGAAGGTCCTGGGACAGAGAGTCACTGATTTAGTCTACCCATATATCATTGGAATAAAAATTGTGAATGGTCTGTTTACCTTTGTATTATATTAACTCATTGTTTATTATTATTATTTTATTATTATTATTATTATTATAAGCAAATAATAATAGCCTCCAAAAACTTTTTCCCCTGGGCTCACTAAATACCTTGTAGATAGTGTAGGATATGGTATATAATGTAGCAAATGTGGTATGTAGTGTTGTGAGAAGGTGATGACCCCTCCCCTTCTCACCTGTTTATAAGGGGAAGGGGTGAATGACAGGGAGAGAGTTTCCCCCGGACATGTTTTCATGCAGGACAGGCAATGCGACATGTGAGACCACCTGGTGAGAGGTGGATTTTTCCTGTTGGTGTAAGCATGTGCTGCGGTTGTTTTGTTATGTACCACCGTCAATAAACTGTCTTGTTTTGATAAAACTGAGTTCCGCTGCCTCCTTTCTCTACTTCTTCGGCCATCCCTTTATGTTGGGAGGCTACGTCAGTCGCTCGCGAGTGTGCTCAAGGCATCCCCTATAGTGTCAGCGTTTGTGTACCATAAAGTCCAACAATGTTCACCCCTGAGGCTGGTAAGATGGCTGGCCTCTAATGTCTCTTGTCAGTGTGACCAACCATGCTCATATGAGAATGGAGAAGTCACAGGGGTTCTCTGTGGCACATAGGGAAGTGTGGACTTTGTGACAGACCTGGCTGGGACACTCTCAAGGTTTAAGGGCTTTGAACTGTTTTTCTGTTTTACTGTGTTTGGAGCCTCTCTTTGAATGGTATTTTGTTCTTCTGTGAAGAGTACAAATCTTGTTGCCACTTGTCTCAGAACACACTTTGGAAATGGGGCCATCATTTTGTGTTTGTTTTAACTACAAACACTATTTATTCCCAACAGAACATCAGCTTTCCCTTCCCTCCTCTCACACTCATATAAGAACCAGGACTCTGTGCTGCAGAACCACTCCCCTTGATATTGTCTCTTTCCCTTTGCACTGGACTGCTGGCTGTCCTGAGGTGCCAGTAAGTAAGTCTCTTTTATCTATCACAACCTATTTGTCTGCATACCCCTGTACTATTTCCAGCTCTTCTTCACTAGACAGGCCAAAAACCAGATGTACAGGGAGGCAAGGATGGCACCCAAACATGAGGTAGTGGAAAGAGAAACCTGTGGCCTCATGTCAGGCACATTTGTATGCATGCACAACCTTTGGTACGTGTTCCTTCCATTTTTTTTGTTTCCTCTTCTTGCAGTGTTCTCAACATCTGGAGAAATGTTCTGTTGAATCTCTTGGCAGGGTTTCCCTGTGGATAGTATTCATTAAGCGTTCCTGAAGTGACTTACCCCAGCCAGCTTCTGCCGAGTCTTGAACAGAGCATTTTCGAATTCTCAGCCTTGATCCTTGAGCAGCCAACCTAGAAAGGCAGGGGGGGTGAGAGTCCAATGACCTAGACTTGGTCTGCCAACCTGGTGTGCCTTCTAGTTGGGGCTGAGGGTGAGAGGGAGAAGGCGAGAGAGTTCAGCAGTCTTATGGGTGGGGAGGGAGAGAGTTCAGCGGTCTCACGGCCTGGTGGATGAAGCTGTTCGTGAGTCTGGTGGTGCGGGAGCGGAGGCTCCTGTACCTCTTTCCAGAGGGCAGGAGGCTGAACAGATTGTGTGACGGTGACTTGTATCAGTGGCAATTGTGATGGGCTGAGTCGGGTGGTGTAGAGGTCTTGCAGGGAGGGGAATGGTATACCAATTATCCTTTCAGCTGTTCTCAAGATGCGTTGCAGAGCCTTCCTGTTGTAGTCAGTGCAGCTCCCGTACCACACCATGATGGTCAGTGGGGGGTGTTGGGTGTGGCCTCTCTGGAAGCTGACAACAATCTCTTTGGTCTTGCTGATGTTTAGCAGGAGGTTGTTGTCTTTGCACCATCTGGTCGGAAGCTCCACCTCTTTCCTGTAGTGGGTCTCATCACTGTTGTTGATGAGGCCCACCAGTGTTGTGTCATCGGCAAACTTCACAAGGTGGTTGGAGCTGTGGGTTAGTGTGCAGTCATGTGTCAGGAAAGTGAAGAGGAGGGGGCTGAGTTGTCTGGACCTACTGCTTTCTAGGTGTTTATGACGGATAGTGTCCTCCTCACGCTGGTAGCAGACAGGCACAGAGGCTGGTTCTGGCTTGATGCTGGAAACCAGGAGCTTATATCTCTGGATCACTGGTTGAAACTGTAAACAACACTCTCATAACAATGGTCGCATAAGTCACACTTCAAGGTGTGAAGTGGAGTGAGAGTCGTTGTGGTTACATGATCCAGAGAATGAGTCCTGCTCTGATGGTGAAGAGCAGTTAAACTTCCTGGGAAGAGATCTCATAGCAGGATGGTATGTAGCAGATAGATTATGACATAACCCACCTCCTCTGTTCAAAGTCGGTCTTTCTAAATGGACATAGATGGCCTCCTTAACTCCCCTCTCAAACCACCTGTCCTCCTTGTCTAGGATGTGTAGTCCGTGTCTTTAAAGGAGTGTCCCTTTTCCTTTAGATGTAGATGTACTGCTGAGTTCTCTCCTGATGTGGTGGCTCTCCTGTGTTGTACCATGCGTTTGCGCAATGGTTGTTTGGTTTCTCGAATATATAAATCTGGGAACTCTTCACTGCATTGTACAGCATACCCCACATTGTTGAGGTTTTGTCTTGGGGTTTTGTCCTTGGGGTGGACCAGTCTCTGTCTGAGGGTGTTGCCAGGCTTGAAATAAACAGGGATGTTGTGTTTGCTGAAGATTCTTCTCAGTTTTTCAGAGAGACCGAATACATATGGAACTGCTACATGTTTCCTTGTTGTGTTTTGCTTGTTGTCCAACTGTGTTTTGGTTGCCTTCTGTCTTCTATCCATTTTGGTGAATGCCCAGTTGGAGTAACCACAATTTCTAAGTGCCTGTTTGATGTGTGTGTGTTCCTTCTCTTTCCCTTCTCCTTTGGAGGCGATGCTGTCTGCCCGGTGTTGAAGGGTTCTGATGACCCCCATTTTGTGTTCCAGTGGGTGATGAGAGTCAAAGAGTAAAGATTGGTCGGTGTGTGTGGGTTTCCTGTAGACCCCTGTGCTGATACCCCCACTTTCTTTTTCGGCAAGGACTTCATAATCTAGAAAAGGCAGTTTTCTGTCTTTGGAGTCCTCCCTGGTGAACATAATGTAGCTGTTGACTGTTATACAGGCTCCCAAAGATACCCAAGGAAGGGGCCCCTCTCAGACCAATTGTTAGCAGCATCAATTCTGCCACTTACAATATTGCAGAATAAACTCCTGTCAACGATTCTGTCCCCTTTAATAGGAAAAACGCTACATCACATCCAGAACTCCAAGGACTTCACAGACAAGATCAGCCAATTAAAATTGGACCCAGATGAAACCATGGTTTCATACGATGTCACATCCTTGTTCACCTGCATCCCCACAACAAAGGGTGTTAGGAACAGACTTCAACAGGACAGAGGGCAGTACATGCGAAACATCCTCACCCAAGACCAGATTTCCTCCCTCTTGGAACTTTGCCTCACCACCACCTATTTCAAGTACAATGATGAATTCTACATTCTGCAAAATCAAAAGCCAGGAAGTAGAAGCTTTCACAAAACACATAAACTCGGTCAACAGCTACATCAAGTTCACCAGGGAGGACTCCAAAGACAGAAAACTGCCTTTTCTGGATTGTGAAGTCCTTGCTGAAAAAGAAAGTGGGGGTCTCAGCACAGAGGTTTACACCCACACACACCGTCCAATATTTACTCTTTGACTCTCATCACCCACTGTACACAAAATGGGGGTCATCAGAACCCTTCAACACCAGGCAGACATTATCCCCTCCAAAAGAGAAGGAACACACACACATCAAACAGGCACTTAGAAATTGTGGTTACCCCAACTAGGTATTCACCAAAACAGAAGACAGAAGGAAACTAAAAAACAGACGGACAACAAGCAAAACGACAGAAGGAAAAATGTAGGAGTTCCATACTTATCCGGTCTCTCTGAAAAACTATAAAGAATCTTCAGCAAACACAACATCCCTGTTTTTTTTCAAGCCTGGCAACACCCTCAGACAGAGACTGGTCCACCTCAAGGAGAAAACTCCAAGACAAAACCTAAACAATGTGGTTTATGCTGTACAATGCAGTGAAGAGTGCCCGGATTTATATATTGGAGAAACCAAACAACCACTGCGGAAACGCATGGCACAAAACAGGAGAGCCACCACATCAGGACAGGATTCAGCAGTACATCTACCTCTGAAGGAAAAGGGACACTCTTTTAACGTACACATTCTAGACAAGGAGGACAGGTGGTTTGAGAGGAGAGTTAAGGAGGCCATCTATGTCTATTTAGAAAGACCTACTTCGTACAGAGGAGGTGGGTTACGTCATAATCTATCTGCTAGATACCATCCTGCTTTGAGATCTCATCCCAGGAAGTTTAGCTGCTCTTCACCATCAGAGCAGGACATTCTCTGGATCATGTAACCCCAACGACTCTCACTCCACTTCGCACCTTGAAGTGTGACTTATGCGACCATTGTTATGAGAGTGTTGTTTAAAGTTTCAACCAGTGATCCAGAGATATAAACTCCTGGTTTCCAGCATCAAGCCAGAACTGAAAAAGCCTCCTGGATAAGCGGTGAAACGTCTTCAAGCTACAAGAAGAAGTCCAGTTGCTTACAAGTAACTCCTTTGACACTACAATGACCTGGATGAATGAGAATCTACACAGACACAGTCCAAAGTGTTGTGTCCTCTTATTGGAAAGTCGATTTGTTGATGAAACTTGGGAAGAACAGTTTTGAGATCAGCATGGTTGAAGTCTTCAGCGAGGATGATGAAACCGTCTGGTTGTGCTGTTTGTTGTTCACTGATAGCCTGGTACAGTTCATTCAGCGCCTCACTTATGTTGCTAATGTTAGTTGGGGGGATATGGGTAGCAACCAGCAGGATCGAACTTATCTCCCGAGCAAAGGTGGATTTACAAGTAGTATGCAAGTAGAAGGGGCAACACTTCATGATCATGAACTTCGCCAGAGGTGAGCAGTGTTTTTATAGTACAGTGGCATCCCGGCACCATGTTTCGGAACACTTACGCCACCACCGTCTTCCCTCCCTCTACGAGAGCCCTGTCGGATCTGTAGCATGGTAGCTGCTTCAGTTGTATCGCGGAGTCCAGAATGTTAATATCAAGCCAAGTTTCAGTGCAAAATAAAACACAACAGTCACTCACTTTTCGGTTTGCTGATCTCAGAAGTTGGATATCATCGATTTTATTGTCCAGTGACCGTACGTTTGCCAAAAGGATGGTTGGTATGGCTGGGCGAGTTGGCTTGGCCTCTAGCCTAGCTCTGACACCTCCGTGCTTACCCCGCTTCCTCGTCCTGGCGCACCGCTTCCAACGCCTCCTTTCCGGGGGAGGGGTAGCAGGCGAGTCCGGTGAGTTAGCAGGCTAGTGTAGCAGTCCTAGTTCCCTTGGCGAGTTCTCCAGTTCTGTGTTCAAAACTTGGCAAATCTTGCTTCTCCGGATGTGTAGAAAAACTTGTCGACTACACGTATTCTGACGTAGACTGACAGGAAAAACTTTAGGACAAACACTTGTTTGATGAACAAACCAATGCATTATCGGGAGACCAAGAGGCAGCTGCATCTACACGTGCCACCATCTTGGCCTATGCATACCAGTCATATCCACCTCCGCTCGGTTCCAAATGCATGTAGTCTATAGACAAAGAAAATCTAGGGTTCACTGGTTGTAATGCTTACCATTGGTGGTCTGTCACAGGCCACAGGCTTCTTCTGCTTTATGCAGGGGAATTATTTTTTGACATAGGCCTCAGTGTCCTTTTTCATTGAAGGCCAATAAAAATGATTTCTTGCTAGTCTAATAACTGTCCACCCCCAATTGACCAATGTTATTGTGCAGATGTTTTGAACAAGAGGCCGATACTCACTAGGTAGGTCCAGCTGTTTCAACTCTACGTCCCTTCTGGATACCAACCTAGAATCTATGTACATCTTTCCCTATCCATGCATCAGCCTTTTCCCAGGGACACTCC
Source organism: Eupleurogrammus muticus (assembly GCA_036785175.1). Taxonomy (NCBI): domain Eukaryota; kingdom Metazoa; phylum Chordata; class Actinopteri; order Scombriformes; family Trichiuridae; genus Eupleurogrammus; species Eupleurogrammus muticus. The sequence continues at coordinate 7,453,906 of JAYKQN010000025.1, read as the reverse complement.
CTTTTCGCCGTTTTTGACTCTTTAAGCTCCATGATTTCATTAACAGCCACATCTTGCCTCCGAGCTCTAACCAGTTCACTCTGCTCCCTTTGGATGAATGACTGCTCTTTAGGGGACTTGTCTGTTAAACTACTAAAGTTTTGACACAACAGTAGCTGGCCTCATCAGAGACAGTGATGAGACTGCCTGAAGATGTGATGTCCACCAGCTTGTTATCTGGTGTGGTCATAACAACCTTATCCCACTCAAGACTGTGGATATGACAATGCATATATATATATATATATATATATATATATATATATATATATATATATATATATATGTTAGGGCTGCTCGATATTGGGAAATATCAATATCACGTTATTTTCAGTCAATATTGATATCACGATATTTTTTTTCCGATTTGGAAAAATGTTATTATGTTCCAAATGATCCCTGCTAAAACACGTAGATATATCCATACAAAGGGGTATATAAGCTTGCATTTTGAAACACACACTGAGATCAAATTGAAATAAAAGAAGAACATGTTTATCACACTTAAAGGGGGTTTATTTAGCATTTGTCACTAAAACAAAACAAATATATTAAGAAAAAAATGAAGTTTTCCAATGTATACAAACATGTCTATATTTATATACATAAAAATTTTTCTTATTTATGACGAAAATAAAAGAATGTCGAGAGGGCAGAGCATAGCGTTTGTCAAGCTCTCTAATCATTTTCTTAAAGCCCTCGCCCTCGACTGTATTGATAGCCTGCATATCTTTGGCTAGAAAATAGCCTATGGATTCGGTCAATGCCTTGTGCCTCTCTGAATTTGTGGCATAATGAGTTGCATTGTGCAACGTGCTTTGGATTGACAACTGGGTAGCCTTGTATAGACGTTGGCCTTGTATATTCATATATATATATATATATATATATATATATATATATATATATATATATATATATATATATATATATACAGTGAAGAAAACAAGTATTTGAACACCCTGCTATTTTGCTATTTCTCCCACTTAGAAATCATGGAGGGGTCTGAGATGAAGTAAACACCAAAGGTGCTTTGCTACAAGCAGAGACTGCATGAGCAACTATGGATGTAGATCAGGGGTGGGGCAACCCCCGGCCCCAGAGGGCCGGCGCGGGCGCAGGCCCCCGCCCCAACCAGGCAGCAACACACCCGACTCCACCAACGAAGGTGCAGAGTAGCAGTAATTAGTAGAATCAGGTGCGCCCACCGCCCGGCCGGAACAAGGACCCGCAGCCACACCGGCCCCCCGGGACCGGAACCGCCCACCCCCAATGTAGATGTTAAGGTTTTAGCTGGTGGAGTGTCACAGTGTTCCTAGGGACCCCTTCCGCATCCTCAGCAGGCATCTCAGGGTCCCAGGTGTTTCGCCCCTTAACCTGTACACCTCTCCTGGGTCCAGCTGTGATTTCTTGACAGCCACAGCCACCTGGAACTGCTTTCGGCTACTGTGCTATCTCCCTGGTAGCCTTCTGTACTTGTTTGGCATCAAGCCCGATCTTCTGCAGGAAACTGCGAATAGATGTGGCGGGGAAACCACGAGCCCCAACCTCAATTGGGTAGAGGGTGGCATGCCATCCAGCAAGGGTCGCCTCATCTACTATGTCCTGATACTTACCTTTCTTTGCCTGATGAGATATGGCTAGCCTGTCTTCCCAGGGAACAGTGAGTTCGGCTAGAATGATGGACTTCGAGCTCCTAGAAAGAAGAATCATATCCGGTCGGAGGGTAGTTGCCACCACCTCCTGAGGAAAGACCAGCTTCTTCTTGAGATCCACCCGCAGCTCCCAATCTGATGCGCAGTGTAGCATTGATGGTAGGCGGTCAGGTCTTTTTCCCTTTGGGACTTTACTGCCCTCTCGCTGGAAGCTTGTGGGCCTTGGTGGTACTGGTGGCTGTTTGTTGGTGTGGCTTCTCTGTAGTTCGACCCACTTAGCGACCTCGGTGAGGACTTTGTCGTGTCTCCACCTATAGCGCCCGTCTGCCAGAGCTTTTGGGCAGCTGGTCAGAATGTGGTTCAGTGTGCAGAGGCTGGCGCCGCACTGACTACAGGATGCCTCTTCCTCCTTGCCCCAGATCTTCAGATTACTTGGTGTGGGTAGGAGATCAGCCACAGCGCGCAGCAGGAAGTTCAGCTTGCCTTGGTCAGTGCCCCAGAGCTCCTTCCAAGACAATGGTCTCTCGAGCGCCCCCTCCCACTGCATCCAGCGCGCCTGGGAGCCCAGCCCTGCTGCTTTGATTCGACGGTCTTCTTCAGCTGCCTCCCGCACCCTTTGCACCACCAAGTCCCTTCTGTCTCGCATGTTGCTCTTCGACCAGCTCTTGACACCGTAGTTTCCAAGCCCTAGCCGTCCGCGACACACAGTGCCCACGATTTCCTGATGCTTCCAGTAGGCTTCCGCTTCCTTCACCGCCTCGAGGGGTTTCCACTTCCTGCCGCAGTTAATGGCAGAACTTGCATACCTGACTTTTGCGTCCCTAGAGCCTGAGAGCGTGCATGCTGCCCTTGCCTTGGTGGCCTTGAATTCTTCTATGACGGAGGAGCATGGTAACCGGAGTACTGATGACCTGCTGTAGAGGTTGACTGCGCTGAAAGCTGGAGGAACACCCAGCCATTTACGAATAAACCTGCTACAGACTCTCTCCATTGCTTCAACTCTTGTCATAGGGAAGTCATAGAGCAGAAATGGCCACTGGAGCCTTGGTATGATGCCATGCTGAAAGCACCACACCTTGAACCTACCTAGCAAACTCCTGTCTATTCTCCTCAGCCACTCCTTTAGTTGGGCTGCGGTGTCTTCGAGGTTTAGCCTGTCCTTCAGAGTGCTGTCATAATGTTTTCCCAGGCATCGGATTCGCTCCTCCTGAATGGTTGGAATCTCTGACCCCTGGATGCTGAAGGTGTTATTTGACAGATTTCCCTTCAGGATGCACAAGCTTCTGGATTTGCTGGGCTTGAACTGCATACGGGCCCAGGTGGCCATCTTATCCAGTGAACTTAGGACCCATCGTGTCCCAAGGATGGATGGGGTCATCACGGTGATGTCGTCCATGAAAGCTCTGCAGGCTGGATGCCTTGTCCCATCCGCTGCCGTCGGTCCTTTACACTGAGACTCTCCTGCTTTCAGCAGTAGGTTCATAGCTGCCACAAACAGGGAGACTGATATGGTGCAGCCAGCCATGATCCCTTTTTCCAGCCTCTGCCACTTGGTGGTAAAATCCTGTGCACTGAACCTCATCTGTAAAGAACCCATATGAGCCATCACCAACTTAATGACCTCTGATGGTACTTGGTAATGATCCAATGCCTTGCAGATAAGCTGGTGTGGAACATTTGGGTAAGCCTTGGCAAGGTCTAGCCAGACCACCGAGAGAGATTTCTTGTTGCTCTTTGCCTCCTTAATTATCTGGCTAATTACCGCCGTGTGCTCCAGGCATCCAGAGTAGCCCGGTACTCCTCCTTTCTGGACACTTGTATCGATGTAGCCATTGACAAGTAAGTATGATGTCAACCTTTGGGCGATGATTGCCCAGAAGACCTTCCCCTCAACGTCCAGTAGGGAAATCTCTCTAAACTGGTCAAGGCTTGATGAATTCAGCTCCTTAGGAATGAAGCAGCCCTCTGCAAGCGTCCACAGCCAGGGTTCCTGCTTCTTCTTCCACAGTGTGCGCAGGAGTGTGGCCAGTCTCCTTAGCAGCTGTGGGCAGTTCTTATAAATCTTATAAGATGTCCCTGATGGACCAGGAGCGGATCCCGCTCGAGCCCGTCTCACCACTGACCTCGCTTCTTCAAAAGTGAAGTCTGCCATGTTGAAAGTGGTGTTTGGATTGAGCTTTGGGATAGGGAAGGGGCACTCTCCCAATGGTAGGTCCCTGCTGGGGTTGCTATGTGCTGCCTTTACAGCATCCTCCACTTCTTCCTTGGAACATGCCAGTCTCCCACTCTTGGGCTGGCCAAGGAGGTCAGATGTGTAGCGGAACGGATCGTTGAAGAAAGATTTCCTCTGCCGGCGCTTCTCTTTCTGTCTTCTCCGCGTTGCCTCTGCCCTTTGCAGCTGGAGTAGGCTTCTCCGCACCTCTGAGCTTAGCTCGCTCAGGGCTTCCTTCTCCTGATGTTCTGCTCCCCGCCACCTCTTCTTGAGTTCTCTGAGGTCTTGGCGCATTTCAGCAATGTGCCGTTGCCTTCTGCTGGGGCCTGATGGCTGTTTCTCAGGCTTTCCTTCCTTAACTCCAAATCTGTCATAGCATACTTGGTACACTGTCTCCACCAGAGTCTTGATCTTTTTTACAGCATCCCCTCTCAAGGTGTTGTCAAGGATGATGCTGAGGTCTTCATCCAGTTGTGCCCACCTGTGGTCCGTGGCTGATGGCAAGTTCAGCCGTAGCTTCTTCGGCAAGCCCTCCATGTTCGGGGCTTCTTGGCTCATCCTTATGCTCGGAGCAGGTTCAGCTAGGGGGTCCTGAGCACTGTGGTGTGCCTCCTGACTCCGGTCCTCCATCGACTGACAAACAGAGCTAGCAAACTCTGAGATTAAACTCTGGGCCATGCTAGATGTTTTGCGCTGCTGCAACTGCTCTTTGCACTTGGATTTACCTTGATGGATTTTCACACCCCGCTTGTTCTTGAAACTTCTCCCACAGATGGAGCACCTTCTGTTTGCTTCACCTTCCTGTCTTTCCACATCCAAGTTCGTAGTCCTTATATCGTCGTCCGGGTCAGTTACCATATGATCCGTCCTTGACAGCAGATTATCCTCCCCCCCTCCTCGGTCTGCTTGGGGTTTTCATCGTAGGTGCATGTCCACTGTGAGAGAGATAAACTAAAAAGAAATATCCAGAAATCACAATGCATGATTTTTTAATGATTTATTTGTGTGATATAGTGGAATCCTGATTCCTGATGTACTGTTTTACCTTTTAGTAGAGTGGAATGATATCATGAGATTGAGTCATTTGCATTTGGATGTCCCCTATGTCACCGTCATCTCAAGCACTAATTGGTGCTGGATACTGGTGTGAAGAGTGATCAGTATTTACCTTTGTGAATTTTACATATTTCTGGGACAGTGTGTCTCCATGATCTTGACAATGGATTCAGTGTTACCAAAGAGAGATTAGCCTGTCAAGATCATATCATAGCTGAAGTAATTTGTTGCTGGCACTGTAGTGAAACCTTGTCTGTTTTGTGGAATTCCAATTATCCTGCCCCACCACTATCAGGGCTCAAATAGCACAACTGGTTTTGGAGAGTTAATACTTTCTGGGACCCTGCACTTAATGTAAGCTATGTGACCGGCTGAAATGGTTCTTCAAAGCCAATTTTGTATGAAGCCAGTCTTTTTTTGAACTCAGACTTGTGAGTCTATACAAAATTTACTATGGTCTCTACACTGGCATCATCAATCTCCATAGCACCATCAAGGAGGGCAGAGAGAATAGATGCAGTGGCTTGCGAAACTATTTGGCTACCTTGAACTTTGTGACCTTTTGCCACATTTCAGGCTTCAAATATAAAGATATAAAACTGTAAATTCTTGTAAAGAATCAACAACAAGTGGGACACAATCATGAAGTGGAACACACTTTATTGGATATTTTAAACTTTTTTAACAAATAAAAAAACGAAAAATTGGGCGTGCAAAATCATTCAGCCCCATTGAGTTAATACTTTGTAGCGCCACCTTTTGCTGCAATTACAGCTCCAAGTCGCTTGGAGTATGTCTCTATCAGTTTTGCACATCGAGAAACTGATATTTTTGCCCATTCTTCCTTGCAAAACAGCTCAAGCTCAGTGAGGTTGGATGGAGAGCGTTTGTGAACAGCAGTTTTCAGTTCTTTCCACAGATTCTCAATTGGATTGAGGTCTGGACTTTGACTTTGGCCATTCTAACACCTTGATATGTTTTTTTGGTGAACCATGCCATTGTAGCTTTTGCTTTATGTTTTGGATCATTGTCTTGTTGGAAGACAAATCTCCCTCCCAGTCTCAGGTCTTTTGCGGACTCCATCAGGTTTTCTTCCAGAGTGGTCCTGTATTTGGCTCCATCCATCTTCCCATCAATTTTAACCATCTTCCCTGTTCCTGCTGAAGAAAAGCAGGCCCAAACCATGATGCTGCCACCACCATGTTTGACAGTGGGGATGGTGTGTTGAGGGTGATGAGTTGTGCTTCGTTTACGCCAAACATAACGTCTTGCATTGTTGCCAAAAAGTTCAATTTTGGTCTCATCTGACCAGAGCACCTTCTTCCGCATGTTTGGTGTGTCTCCCACACCAAACATGCCATGAAAAGTGTCACTTTAAACGACACTTTTCATGGATATCTTTAAGAAATGGCTTCCTTCTTACCACTCTTCCATAAAGGCCAGATTTGTGCAGTATACGACTGATTGTTGTCCTATGGACAGATTCTTCCACCTCAGCTGTAGACTTCTGCAGTTCATCCAGAGTGATCATGGGCCTCTTGGGTGCATCTCTGATCAGTCTTCTCCTTGTATGAGCTGAAAGTTTAGGGGGACGGCCAGATCTTGGTAGATTTACAGTGGACTGATACTCCTTCCATTTCAATATTATTGCTTGCACAGTGCTCTCCACAACAGTATTTCGGACCTGCCTGGTGTGTTCCTTGTTCTTCATGATGCTCTCTGCACTTTAAACAGACCTCTGAGACTATCACAGTGCAGGTGCATTTATCCACAGGTGGATTCCATTTAGTCAGTTAGTCATTTAGGTCAACATTGAATCATTCAGAGATCCTCACTGAACTTCTGGACAGAGTTTATTGCACTGAAAGTAAAGGGGCTGAATGATTTTGCACACCCAATTTTTCGTTTTTTAATTTTTTTAAAAAGTTTAAAATATCCAATAAAGTGTGTTCCACTTCATGAGTTTGTCCCACTTGTTGTTGATTCTTCACAAGAAATTACAGTTTTATATCTTTATGTTTGAAGCCTGAAATGTGGCACAAGATCACAAAGTTCAAGGGAGCCAAATAGTTTCGCAAACCACTGTATAAGCTTAGGCTGGCTTTCATTGTTTTTTATGAGGGCACCCAAAATAAAATTGTCTATCTAATTCCAAGCAATTTTATCTACATACATCTTACATGGCTGTGTTGTATTGTCAATCCTAGCTATCTTGACTTCACTTAGTTTATCTGGTTTGGCTATTGAATTGTTGTGGGGTTATCAAGTGCCTAAAACTGGTCAGAGGTTGTTCTTGACTATGCAAATTTCTCTACTGCTGTGGTTTCTTCAAACAGCCAACAGGGCAATGGGTCTCCTCGAGGTCATCACCTTTGCTCAACAGTTTTAAATTGCAGCAGGAAATCTTGTCAGAGATTTGTCCCGAACATAAGTTATTTATCAAGTGTTTGAGCAAATGCTTTTGGTTTTTGTGCCTCTTATTTACAGACGAGCTGTTTAAATAGAATAGGTTAGGTTTTCGTTTAAGAAACATCTGCATCAAGTGTCTCTCTGCCGTTTGGCCATTCTGATCGTATCCATGGTGATGGCTGCAGATTTCCTCTCCTCCCTGTTGTGTCTTACTATGATGTCAAACAGGAATTTCTCCAGACTGCCACACACACAGCAGTGGCAGCGATGAGCATGATTTGAAGTGTCCTGTCTGCAGCGATACAGCTGCATAAAGGAACCAGCTGCAACCCCTGTGTCTCCTAGGATCCATCACACACACACACACTGAGGCCAGGAGAGAGAGGACACGACAAAGACGTCTACAAGATGGCCTCAGACACGCCGCCGCCATGATGTGTGCGCTGCCATGATGATGGGTGCTGTGATGTGCTCTTCTCCCGGGCTGCAGCCCTCTCCTGCTGTTCTCTGTTTGACCCTACAAACACAAATAGGAAACGATGGTAAAGTCTTTGTTTGAAGCATAAAGAGGGTTTCTGATGGTACGTCTTTGTTAGGATCAAGAATGATGCAGGACCTCAACTGTCACTTTCATTTCTGTCCTATTTCTTTTGAAGCAATTTGGAAGTTTAGTGTTAAATTATTGTAAAGTGAGGATGTGTGAGAATGTGTGATGCCCTCGCTTCTGTTTGGTAGCACTTTTGATGCTAATCGCATCCTCCTGAAGAGGTCATTGCTGTTCACTGTGTTTGCAGCTGCATGCAAGTCCTCAAGGTAAATCTTACCACCATATGTAGATTTGGTTCTAACAAATAGAACGTTAATGGAATAACTAGTATACAATCTACATATATCCACATCTTTAGTCTTTTATAATAGCAAAGTGGTGATCTTTGAGTTGTGAACTGTTATGGATAAAAAAAATGTCATTTTATGCAGAATCTTCAGCTTGGGTAAACAGTGATCAACAGTTTATTTCATTATCTCATCTTATGAACCTGACAAATAGTCTAATGATCATTTTTACAATCAATCGATTAATCCATTAACAAATGGCAACTTACTTTTTTAGACAGCTTTAACCATCTTCCAATTCTGTTTAATCCTCTGAAGTTTCCTCCTCCTCTTCATTTCTCCCTGCAATCTCCTCCTCACTCTACAACAAGCTCCAGTTGCTATGGTAAACAACATTTACAAAGACATATGTGGCACGTTTGCTCCTGTCGGCCATTGTCCATGTCACATGACCAGGCCGCCATACGTGATATTTAATGTTCAGTCATGTCTAGATATTTTTTTAGTTCAATTAAAAATGTTTAAATAGTTGTTCTAATTATAAATAAATTCTAAATTAAAGCTTGGCCTTTATTTACACTACCAACGGTGGGACCAGCCAATGTTTGAGACCTGGCCTGGAGAAATTACAGTATGTACACTTGATGTTATTAAAATATGTAAAGTGTGAAAACTTCACACACCAGACATGTTTTATCTATCTATGGTAGGTTTTGTTACGGTTTGAGGTGGATAATAAGTTAAACACATGAAATATGGTTTGATGAAAAACATGAATTGTTGGTGGATTTAAATAAGAAATGTTTATGTTAGTTTTATACAAATCTATATTATCACATCTTTAGATCATCATCTTCTAATTCACACTGCTTGGTGGTTTCTGATTAGTTTCCTGATATATAGTATTTCATAAAAGTGAGTACACCCCTCACTGTGTAGCTCAGAGGAAGAGCAGCCGTCCACCAGTTGGAAGATTGGTGGCTTGATTCCCGGCTCCTCTGATAAGCATATTGTTATGTCCTCCACCTTCTATTTGATTAAGCCCCACACAATGGGGTTCTAGGTGTTGGGACATGTTAAGCGTTCATCAGCTTTACCCCCAGGGTCTTTGTTGAGGCAGTGGTGGTCTCAGAGGGGGGTTTGGAGGGTTGTTATCATGCTGGACTACTGCCCTGAGCCCAGTTTTCGCTTCAGTATGTCACAGTAATGGTTGGGGGACAAGCAGACTCCTGACCCCTTCAACCTCAGTAACAGTGACCGATAGTGGCCTCAAGCGAAAATCACAACAACAAATAGCCAACAAAAATCACCAAGACCAAAGAGAAAACACAACTAAAGCAAAATTACCCACACCAGAAAAGGTTAGGGCTCTTAGCACATAACTCACAGGTAGTAATGATCATATACTACAATACAAACAATGCAGGGCGCTGTGGTCTAGCCTAAAATGGGATATATTTTGGACAATTTGACAAAAACTTAACCCAGCTTCTTTGTTTCCTGTCTTAAATTTTGGACAAACTGACTAATCTAGGTGTGTCTGACTACTGAGGTCTGGCACATCGGGATTAACCAGTTTTTCTAATAAGGTGAGCCAGGAAAAAAATGGCTGGTTTAAGTTCAGGAGTAAGAATAATGAACAACTAGACAATTCCCGCGGCAATTGTGAGAGTTCGGGCTGGGCCGTTGGGCGTCAGGACACTACTGTGGCTTAATACAGAAGTTCAACACTACAGGTGGGATGCTGATGTCTTTCTGATCATTACTGCCAAGTTTGGTATGTGTTGGACATTTAGATCCATAGTTATTAAGGAAAATCCAACAGCCAATCATCTCTCAGTCTGTCATATTGCTGGAGTTACCATGGTCATCAGTTTGTTAATTTTTGGACCTTAAGATCTAAAGTTATTAAGGAAAAACCAGCAACCAATCATCTTTCAGCCTGATGGAGTAAACAGCTCAGCCACCAAGCTGTGTTGTTTCTGTGGTGATTATTATATCAATTACAGTATCTGTTAACACAAATCATATGTGCTGCAGACTATCTCCATAGAAATAAATGGGGAATGAATTTGCACTGAAACAGCGAATACATCGCCGTAGTGGTCAGAACTTAGCTTGGGAGGGTGCAGAGCATTTATTTTATTTCTCTCACAAAGTTTGGTGAGCTTGCAACCTTTATATCAAAAGTTATTAGGGAAAAACCAACAGCCAAAATGCTCTCAGTCTGTTATATTGCTGGAGCTGTGGACCGTTGAACGCACTTGTTGAAGCTCTTTGATGTAAACGAGCCATCAAAGTCCCAACTGACAAATTTTTCTCCCACAGTGTGGGGAGAAACAACTGTTTAATGCTCTGAGAGGGTTAAGATAGACCCTGAACAACCGCTCATAACTCATAAACCCTAACTCATAATAACAAAATGAGCATATTGTCTGAGAGGTAAGGGGCTCCTGGTCATCTTGTTATATTTTTTATTTCCGTAGCTTGTAAAATGTGGGCACAGGAGCAGGTTAGAAATTCAATGTTTTACAAAAATGCAGGATGAATCAGCGAACATTTATAATAGGAGAGTTAGGAAGAGCTGGAGTGCGAAGCTGAGCTTGGAGGCTCATAGTGCCAAAACCGTACAACTCTCAGCTTTCTTACTCACATTGGAGCAACTAGGAGGGTCGTGCCGACGTTTTGATGTAAAAATTATTAATGTGCTGTGAAAACTGTGGCTGCGGGTGCGAGTTAGAAATGTTTTTTTCAGAGGAATTTTTTATGCTTTCACACTCTACCGATGACATCATAACTCTGGACTCCCCATCCGGAATGCATTGCGCCAAAATCTCGCACAAAAATGTAACGAATATCGCTACCAAAAGACATACCACACGATTCCCAGCCGAGCCGGTCGATTTGATATAACTATTGTGGGGGTTTGTCCTTTCCCCTAGGAGGAAAAGCGAGCCAAACTTTTGACGGAAGAGTAAAGATAGATAGATAGATAGATAGATAGATAGATAGATAGATAGACAGACAGACAGACAGACAGACAGACAGACAGACAGACAGACAGACAGACAGACAGACAGACAGACAGATAGATAGATAGATAGATAGATAGATAGATAGATAGATAGATAGATAGATAGATAGATAGATAGATAGATAGATAGATAGATAGATAGATAGATAGATAGATAGATAGATAGATAGAATAATAAATGTAAGAAAGATGAGCTGGCACGCTCAAGTCTTAAACAGAGTGCACTCGCCAAACTCTCGGCGAGCGCACTCTGTGCACTGTGCCGAGAGTTGGCCTGGCTAGATCATAAAAATGAGAGGACACGCTATGTAATATTAATGAATACGATATTCACGTAGTTATGCAAGTAGCTATCCCAAACATATAAGCAATGCATAGAAGCCCTCACAGGGTGAACAATTACTAATAATAGTTAATAAATAACATAAATACTTCAAAAATAACAAGAGTGGCAATAACTGGCAAACACAAGCTTGTACTAAGACAGAGAGGGTTAAGAAAAATAAAAGACAAAAAGTAAATAACATAGAAGAGAGAGAAGAATTTTCTCAGCAAAGACACTGTATGAGTTGAGTAATGGGCACCTCAGTATGTTACATGTGAACGCATGCTTGCCTTTGGAAATAGATGAAAATATTCATTTAGAGCAGTGGTTCTCAAGCTTTTAATGATCCTTAATCTCATAAAACACTAGACCATAGACCCCATCTCATAAGATTGTCGCTTTTAGATAGTTTAAAACAGAAAGTGTAGGAAACCTGTCCTCCACCTTCTATTTGCACAATGCATATATTTTTACTTAAATGGAGTTTATACGTGAATTTTGGTGGGATAATATCAATGTTCAGTCCCAGCAGTGTTTTTTTAAACGTTACTATGGAACCAATATTCAGTTTCAAATTATGTACAATAACTTCTGTTTGTGTAGGTGTTCATACAAAAAAATATCATACATGTAGAAACACTTTTAAAGAAGCATTCAGAAAACTGTTCTCTTGATTTTTTTCCATGACTATATATCTAACAGAACATTTATTACCGACCTTCACAATCCAGCAGAAAATCAGCCCAAAATCCTAAATCTTTGATTTCCTCGTGCCACCTGTTGCTTCCTTTCATGCTGAAGTTTGGACTAATGTATGTGTATGCCTGCAGCAGCTAGAGACAGAACGGTGCAGGAGAGGAGCCAGCACATCAGGATGCTGTCACCTGCACAATCTTTGAGTCTATCACCAACAATTATTGTGTAAGACATAGATGTGGTTTATAAATTTAAATGATAAGTAACAAAACAGATTGTTGTCATTGTGTTTTCTGTTTTGTCATTGTGTTCTTTCTTTAGTCATGCTTTCTGTTTTGCCGCTGTGATTTGCCCTTCAGGGCCTCCATAGGGGGCAGCCTGTCAGTGTTAGACCAGGGGCCACACACTGTATCCAATCGGTCTGCATGGCTATCGGCCCAGAGGGAAGCCTTCTCTAAAGATGACGCACAAAAAAGCTGTAAAGTTGGCTGAAGACAAGCAGAGGGGGAACATGGATTACTGGAACTGTGTCATATGGTTTTATGAGACCAAGACAAACTTTTTTGGTTTAGATGGTGTCGAGTGTGTGTGGCAGCAACCAGCTGAGGAGGACAGGGGCAAGTGTGTCGCCTATGGTCAAAAATGGTGGTGAAAATGCTGGAAAAAGTGGATTTCACACAAAATAATTTACACTTTGGACATTTTCAATGTTGAAATATTTAAACTGTTATTGAAGTTGTACACTGACAACTTTACAATGTATCAATTATCATATATTTAGTGCATAGATATAGGTATAGTAACATAGATATAGTATAGTAAAATATGACTTAATATATAGTAAATTAAACATATAGTAAAATATGAATTAATATGAATCCCTGACCTTCACCAAACAACATTATCCTCTGTATGTTCTGTATGTTTCTGTCATGGAAAACCATTTGTTTCACATTTGCCTATCACTCCACGCTCCTTCCGACATACAACCATCCTCCAGGATCCAGCTCTCTATTGGAGACACTTTCCCATCTGGCATCAAGTCATTGAGTCGAGCTCGCCAGGCACCGCTCAGCTATATCAACACTGACAAAACTATATTGAATAATTATCTTTGTAATTAATACATTAGCCTAAATTTAAGTAAATGTCAGCCAATCAGTATACTGTATATGGGAATGAGAGAGAGAAAAGTGAAGGACGCTGCGCTTCATTAATCACATCTTCCAAAATAATGTAGGCAGATGAAATGATTTTTACAGAGCAATGTCATTACAGCCACACTGGTCATTTTAGATCATATTCATTAATCACCATCACAATCTCATCATTAACTCATCCACTGCTGCTTCACACCAGCAAACAGGATCAGTGTGTTACACTGAAGACATAAAAATGGTCAAGATTGAAACAAAAATTAATTGAAACGCAATAAAAGGTCAAATCTGGTAGGGAAGTGCTGCAGTAAAACAGCAGCAGTGATCAGTGTGAAGCTCTTTGTTCCCCACACAGTGTTTGCTGAGCTGCACAGTGACACTAACACACGGTTAAGTGACTGATATCTCCTCTGACATCAACAGCAGTTAGTCGTGAGCTGAGCTGACTCGCACACACTAAAACACAGAGTTTACATTATTCACAGTATGAATAAATCACTCCTAGCTCTTCATCCTGCAGCATATTGAGGCCTAAATTGTGTTCATCTGCCATTCCAGACATCTGTTATCCACAGTATCTGAGCAGAAGTGACCAACAAGATCAAATATACATGCAAGTACATAAAATAAAACACAGCTGAGTGCATGCCATGGGTTGTTGATGATTGTCCATCCTGCTGCAGCCTGGTATTATGTTGATGTCAGAGGATGGTTGAGTATCAGCTGCTGGAGAATTACAGTGTGTTGTTGCACTGATTGCACAATTAAGATGTAGTGTAAATGCCTAATGTGAATGAATTCAGGTTCATCTAAGAACAAATCAGATACTGCTGCTACTATTACTTTATTTATTTATTTATTTATTTGTATTTATTTATTTTTGCTTACCTATGAGGAAAAATTATAATAAAATAGGGCATGCCCCTATGTATTTCTTTAGAGAAGTGGAAGCTTAAGTAGATTTTTCATGTTTGGCCAAATGAGGGTGTGTTAGACTGTTACATCATCTTAATAGATACATTTTATATTGGGATGGACATTTACATTCATTCAGATAAAGAGACACATGCAAATACGGTTATTGTATATGCATGTCACCACAATTCAATATATTTCTGTTATTCTACTTAATGTCATATTCAACTTTTCTTGTATGTATATATTGTTTCCATCTGCACACATTATCTATTATACACCTGTCCAGTCTGACACAGGGATCCCTCCTCTGTTTCTCTTCCTGAGGGTTCTTCTTTTTTCCCATTAAAGGGTTAAACAAATAAAATTGACTTGACCTGACTTAACTTGTAAGAAAAAGACTGCAATATTTGTTGGAAGTTAGTTATTTATCAGTTTTGAAATTGTATTGACAGGCCATATAAAACCAGGTGACTGATGACATATAAACTGATACCTTACTTTGCACGTGTTACTTTTATTTGTTCATTAATAAATGAGTTTAGGCCCAGGGCCTGTGAACACATCTTGGAGTAAGAGATCTGCGGCCCAAAATAGCCTTTGTTAGTATGAGGAATAAATTAACAACTAACCAGGATAACGTCTCATCACTTGGTTCTGAGAGATGTTACAATAATTTTGTTACATTAGCTGCACTCGCTGCAGTGGATAAGAAAAAATGCTCTATATGGCAAGAACTCTACCTCTACACCTCCACAGCAAACCAGGGATTTTACTATTTCATGATATTAGGGTCAGTGACGAATAATGGTGGACAAATAATGAGAAAGTCATAAGCTTTTTAAAATAAAAGGCACATTTTGTATTCATTTTTCTGCTCATGTTGTTTTTTTCAATTTTTTTGTAACAAAATATCAAATGTATTATATATAAATACAATGTATTATATATAAATATAATACATTATATACTGTGTGTATTATATATAATATAAACCTAGTTGATAGCATGAGGTTTTAGATTTTAGGAGAGTTCAAGTATCTGGTATCAGGTTTTAGGCTTACACCACAAAGCAGTTTTGTGATTGTCCTATTAATGATGTTTTGATTATCTATCCAAAAATGCACAGCTATATCCAAACGCTGTGGTTGATCTGTTAAGCAGCCTGAGCTACATGAGCCACAAACACACAGACAGTCCTCACTTTATAGATAGAAGATATAAGCAGCACGCTAAGAAGCTGCTAAATGGTTTTCTGATTTACTCACCTATAAAACACTGCAGTGTTCTTTATTTAACCCTCACAGACAGCTTAATAAGTCCTTTAAGTCCTTGTCACCTCTGAGGGAATCATTTCCTTTTTCAGTTTATTATTTTGATATTATAATTATTTTTTGTTTGATCTGAAGAACCTATTCAAATCATGTCAGTTATGATTAAATCCACAGCATTGATAAATTAACCCTTTACATACCTTTTCCATAATGTGCCATGGAAATAATTTCAATAAAAAGTGTCTAAAGTGTGAAAGGATTTTTGTTATGACTAATGACACTTTACCTGCAAGAACTTCCCTATTTAGTCCCATTTATTTCCAAGAAAACCTCACCTGTGCAGGTGGAGAAGACATCACAACTTTCAGAGACCAAGTTCACACATTTACACTGTTTTTAGGGAAATGGTTTTTATATACAGGTATATCTAGAGAATTTAATCTGTCCATAGATTCCCACGTGTTGAGATTAAATGTTAGAAACGTGTTGAAATGATGCACTGAAGGTTATTTTTTAAAAAATTCACCTCAAATTTATTAGGACCGCACAGAATCATTTCAATAATATGCAGTGCCTATTACTTTTTTCCATTCATTAAAAACAAATGACCACAAAATTTTCTGCAGCATGATCAAAGACAAAATGCTTCAATACAAAACAATGAGGATCAATAAGTCCGAACCGTCTGTGACGGTTAATATTTTATATGTCAGCTGTTGGTTGACATGGTTCTATATATGATTTTCATAGCCCACTTTATGTAGTTTTAGCTGAGTGTTTACACCTTATGAAACTGTGGTAAATGCTTCTGTGCTTCTTATAAATGGGATGCGAAGCAGGATGGACACACCCTGTAAGATAAAAGCTGCTGTGAAGGAGCATGAGGAGATAAGGGACATGGCCACCGTGCTCCTGGCACAGATCACTGTGTTAATTTATCTAGATTAAGTTGTCTTGATCCTTTTCAAAGTGTGACCTCCTCCATAGCTGCAGGTGGTGAGGCAAGTAAAACGGCTCGAGATGATTGATGTCTTTTCAATTAGTCACAATGTGAGACCTTCAGATGTCACTCTCCCTCCTTATTAATGACACGGCTGTGTTAATGCTGCTGTCTTAAAAAGCCTGAGTGAGATTTGTTAACATTCTCAGCCTTAAAGGAATCATCTGATAGAAGCTTGAGGTGCTTCACTTTATATTTCTAATCATCTTTTTTTCAGTTTTTCTATCTGTGTATTCAACCAGCACATGAACGCAAATAAATGAGCTGGTGGGAGACGTTTTTTTGTCCCACAAAAGTTTGCATTGACAGATAATTTACAGAATATAATTGTATTATAGCATTTGGCAGATTTTTTTAAATTAAATAGAATTCAGCAGGTCTGATTTGGTTTGATGGACAGAGTTAAACCTTGAGGTGTTTTACAAATGTGTGTACAAGTTAAATCTTTTAAAAACATGCTTTTAATTATCAATACTTGATTACATATTTTAGCCAGTAGCATCTCTGTCATTAGCAAACACAATTTGAGCTGATATGTAAGCTACTTAGAGCTATGCTAATTGATATTTATCATCAATTCTTTCTTATATTAACCAACTCAAATCATAGAACCAAAACCAGAGGCTAAAAGAGAATAATATATTGAAGGGGTAGTTTCCTGGGGTCACCAACACTGAGCTGCTGTCCTGCATGCTTTAGGAAATTCACCCACTACAACAACCCCTTAATCATGTAATAAGTCATTGAAGATCCACAGGAGTATGAAAAACCCAATGATCAAACCTGCCATCATCATCATCATCATCATCATCATCATCATCATCATCATCATCATCATCATCACTCTCATTATGTTTAGCATTTAAGTTGCTATTTCAGTTTTCCTTATTAGTAAAACATAAGGAGACCTCCTGCTAGCATTCATCTATTACTCTATAAGTATGAGTCAACTATAAACTAAGATTTTGTTGACCTTCCGGACTAGTCTCAATGTTTTTTGTTATATTTGTTACCATTTCAGTAACATTCAGTAACATTAACAGAGTCACTAACAGTAATAGAGTGAGTAACAGTTAGTGACAGTCAGTAACAAAGTTAATAAAGTCAGTAACAGTCAGCAACAGAGTTATCAACAGTCACAGTAACAGTGAATAAAAGTCAGTAACAGTAACAGATTAATTAACAGAGTCAGTAACAGTGACAGTAACAGACTCGTTAACAGAGACAGTAACAGTATGAGACAGAAACAGAGTTATTAACAATAACAGCAACAGTCAGCAACATAGCCAGGTTGTCTGCTGGTGTCAGGTCCTGTCAGGCCTCGTAGGGCCTTCAGCACGTTGCAGTGAGACCTAAGATCAGTGTCTGTTTTTGTTTGCAGCAAAAAAGGGGCAGTGATGGTTTGGTAGTGAAACTGGTGGCGTGAGGATGAGGAGGTCAACCTTAGCCCGGAGGCTTACTCAGGTGAGAAGACGTCAGGATATCTTGAACTGAAGATGTATTTTTTTTCAGCCGAGCCAGACGGACCCCAGGGGGGGCCACTCTCACTTTATCTTAATGTCATTCTCTTTCATCTGACCGGGGGATGAGCTGATTGAGGCTGTCCTGCTCAATTGGATTTGATAGAAGAGTGGAGAGAAGGAGGGGAATACTGTAATATACAGCCACAGAAAACAGGTCCTAGGCATGTGGACTGTTTGCATCACCACACTTCTTCTGTTACACATAGCAGCAGCAGTAGGAGCAGCAGTAGGAGCGAGCAGTAGTAAAAGTAGTAACAGCATTAATAGTAGTAGTAGTCGCAGTAGTAGTAACAGTAGTAGTAGTAGTAGTAATAGATAAGATAGTAGAAGCTGCAGCAGCAGTAGTAAAAGTACTGTAGTACTATAGTAGCAGCTGTAGTAGTAGTAGCATTAGTAGTAGTATGTCTGTGTAGATTCTCATTCACCCAGGTCATTGTAGTGTCGAAGGAGTTGTAAGCAACTGGACTTTTTCTCCAGTTATTATTAGTAGTAGTACTAATAGTAGTAGCAGTAGCAACAGTGGTAGTAGTAGCAGTAGTAGTAGTAGCAGTAGTAGTAGTAGTAGTAGTAGTACTAGTAACAGCTATAGTAGTAGTAGTAATAGTATTATTAGCATGTTATTATTAGTATTAGTATTAGTAGCATTAATAGCAATAATAATAGCATTAGTAGTAGTAGAAATAGTAGCAGTAGTATAACAGCTGCAGTAGTACCAGTAGTAGTACCAGTAGTAGTAGAAATAGTAGTAGCATTAGTAGTACTAACAGTAGTAGTAGTAATAGTGGAAGCAGAAGCAGCCGCAGTAGAAGTAGTAGTAGCAGCAGTAGTAGTAGTAGTAGTAGTAATGGTGGCATTAGTAGTAGCAGCAGTAGTAGTAGAATTAGTAGTAACATTAGTAGTACTAACAGTAGTAGTACTATTAATCGTAGTAGTAATAGTAGAAACAGAAGAAGCAGCAGTAGAAGTAATAGTAGCAGCAGTAGTAGAAGTAATAGCAGTAGTATTAATAGTAAAAGCAGAAGCAGCTGGTTTTGTAAGCTTGATAGGTACACTTGTCTCCAATCGTTCGAGTACAAGTTCGATAAGGCTTGTAATTGTCTCCACTGCTTGGTGAGGAGGTCTCTGTCTGTTAGTGTACAAAATTTCATGAGTTAAACGGGTGATGTGCTCATGAAGCCTTAATTCCAGGATTCTTTGGGCTACCTGAATGAGATGCTCCCATGAACCTCCCATGTGTGAGGCATGAGGTGGGTTAAACATCCACGAGCATTCTTGTGGGTGCAGATATCTCTGTGCTGTTTGGTTGATCTGCACTCAGCCAAAGTTCTGCCGGCCCCAATCAAATTTGTGCTGCAGTTTGACCTCATTTGTTTGACTGGTCCTCTTATGGCAAAGAAATGCCTCAATCCATTTATGCATCTTGAGGTGTCCATTGATGAGAACAGCCCTGGAGCTCATGCAGCAGAATAGTATTGACCAGCACTTGGTCAATACTATTCTTTTGCTTTTAGTACTGTATACCATGACTATATAAATGTGTGTGTGTGTGTGTGCATGTCTTGCTATGCTCTGAGTTATTCCAAGAAGACAACTACAACAATGGGACATTGCTGCAGGCGACTCAGGCAAGATGACTTTTTGAACTGTGTTCATCTGTTTGTTGTGTCCTAGAGCTAGATCATAAAGGAAGAATGTTGATTACCGTGTTATAAAAATTTACCATTATTACTGTTTAATCCCCCATCCCTTAGAGCAAATTTTGTATGTAACTAGGATCCACCCTAAGGAATAAATAGAGAAGGCCCGGGAGAGTGTGTTTAGAACAGAGTGGACATTTGTCATCAAGCACATCTCTGTCTGTTCTCCTCGCAAGTAAAACCTAACCATTTGTCTTCTCCTTTTGGTGTCTGTGTTTCAAATGTTTTAGGTTGTTTGAACCTGACAACTTGCTCTCAGGTTGCATCCCTCTGGTATGTCTAATGTGTCTGAAGACATCCAGACCCACATATGTGAAGGGAGGGCAGGTTATAAGGTGCTCTGCGGGCAAATCTACAAATTATTGTTTCTGCATCCGTCCTCTAAGTCTCCAACAGGTGAGGCATTTGTGCATAGTTGAGTTAATGAGCCTTTTACCTCCCAGGATCCATAGCCCAGGAGTTCATACAGGGCCTTCTGGTAATTGACAGCCTTGATGCTTTACTTGGGCATGATGGTGTCTGGTAAGAAGCAATGAAGAAGCAAATTCCTTTGTGAATGCATTCCTTTAAACAGTTCTGTTAATGACTTCTCTTGCTTGCTTGCTTGTGAGTTCTGGCGCTGGAACCAACTGTGATGCCAGGTCAGCAGGATTGTCTTCGGTGTTGACATAGTGCCATTGCTCATGAATGGTGGACTGGTGTATATGCTGGTCCCAACTATGGGTGTACACATAGAAACATCTGGACTGGTTTTAAATGTATCCAAGGAAAATGTTACTATTTGTGTAGAACTTAGTGGCATCCAGCTTTAGATCCAGTTCATTCTGAATCTGCTCCACCATTTTCACTGCACACAGCTCAATTCTCAGAATGGTGGGGTCAGATTGGGGGCAAGTTTGGAATATGCCATGACAAATCCAATATCCAGTACATCTTCTTTGGTGGCCTTCAAGTAGGCTACGACACCAATGATTTTCAGAGCATCGGTAAAGATGTGGGGTTCTACTCACTCTACCTTGGTTGGACAGAGGTCCATATACATCCTAGATATATGAAAGTGACCTAAGTCTTGAAGTGAGTTACTCCAAGTCCCCCACTTGCCTAACTTTTCTTCAGGCAATGGGGAGTCCCACTCTGATGTCTTTAACTCTCTGAGGAGGGCCCTGCCTGTGATTTTGACTGGAGCCAGAAACCCTAGAGGAAAAAAAAAACACTCTTCACCATTAAAAGAACCCCTCGGCGGGTATATGGTTTGGTGTCAGTTGACACAAAAAGGGTAATTGTGTCACTTGGTCACTTGGTATTTCCCACAGGAGGCCTAGGCTGCGTTAGGGGGTGACTCATCACCACTGAGGTCTACGCGATTTTTGGTTGCCGCACGGTCCTCTTTTGGTAAGGCTTCCAAAAAAGCCTGACTAGTTGAGGCAAATTTATGGGGCTTCCGCACTTAGACACTACAAGTGAGGCTTGAGTCCTATAGAGTACAACAGCCTCTGCATCAGTTGGTACAAACTGTCAAACAAAGAAGACTTGGTTAATAACCGGTTGCTTTGGTCGTCTAACTCAAGGTAGGCTTTGATGGCTTTATCTGGTTGGCCTTTCTGGTACACCCTTGCTAGGCATATCTTGGAGCATGGCCGACTTGTCTGTGCAGCTTGAGTTATTCTCACTGGTGTCGCTTGCTTCTTCTCCTTCCCCGCCAGGCTGTGGAGAGGTCAGAGTCGCATGTTGGCTCGAAAGGCTTTGCACTTTGCATGTATTGGGCAGATCTTTTTATGATCACTGGTGGCATTTCACTCATTATGCAATGGGTTTCTTGATGGTTTTAGACAGGCACTTCCAGCTCTGACAGATGATGTAATAGTGGCATTTAAAAAGACAAAGCTAAGGTAATTTCTTTTCTGGGCTTCATAACCTATGAACTTAGTGAAGAAGTCAAATGGTGGGAACCATCCTCCATTTGCTTCATTGTACCTACAACAGAGATCCATTTTACCTGGAGTCCAAAAGGTACCTTGATTACTATAGGTTCAATTTCATGCATTGTATCTAGGTAGGACAAGCCTGGTAAGTAGCCCACTTTCTTAGCACACTGCACTTCCATAAGCAGGTCAGCCAGCTCTCATAGCTTCAGATTTTCCTTAACTGTAACTCTGGGAAATTGAAGATGTTCCCAGGATTTTTCAAGTGCTATTCTTGGGCTTGCTATGTGCACTGGGCAATGGCGGTTCACCTGGTTGCTAGAATCTCTTCCAAGCCATTGTGTCATTAAGTCCAATTCCTCAGTGGCTGTGAAACCACGTTCTTCAGTAGCACTTTTGAATAACGACAGCCAAGCACAATAATTTTCAGGTGTATCATCAAACTTGGTTGTTTTTTAGTTGTTTATTAGTTGTTGGCCGGGGTTTGAAGGAGGGAGCCCCTTCTCTAGTAAATGTATTCTGACTAATCAACTCATTGGCTGCTGGTGGGACATAAGCATAGTCAACATCATTGTCTGCAAGATCCACATCATCTGTGCCATGAAGAAACAGGCAGCTAATGGTCCAATCAAAGTGGTTACTTGGGTTATAGCTGAGAGTGGCATGGGTAATTGACTAAGGACTTGCCTTCATGGCTGCTTGCTGTACAGACTTGGGGCAATTATTATTATTAGTTGTAGTATTACTAGTAGTTGCAGTAGCAGCAGTAGTAGCAGTAGTAACAGCAGTAGTAGCATTAATAATAGTTGTAGCACTAGACAATTCCCGCGGCAATTGTGAGAGTTCGGGCCGGGCCGTTGGGCATCGGAACCCCACTGTGGCTTTTTAAAACATTTTGATGCCAGGGATGTGATGCTGGGGTCCCTCTGGTCATTACTGCCAAGTTTGATATGTGTCGGACATCGAACAAAAATCCAACAGCCAATCAGCACTCAGTCTGTCATTGCAGAAGCCAGAGCCGTTGCTATGGAAACCTACACACCTGCTCCACCTCTTTGATGTAAACGAGTAATCAAAGACCCAACCAACAAATTCTTCTCTCAAAGTATGGGGAGAAATGGCTGTTTAATGCTCTGAGAAGGCTAAAGTAGACCCCGAACAACTGCTCATAAATTTCTTTTCAAAGGAATTTTTTGTGCTTTTACACTCTACCGATGACATCACAACTATAGACTCCCCATCTGGAATGCATTGCGCCAAAATCTTGCACAAAAGTGGCGACTATGTCGCCATAGTAACGAATATTGCCACCAAAAGACATACGACATGATTCCTGATCGAGCCGGTCGTTTTGATATAACTATTGTGGGGGGTTTGCCCTTTCCCCTACTAGGAGAAGCGAGCAGAACTTTTTACGGAAGAAGTAGTAGGAGTAGCAGTAGTCATTGTTGTAACAGTAGTAATAGTAGTGCTTGTTGCAGCAGCAGCAGTAGTGGGAGTAGTAGTAGTAATAGCAGTAGTAGTGGTATTAGTATTAGTAGTAGCAGTATTAATAATTAATATTATTATTAATAGTAGTACTAGTAGTAGTAGTACCAGCAGAAGCAGTAATAGCTGTATTAGTAAGAGCAGCATGAGCAGCAAGAAATATTGTAGTATTAGTAGTGGTAATAGACTCCCCATCTGGAATGCATGGTGTAAAACAGGACACCACTGGGCTCTAGAGCAGTGGAGGCTGGAGTTCTCTGGATGATGAATCACATTTCTCCATCTGGTGATCTGATTGACAAGTGTGGCTTTGGTGGTTGCCAGGACAACCATACTTGATGGACTCCATTGTAACATGTGTAAGGTTTGGTGGAGAGAGGATTACGATGTGGGGTTGTTTTTTAGGAGATGGGCTTGAACCCTTAGTTCCAGAGAAAGGAGTGCCAGGGTGCATCAAACTAAGACATATGTGACATTGAACCCTAGAGAGTAGGAATGGGTGTCACTTAAATTGATATGCAAGTCAAAGCAGGTGAACGAATATGTGAGTGAATATGACATATAGTGTAAATTATAAGCCTATAAATACTTTCATCCGTGATGTCATCAGAGTCAGTGATTGGTCAGTTTCCAGCTACTGTTTAACAGTCTTCAGTTGACTTTTCAGGAGTATGTTATTAACATGGATGTATTATAGACCTGTATGTGGTTGCGCTTATCTTTTTGCAATTACATACATATCATTTTTTTGGTGATGTGATAAGTAATTATTGTGTTTTTTCATGATACATAATTTTCATGTTATTTCATGATATGTAGGTATTCAGTTGTGAAGTACCCATGCTGTTCGAAAGAGCAGGAATGCAATTGCTCCAAGTGGACTCCCAATTCTCATGTACACCCTGCCTCATCTATTCGGAGAACAAGATTACCTGAAACAGGTCTCTCAGGAAGCAGTGGAGGCTTGCAAGGAAGAATGCCAACAGAGACGGGGGGAGGCAGAGAGATGGCAGGGAACTTCTTACACTCACCTAACACTGCAGTGCTATGGCCTTTTGAAGAATATCTATAAGAAATAAGTTCCCCTCATGTAACACTGGTAAATGAAATATATCTAACAGTGCATTTTTAACATGCTAATATTAGAATCAAGGAGTGGTTATATTTCAACGCAAGGAGGCACGCATCAACAAAACATGAAGGTTAATTCTTGTGTTTAAGACATCAGACCCTGTGATGAATCTCAGCATCCTTCTTAGACCAACTTTATCCAATCTCATAATTCTGAAAATGAATAAAATACTGTTTAACAACTTTGTTTGGAGGGTTCGCTGTCCTGTGCAAGACTTATGCTCACAGCTGAGTTAGTCTAGTTAAGCGGTGAATCCTGTTTCTGCTTACTGTTTTGAACACCTATGTCCAGTCTAGTTTATTCTAGGTCTGTGGTGCAGCTAATGTCTCCTTTACTGGAGCTAGCACTACCTGCTAATGTGTAGACGTGCAGACGTCAACAATATGGTCTTAATTCATGTAAATCGAAAAACACAGACATGTCTTGACAAGTCTATAGCTGACCTAAAACACATTTGCGAAATGTTAGCAGAGATGCGCACCCCAAAATTGCCAATCGACTCATGACTGCATAGCCCTATTCAACAGAGACTTTATGAAGACATGGCATGACTGACGGAGGCTGGAACTGGCCATAAACCGGTGGGATAATTTCCAACTGGCGTCTCAATGTCCTCCCAATCTATTCTGTAAGCATGTAGGCAAAACACAATAATCAGGATAATCTCAGTTTTGAATAGGACGGTACAAATATGAATTAGTGAGCTACTGTTTGAACACAATGTAAGCCAATGAAAAGAATGTCAGGAGAGGAATCATCATGAGTGTGTTGTCTGGCATCAACACTGAATTTCATTATTTTGATAATTTAGGAAACTGACCTCCATGTGGTTGATTGAAGGCAGATTTTAGGATAAATGAAATGCTTGAAACACTGATTTACATGAATTCATATTTCTAAATATGTAGTAGATACAAAAAACAGAAAAGCTCCAGTGTGAAGGATCAGAAAAGTATTAGCCACGCACACTTCAGATGGTTACAGCAGTGTCCCGCCAGCACCATGAATAAATTATTTCACTCTCTGCTGCCAAACCATGCAACAATGAGCTAGACTGTATTTTTTCTCACTTAAATTTCTGAGCCCATTTTCATGCAAATGGAATTTATTGTCACAAACCATGTAACTCTGGCAGTAACACCTTATCTTAATGAATATCAAGTGCGGCTGTATTTCCCTGCTGCAATAGCTTGCTAATCAACTTTTAGTTGGACTGTGATTCATAAAGAGACGATTCATGGCCTCTCAACTTACACTGAGTCTCCATGGCCTATAGGACTGTGTTATAAGGATTGATGAAGTCATCCATCAGATTGATCGCCAGCATTCTACCAAATGAAAATGATTATCAAATTACTGTGGCCGAGCCGTTAAAAGATCCCGTCTCGTAAAACTTAGAAGTTAGAGTGTCTCTGAACCCACTCAATTAAAAAGTACGAGGTAATCGCTTCTACATGCTGTTAGATTGAGTTATGGCGGTTAGCCCATAGTCTCTTGCCACCGCTGCTCTTCAGTCTATTGTGCAATTACTTAAATTATACATTAAACCTTTGTATCAATGGTTTAAGTTCAGGTGACCTTTAAAAAGTGCAGCAAAGTTAAATAGTTGGACTCTCTCTTTTTTTTTTTTTAAACTGCTGAGATACTGAGAAACAAAGACTTCAGGCTTCTGACAAAATAACCATTGAACTATTGAACCATCGAACCATCGAACCATGCAACGACTGGTCATTGACCATCAAAGAAGCACAGAATCACAGTCATCAGAGTGAGTTATATATTTAGAGTGATATATTTTCAAATATAAAAACAATTTAAAAAAACAAAACATCATTCTCACTAATAAAAATTAAGCTTTTATATCTTGTTTTTTCATTATTGATAAACATTATTCTGCTTTGTTGTGGAGTTTCTCACCTTGTAACAACACTCTATCCAAAATAATAAAGGGCTTTAGTGCAACACAAATGATGATTGTCTCATAATAATTTGTAAAGGGGAAACAAAAACAACAAGGATTCCCTGAAGGTTTTTGTCCCTTTGTTTGTGACAGTGTGACTTCAGATCCAACACAAGTCTGAGAACAAGGTGAAAACATGTTGTTGACTGTGGGCACATGAATTATTAGTTTGCAGGTTCAGCTAATACCTCACAGCTTTGTTAGATCAGATGTTTGTGAGGTGACAGACAACAGCTGTGTCTTCTACCTCCATCCGCACACTGACCCTGAGGACCAATCAACATGCAGAGAACATCTCTGCCACATCTCCCCTCACAATCGCTCTGTCTCCGTCCTTCTCTGCCTTCATTCACTAAGGATCAAGCCTCCATAATCCCTGGATTTTATATCCACCAAAACAGCTTGGGCCCATCAGCAAATTGCGATGGCATATGGTATAGGTTTATGAATCATCTGGCACATGCATAGCAATGAGAGCCTCATCATCTATGTGCAAACACCGGGAAAATATTGTTATGTTAAATGATGCCAGCCATGAGAGAAGTGGCACCGGGCTATGTTTGTTGGACCCAGTGAGGCAGCGGCTTAGGTTGTAAACAGCGTTTGGTATCTCAGCATCCCCCCCCCGTGTTCTGGGCCGGATCAGGGACTGGCGCCACGGATGCCTCCAAGAGGAGGAGGAGGAGGACAGTCCCCGAGGAGACAAGAAAATGGAGAGACAGAGAGACAGCAGGTGGAGGAAAAGCCAAAATATGCCTCTGAACAACATGTTTCAGTAGCAAAGAAAGTAATCTACAGAAGCATTAGACATTTATTTACGTTTATTTAAACGTTGATAATTATCAAGGTTACATCATTTGAGTTAAACAGATCAGATGATGGAGACTCTGAGAAGCAGCTTCAGGTTAATCCTGACTTGTTTATAGCTGTGTTACATAATTTCAGGGATTTATGGATGGAAAAACAACTATTTATTTATTGTTTATCATGTCGCTGCTGTTCAGCTTCATCACAGAAGGTATAGACATAGTAGAGAGTTTTTTTGTGGCAGAATGATGAACTGGTGATGTGTTTAAGACTGAAAACATTATTATTATTATTATTATTATTATTAGCATTATTGTCATTATAATTATCATCATTATCATTTCTACTTCAAAAAGTGTCTTTTATACTTTCCTCATTTTTGCATAAATCTCTGTTCTCTGTGAGCAAAAGTTGATCTTTTGGACATATTAATACAGATTTAGAGCCACAGCCAAAAAAATCATTAATAAGAATAATTCAGTGTATTATGAAATAAACAGGCCAGAAGGTGTGATAGAAATGAATGTGTTACTGAGAAGCAACAGCCACTGCATATTTGACCCATATTTCCTGCTGTGGTTTAGATTTTAAAGCAGATTTGAGCTCAGCTCCCATTAGTATGACAGCTCTTCAATGCAGCTCAGCCACACACAGAATCCAACACATATCACGATTTCCAAACATCTGGAAGAGTTGCAGTGATCTGCTCTGCTGAGTCTCTGGAAATGTGACATGATAACTTACAAATACCTCCAGCCAAAGTTCCCCTCTGTCTTCATTAAAGCTTGACACAGAACGCCGCCAGCAAGGTGACTCGACCTGGGTTCTGCTGCGGCTCTTCCCCTGCCGGGCCGGCATGCCATTGGCTCAGAGGGCCGACCATCAGCTGCCATGTCAGGTCAGCATGGGTTCAGATGTGGAGCAGAAGCCGCTGAGCTGCCTTTGTGGGGCTCCGCAGCTCTGAGAGAAGTCCTGAGCTAACAGTCAGAATGTTGGCGGTTTATCTTCAGCAGCTTGAGATGCCGCTGCCCCCCTGCCCCCCCACATGACCCCGCGGCTGCACAGGTGAACTCACTCGTCTGACTCAACGTCAGCCCCGTGGAGCCACTGCACATATTTTGCATCATTATTTCATACCTAGCAGGAGCTTTTCCCTGCATGGCCCAGAATTAGCTGCAGAAGCTTGTTGCTGTGATATTGTTTCCCAGAAATAACTTTCACATGTGTGGAGCGTCTGTTCATCTCGTTTCGTTTGAACAGAAAACTCAGCTTCATCACACCTGTTCTCTGATGTGACCTCAGTCTGTTCTGTAGATGAATTAGACCATTGATACTGTTCATTAATGGAGATAAATGCCAATACGATCTAGTTTTGTTGTTTTATTATTAAAGCCAAAATACAACAAATATAATATTTGTTTCAGAAATGAAATACTTTGGGCATTTAATGAAAGATTCCATTTTTAAATATGTCCTACTAATACTTTTTATTCAATCAGCTGATTTTGCTGTTTATTGTAATAGTTTATCACACTTAGTGGCAGATGACGCAAATTTATATGATTTTTACATTTTACTTTTCATTTCACTTTTGTGAAATTTGTACCACAACAGTTACTTAAAGTATAGTTTTTCCTTTTTTTTAATATTTGCTTTCCTTTATCTGTAGAAACATACTGTCAAAGCCCAAGGAAGGATAGACCCAAGTGCAGATCAAAATGACTATTATCGGCAGCGTTCAGGCAGGATTCGGCAGGCAGGATTCGGCAGGCAGGATTCGGCAGGCAGGCTTCTCGTAGTGACAACATAAATAAACAGTCGAAAACGGAGAACCAGAGACCGAGCAATGGACCATGTGGGGCTTAAATACCCAGTGTCGCAGGTGGAGATCATTAGCTGATTGGATGTAGTTCCTGCAGATCTCAGGTGGGGGCGCCAAGTCCACCCCAAGGACCTGACAGTACCCCCCTCCTAATGGACGCCTCCTGGCGTCCCCTGGGCATGGACCGGGTGCCGACGCTGGAAGTCCTGGATTAGGGTAGGGTCCTCTCCTCAGGACCGTAGCCCTCCCAGTCGACGAGGTATTGGAGACCGCGTCCTCGGCGCCGGACGTCCATTAGCCGGCGGACCGTGTATGCTTCGGAGCCGTCGATGAGGCGGGGGGGTGGAGGGGGCTTGGGGGTGGGGTGCATTCCACTGTTCAGGAAGGGCTTAACCCTGGAGACGTGGAACGTGGGGTGGACACGGCGCATGGTCAGGGGGAGTTTGAGCCGGACAGCTGTGGGGCTGATGACCTTTGAAATGGGGAAGGGGCCAATGTAGCGGGCGGAGAGTTTGCGGGACTCGGTCTTCAGGGGCAGATCTTGTGTGGAGAGCCAGACCCGTTGTCCCTGCCGGTATCGAGGGACCTGGGATCGACGTTTGTCGGCCTGGACCTTCATCCTGGTGGACGAGCGAAGCAGGGCAGCACGAGCTTGCCTCCATGTTCGGCGGCACCGGCGGATGAAGGCTTCTACCGATGGGACGCCAACCTCCCCCTCCTGGTCAGGGAACAGTGGTGGCTGGTACCCAAGGGCGCACTCGAACGGAGACCTGCCTGTTGCTGTGGAGACGTGGGAGTTGATGGCATACTCCGCCCATGGAAGCTGTTGGCTCCACGAGGATTGGTTCCGTGATGCCATACAGCGCAGCACCGTTTCCAACAGCTGGTTTGCCCTCTCCGTCTGTCCATTGCTCTGTGGATGAAAGCCAGAGGATAAGCAAACCGAGGCACCGAGCAACTTACAGAAGGATCTCCAGAAGATCGAGGTGAACTGGGGTCCCCTGTCTGACACCACCTCCTCTGGCAACCCATGTAGGCGGAATACGTGCTGGATCATCAGATGAGCAGTGTCTTTGGCTGAGGGGAGACTAGGAAGAGCGATGAAATGTACAGATTTGGAGAAACGGTCCACAACAGTGAGGATGACTGTGTTACCGTCTGAGGGGGGGAGGCCAGTCACGAAGTCTATGGAGATGTGGGACCAAGGCCTTCGGGGGACAGACAGGGGTTGCAGCAAGCCAACAGGGCGTTGAGTGGAGGTCTTGTTTTGGGCACAAGTCGGGCAGGATCGGACAAAGTTTGTTATATCCTCCTTCATGGATGGCCACCAAAATCTCCTCCTGATGAAGGCCTGGGTTCGACGGGGTCCAGGGTGGCAGGATAACTTAGATGAATGGCCCCATTGCAGCACCTGGGAACGGACAGAGTTAGGGACGTACAAAAGGTTAGGGGGACACTGGCTGGGGCCTGCGTCATCCTCCTGGGCGGCCCTCACTGCGGATTCTACCTCGAACTGCACTGCCCCCACAATGCAGTTGGGCGGGAGAATGGGGTTGGGGTCAGGAACTGGTTTTGATGCGGGAAACTGTCGGGAGAGGGCGTCAGGTTTGCCATTTTTGTGACCGGGGCGGTATGACAGTGTGAAGTTGAACCTGGAGAAAAACAGAGACCAGCTGCCTCTGCTGCAGGGGTCCAAAGGAACCTGGTAGCAGAGGACGTCAGGGCGGTGAGGGGGGCGGCCACGGTGCTGAAGTTCCGGACAAAGCGTCGGTAAAAGTTGGCAAATCCCAGGAAGCTCTGCAGGGCCCGTCGACTGGTCGGTGTGGGCCACTCCAGCACTGCCTTCACCTTATTCTGGTCCATCTGGATGGATCCTGGGGAGATTACGAAGCCGAGAAAAGTGATAGTCTCCTGGTGGAACTCACACTTCTCCGCCTTAACAGAAAGCTGGTTCTCCAGGAGACGCTGCAGGACTTTACGGACATGGACCACGTGTTCAGAAAGGGATTTGGAGAAAACCAGGATGTCGTCTAAAAAAACGAAAACAAAGTGGTTGAGCATGTCTCTCAATACATCGTTAACAAGGGCCTGAAAAACAGCAGGGGCATTTGTGAGACCGAATGGCATGACCAGATACTCGTAATGACCGGAAGTGGTGTTAAACGCTGTATTCCATTCATCCCCCTCCCGGATACGGACCAGATGGTAGGCGTTCCTCAGGTCCAGCTTTGTGAACACCTTCGCTTCTTGGAGGAGCTTGAACGCTGAGGACATAAGAGGGAGGCGGTAACGGTTCTTGATGGTGACCTTGTTTAACCCATGATAGTCAATGCAGGGTCTTAGTGAGCCATCCTTCTTCCCGACAAAGAAGAAGCCAGCCCCAGCGGGGGATGACGAGGGGCGGATGATACCCGCAGTGAGGGACTCCTGGATGTACTTATGAATGGCCTCGGACTCAGGCCGTGACAGGGAGTACAGGCCACCTCTGGGGGGAGTTGTACCGGGAAGAAGGTCAATTGCGCAATCATAGGGGTGGTGGGGGGGTAGAGACATGGCCCTAGACTTGCTGAATACTGGTTTGAGGTCCATGTATTCTGGAGGGACACCTGACAGGTCTGGGAAATCCTCCTCTGCCAGGGCAGGTTCCAGCGGTATCTGGGCCTGAAGGAGACAGTGGGACAGACAGAATGAGCTCCAGCCCATAATACAGTTCTTTTGCCAGTCAATATGTGGATTGTGCTTTGCCAGCCAGGGGTAGCCGAGAACTACTGGTGCCTGGGGGGAGCTTATCACCAGGAGCCGTAGCTGTTCGTGGTGGTTGCCTGAGAGGGAGAGATTGACCGGGACGGTGGTATGGGTGATGTTGGCCAATTTCACCCCCGTCAACGCGTTGGCCACCAGGGGACTCTCCAACCTCTCAGTGGGTAGGCTCCACTGCCTTACCAGTTCGTCGTCGATGAAGTTCTCGTCCGCACCAGAGTCGAGCAGAACCTCCAGCTCCCGGTGGTGTCCTCCCCACCGGATGGTCGCCGGAAGGCGAGTGCGAGCAGCGGAGGAGGGGTGTGTGGGTGTCACGCTCGCCAGTACCCTCCTTACTGGTGAGCGTTGGCTTTTACCGGGCAGGCCGCGACGAAGTGTCCTGGTTGACCGCAGTATAGGCAGGATCTGGTGTTAAGTCTCCGCTGTCGCTCCTCCCGCGTGAGGGTTCGGTCCACTTGCATGGGTTCCGGCGAGGGCGTTGCGGAGAGTGGGTAGGAGGGTAGGCCCCGAGCCGGGCCGGCCCGGGGGTCCCTGCCAGTGGGGCCAAGAACCCGGCCCCTGCGGCGCTGCTGGAGTCGGGAATCAACGCGAATTGCCAGTGTGATCAGTTCTTCGAGGGAGCCGGGCATGTTATGGGCGGCCAACCCGTCCTTGATCTCCTCCGAGAGGCCATTGAGGAAAGTGTCGAAGAGCGCATCCGAATTCCACCCAGTTCTCGTGGCGAGTGTCTGGAAATCAATGGCATAATCTGACACCGACCTTCGTCCCTGGTGCCCCTGGAGGAGTTCCCAGGCCGCCTCGTGCCCATGCCTGGAACGGTCGAAGACCCGCCTCATCTCCGCCGCAAACTCCTCGAAGCTCTCACAGACTGCGGACCGGGCCTCCCACTTCCCTGTCCCCCACTCTCTGGCTCGCCCCGACAGCTGGGTGATGACGAACGCCACTCTCGACCGATCTGTGGGGAAAGAACTCGGCTGAAGCTCGAAGATAAGGCTACACTGGGACAGGAATGATCGACAAGTTCCGGGTTCACCCGAATACTTATCTAGGGGGGGAGGTTGGGTTCACGGGCTGGTCGGGCCGACGCGGCGGGTTGGGTGGGTTGCGGGGTTGAAGTGCGGTCCTGCAGGGCAAGGTGTAGGTTCCGTAGGTCCCTCGCCATCGCGTCCATCTGGGCCTCCTGACGGCCCAGCATCACCCCGTGATGTCCCAGGCAGGCTCGGATTTGATCCGCTGGGTCCATTTTTCTGCTCTGGTTCTTCTGTCAAAGCCCAAGGAAGGATAGACCCAAGTGCAGATCAAAATGACTTTATTATCGGTAGCGTTCAGGCAGGATTTGGCAGGCAGGATTCGGCAGGCAGGATTCGGCAGGCAGGCTTCTCGTAGTGACAACATAAATAAGCAGTCGAAAACGGAGAACTAGAGACCGAGCAATGGACCATGTGGGGCTTAAATACCCAGTGTCGCAGGTGGAGATCATTAGCTGATTGGATGTAGTTCCTGCAGATCTCAGGTGGGGGCGCCAAGCCCACCCCAAGGACCTGACACATACATCTGCAACATGAAAATAATTAAAGCAAGTACAAGAAGGCTAAAAAATAGTTAACACCTGTTTTCTAAGTAGGTTTCTAACATTTGAGAAACAACACATTATAATGTCGCACAGTACATTATGGTTATGTCGTGGTCACATTCACCCAACTCATGCGTGTAATGTGATTTGACTTATATTACATGTACACATGTGGGTTCCCACTTTTGTAAAAAATAAGTGCACAGTGCAATCTAATAATCTCCTGGGAGTCCTGTAAGTCCTGTTTATCAATGTATGAACTATATCTGGCTTTAAGATTCACAGCAGCTCCCAGAAAAAGAGCAGCAAGATAAAGCTGTGAGATCTGAGCTCTGCAGAGTTTCTAATCCTCCACCTGCATCCTGGCAGCAGCCCTGCAGCTCGCTGACGAGGATTTAGCTCTAATTCTTTCAGAAATACAAAGCATACAATAAAGTGTCAACTCTAACAAGCTGTTCTTGGAGAGGGTGGCTGCAGCGGGGTCCAGCTGAGTAGGTCCAGCTGCCCGGATTCTGGACCAGTTGTTGCATTTGAAGCCACAGTTAAACGCAATTTCTGAGACAAAGGTGTAAAACCCAGACGTTATTAAGAGGAAAACAGCTGCTGATGTCTGTCCACTGCATGAGAAGCTTTTTCAGGGTAAGTAGAGGTTCATATTTCATGGCAGCTCAGCTCCTCCGTCAAATTGCAAAAACAGAACCTTGTGGAACAGCTCAGGGGGGATTTTGCTTTGTGTTTTCTTGGCTGTGAATGTTTATATAAAAATAGAAGAATGCAAAGATATTCGGATGATGCTATCCTCATGTCACCAAATTCTGATGCTTCATTTTCCCTTAAAATCACAAAGAAAGTTTTGTTTAAATCAACAAAAAACAATGAAATTCTCCAAGCCAGGTCATTAATTAGTCATAAGAGATACTTCTTACTTTATAGTTTTTATATTTGACAAATCTAGGATCATGTTTCTGTTATTTGAATTTTTCTCCAGCTGAAATGAAGAATATCTGCAGCATCTCAGCTTCTTTAAACACAACAACTTTCCTGTAATTCAGCTGCTTTATTCTCTTTCAGACATCTTTTCCTCTCCAAACTATTTTGTTTAAAAAAGTAGTGTATGTGAGTATGTTCTAGAGCCTGTTTATGTGTCACATCATCTATATAACAGCAGCAAGAACAAACTGTAGTGTGAAATACCAGCAAGTAACAGAACAGAGTTTGGAGACATGAAAAATGATAAATTAAAGATTTCTATTCCAAATGTTCACATTATTCCCTCTCCTGGCTTGTCTTTTGAGTTGGTTGTCTGTGTCACTGTCTTCAAAATGTTGATGTGGATTACAGACAAAATAACTATAGAGGCTATTTTCTTTCAGCAGGCAAAATAAATTTACATCTCTCTGGATGTTTATTCTTTTTTTTTCAATAAAACGTTATAGATGTGTTTACTTTTGATAATGAATGCATCACATTCTACAGCATGATATCCCCCCTACCTCTCTCTCTCTCTCTCTCTATATATATATATATATACAGTGGGGAAAATAAGTATTTGAACAAGTCCACTGTGAGAGAGATAAGCTAAAAAGAAAAATCCAGAAATCACAATGCATGATTTTTTAATGATTTATTTGTGTGATATAGCGGCAAAAAAGTATTTGAACACCTGAGAAAATGAATGTTAATATTTGGTACAGTAGCCTTTGTTTGCTATTACAGAGGTCAAACCTTTCCTGTAGTTTTTCACCAGGTTTGCACATACTGCAGGAGGGATCCTGGCCCACTCCTCCACACAGATCTTCTCTAGATCAGTCAGGTTTCTGGGCTGTCGCTGAGAAACACGGAGTTTGAGCTCCCTCCAAAGATTTTTGGTTGGGTTCAGGTCTGGAGACTGGCTGGGCCATGCTAGAACCTTGATATGCTACTTACGGAGCCAGTCCTTGGTTTTCCTGGCTGTGTGCTTTGGGTCGTTGTCGTGTTGGAAGACCCAGCCACGACCCATCTTCAATGCTCTGACTGAGGGAAGGAGGTTGTTCCCCAAAATCTCACAATACACGGCCCCAGTCATCCTCTCTTTAATGCAGTGCACTCGACCTGTCCCATGTGCAGAAAAACACCCCCAAAGCATGATGCTACCACCCCCATGCTTCACAGTAGGGATGGTGTTCTTCGGATTTTACTCTTCATTCTTCTTCCTCCAAACACGCTTAGTGGAATTATGACCAAAAAGTTCTTTTTGGTCTCATCTGACCACAAAACTTTCTCCCATGACTCCTCTGTATCATCCAAATGGTCATATGCAAACTTAAGACGGGCCTTGACATGTGCTGATTTAAGCAGGGGAACCTTTCGTGCCATGCATGATTTCAAATCATGACGTCTTAGTGTATTACCTACAGTAACCTTGGAAACGTTGGTCCCAGTTCTTTTCAGGTCATTGACCAACTCCTGTCGTGTAGTTCCGGGCTGATTCCTCACGTTTCTTAGAATCATTGAGACCCCACAAGGTGATATCTTGCATGGGGCTCCACTCCGATTGAGATTGACCGTCATGTTTAGCTTATTCCATTTTCTAACGATTGCTCCAACAGTGGATCTTTTTTCACCAAGCTGCTTGGCAATTGCTCCGTAGCCCTTTCCAGCCTTGTGGAGGTGTACAATTTTCTCTCTTGTGTCGTTGGACAGCTCTTTGGTCTTTGCCATGTTACAAGTTAAAGTCTTGCTGATTGTATGGGGTGGACAGGTGTCTTTATGCAGCTAAAGACTTCAAACAGGTGCATCTGATTAAGGATGATACATGGAGTGCAGGTGGACTTCTAATGGGCGGGCTAACAGGTCCTTCAGGGTCAGAATTCTAGATGACACACAGGTGTTCAAATACTTATTTGCCGCTATATCACACAAATAAATCATTAAAAAATCATGCATTGTGATTTCTGGATTTTTCTTTTTAGCTTATCTCTCTCACAGTGGACTTGCACCTACGATGAAAATTTCAGACGCCTCCATGATTTCTAAGTGGGAGAAATAGCAAAATAGCAGGGTGTTCAAATACTTATTTTCCCCACTGTATATATATATATATATATATATATATATATATATATATATATGAATCATCCTGTTTTTATTGTTCTATTGTTTAGTTTGCTGTTTCTCTTTTTGTGTTTGAGGATGATTATGAAAAAAACATGTGAAGTGACAAGGGTCTCTATTAAACTGATAAACTGAGGCTCAGCAAGTGTTGCTGAGTTTCAGTGAATTAAATACTAAAACAACAGTCGAAACATGCCATGACAAATATTAGGTGCTGTGGCCTGATGTTTAACAGCTGCCTGTGATGCCCTGAACTGTGAACAGATCGGATTATAATAAACAAGAATTAGCTTCTGCAGCAGTCACAGTAACACTGTATTAAATTTCCAGCTTATTGAAGGTTAAATACAGGCAGAGTTTGTTGCTGCACTTTGAAAATGAGCTGATGCCTGTTTGTCCTCCACTGTTATTTACTGCTCATCACTACAGCTGAGTAATAAACATCACAACATTCATTATTGCCTTTATTTGATGCCTCTTTTTAATTAATTCTCTAATCATAGTAAATAAAAGTTGGATGCCATCACAAAGATTTTGTTTAAAATGATAAAAGAAAGAGAAAAGTTTCCTCAGACAGAAAAGGATGGAGTGATAGTAATTTGTCATTGTTATTTACACTGAAAATGTATAACTTGGTTGGTTGATAGTTTGCTGTTTAGATTTTTTGTATGTGCGTGGAGTTCTTTTAATGTAGGATAAAGGTGGGTGTGTTGACGACATGCATCAGAGTCACAGATTTAAACCAGGAATAAATCAGGAGGTTTACAGAGGAAAACTAATACATTAACACTTATATATGAAACTCGAGAAGTACAGTAACTGTAACAGGAAATATAGCAGCTCAAGGTAGATTGAATGGAGGCCCACTGTAAACTATTCCTGTTTTTTTATTTTCTGTGATTACCCTTAATTTAACTCAGGTTCAGCACAGGAGAAAATCAATGATTTTTACGGGTTAGAAAAAGAGTTTTTACAAAATATACTCGGAAAATATTCAAGTTAAAAACATTGGCCTGATCATTATAGCTGCATGTTCATACATTCATTGAGTATCTAAATCTTTATAGTACTATGTTTGAATCACAGATGTGTGCCTGGATGACATGAGATGAATCTAAATTATTATTTAGTTACATTTTGGAAAGAGTTTACACAATAAAAACAAATATTTATCAAAACACACACACACACACACACACACACACACACACACACGCACACATGCACACACACACAATTCAGTTGGCATCTTGTCACAGCATGCAAATGTGGATAAAGCAGAAGGTGTACGAGCGCATATTTTTACTAAATGCAAGACCTAATTTTTAGGGCGTTGAAGACCTTGGAGGAATTGTGCGACTGCGTATGAGTGTGTGTGTGTGTGTTTAGTGCCTCCGGTGACTGACTTCACAGGGAGAGAGGCTGCACACTGTCCATTCCTCTGTCCACACACACTGTATAATCACATTCCCTGTCTGGCCCTATAAATCTGTAAGGGCCCAATTAAAGATCGCCGTTAGCAAGTCCACCCCTACCAGCACACACGTGTTCCCCCAACAAGAAAGAAAAACACACTCTTTGCTTTTCATTGAATGTATATTTGACAGGCTGCAGTGTAAAACAAAAACACAAATATACTAAATAAAAACAGTGTTAAACCTATTATAAGAAAACAAAAAAAAGCTTTGCAGAGGTTTTGGGATATGTGACCTGAACATGTCCTTAAAGGTGCAATGTGACAGTATATAAAAAAGGCAGCATAAAGGATAAAAATATACAATATACAATCTGTAAAATATTTAAGCTAATAAAATGATAATTTTATGATAAAAATATTTTTTACACTTTAAATGAGCTGATAATAATGCATTAAGCAGAAAGTGAAGCCAACAAGACATAGCAATTTAAAATGTTGACAGAAATTTAATCAACATGATTTTTTTTTTGTGAAAATAAGTTTATAACTTATTACTTATTATTTACCTTGTAACTGATAAGGTAAAAAAAGAATAAGTGAATACA
Source organism: Eupleurogrammus muticus (assembly GCA_036785175.1). Taxonomy (NCBI): domain Eukaryota; kingdom Metazoa; phylum Chordata; class Actinopteri; order Scombriformes; family Trichiuridae; genus Eupleurogrammus; species Eupleurogrammus muticus. The sequence goes on along the minus strand of JAYKQN010000025.1, from coordinate 7,415,501 downwards.
ATTTTTAATTCAATGACATTAAAGAACTTTCTTTTACAAATGCAGGAATACAAAAATACTCTTTTTTTCCCATCAAAGACATCAATGTACAAAAACAGAAAAACTTTTTTGTTTTAATTATCTACAACAATAGGTGTTAAAATGAAAAGCTTAATGGCATGTGAAGACAACCATGGAAGACACATGTTGTTAGTGTAACATAAAAAAGACAAGATCTAAGTGCTCAAATTTCTTTCCATCCAGAAAGAGGCTGATGAGCAGATTAAATGTCAGCCTGCAAAATGAAGCAAAAGGCTAAAAGTGTTTAAATCAGACGAGAATACCAGCGGCCCCGAGGAGTCCAGCCGCGGTTATTTATGCTGCTTACAATCATCAGGAAGTGAAAACAAAGGAATAATTAGCTGTTCCTATGCCGCCAAATGTAGCCGCTCAGCCAGTCCCCCTCAAACTTGATGGTTGTTGAACTTATTTTTAGTGTCATTTGATAAGCTTCCCTGTTTGCACAGAGACATCCCACTGACCCAGCCACTGGTCATTGTCTATACTGCTTCCCGTCAAAGCCGCCGCGCTTTGTCAGGTTTCGACTCGAATATCCATTTTGCATCTGAAGTACAGAATCCGAAGTGACTGGATCATTCGAGCCTTTTTCTTCAGCTGCTGCCCCCTTTCCTCCCCCACAGTGTTTCTGCTCGCACTAACATCATGTGGGATTGGCGTCATGACAGCACGCTTGAAAAATACACAATACATATATTTATATATATATATGTACAGACTCTGTTTTTTGGGGTGAGAAGGGATTCAGGGGTGTGGACATAATTTCTGGAAATGAACAATACTTATCCGTCCATCGCATCTGTTAGTTTGGGTTTGCGTTTTGGACGTAGCAGCGTCATTGTTACGCGGTGTCCTCTTTTCCCTCCCCTGAATAAGGCGGTAATAGGTCATTCAATGTCAAAAGGCATAAAAAGAGACAGCAAGTCTTCACAGGCTGCTGCTTGCTGTTGCCTTTAATTATTTTAATTAAAATTTGATACTGGGTGCTGAGAGAACTAGCGAATTGTGACGAGGCCTCGGAGGATCTGACATTGGGGCTGAGATGTGAGGGGCAGCTGTATCTGTATCTTTAAGCTCCGAAGTGTTTGTGTGCTATGCCTTGCTGAGCAGGGAACAGACTGAGCTGAAAACAGGGGCAAAAAGCACCAAGTGCTATGTCAAGGTCTTAAAGGCATCAATCCCTCAAACCTTGCTGGGGATCCTCCTGGTCCTGCGGTCTAATAACGCTCTATTAATTTCCTTGTCCTGAGTGCATAATGAAGGAAGGTGTCTTCAGGAAAAAAAAAAAAAAAAACAACTAAAGGGCAAAATCCTGATGCCTTCCAATACCTTGGGGCATCCTGTCTACAATTTGTCATGCGTGTGCACTTCTCAGTGTTAAAATGACAGGATCAGCCAGTCAAAGTGCAGCCGGCGGCAGCAGCAACGCTGAAGTTGGAGGATTCGTGAGGAGACGTTGCCAAAAGGCAACGGACTTCTGCACTTGTGAGGCCCACTGGGATTATTCCCACTTCCACGCCAAAGGCAAACAGTCGCTTTCTGTGTGTGTCTGTGTGTTTTTTAGATAGCTTCCGTCTGTGTCCATGAAATTAGGTTTTTCACAGAAGGCACAATATGGTGAGAATATGTTAAGCCTTTAGTGTGCATGAAAAGCAACCAAAGTCTGATGCTCCTGACGTCGCAATTTTTTTTTTTAATAAAGATTTTGGAATATAAAAGGAAACTTAATATAAAACACAATAACTTAATGAATAATGAAAGTGAATATTAACATTAAACCCTATGAGATTCAAAGAGGAAGAAGAGTGAAACAGAGGGAAAAGGTACCAGGTCTGTTAACAGTGGTTTCAGCTGCAGGATTCTATTGAAAAAACAAAACAAAACCTGAAATCTTCTCCTGCCGCAGTGATCAGCTCCTGCTCTCACACACATCTTCTTCTACTGATGCTGCACATAGCTGAAATTCATACATCGACCCTGAAAATGACACACACAATAATACACAACAGTCACAGACAAATATCAAATAACATTTGTAAACAAAATGTAATATTTAAATCCTTATTGACATATATTAAATATGATATATATATATATATATATATATATATATATATATATATATATATATATATATATATATATATATATAATTTAGATATGTAAAATAGATAATATTCAATATTATTCATTTTCAAATACTATAAAATAATTCTATTTCTAATTCTAATAATAACAAGATAATAAATAAATCTTTATGATGGTACAAAATATATTTTTTAAGACAAACAGGAATGCAGCAAACTAACATAATAAAACATAAATAAAGACATATTATCACAGGTAAATTAAATTGGTTTATTATTAATTATTTATTATTCAAACAATTCTTTCTTCATTTGAAAATTGATCTCAGCTAGAATCAAATTAGGAAGTAACCGGTAAAGTTGCAGCAAAACTTGTCTCACATTTGAGTCTCTAGATGATAAAGACAGTTTCTCACCCACTGTGTGTGTGTGTGTGTGTCTGTGTGTGTGTGTGTAGCAGCTGTCTAAAGTGTCTCAGTGCAGCAGCAGCTTCTTCACTAACACTGGCACCAAGAGGGAGCTCTTACACAGCGAATCCCAACAGCCAGCAGACACAGACGTACACACACACACACACACACACACACACACACACACACACACACACACACACACACACACACACACACATATCTGTGTGTTTACCTTTCTTTAAAGCTAGGTAAAAAGATATATCTGAAATGATAAGTTATTGTGAGCTGGGTGTAATCTCTGAGTTATAAATATTTGGGCATGAGTCAATAACCTGCAGACACATTTTATGGGAATGAAGCTTTTAAAATGACTTTAGAACACATCAGTGTGTCTCAGTTGGTACTGGATACACTTTGGAAAGTTTCTTGAGTGTGAACATGTGAACATCTGACAGAATAGCTGACAGTGTTTCTGTGTTTGGGTGAGCTGACCCTGTATTAGCTATTATGCACTTACAAAGAGGGTGAGTTCACTGAAATGTTCATTGACAGATCCTGTTTCTGTGCAGCAGCACAAACTTCCTACTGGAACTGCTGAATCAAATTTTAACAGGTGTGAAATACAAAAACTGAGGTTTAATTTTTGTTTAATTGCAAACACATTAATGGCATGCATAGCACAATTATTTAAAATGACACATGGAGCAAAACCTCTGCTCAAGTCTCCAAGGCTCAATTTTCTGCTTTACACACATTATGTGTATATTTACATTCAAAATATAAATTATATTTCATAGGTAAGTGTTTATCCTCCAGAGCAGCAGGTGGTGGTGTTGCACCTAAAGCCAACCACCTGTAGTAAATATAAAGAAAGAAGGAAGCAGAGTAGCCTGGAGCAGCAGATAGTAGAGGGACAGCCAGGTGTGTGCATTTGGTGAGTGGGAACGAATCTGAGTTGAAAGATGACCAGAAACACTATATAGGTCTGCAATGTAGCTGCATTTAGTGCCCTACAATGACAGTAGGAAGGAAGTTGGTGACAAAAGTGCGACATTGTGCATCTCTGTGATTAAAGCACTGGATAAAATCCCTTCCTACAAATACTTGGTAATCCCTACACTGTATAAAGAGATATAACTTCAGACATAGGGCTGGTAGAGTCCATGCTGCTTTGTTAATAATACCTTTGTTTGCCAAATAAATGAAACAATTGTTGCAGCCAAAATCTTATCTACTTTTAACCCTAGACTGTAACAAAATCCAGTTTTCAGACATGATTGATTTCCCGCCTATGATCACTGATATCAAGCCGAAAACTGTGACCACAGAACCATGAACCAAACCCGTGGATTTTGTGAACACACATGCTTTTTTTTATATATATATGTATATTAATGTTTTTTGTGAGAATATGTTGCACTGACTTGTTTGGTGCAAAATAAAGAAGTAAATGTTCAACAAGTGTATCTGAAAATACTTCTGTACATGTGAACAATCTGAAGAGTATCTTACAATTTTCATTTCAAAAGTTTGAACTTGATAATTTTAAACTGGTGGTGGTGCTTAACTTTGCAGGATATATGAAGTATTTTGCAGTTTTTGTGTGTTGTGTTGTGAATTTTCAACTAATAAAATACAGCAGGTAATAAAAATAAAGACATGAATCCAATGGAAACATGTTTGCTGGTCAGTGTCATTCCTGCAGTTGGTTGTGGCTGGTCTGGTCATTGGTGTTGTGACTTGTGTTATTTTTTAGGCATGATCATTGTGGTTGATTTTGGTCAGTGTGATCACTGCGTTGATTTTGGTCAGTGAGGTTGGTTTTGGTCAGGTTTTAGTTGCTGTGGTTGGTTTGGGTCGGGCTTCGGTTGTTGTGGTTGGCTTGGGTCGGGCATTGGTGGCTGTGGTTGGTTTGCGTCAGGCTTTGGTTGCTGGGGTTGGTTTAGGTGGGGCTTTCGTGGCTGTGGTTGGTTTGGTGTCGGGCTTTGGTTGGTGGGATCATTATGGTTGGATTGGGTTGGGCTTTGGTGTCTGTGATTGGTTTTGGTCGGGCTTTGGCGTCTGTGGTTGGTTTTGGTCGGGCTTTGGTGGATGTTGTTGGTTTTGGTTGCTGTGGTTGGTTTGGGTTGGGCTTTGGTTGCTGTGGTTGGTTTTGGTCAGGCTTTAGTTGCTGTGGTTGGTTTTGGTTCAAGCTTTGGTGGCTGTGGTTGGTTTGGGTCAGGCTTGGGTTGCTGTGGTTGCTTTTGGTCGGTCTTTGGTTGCTGTGGTCTCTACAGTTGGTTTGGTCGGTGCAGTCAGTTTTGTTCAGTTCTGGTCGGTTGAATCGCTGTGGCAGTTTTGACAGTCTCTGTGCTCCATTCTGGCTCCGAAGCAGACGTGTGCATGGACCGACTGTGACGAGGGCTTTAGACAAGCTGGAGAATCTTCCATTCCTCATTATTTGGCAGAGCTGGCGGGTGTTTAACGGAGGGTGGGGGCTCCGCTCCATCTCTGCATGGTAAGCCCCTCGACGTGTACCCTCTGCAACTAATCTCTCACAGTCAACAAATAAGGCACATCAGATGCTGTTTTGGCCGCAGCCATCAGAGTGGCTAAGTTCAGTGGATTTTATGGGTTTTACGGCACAGAGGCTCGGTGAGAGGAGAAGTGCTCTCTGCGGCAGAAGCATGGCAGGCAAAGCAGGGGGACCTGCTGCGAGGGTGAAGCAGGTGCAGCACAATACGGTCAAACCCATTCCAGCTCCCCTGTTCCTGGATGAGCAGGGCCTGACTTGGCAGCGCGCAGCCTTGTAATGGGGCCATGTTGGAGGGACGTGGGCCCACCTGGGCCGCCCGGAGACACCCAGACAGCAACACTCTGAATATGTCAGCATGGAATGTCAGTAGAATTTCATCAGACGGATGCGAGTGTGACTACAGATCGACACGCGGATGAGTCAGGTGCAGAGACAAAGAGGTGAACAGACAAGAGGAGGGGGCAGGTCCCCAGAGAGACACCTAATGATGAGTGAGATTAATACGTTCATAATTACAGGCTCTTCATTGTCTCCACTGTTTAAATAGGCACCACATCTCTCATATAGAGCACAAGTAATGGAAACCAGAGTTAGAGGTGTAATAATCAATTTCATTAATTCGTATATATTTCATATATATATAATATATACACACTTTATGTGAAGTTGTGATGTCAATAACAATATATATCATCATAGTAAAATAATCTTAGTAAAGTATCACATGGGTTCTCTAAAGCTTCTCTTTGCAGCTCTATAAGAACAGACACATTATTATTATTGAGCCTCTACTTTGATTGGCTGATTTGAATGGCTGTTAAGGGAGAAGTGGCAGTGTGCTCCCTCTCTACTGTCTTCTCTCATGTTGTTGAACACTTTGCTTCATGATTGAGTTTTGGCCTGCGGAGCCGTAGCCCGTGTTTGTGAACCCTCGCTGTGTGTTGACAGGAGCTGCAGAGGTCCACATTTGCCCAGTCCTCACACAACATGTTTGTCACTTGAAATGTTGGCTTGTAACTTGAGGCAGAGTCCTAGAAGTGTTTTGTGTGTGTGTGTGTGTGTGAGCCGTCATCTGAGTGACTGCATGTGATAATGTGATCCAGCACATAAACAACTTTAATGTTCTTATTACCTTATCTCATTGTTAATGAGAATAATCACTCTTTAAAGTTTTGTTCAGAGGTTTCTGGGAAAAGATGAATCAAATATCAAATCAAAATAAAAGACATCGCCTCATGATCAGTAACAATGATGATTTCTTTTTTTTTTTTTTTTTCTTTTGGGGGGGCGGGACAGGACCCTGGAGTCTTTTGCAAATGTCACATTAATCGCAAATTATTTTGATATTCAAGTGTTTTTAAGAAGAAAATGTCCAAATTCTCTGGTTACAGCTTCTCTTCTCTGACAAGATAATGCCACTGGCAGATGTTGTTTATAGAGATTTAATATTCATGTTTTTCACTTTATTTCTACAATTCAGTGAATACTATAAATATATTATCTGGTCTATGAATTACAGTATTTTGTCTCTTCATTGCAAAGAGTTGACTAAACGATTGTTGCTGTCAACTACTTTTATAATTGAATAATAGATTTGAGGGGCGACACGGTGGAGCAGTGGGTAGCACTGTTGCCTCACAGCAAGAAGGTCGCAGGTTCAAGACCGCCTTGGGGCCTGGGTCTGGGACCTTTCTGTGTGGAGTTTGCATGTTCTCCCCGTGTCTGCGTGGGTTTTCACCGGGTACTCCGGTTTCCTCCCACAATACAAAACATGCTCAGGTTAATTGGCAAATCTAAATTGCCCATAGGTGTGAGTGTGTGTGTGAATGGTGTGTGAATGGTGTGTGTGCCCCACGATTGGCTGGCGACCATCTGGGGTGTATCCCTGCCTCTCGCCATAAAATGCGCTGGGATAGGCTCCAGCAGACCCCTGCGACCCTGAAAAGGAATAAGCGGGATAGAAAATGGATGGATGGATGGATAATAGATTTGAGTCCTTTTAAATAAGAAAATGTCAAAATTCACTGGTTCTCTAAATCAATTCTTTTCTGGTTTCTTTAGTTTTCTATATTATTAAACTGATGATCTTTAGGTTGTTGATTGACATTTTACACCATGTCATGATCCAAACAACTAATAAATTAATTGATTCAGTAATCTATAGATTGTTCCACTAGTGGTTAGTTGCAGCTCTACTTTTCACATTACTCATTCACTCAGTTTGAACACCAACACAATACTAGGAAATAAACACATGGGACAGGGACTAAGTTGCCTTCAAAATGTTTGTATTGTTTGTACTGTATAGATTGTCACATTTTAAAGACAACAGGAAGAGAAGCATGAATTTAGGTTACAGAGCGAATCTCCCATCTGGACTTTATGTGAAAACACTTACGCAGGCATCAGAGTTGTAATCCAGTTGCAAGATGCTTATTTTGCAGTGATAAGCTTCAGGCTTTGAAAGATTTTATTACCAGAACAGAGACTTTTTTCTTCCACATTAGAGCTTTGCAGCCTATACTGTAGCTTAGTTAATCTGGGGTTTACTTAATACAACAGCAACACTCATCACTACACAACACTCTTCTGCTTCTCACTAAATGTTCCTGGGCTTATCACTTAACTCATTCTGCTTCTCTATATGCTACAATATACCTGTACTGCATACAGGTGAGCGAGTGAAAGACAGAGTTATGGTCACACAGTGTTTCTAACATCAGTACAGGTTGTCCGGCAATTTCTTAAACTTTCTAGAACAATCAAGACTAATCAAACACTCTGAAGTCATCCAGGTGAAACTGTCATTATCTCCACTCTCAGCCTCTTAATATCCAATAAACTCTGACCTGTGTAACATCACAGTGAAAGATGTTTAACTTCAAAACTGTATCAAGAGGAGCTTAGATTTACTACAAAGAGGCCAAATGCTGTTGAAACCACAGTCACATATATTCTACCAAAGTGGAACATCCCAGTAGCTCGAAGAGACGAGATGGTTTTAGATTTACCAGCAGTTAAAATCAACATAAAACAACAAGAAAAAGTAGCAGTGATGATATTTATAGGCGGAGTGTTTTACTAATTTTCAGTAATCTTGTATCTAAACACAAAGTATATAGAGTAACTCTAGATGAACAGTGTTTATTGTGATTGTTTAAATATCTGTCTCTTGAGACGTTTTTTGCTTTAACGTGATGAAGTCTGCTGCTTCCACCAAACAGCGTCATCATAATCATCTTCTCGAATCGCTGCCTGTCAAGCTTCAGCCACTAGACATGTGTTCTGTTTTACTCCGTGTCTTCGGACACATATTGATCAAATTAAAAGTTCAAGTTGGAGGGAGAAGCACAGCTGCACAGGGACAGAGGGGAGAGCCAGGATGTGAGCAATCCTCCCTCCGTGAGGCTGCTGGCCCATATCACACACACACACACACACACACACACACACACACACACACACACACACACACACACACACACCACTGCCATCTGGCCTGCTGGGAAATCAGAGGCACCTGAGACTCGGCCAAATGCACAATGCTCGCTGACAACTCAGGAATGTCTCCTAATTGTAAGAAGATGAATAAAGGTTACACAAGCACACGAGGACATGAGAAACACTTCCTCTGCTCACTGCTGTGAAATTTAACAGATATCTCGGAGGGTGCTGGAAGTGAAGCTGGCCCTTCTTCTAAATTTCCCTCTTGTTATTCCTCTAATAAAAGCGGCCACATGGAGACACACAACTGTCATGTTGAGTCTTTAAAACCTCAATTTTGTCATATGTGTGAAAACATTTTTATTCAGGACTGTATAACTGTCCTGTATAACTAGGTTAGGTTATATTGTCTTATCTAAAAAGGAAAAATATTGTATATAATATATTTGTATTATGCTCTAATAAAAATTCTCTTCTAAACCTAAACTACCTCAGAATTGGATGCTGCATTTGTAAAGCACCACTTTACACTACACAACAATGATTAGTGGAAGATTCTCTGTTCCTGCTGAGCAATGGCTGCGCCACTTACTGCTGAAAGAGTCTCTAGGAGTGAAATTTTCAGTATCTCAAAATACTCAGACTAAAATACTCTTGTGTTTAAGACATTTGACACCAGTCACAGTGTTAAACCTGTGGTTATTTAGTCATTGTGTTTCATCAGCAACTAAACAAGACAAGCATAAAACGACCACCAACAGAAACTCTGAGGAGTTGACAGTTTAATTTTAGTAAAACATTTGCTCTCTGCACTGAAGATGAAAGCTATAAATATAATTAATTATTATTCATATTTTTGGTATTACTCTTGTTCATAACTCCAGTTTTATAGTCTAAATGTATCATGAACCCACTGTGAGAAAAACATCCAGATATTCTTCCTATGGACGGGACCTTTAGCACTATTATTACCCTGCTGAAAGAGGATGCTCATCTCTGTAAACATCTAGAGAAACCAACATCGGTCAGCTTGGATGAGGTCTGACCTCAACCGCTGACCTTTTAGGTTAATAGGCTTCCTCCTTATGATGATGATGAGAATGAGAGCTGGTAGGTACCTGCTCTGTGCCAGCTGACTGTCTAACATGTAAGTGATGAAGCAGCTGTGTGTTTGCAGGGATAAGTGGAATCTCCTGAAGCTTGAACATAGATACCATGGTAGTAGAGGTGCAGCTGCTTCCTGTTTGCCCCCCCCCCCAGTTTTGTCAGAGTAAGTGCACATCATTGGCAGCTAAAAGCTCTGGGCACCGTCCCTCTGGTTGTTCCAGAGAAATGCCAATCGTTTTGGCGTCGACAGGCCATTCACAGACGGCACAGGAAGGCACAGATGGCACTAATGGACGAGCAGAATCCAACCGAGGGACCGGGACAGAGCCACACTGGAGTGCCGTCCAAATAACTGTAGTGTGAATGTACTGTATGGCCAACGCCGCTCTGCTGTAGCGGGGCCGGTGCCACGGCAATGCGGCATAAAGAATTTAAAATGATAAAATAATCATAAGACAGGGAGATGGTGGGAGGATCGGTGTGGAGTGGCGCCAGGAGGATCACAGAGGATAGATTGTTTCTGTGCTGAAATGTGCTGAAGTGACTTTGACAGGCCGCATCCAAAACAGCCACAACTGGGATTTCTGCTAATGGATGACTGTCTGTCAGGGAAAAGACGGCTTACAGATACCACCTTCTCTTGGTGCAGTGCTGCTTTACTTACTGAATCTACCACAGACTTTCTGTTTCTCACCCAAATCTCTCTCCTTTATTCCCCCACAGTCTAACGTTTATTGTTTAACGTGGTCACTAAATTACTCCTGTGTCCGCCCATTGCTTTTCCAGCTACTAGTGCTAAACAGATGCTTTTAGGAATAACCAGTAACAGCTTTTATTGTTGCTAAGAGACTTTTTGTTCTTTCTATAAGTTGAAATACTTTTAAAAGGTCACAATATCTTGAATCTGAGGCTTCTCCAGCTTTCTGTGTTGTTTCCAAAAGATTCACAACATTCAGAGATCTCATTCAGGACTTATTCAGTTGTCCTCTACATCTGCTTGGTCCTCATTAGGTGCACATGGTCTGCTGGAGCCAATCCCAGCACAATACAGGTGAGAGGCTGGATACACCAGAGGGACAGGTACACCAGAGGTACATGGCACACACCATTTACTCACACACTCACACCTACAGGTCATTTAGAGGCTCCGTTTAACCTCCTTATGTTTCTGGACTGTGGGAGAAAGCTGAAGAACTTGGAAAGACCCACACACAGACACAAGGAGAACACAACTCCACACAGAAATGTCCCAGCCCAAGGACTTGAACCTGTGACCTTCTTGCTGTGAGGCAACAGCAACTACCCACTGGTCCAGTGTGTCACGCTGAAGTAGAGGTGTAAAATGTTTCATGTTAATTGTTAACTGTTACATACAAATGAACTTTATAGGGGTTTGAAGGCTGAAGGTGTATATTTCACAGAGTAAAATATCTACAAATGACTGAATGTGTGAAATATGGGGTTGTATTGTATGTGTAGAAAATGTCCAAATTCTCTGGTTCCAAGTTTTGTTCAAGAGTTTCTGGGAAAAAGTTGATGAAGAAGTAATTAATAATCCACTATCAAAGAAAATCTGATCATGCCTTAAAAAACAACACAAGCAAGACATTATATAACATATATTATGTTATATATATATATATATATATATATATATATATATATATATATATATATATATATATATATATAAGAAACTTAAGATGAAAATACTCTATAAAAAAGTAATTTCTAGAGACATGCTATTCATATCTGCATTACAACATGCTCACAAAACACATAAAAACTCCTCTAAACAAAGACTCCAACACAAACCAGCAATAACGAGGGGCCATTTGTTAATTCCTCTCCTGAGTGCCACAGTGCATCAGCGTCCGCAGAGAGCCAGTGGGCTCATCTGTACTTTTAAATTACGTGTCACTGCCGCAACTGTCCTCCCAGAGCGGCCAGAAGAGAGGCTGCGGACATGGGAAACATAAGCTCACATCATGTCTGCGGGCCGCCACCGCACGAACACACAGCTCTGTTTTCACTTAGACAGTGTGTAATATTAATCTGCTAATACCTTGCCATAAAGTTTATATGTTTAATGCTAAATGTAATGAAGCTCTCAGTTTGTTAAACCTCAGGCTGGGTTTTACAGTGGTTGCTCTGCTTATGATAAAATATGGATTAACCACATCCCTGAGGCTGCAGAGATTTCACCATCTTGCTCAAGGACACTTTGACAAATGCAGAAAGCAAAAAGGAGGTTGCAGAAGACATTTAATCAGACTTTCATTTCTGCAGACATTAACTAGACATGCATGTCCTCACTGCAACAGTGATAAGAATCAGCAGTGAAAAAGAAGCAGTTTTATTCTCACAACAGACATGTTGCTTTCACAAAAATGTAAAAGGAAAAAAAAAGAATATGGTGATAATTTTAATTATGAGGATGAAAATGTATCTGATCTCACAACACACCAGGCTGTTCAGTTCATCCATTTTCAAATCAAAACTCATTCTAAATGTTATTTTCCTACAGGTGTAAGACTAAAATAATTCCCCTAATTTGATAAAAACCACAGGTAATGGTTTTAAATAGATAGAAAATGCCTAAAGTGGTGATTAAAAGTAAAATAAAACAATAAAATAAAGTGTGTAATGCGGATGTTGAAATCTCTGAGAATGATTATTGTCATGTTCTGGAGCAAGATGAGAGAGATCATAGAATTCAGTGATATAAATATCAATATAGGACTGAGTATTGGACTGAGTATCGTCCTCCTACTTAATAGTAGGAGGAAGAGCAGCGAAGTTTCATCCGTCACAAAAGAAAAGCTCATCTAAACACAAAGTTGAACAACAAGGTAATTCACAGATATTAAGACATAATTAAAAACTGTAAAAAAAAAAAAAAAAAAAAAATCTCAAACTGGATCTTTCAGTATCTCAGCCAACTCCTGTTTCACAGCTCACAATACTATTATTATATGGTTGTACTCAAAACAGCTTCAATTGTAAGGACAGTAATTCAAAAGGTTAAAAAGGGTCATTTCTGTGAATTACTGCAGCACTTGCTCACAGGGGAGGAGGTTGTTTAACTGTAGTGTGTAACATAACATTTACATAAGAAGTAACATAAGTGTAACATAAGATTTACGAAACAGGAGCTTTGGAAACTACATGTTCATGCAGTTTCCCCATCAGTGATGTTGTTGTCACAGGAACCGAGCAGTATATCTATATTATTTTGATTGTGTGGTGAAATTAATATGTCAATAATAATAAAAAAACCCACAGATGATTTATTTCTTCAATATGTGTGTGTGTGTGTCCCTGCGTGGTTCCCCCTTGTCCCCCTCCACCAGCTGCATGCTGGACGAGGTCAGTTGCAATCTGCCTCTGAGTGGAGAGTCAGACCATGAGACAGGGAGGCCAGTAATTGGAGAGAGCTGTCAGGATGGGGTTTGTGTGTGTGCATGTTGTGCGGGTGCCAGGCAGCTCCCCTCCTACAGGATGGCACATATTAAAGGCCCCGATGAGACTAATGCAGGAGGAAATGGTTTTGGTGCAGCGCTTAGTCGAGAGGTGAAGGCGAAGGCTGGTCTGAGGAGACCTGGACCTAACCTGAGTATGCTGTATGTGGATTAAAGATAAAAAATAAATAAATAAATAAATATTCACATTATTCCTAACAATTAAATCTAAAGACACATAAAAAACATGTTTTTGTATCTTTTCCTAATCATTGATCCTTCAGATACATTGAGTGATAGATTACTAGTCTCACTTTATTTTAACAATTCTTCAACTAATTAAACATGCAGATTTGTAGGCAATGACTTTTCACATGATTAACTACATTTACATAAAAGGTTAAAACAAAAACATTAGTGGGAAAATTGTGGCTAATCAAAGGCACAAATGAGATAATTATGTTGTGATTAGATGAAATAATTTAATATAAGTTTATTTTATAATGAGGGTTTATTTTATCTATGCCAGAACAGAAACATCTGTAGCTGCTGATTAGTGATCAAACAGAGAAGTGACTTAATTTTTAAAATATTTGAATCAATTAACGGTTGCAATTTTTTCTCATGTACATTTGTATATATATATATATATATATATATATATATATATATATATAGAGAGAGAGAGAGAGAGAGAGAGAGAGAGAGAGAGAGAGAGAGTCAATACATTGCTAAGGTTAGAAACAATAATGAAATAATTTCCCTATTCAAATGTTGCTTTCATCTGCTTTATATATATATATATATATATATATATATATATATATATATATATATATATATATATATGTATATATATATATATATATATATATATATATATGTATATATATATATATATATATGTATATATATATATATATATATATATATATATATATATATATATATATATATATATATATATATATATATATATATATATATATATACTTTGTTTTCTAAAGTCATTTTGTTGACACTCTAAACATGTATTTAGGTTGTGCTCTGTATTACAAACTTGTTCTGCTTATTCATCAGATCACAGAGTTGATTTACACTAAAGATTCTGGCTCCATATTTCACAGCCAAAATATGTCTACATATTCAAAGTTAAATCAGATTTTATAGCAAAAACTGAGCTTTAAATCTCAATAGTAGAAAAGTTGTTATTTACAAGGCTGTAAACTAACAAGGCATAAATACGAGTGAGCGACGGCGGCCTGTGACGGCGGCTGGAAAAGCTCGGTGATAAAGCATCTTGTTAGCTCTACCAAGGGAAATATGCTTATCAAGCCGCATGTTAATACGAGCAGTAAATTAAATGATAATCGGCCAGTGATGCTGGAAATAAAACAGCAGGAAGGAGCCTGAAGCCGCAGAGATGACGAGGAGGGTTGTTGTTTTCTCCAAACTGTGAGAACTGGGTTAATGTGACCTGAGCAGAGAAGACAATAGCAGCAACAAACTATCACTGGCACAGCTTTGAAACCAAGAATCAATAATACAACACTCATTAATGCACAAAGGAAAATCACATTCACACTGTCTCACTGCTTATCCAACAAAACAGAAAGAATACAAATTATTATTGATATCAGTGGAAGCATTTTGCCATGACTGGTTTCAGAACATTATTTTTTATGTCTATCTCACTCACACATATTTAGAGTTTGTAAAGCAAGCACTTTCTCATTTAAATATCCTAAAAACCATTGTAATAGTGATTTAACAGCGAATATTTTACTAAAAAAGTGTATGAAACCCACGACCAAAATATTTGTATTTTTTGTCATTGGATTAGAAATGGATGGAATTAAATAATATTATATTTATCTAATTATTTACCATCACTAGGGACCTCTCTGGAACCCTCGAAACCACTGCTTTAGATGTTCAAGTGTATTGATTGTGAAATTGGATGTTGCTTAAGACATTCATAGATTAACAGATTGTTGTGATTATTATAAATAGCAAAGAGATATTTACTTTACTTTTACATCATCAGCAGACATGAAGCTTTACTGAAGATTCATTTTTTCCCCTCACATGACAAATGAAGGTAAAGTGAATATATTCCCTTTTGCGATCTACCTGCCTTCCTTCTTTCTTTCCTTCCCTCAATCCTTCCGGATTAAAACAAGTGTCTCCTCTCCTTGCTGCTCAGCCTCAGTCTTTTCCTCCTGACACACTAACCTCCATCCTCTCAACTTATGGAGCTGTTCTCACTTCAACTGATGAGTCACCTCACAGCATTTGGGGTGAGAAAGCTGGTATGTGACCTTTATCGTATTCTCACCTTTTATGTCCTCGAAGCATGAGCACAAACTACAGGAAAAAAATATTTGTGGAGAATCATTTTCGTTGAGAGATTCCACACATTAAGAGTTAAGACCCACAGGTGTAAACACACAAAACATATCTGGATTCTAACTATTACATTTGGATGCCACTATTTTTCTAATTCCTTTTTTTCCCCCTTTGTTTCAATGCAGAGATGTAATTGATTAAACAATTAGTTGCCAGCTATTACCTTAATGATAACTTTTTTGATAATCGATTATTAGATTTAAATTATTTTTTATGAAGAAAATGTCAACATCCAGTGGTTCCAGCTTCTCTTCTCTAATTATTTTCTGGTTTTATTTAGTCTAAACTAATGACCTTTGGGTTGTGGACCAATGGTCTGAATTAAAAAAAACATGTAATATTGAATCTTCAGCTTTGGGAAACAGTGATAGATATTTTACACCATTTTGTATTCTTACATAAAAGTGGAAGCTAAAGTAAATTTGTCATGTTTGGTCAAATAAGGGTGTTGGACTAGCTGGATAGGCCAAGTAAAACCGGACTTACTGTATGATAGATTGTGAACAATTTCAGAGTTGTTCATGTATAGTGTAAGAACCTGGTCTGTTTGGTGATAGTGCAGGGAATTCCTGAGGGTCTGTGAATGTGTCTTGGAATAAAATGACTCTGGCTCCCAGTAGCCTGGGTTAGTGTGAGGAACAAAGTAACAGCTAAATCGGCTAACGTCTTAGCTTGTGTTTTTTGGGGTAGGTTACAATACAGTTATTATGTTGGCTGCACGAACGGTTCAGAAAGAAATAGAACAACAGCGCTTTTAATTGTAATTAAAGCGCTGGGAACCAAAATGAGTCATGATATGTAGCATTACACTGTAACTGAAGTGCTGCTACAGGATACAGGATGGGATATCCAAGTCTATGGGACTAACTTTTGTTTTTTTTGTAAAACATTTTTTGTGGCAAAGACATTTTTGTTAAACAGTAGCCAGATAGGAGGTAATGGAGGAGAGAGAGAGGGGGCAACATGCAGCAAAGGAATGCTTTGAGCAGGAGCTGCTACTTGAAGCACTACATAGCACAACCCATACACTACTGCAGCGCACCTATGGGATTTAAACAGATGATATTTTAAATATCTATCCCAAAAAACACACAAAAAATTATATACACCATTGTGCCATGTGCAAGCTATATCTGAAAGTTGAGGCTGATCTGACAAACAGAGAGATACTTAAGCCACTGAAACAAAGGCACCCCCTCCCTTTATACATAGAAAATAGACAAGATAGAGGACTATAAAACCAGAAAAAAATCAGATTTGACATTGGACATTTTCTTCTTAAAATGTCTTAGATCGATTATCAAAATAGTAACAGTAGTAGTACATGTAGTAGTACAGTAGTACATGTAAAATTGAGTTGGTTTTATTCAGTTCTTCTTTTTCTTTGTTACTTTGTTTAAAAGCTGGATCCAAACCAGGAAGTGGAAGTTGAAGATGTACACTCACCGACCACTTTATTAGGTACACCTGTCCAACTGCTTGTTAACACTTAATTTCTAATCAGCCAATCACATGATGGCATCTCAGTGCATTTAGGCATGTAGACATGGTCAAGACAATCTCCTGCAGTTCAAACCGAGCATCAGTATGGGGAAGCAAGGTGATTTAAGTGACTTGGCATGGTTGTTGGTGCCAGAAGGGCTGGTCTGAGTATTTCAGAAACTGTTGATCTACTGGGATTTTCATGCACAACCATCTCTAGGGTTTACAGAGAATGGTCCGAAAAAGAAAAAATATCCAGTGAGCGGCAGTTCTGTGGGCGGAAATGCCTTGTTGATGCCAGAGGTTAGAGGAGAATGGCCAGACTGGCTTGAACTAATAGAAAGGCAACAGTGACTCAAATAACCAGCCGTTACAACCAAGGTAGGCAGAAGAGCATCTCTGAACGCACAGTAAATTGAACTATGAGGCAGATGGGCTACAGTAGCAGAAGACCACGCCGGGTGCCACTCCTTTCAGCTAAGAACAGGAAACTGAGGCTACAATTTGCACAAGCTCATGGAAATTGGACAATAGAAGATTGTAAAAATGTTGCCTGGTTTGATGAGTCTCGATTTCTGCTGCGACACTCGGATGGTAGGGTCAGAATTTGGCGACAATAACATGAAAGCATGGATCCATCCTGCATTGTATTAACAGTTCAGGCTGGTGGTGGTGGTGTAATGGTGTGGGGAATATTTTCTTGGCACTCTTTGGGCCCCTTGGTACCAATTGAGCATCGTTGCAATGCCACAGCCTACCTGAGTATTATTGCTGACCATGTCCATCCCTTTATGACCACAATGTACCCAACTTCTGATAGCTACTTTCAGCAGGATAATGCGCCATGTCATAAAACTGGAATCATCTCAGACAGGTTTCTTGAACATCACAGCGAAGTCACTGTAGTCAAATGAAATGGGAGGGACTACCCTCTTACTCTCTAACACTGCACCTTGCTCTCATGGCTCTTTAGTCCAGGCTCTTGGCTATGACTGAAAGAAAAAGAAAAAGGCTGTGAACTTGAGTCAACTCGGGTTGACCTGGGAGTTGGTAAAGTTGGGGGTGGGAGCCTTCATTGCAACACGCTTAAACCTTCCCCGAGGCCCAGCAGTGAAATTAACAGGGTTGGCAGGCAGGCCAGCATCACCCTCGCAGCCTCACAGCCACTCGCTGAACGTCGCTTTAGTGAGAGGAGGGCGGCCGCTGCTGCTATGTCTCAATAGAGACAGATCTTATATGTACTGTTTGTTTTTGGGAAGGGGTGTGAACGGTGCACAAGTCCATCAAATCAATTAGAGTCGTACACAGAGATGGCCTGGCTCAGGCTGGGTTGAGGGAGCTTGGCCCAATGCTTTGTGAGGGTGACGTGAGTCAGAGTGTTGCCACAGCCAACAGTCATGACTCGTGTACTCACAACACCAGTTTGAGTGGAGGGAGGAGCGAGGTGAAGAGCCTGCATATGGCCGGAGCCAGCGTGTCAGTGTTGGGCAGAGTTCACATCGGGCTCAGATGCTCATACCAATGAACTCATGTGAGGATTGTGGAGCCACAGCACTGAATTGTGTTTGAGGGGAGATTTACCAGCTTAGAAGAGACAAGAGGAAAGCGAACAGCAGGAACTGCGAGTGTTTGACACTATAATCACTGTGGCTCTGTCTTTATTGGGAACAAAGTAAATACTGAAATGAGAATGGACTGTCCATTTTAAAATCAGCACACTGAGAAAAGCGTTGGGGTCCTCATCAACTAATGTAGCACCGACAGCTGGAGTTTCTTGATTGGCTTAAGAATAGGCTTCATAAGTGAGTGAATTCTCTTTGGCCTCCATAGAAAAATACCCAAATTGCAAGCAGTAATGATCATGTTAACAGCCTGTATATATATATACATATGTATACATATGTATAGATGTATATTATATAGTTCAGTCATTAAAATGTTATTATCTTAAAGTTGAGAGAGAGAGAGGCAGTGGCTCAGCGCCACATTCTCAACCAAATATCAAATTCTGAAAGATGGCAACTGTGAAAATGCCAAGACTTTTATGAACCAGTGACTGACGTCACAGTGACTACAAACAATATTTGTTTATGGTCTAAAGATTTGATTTATTAATCTGTTCCCACTTTGTAACGCCTCTGACTGTCCAGGAGAGCCTAGTGAAGAACTAATGTAATTGTGGTATTATCCATACTACCAGAAACTTTCAAGTACTAAAGTATATTTGTACTATTTACATATTATTTAATCAGATAATTGAAAATCAAATCACATCATTTACGTCTGTTTTGTTTTTTTTCTATTGAGAGGTGAGAACATTAAGGAAAAATCATTTCACTTTTACTAAATGAAAATATGTCCTGACGGTATTGTGCGTTTGTAATGCGTGTCTGTTGTAGGTCTCAGTTTAATATCTGAAAAACAAATCTGCAGCTGTCAGCTTCCACCTGTGAGTGAGGATTTTCAGTCCTTGTTCTCGTTATATTTGTTCATTTATTTTGCATGTGCTCAGAACTACAGACAGTCACACTTGCCCGAAGCTTCATCAGTTGTGCAAAGCCTAATAGCAATTATTCAGCAGCATGGAGCAGCTCTATTCTCGATTACACTGCATCACAAAGGCTAATATCAGTGGTGCTGTCCTAATGCCGAGGTTGGTGGCCATGTAATTCATTACTATGCGCATACTGCAAGTCTGAGAAGGATATTTCACCAGGAGGACACATATGATTTTCACATTAGCTGGCCGAGAGCTTTTCACTGCAAGTTCTCCAAGTTTTTTGGGGGGAGTGTAGTTGGGCGACAGAGTGTTAATTAGTCTTTTATTATGCAGTTTTCAACACACTGTGGCAAGATGACTTAATTTGAAGGAAAATGCCAGCTGTCATGTTTTATGCATTTGCTTTTCAGTTGCTGGTTGAAAATGCAGCTTGCCTTGTGCTTCAGCTTCTATATTTCACAGCACGCAGGTTTCATACGTTCAGTGCAGATGCTGAGGCCTTGATCACTCGCCAGCAGATCGACTCCAAATAGCGGTTATGGGATATGACACCATTGCAGTATCTGGACAGAAATGTGTTTGGGTACAGCTTAATTTCATCTTTATATTGTCATTACAAATATGACTGATTATGACTTATGATTATATTATGCGTAATGATTATGAAAATGTTTTTTTTTCCCTCAATAGTTGAGGGAAAATCCTTTTCAGTCAGTCATTAACAATTCAATAACTTACCCATAAAAACAGGACTGAAAGAATTGGGACAACAGGTTACTACTTTAACCATAGGGTCCCTTAAATCAGTTCTGACAGATCACATGCTTTCATTCATCGAAATTATTATTAAGTACAAATGGACAAGAATATGACAGATGATATACAGATATTTTTTTTTTTTAGTGTCAACATATAAAAGAATAAATTATGGCTGGGTTGGATATGAATACTATATCAATATATGATCATAGAAAATTCTACTTTTAACCATATCATATAGATATATGTTTTATCCACTACAATATTATGGGTATTTAAGATATTTGGTTAATAATATTGTGATATTGATTTTTCCCCATATCAGTCAGCCATATGGACGTGTAAATAAATAAGTAAATTGAAATTAAATAACAATTATGTCTTGATACTGTCAGAGTACACACATAAATAGCATATTTAATGTTTAAATAAATTGTCTAACAATATGCTAATGGAAGCTTACTAATTAATTATTATTAAACTACCTCCCACTGCTATTCAGACATGTAAATGAAATTATTATTTTTTTTTAATTTTCTTTGTTACTTTTATATGTTATTTTCATTCATGACAGTATAATTATTTTGTGTAGATAAATATTTGTTACTAGTTAGTGCTTTTTACTACACAGAATTATATTAAATCTCAACAAATTCAAACTAAAAAAAAAAAAATTGCAAGCCGTGTGTACTTAAAGTAAATAACTCAGGTTTCATTTTCACACAGAAGTGATATTGAATTACTCATTCTCAGCTCAGGGACAATTCTACCTTATGTAAACCAACTGTTAGAACATGGACGCATCAGTCTGAGTGTGGCAGTAACGCATGCATGCACGTGCCCACACACTGTCTGACTGACTCAAATATTTTGCCTTTAAATCCAAAAGGCCTCTGAAGCAAAAACTACACCCGCACACACAGGCACACACAGATCCCCTTCTCTTTCTCTTCCGCAGCCTTGGCCTTATTAGCAGTGGTTTGCATCATCCTCAGTGAAAACGTCACATGTCATCAGTGACTCCATCCTTTATCACTTCCTGAGGTATAGACAGTGTAACCTTCACAAACCTGCTGCCCACAGTTTTACGTCTTAATTAGGAGCACTGTCAAAGGAACCCGGTGCCTCCTCATTCCGATGTGAACGGACAGAGAAGGATAGAGACAGAGAGGGAGTGTGAAAGACGGAGAGGAGGACAAAGTCAGACACATAGAGGCAGCAGACAAATAGGAACAGAAATGAAGATTAGTGTTATTTATTAAGATTACAATTGTGCTTAAAGTAAAACTGTTTAATAATTAAACCATTATTACTGAAACAATCAATCAATTAGTTTCTTTCAATAAAAAGTGTAAAATGCCAATCACTATTTCCCAAAGCTGAAGATTCAACCAAATATTTTTTTTTTCAGTCCAGACCAACAACCCACCTAAGTGTCATAAGTTTACTGTTATAGAAGACCATAGATTTGAGAATCAACAAGAGAATGTGTACGTTTTCTTTGCAAAATTACTTAAATTATAAAATGACTAATTATCAAAATTACTAATTATCAAAATAGTTGGTGATTAATTGGTAACTAATCAATTAACCAATTCATCAACTACTCGCTGCAGATACAAATCTACAAATCTCTTTTTCATATATAAGAAAAAAAAGAGTAAACAAACTGCCATAAGAAAACAAATAAGATGACTAAATCCAATCCTGCACATCAAAAAATCTGAGGAATATTTGATATCACAGTAACAGAAACACTATGAGGCTGCAGTCTGAGTTAAGGGTGTAAATGCTTCACCAAAAACAAAGGTAAATAAATAAATGCAGCCTGGCTCCACATTTAAAGCCAGAGAAGGAGTCAGAGTGCAGTAGCATTAACATTTAATTGCTGGGGAATCCAATCAATCCGAGGAGATATTAGCTTTTCTCTGTGTGGGGCTCTATGAAAATTTTCTTTTCTGAGACAATACAGGTTTTGTGACAGACAGCAGCATCACAAGGAGCTGAGGAGGAGGACTGTCAGTGAAGTTGTGTTGGCTTCTTGCTCGGAGAGAAAAGAGTGAAAATCCGGCTTTGCGGCAAAAACACTGGAAATGCCTGTGTCCTCAGTTTGGGGACAGCTGACGGGTTAACACTATTAGGACTGCAGAGAACACAGGACTGAATGTGCATCTGTGCTCCCAAACAGTGGGATTGGAGGCTTCACTCTGAGACACAGATAAACAGACAGACGGACCGCAGAGCAGCAAAGGGACAAATCGGGAATATTGTCTTTCTTCTCTTCTCTCAACACTCTAGTCCATCAGAATACCGCTTCAAACATTTTCCCTCATGAAAGTGATTCATGACAGAACGTTCAGCAGTTTCTCTGCCGGAGATCCATTCAGAATTATTTTGCGGCCCCTGGGAGTACATTTGCTGCTATAGCAATAGGGGGGGTACAGTCAGTAAACAACAAACCACAACCAGGATGGAAAAAAGGCTGAAACCAACGGCACCTGCAACAGTTGAAAAAAGCCATTACAGCACTTAAGCATTAATTAAATCTGTATCATCATTACTCAGGATAATTGAAGGTGAGACAACCTATCAATTGTAAAAGATAACATTGTCATTATGGTTAATAAGCTGTTTTATAAACTATCATCATTAACATCAGATGCATATATTATTATGATAAATGACATATTTATAAAATAGAAGCGGTACTGTGGGGCGAGATTAAGACATTAAGGTAAAAAAAATCCCACAAAAAGAACATGAATGAGAATATTATTAAAGGTTAGGATCAACTGATTGGAAAAAAAAATCCCTGTGCTGCTTTATCAACTATTGTTAAATCTGCTCCCTTTCTGTCAAATCAACTATGAAACAGGGAGATTTATTTGTGTTCAGGCTCATCATTTGTGAGTGCATGAGTATGTATAAGTTCAATACAAAAAGGTTTTAGCAGCGTCCTGAAAATATGTGTTTAAATCAGAGAACAGAAAGCACAGAGTCACAGGCTGTTTTCACCTAATAAGATAAGTAGAGCTGCTGATGCAATTTAACACCTGCAGAATCCCCCACAAGTTCAACAATCAAGTCTTTTTTCATCACTAGCTGCTTTCTATTGCTCATACACGCGTCTTCCTGCAGCCAATCACGTGTTGTGTTTAAACTGGGGTCACTTCACACAAGCAGCAAAAATGAATTAGTGTGAAACACAAATTGATTTTTTTTTTAAATATCTGTTGAGCCTACAGTTTAGAATGAAAGAGCATTTACATGCTCAAGCTCATTAGCATAATTACGCTCATGTTTAAAAAATGGCAGCGGCCTGGCAGTGAAGGAGTTAACGAGGCAGAGCCTGTAATTGGACGAGAACTGACCCTTTCATAGCCACTGATGGGAACACTACTAATTCACTTAAATGGTTACTGGAGTCACATGAGGGCGCATCACATTTATTTGACAGCTAAAGCAACATTTTTTATTTTAATTAATTTATATATTATAATATTCTATTGTCTTTATTCTGTCTCTTTTCTTCTTTTAATGTGCACTTTTTTGTGAAAGCTGTCAAATATTAGGATGCTGTAATATTAATTCAAGTGTGTCAAATTGATCAGATAAAACATTAATAAAAACATTAATACTTTCACATGTATTTAGTGATTAAAAGTTTAATGTACTGTACTATAAATATATAATACAACCTATAATGGGTAATTTTACTTTTGAATATGAATTCTGTACTTTTACTGAGGTAACATTTTTAATACAAGATGATTTTAGACAACAGTATTTATTTTAATTTTTTCAGGAGTCAAACTGGAGACTGGAGGAAAATATTATGCCCCTTCTACTTTACTACTCTTTTACATGATATGTTTCATAGTATTCAAATACTGTTTTCATTAAGTAATCTCTTTGATTTATTCCTGTTATAATATTATGCATTACAAATATTTCGTCTGAACAATACCATAATGATACACTAAAGATTTTATTATATTAGACGGCAGAAGGCAATTTACAATTATATAAAGAAGAAGTTATCACACAAATAATATAAAAGAATGTTATACTATTAAAAGAATGGCCTATGTAATTTTTGGACGAAAATTAGTTTTTGGCCTAAATCATCTCTTCATGATGCTGTCATGTGTGCTAAAATCAGCCTAATCTCTATGTGAAAGGATCCTAGTCTTTATGACCATTCATCTAAACTTAGCTGTAGCTCCGAGATAGAGCAGTTGTCCACCAGTCAGAAAATTGGTGGTTCAGTTCCCGGCTCCTCCGAATGCATATCGTTGTATTCTTGGGCAAAATACTTTGCCTCCCATGGCTTGTGCCATCGGTGTGTGAATAGGTAGTTTCCTGATGTGCTTTGTGTATCGCCACCGCCATCAGTGTGTGTGAATGAATACTTGTAGTGTAAAAGTGCTTTGAGTGGTCAAAAAGCAGTATATACAGTGCAGGCCATTTACCATTCAAATTCTTGCCCATGTATTCACTTTCATTAGGGTAGGCTTTCCAACTTGTTAGTTTCTCATCACATCTATCACTCTGTTTGCATGCCGCAAGGCTTTTTTATGTTGACAAAAATTACATGTGGTTTTCTCTAGTTTAGAAAAGGATAGGGTAGGAGAAATATCTGTAAAGAAGTCGGCTTACTTCACCATCTTAACCGTTTCTCCTCCTCCTCCACTAACTTGAAAAAGTTGCTTCAAAAGTGCAATTTACATGTGCAAATAAAGAGTTGAAACTGTTGAAGTAAACTTAACTTGCACAAGTAAATTTTTGCTTTTTAAGCAACTCAAGTTGTGACATACACTAGAGGTGTTCTTTGTTATTTGCTTTAAAAGTTATGTCACATAGTGGAAGTATTCTTGCACGTTTCCCTTTTTGTTAATTTGCACACATTAAATAAATAAATATTAAATAGTTTTGCTATTGTCTTATGTCCTCCTCCTGGGTCACCACCTTGCCTAACAAATTTTGTGAAGGAAAAACTGAGTGAATTGCTTGAATGCAGTTGATATTTCTGCTTAGTGAATTCTATTTTAGCCTGAAACACATTTCTTTTTCCTGGAACTAAATATCATAACTTAAATTCCAGGATAATAAAATCATGTTGTTTTCAAATGGAAATTACAATTTTACCTAATATACACCTGAGTAGAGAAGCACTGTTTGTTATTGAATGATGAATATGATACTGAAGCTATATAGACCTTCTGCAGTCTGAAAAAACTGCTTCTCAGCTTTTAAAAAGGTGAGTGACCTGTAAAGGTTTTTTATTAGCAACAGGAAGGACAAGAGGAGGAGGAGGAGGAGGGGGAGGGGATGAAGCAGAGTAGTGTATGTGTGTGTGTTGTGTGAACAAGACTCTGGCCTGGAAACCAATGAGGAGACACATTAGTGACACTTCACCGCTCTATTCACAATGGAGCAGCAAGGCTCAGCAGCCGCCCGCTGCATTCAAACATAATAAGAACTATAGTAATATTAATAAGATGGGACATGGTATTGAAATACAGTTTTCAGAAGACACAACTCTTTTAAGGAGAGAATTAGAAAGGCAATGTGAGCCTGAAACAACATTAATAGTGATGGAAAAGCTTGAGGATTATACTTCAAATAGTGTCCCAAATGATTCTCTGAACATCAGCGACACATTCATGTTTATTCACATGTTTATTCATAACACACGTCTGGTATCAAACGCACACATTTTACAGTGGATCATCTGACATGCAGCTTCATGCGCAGGCCCTTCACTACATATTAGCCGCTGTGCCACGACATTTATGTATACAAAATATGAGCAGGCTAATTGAATATTCACTGTGAACATATTCCCTGCAATACATGACTCCTTGCTTCCATCTTTTTAAAAATTAAAATGGATAGGAGTAGAGGAACTAGCATTAGAATACATTACTGCATGTATGTGTGATCCCCCCCCCCTTTCTCTATATGTCTGTCAGGAGGTGAGCTGAGGAGGAGGAAGAGGAGGAGGAGGAGAAGGAGAAGGAGGAGGGCAAAGAGCATGCGACAGAGCGGGTCTCGGGCAAAGCTGACGTTAACAATAATGTAATTTAATTAAAGCCAAGATCCCAGCGGTGCTTGGCAAACGACGGGCTTTGATTTTAATAGGTGATGAAGAAGCAGCGCGGACGCCTCTGCTCCAACACGACTGAGGGATTCTGGGAAAAAAGGCATCGGCAGAACATCAGTTTAGATCCTATCAGCTACATAGGGAGGGGGGAGTGCAGGTACCAGCCCAGGCCACCCAAATACTACAACAGAGATCAGCTAATGGAGAGGAAACAGAAACACCCGTACAGGACGCCATAACACAACAAGACAGGAGACGGAACTGTGGCAAAGAAAGCTGCAGCCTCAAAGGATTCGACTGCATGACCGGATTTAGAGGAGAAAAACAAGAATTAATCCAAAAGACTGAGGAAAAATCTGAATGAAAATTACTGAAGGAGTAGAGTGTATGTAGATACACATACATTCACTGTATATGTATGCGCACACACACACACACACACACACACTCACGCTGCTCTTTGATATAAAGATATAACATCAAACGCTTTCATAGCTACTAAAAAAGAAATATTAAAGATCTACTCATTAATAATGATTTAACTACTTTTAACTTCTCCAACTAGCCACCACTAACAACAAGAATCCCCCCCCCCCCCCCCCCCCCCCCACACACACACACACACACACACACACACACACACAGGGAGGGTCAATCAGTGGTAATCCTGTTACCAACCAGGTCCCTGCCTGGACTTGCTGAGCATGGACGCATGGGGGAGGTGATGGGGGGGATTAATATGGTGGTCATTATCAAATTTACAACCAGTCATACAGACATCTGCCCTACTTTTCCACAGTTAATGTAAAAAGAACTAATCTGGTTAAGAGAGCACAGGCGCAGCTCGTAAATCGGCGGCGCGCTCCACCATAGTTAAAGCTGTCACTTCTCTTGTGGGGGAGCAGCGGCTGAATGGAACTGTCAGCTGGCTACTTGTTAAGGCTAACAAGGCCGTCCACTGATAGGACTAATGAGGCCCAGAGCTCACTGCTTCCCCACACCACACAGCCCGCCAATGCTGCCGCTGCTGTGCTTTATAATGTGGACTGAGCTCCAGAAACACAGAACAAGTAAATATTTTAACCAAACTGAACATAATCTTTAAACTGCTGCTGTATACAATGTTAGGAGATTTTCTACCAAGTGTTTGTAGTCACTTTTTTCTATTCTTATATCTGGATGCATTCTCATTTTGAGGATTAAGATGATGATTTGCAGTTTTTTGCTCATGCTTCTAAATTTCTAGCGTTGGTTAAGTCCTGAAGTCTGTGCACAGTAACCGAACAACAGGACCAACCAGCAACGGGTCTTTTGAAATACAAAAGCTGCATGTTCACAGTTTAATTGAGCAGTGTCAGTGTGATAATTATTAACCCCAAGGTCCTTTTTTATATCGAGAGAAAGCAACACAATACAAAGAGTTCAACAAAGAGGCAGCTGTACTCTTTCCTCACCTCCAAAGATGCTGCAAACTAAACGTCTGCCCTTCAAAACAGAAAGATTTACTGTGATGACAGTTGAAAAATATGAGTCAGAGCCTTTTCCATCACAGCCTCACCTCCTCTTGCAGCTCTATTATTGTGACGTGTCACTCTGGTTTAATTCCAATTACCTCATTAATTAGGGTTTTCTCATGCTTTTTGATCTCGGGATACGTTTCTAGTTAATGTAATTTGCCAGGTTGTTTGCTTTCAATAAAAGTTTTTTTTTGTGAAATTAAGTGTTACATTAAACAGAGTGAGTGTGTGTATGTGTTTTTGCATGTGTGTGTTTGTATATGTGTGTGCATGCGTATATGTATGTGAGTCTGTTCAACATCCTGACTGATGTCAACATGTAGAAATCCTCCTGTTTGAATTACTGCCTGTTTTTTCTGCATTAGTTCTTCAGACATATAAAAACACATTAACAGTTTGTCTTATCAGATGTTTGAAAACTAAATTATTCCTTCCATCACCTGTAGAAAACAGAGCGTGATCTTCTTAATGCATATAACCTTCAAGAATCTGTCAATATTATTTTTCTTTCAAGCTTTTATTTGAACACTGAATGCTATAGTCTGATGGCTTTTATGAATTTAAAGGAAGATATTCTCGCCAGATTCAGCACGGCACTGTACTGAAAGAAGATAAAGGAAACAAACAGAAAGCGTGTATGCATCTGTTTTTTTTTCAACAAATGTTTGCTCCATTGTACTATACATATAGAGCTCAGCTGACAAAAGATACAAAGAAAGAAGCAGCTGATTAAGTCCTTTACATTTAATTCAGAAGAAGGAATTTGTTGAACATTTCAGTGCTGAGCATGTGTATTATATACATATGAATTATTTAGCTATATCTAACTGACTGGAAGATTTGGAGGCCTTTTCACCTCTTGGAGCATACAAACTGGGTCATTGTGCAGATGATCAGGATATAATCACCCTGATTTTCTGTGTTTTTTGGATGATTTCCATGTAACCAGGTTGCCAGTAACCTCTGATAAACCATTACAGCCAGTACGACAGCTACTTTTTTTTCTGCTACTGAGTCGGGGCTACAGTCCAATAGTCAAATCTATACCTAAACCTGATTCATCTTGTCTGCTATAAGTGAGACTAATGCATCTATTAGTCTATTTCTGTGCTGACAGAGCAGTCATACAAAGCTTTTTCATTATGAAAATATACATTTGTGTGTCAAATTTTCTTTATCATTGTGATTTGGGCAGAATAATTTAAAATCTCTGAAAAATGTGTTAGTTTCAGCACATTAATTCTGAACAT
The DNA here is from genome assembly GCA_036785175.1 of Eupleurogrammus muticus. Taxonomy (NCBI): domain Eukaryota; kingdom Metazoa; phylum Chordata; class Actinopteri; order Scombriformes; family Trichiuridae; genus Eupleurogrammus; species Eupleurogrammus muticus. The sequence goes on along the minus strand of JAYKQN010000025.1, from coordinate 7,386,394 downwards.
GGGACACAATGTCCTCCTACAAACTGGCCAAACTGACCATTGACAGATGACACCATTTATCTCACACAATTAGTTTGACATCAATGGCTAATAATCACACTTAATGGGGAAGCATTTCACTTTTTAAAGATGCTGGAATTGGATGAATTGATGCATCCATTAGTTCCAACATGTGAAGTTGAAGCATGCACCAAAGGTGAAGAACACTCCATGTTGTCGAGGGAAACATTCTTTTATTTTGTTCTTGTTTTCTATTTGCAGGATTAATTTCTTCTTGGTGAAATTTAACTGGCACTTGAATATGTACATGTCATATTGCTAATTATCATTCATTAATATTAGAGCAGATAAAAACATGTTCGAGGCCTTTTTAGGTTATTTTTTTATTATTTCTGTTGGTGCAGATCACAAATATACTTCCAGCTGACAGATTAAGGTCTTGATGGTTTTATTGTAATTCAGAAGATGATTAAATTCTATTTACATTTGAATAAACTTCCTTTGTGTTCACTTGCCATTAATTCTGTGATGGTCCTGTTTGTTTTCTGTAATTACACTAATGTCTCCAAATGAACGTGGTAATTACTGACCTGATGGGTTACTGATGTTAAAACACCTTCCTGCCAGTCAAATATTGAAAGTGAAAGCCAAAAATCTGCATGTTCCAGCCTAATATTTCTTGGCTCTTTCCATTTCCATGCAAACAATCACCTTGTGACACCATGACGCTTCCTAATTGAGCCCAGAGAAACCAGCTCATTGCGATGAGCTGCTGAGGAAACGGATAATAATCCCAAGCATGTATTTCTGTGACCTCCAAGGAAAGCGCTGCTGTACCGTGCCGTGCCAGGCCAGGCTGCACCAGGCAGCAGGCTGTCACCTCAGCCCTCAGCGCCCTCGGCTTATGCCAGCACTGTCCTCTCTTTCTGTTTTTTCTAACACCTCCCATTAACATCCGTCCCCTACACTCTCTACCCCTCAGTCTAATATCAGGAGTCCCTGTACTCACAGTAACTTAATTAAACGCTCCCACAGCACCATCCACGACCTGACTGACTGCTGTTAATTTAAGATGCTGTCACTGCCGGATGCATGAGGGGAAGGAAAGATAAACCGGTGAAGGGAGAAGAAGACACACAGGGAAAGTGTCCACATTATCCTTCACCTAGAATTCGAGGGGATATCTGTAGACTTTTTCAGATTATTTCAAACAAGTCATCTCACCTGACTCTGCCTATAAGAATAGCAGAATAAGCTGCATTTTTAATTGTGATTGACTGATGGATGTAAATAATCATGAATATAAAATAAAACAACAAAGATGCAATTCCAGCAGCACTCGTGAACTTTTCTTACTAAATTTGTTTTGGTGTTGGCTACAGCCACACAGTAGCCTGTGTTAGCCTGAGGAATAAAGTAGCAGATAAACCCACTAACTGCTTAGCATGTGGGGGGGGGTGTTACAGTTGGGAGACTGCTGGGGGATAGAAGCTTGTTAAATGGGGGGGCACGGACACCCGGGTCCCCGTGCACCGTGAACAGATGTCTGCAACAACCTGCTTCCTTACACCTGTACAAGTCTTGTTTCCCGGTGGATGAAGCCTGCTGAAAATTTCATGACCCTGGAGGTTTCCTGTCCGCCATCAAAAAACAACCAACCCCTCCCCACTCCCTTCCCTCCTACTGCTGTGCCACAGCCCTACTGCTACTATTCTCACCTGCAACTGGACAGTTCAGGCCCTGCCCCCTCCTTAGAGAAGAAGTATTAATATTATTACTATACTTGTAATATTTAAATATTTTCCTGGGTATTAGTGGAGTCCCTTCTAGTTTGTCCATACTTATTGTTTCACAAAGCTGAAGATTCAACCTAAAATTTTGTCCAGACCAACGGTCCACAACCTGAAAATCATCAGTTTACTATTATATAGAAGACTCTAGAAAGAAACTAGAAAGTAATCCAATTTGAGAAGGTGGAACCAGAGAATTTGGATGTTTTTTTCTTAAAAATACTTCAAATCCATTAATCAATTATCAAAAGAGTTGGTGATTATTGTGATAGCCAGCAAGTAATCATTTAATCTACTCTCTGTAAATCTTTTTTTTCTTTTTTTCATTAAAGCTCTGTTTTTTAAAAGTAATTTTAGCATAGACTATTCAGTTCTTAATCAATCTATTTGTTTTGCAGTTGGAATAAATCATGGCTTTGCCCTAAAACATCCTGTTTTGGCTCCTCTGTTTCCCGGCTCTGTTCTGACACCACTTCCAACCTCACATCCTTCCGTTTGAGTTGTCCTGCCTCCTCTGTGACTAGACTTGAAAGCGGGAGTTTGGCAGTGAGCGGCATGTGAATGATGCCGTGACTCTTCTGGCAGCTTCTCTTTAGCGTCCTCCTCCAACTCTTGTGTCTAAATGCTTTGACATAACTGCTTTGCTTTAGTCTCACTCAGCAATTGAAGTAACCTCATGTGAGAGCAGCGATCACGTCTGGAGGGTGGAAACTGCGCCTGTTATATTCCACCTTTTTCCTCTTAAAGCCTAGTCAGCTGGGTGATTAGTGGCCAACATGGAATCAGAGGCTGGGCAAGAATATAATGCATACATACATACATAATATCTAATGTGATCCCAGTTCTCATTGTGTCACCTTAGCTAACAAAGACCAAAAATTAGTTGAACCAATAAAAAAATCCTAATCATAGTTCCCCTTTTTCCACTTTGACAGCAACACTTCTGCTGAAGCAGTAATATCTGGTTTTAAATGTGGTTTTGCATAAAAAAAAAAAAAAAAAAACGTGAAACTATTGGGGCCAAATGTAAAATCCATACATTATTGAAGCAATTTAGGACTATTCTGATAGTGGATTATTCTATTGATTATTGAAATTATTAATCAATTAGTTGTGTGGTTGATAAAATTCTGTAAAATGTTTATGACTGTTTCCCAAAGCTGAAGATTCAAACTAAATTTTTTTTTTTTGTCAAATTTTACAATTGTAGAAAACAGAAAATAATCAGATTATAGGAGCTGTTACCAGAGAATTTGAACATTTTCTTTTGAAAATGACTCAAATCCAATAATTAATTATTAGTTGATGATTAATATAATAAATGGCATCTAATCAATTGATTGACTAATATGTATTTCATAGCACAAACGTCTGTTATCACACAGTAATAATATTTATAGCTCTGGTTTTGCTTTACATAATCAGAAACAGATAAAATATATGGGGCTTAATGTATAAACCATGTGTGCCCTCTCTTTCCAACAGGATTCTGACTGTACACAGAACTTTAGTTTATCTTTTGCTTCTGAACCAATCATTGTTGCTTTCATTAATAGTGAACATCTAAATGACTATACACCTAAGAAAATAATAATTACAAATGTATAGGTCCAAACAATATGTGGATATACGGACAATATGTAATATGTCATATGTTAGTAAAATAGCTAAAAAAAAAATGACAGCCTGATGTCATTCTGTCAACCATTAAAAAGGCTGTTCTGCTTCCTGCTCTCAACCTCTGTGAGGAGGAAGATCTACTAACACAGAGAGAGTCTGGGACACTCAACTGGTCTTTCCCTTTCAGCTTCATGTATGATTTGGGGGATGAATGCAAGTAGTGGTAGGTCTGTATGCAGCATTAATGTGGGACAGACAGAGCCTTTTTCTGCCACTTTGTGAGAAAAAGGCCTCAAATGAAAACCTCAAATACTTTCTGCAAGTGTTTCTGCTGGATAAATAGACAGTTGTTTCTAATCTATGCATTTGACATTGAGGTTGAGTGCTTCTGTACCACATGTTCAATGGATTAAAAGCTTCCTTAGAAAGTTCTGCACAGCTCAAAACATCTGGTGAATTGTGATGTGTTGTCAGTCTGTGCGGCTAAACTGCTTGGTCTTCACTGACTGACTGAAAAGTGCAGATTTGACCATATTAGGTGGTCACTTTCATCATGTTTCCTTGTGAGTCTCTGCAGCTGCAGCCTGGACCAGTTCAACAACAACGCAAAGCAGAAGTTGCAGAAGCTGTTATACAACTCACTCACGCAGATACTACATTAAGGCTTTTATAAGAGGTTACAGAAGCTTTAAACACATCCACTCAGCTGACTGACACATTTGATTTCCTATTTATATTTCCAATGATGAGAATTTGACGAACTTCCTTCAGGCTTCAACTAAAACTGCAACACAGCACCATGACATTCATGTTCTATATTCAACTAGGGGGAAAACAAGGTTAGGGAAGATTAATGTTATTTTCCACCACGTACCTTGTCTTCAGTGGTGGGACGCATGAGGGAAACCCGATCATACTGCCGCCGCAGCAAAGCCCAAACAGCATCAAGACGACCCTGATGGAGGAGGAAACGACTTTTAGTTTTGCAGATGAGGGAGTAGGTGTAGGAAGTCAGTGTAGGGAGGAGGCGTAGATATCTTAACCCTACAGATGTGAAGATGAAAGCTCAGAACACACTTTTGAGCTCAGAATATTTTCTTGACATCTGACCTAAAGAAGACAAACCCCCAAAAGTTGGTTCACTACGTTCAGCTTGCATCACTCACCTTGATTGGCGTGTACCATTTTGTTTCGGTTCCATGGTAGTTGGGAGCAGGCTTCGGGCGGCGAGGTTTGATCATTGGCTCGTCCACGTCCTCTGGTACGGACACAATGGCGTTCTTCGCCTTCTCCAGCCGTGCCCCTTCTTCAGTCGAGCCTTTCTCCCCCCAGCGTACCTGAACAAGAGGAGCAGTGTCTTAAGAGCCGAGAAAAGGAGAGAGTCTTTGCCTTTTCTGTTTTTTTTTTCTAGCCAGTATAAACACAGTGATTTATTATAAATAGCTGTGAAACATAACCAATCCAAAGTCAAAGGTCTGACCCGACCTGACTTTCAAAAATCAATAACTCAGATGGACACATCCTTCTGTTCCTAAATGATCAATAATCAATAGGAAATATTTTCTGGAACCAGTTCTTCAAACCTGGGGATAAGCTCATTTTCATATTTCATAGTTTTATGGTAAAGTTTATAGATTTGGACAGAGAAAACAACATCAAGCTGTCAGTTTGGAATTTGGGAAATTTTAGGAGTCAAAACATGAAGGGGGAACTCCAGAAAACAAGGCTGGAAAATACAAAGCCTAGGATATTCCAACTTTTAGCTTCTAATATGGATTGAGATCCAAAAATATGAAATCCTTCATTTTCCATAAGGCAGCAAGTGATTCTTTAAGAAGAAAGGCATCAGTAGTCACAATATCTATGAAATACTAAATAATATACAGATGACAGAGAAGAACAAACACAGCTTTAGCCTGGGGGGGGGACTTGTACGGAGGAGCTGGGAGGTATGGTAAGAAGGAGGGTGAGGAGGATGCAGTATAGGGGGGAGGAGGTGTAGGGATGGGTTGTAGGAGGGAGTGTAGTGGAGGGTGTGGGAAGGTGGTGTAGGGGGAGGTGTGAGGAGAGTGTGGGAGGAGCTGTGGGAGATGGTTGGGGGGCGTAGGGGGGAGGTGTAGAGAGTGGTGTGGGTAGGGGGTGCAGGTGGTGTACAGCGGGTGTATAGGGAGTAGGTGTAGGGGCAGGTATAGAGGAAGTGTAGGAAGGCGCTGTATGGGGGGTGTAGTGGGAGTAGGGGGTGTAGGGAGTGTAGGGAGGTTGGGAGAGAGGAGGTGTAGAGGGAGCTGTAGGGAGGGGGTGTAGGGACTGAATGTAGGGAGGGAGTGTAGACATGATGCATAAATAGGAGGTGTAGGAAAAGGGTGAGGAAAAGAGGTGTAGAGGGAGCTGCAGGGAGGAGGTGTAGTGCATGTAGGGAGGGGGTGTAGGGAGAGGGTGTAGGAAGGAGGTGTAGTGGGTGTAGTGGGTGTAGGGAGGGGGTGTAGGGAGTGGGTGTTGGGTGTGGGTGTAGGGAGGAGGTGTAGAGGAGGTGTAGAGAGGAGGTGTAGGGGGTGTAGAGGTTATGTAGAGTTGCAGCACTCAATCCTTCATCCCAACAACAAGTTGATCCAATCTGAGCCAGACGCTGAGGCTGAGGCGACAAGTCTGTCGTGTCAGAGCTGTCACAGACTGACGAGGACGCCACTCACTCATTCCCTCTGGGCCTGCTGCTCACAACTCCACAAACTTCTGACTCAGAGGAAACACGCAGGTCAGCCATTCCCTCCGAGCATGATGGAGCGTCACAGAACAACAGCTGTACAACACGTTAATTCGTGCTGCCTCAGATGTTTGTTGGGGTCACAATCATTTCACTGGTTAAATGACACAAAGCTGATGGACACACTCTGTCCAAGTTTCTGGGTTTTGGTACAATCAGTTCAATATCAAGTCTATTTTATTTATTGCTCTTAAACTGTAATGATAGAGTATTAATCTACTGAATAATCTAAAACCAGAACTAAATATTTAAATATATGTTTTACTATATAGTAAATACAAGACCAATTTAAACTCTGCACAAACAACAATTATTGGTAAAATGATTATGTTAAATCATTTTATTAAATTATTTGAAAAAATTTCTAAAAAGTAGAGCTGCGAGTAACAGCTATTTTTATTTACTATCAGTGAAACAATTCGATTAGTTCATTAAATGATGTAAAATATCTATCACAGTTTTCCAAAGATGAAGATTTAATCTAAAATATCTCCACACCCAAAGATCACCAGAAACAAAAAATCATTAATCAGATTTGAGAAGTAAAAGTACTCACATCTATCAATCAAAATGGTTGATGAATATTGTGATATTGTCAGCTAAACAATTAATCAACAAATCATTGCATTGTAGCACAATCAGTCCAATATTGAGTGGAAATGTCCTGAATAATCCGAGTGATCACTTTGATTATTTTAAGTTACTTTAAGTTGAATTGCGACCTCTGACCTCCATGCGTTTGATTCCTCCTGCTCCTCTTCCTCCATAGTATGAGGCATCCACAGTTGGCCATTTCTTCTTGGGCAGCTGCTCTGGCTCCTTCAAGCAGAGAGGAAATTATGTTCCTCTCAATTTACACAGATATGAATAAACATCAAATATGGATCAATACAGTATGAGGAAAACATCTGGCACATGATTATGTTTCCCACTGTTCTATTAATCAATTTACATATGAGTTTTTTTTTCCTCAACAGGAATCAATATTAATGTCATCATGTCGGGAAGAAGACTCTTGTGCCTTCATTTCAATTACAGACTCAACAATCACTTTTTTGCAGCTCAAACAATTTAAATTTACGGTCTTACTTTTTAAAGAGAAATTTCTCTCATTATATGATGATAATAATATGAATAGATCTGTTTGTGTTGTCTTCATTGACCCCAAACAAATATTTATTCCTTGTATATCCAGTGGAAATATAAGAAACACATTTACTGGTCAATTTGAAATAATAAGAATAATAAGAATTAAAAAAAGAGTTACGTAAAAAAGTTATGTGTTTTTGTTAATTATTTCAGAAAGTTATTTATTACACATTGATTGAAATATTTAATTATTTTTTTTAGTTTTTGGGACTATTTGCAGATAATGAAAATGCAAAATTATTCATGATATTCTAATTATTTAAGATGCAACTTGTACAGTGTTTTTTTTTTCTTTTTTATGAATTTATTGTATTTACTTTAAAGAATCATACTTTTAATGTTATTATTATGACATTTTTCACCAATGAGGCATGAAAAAATGCTTATTCAGCTAAAAAAAATACATCTTGAATTTCTGCCTATAAACCCAGTTTATAAAATTGACTTGTTTTCCTCCGAGGCTGCATTACTGTGTTATTTCTTTAGATGATCAACCTTTTTGGCATCAGAATGAATATTCAGAATATTCATGTATTGGGTGACAACAGAGTAGCAATGCACTCACAGGTGGAGGAGGACGGGACGGTGGAGGAGGTGGTGGCGGGTCTTTGATGACCTGGATAAATAGAAAAAAGCAAAAGAGCGTCAGCACAATGTCCGTCAGAGGACAACTACACAAACGCACACACAAGCACACACACGCGCACACACACACACATAGGATGGGCATAGCAAGGCTGCTGAGGTGATTTGTGACAGGTGACTGAGTCAAAGAGAGGTGTCCCTGCAGCTCACAGTGCTACAGAAAAGCCACCACCAGGCTGCTCCGTAACTGCAACTGGCACCATCACCCATCGTCCTGCTGACTACTGATTACAAGGATTCTGCTTGTAAACCATCAGGGGTCCCCCGTGCAAAATAAAGAAAAAGCAGAGAATCAACTTGTTGACAGGGGAGTCTTTGGGGCGAGCGCCGCTGCCGGTTTAGCTCTTAATTAATTGGATGAGGTTCAGTGCTCCCAAGCAATTCTCCCAATCATAAAGTCCTAAGGAGTTAATTAGCTCCAATGAGATACAGAGGAGGAGGTTTGGGCGCCACTCCAACATGAGCAAAAACACACACACACACACACACACACACACACACACACAGAAAAGACACACACCTCCCCCAGCAGAATGACAGTTCAAAACAAAACGGACTGACACAGTACCTGAGGAACAATGAGATTCCACTTAATGACAAGAGAAAAAGGAGGAGGGGGAGGAGCACAGCTTGACAGTAACATTTTCAGGTGCCAGGTTCAGCAACAATCCTTCCTTTAAACATCCCAGATGTTTCCTGCTTTCTGTGTTTCATTATGAAATTATATTGATACCAATCACCTCAGTATAATTCCATATGTCCTCTCTAAAGCTTCTCTCTGCAGCTCTATAGGAAAAGATCATTTATGTCTAATGAATATCATAAGCCTCTACTCTGATTAGCTGTAAATATGGGGTAGGTGGTGATTGTATACTTATAACATCACAACTTTACAGACTCAGTATTTATAGAACTTTACGATACTCAAAATACTCTGTGTCTTTAAAACCTGAATCAACCAAATATCAGTTCTGCCTCTGATTCACCACCATAAGCCAGAAACAGCTTACCCAACACAGTTTGAGATGGAGGTTGGAGAAGGACCAGTTGATAAAATGCAGTTGTTACAGTGACGGCCATATGGGGATGGTGCCCGAGCGCCTCTGATTGGTCCGACTCCCTCTTGGTGTGGTGGCAGTGGCTCACCGCTGGTACTAATGTCAGATGGCTAAGTCTCCCGCAGTTTAGTTTTTTAATTACGTCGCTCGTCACATCTGTCCGTCAGGTAGCTGTGAGACAGCAGCTCAGTTCTGTCATTTGTATAATGCTTTATTTATCCCACAATATGTCCAGGAAATCTGCTGCATAATTACTTAATAAAAGGAGATAATCCTGTCAGCGTAAGGTGGGGCTGGATGATGTTAATCAGCGTATGGAGATGCTGCCACCAACCTCTGCTGCTTATAGCCAGTTTTGTGCCAAAGAGCAATTAATTAACCCTAATTGATTATTTTTCATTATTCTAATGACAACAGTATGTGGAAAGTGTGACGGTATCTCTGCGCTTCACACTCAGTGAAACAGCTGTTAGGATCTATGATATGCCATAATTACATTGCTCTTTTTTCTTCTTCTCCAAAACCAATTTAGCAAATGCATAAGCAGTAATGACAGTGTAGTATCTGTCTGTGAAGACTAATGGACGCAGGTCGGCCTCCCACTTTACCACACAGCTTACACTGCTGAGATACGTCCTCACTGTAATTATATGTACAGGATTTTATAGGCTGAGATGTGAGAGTATGAACAGGCTTATCTTTACGCACTTTAACATCTTATCAGCCAAGAACTGACCCTCACTTTTTATTTTTCCTTTAATTTTTTATTTCTGATTATTGGAATAGTATTTAATCACAGAGTTCAGTGTGACATCACAACACAAAGATATATAGAACATAATGTTTGTGAAGCCAGAACCAGATTGAGTGATTCAGAATGACTTAATGAATAATTGATTATCGGAACAGTTTTTTTGTAAATTGACATTTTATATTAACTAATAATTTCAGGAAGCTGCTTGATGACTGGGCTATTTTACCAAAATAAAAAAACAACATAAACTAATCTAAGTGTTCAGCAAATAAAGAGCTGCAATGATTTAGCATTTACACCAGTTTACGAACATCTGACTTACAACACTGTAGATAAGAACAACTGCTGAATGATACCCATAAATGTTTATAAAATGTTGTATTGCATCTGCAAGTTTGTATTTGACCACACGTCACATCAGACTTGTTCCCCTTTCTGCTGAGCAGCACCCATCTACACATGATCTCCAACTCATCCTTTTTATCTCACCCAGGCCCTTCTTGTTATTCAAATTTGAAATTGTATATATAACAACACACAATTTAGCTTTTTAACAGATTCTCAGATCCTACATTGTCAACTATCACATTAAAAACCAACTACGATAATTGATGAAGTCCTTTTTAATAAGCAAATGTCCCAATTCTCTGGTTCCAGCTTCTTAAATCAGTTTATTTTCTGGTTTCCTTTGTCTTCTATAATAGTAAACTGTTGATCTTTGATTTGTGGACTGTTGGTCTCGACAAAAACTCGACATTTTAACAGTGATAGAAAATGTTCAATTTTATGAAACAAAAAGTTAATTAATCATTTTTATAATCAATAGATTAATCCACTAACAAAACTGTTAATTACAATTATCTAAACAATTGATGTGATTATTGTAATGTTTGGAATCTGATCCATTTAGTTCAATGTGACGTCACACAAACATAACTAACTAACTAACTAACTAGTTAGACTTTGAATTTGATTTGAATTGTCTCTCCGTTGCATCAAAATCTCTTTATTCAACTTCTCAGTAATATTTTATTGAATCGTAATTATACCAGCTGAAATGAAATTGTGTCGTAAACATGAATCCAGTTTATCAGGTGGATAAATGCTATAAATGAAAACCTTGTCTCTAATCTTGACTCCTTTGATTTGGACTAAAGGCTGTGACATTTTGAGTTTAATTTCCAAACAAATCATAAACAAAGAAATTACGGCTCCATGGCTCGTGTGACCTCTGCACTAGCATCAATCCATGTAGGGGTGAGAGGCAGGAACAGAGGATTGTGGTAAAGAGGCTCAGAATGTGTGTGTCTGTGTGTCTGTGTGTGTGTGTGTGTGTGTGTGTGGCCTCATCCTGACAGTTGAAACCTGGCAGAATGGGGGTTTAAATATTAACAAGCCACACATGGCCCTCCTCTTCTGCCACGTCCCTTGGTGAAGGCAACAGCAGCTCTCTCAACCAAGACAAACACGTCCGCGGCCAGAGATGCTGCAGGGGGTTTACATTTTAATGCCTTTGTTGGTTTTCCAAAATATGCTTCTATCTCATCCTGGACGGGCTCCCTCCAGGTCCACAAAGCCAGGTGACGTTTACCATTTACAAGGCGGCGGCGGGGGTGCATGGGGCCATGTGCGCCGTGGAGAGAAGGGGTGGCCATGGCCGAGGGTAAATTTGCCTTCATCAGATCTCGGTACAAAAAAGCCAGAACACAGAAAAAGAGCAGAGCACACCATCTGTATCCCCTCGCTCATCGCCCCAAAGCATAATCTGTTGTGGATCTTTGGAAGTGGTTAAGTGGGTGAAAGTGTTTTCCAAAGGGTGAAGATTTTTTTACCAGTAAATGTCTGGAACCCAACTAAACTTTAGTCACATTTAAAAGAAAAGTTTTTGGAAGGAAAATATATTCAGAATTAAATTAACATTGGTTCCTTCACCTTCAACAACATATTTTTTGTCTTCACAGCTGTTCACACTGGACGAGGAACAACTGTGGACTCAATGAGCAGCCTCATACCTCTAACACACTAATTCAATTGTCTTAAAACTGCAGTGCATTAGATTTTATCAGCATCAATAGTATAAACATTGCAGAAATGGAATTTAATATTCATAGGTTTTAATTAGTGATTAGATAAGATAGATTGTTTTTCTCTAGTTCCAGCCTTTCAAATCTGATTATTTTCTGGTTTCTTTAGTCTTCTATGATAATAAACTGATGATCTTGGGGTTGTGGACCATTGGTCTGGACAAAAAAAAGTTAGAAACTTCAGCTTCTTTATTCTCAAACTGTCATGCTTAGTTAGTTCTACCACTGCTTCACTCTGCAAAGTGTTTACTGGACCACAGAATATCTCTGAGATTATTTGTTAATCGCTCCATTCCCCAGGTAGAACCTACACTAGTCCTGCACAAACACTGATTTGATTAATTTTGCTGCAATCTGTCTGATGGTAATCCACTGAGTGTTTTGTTTTTAACAGTCTGATTATATTAAAACACATTTCTCCTCAGAATCTGTCATCAACAGGATCCAGGCTCATGAGCAGCACTTTCCTTTAACCGGAGTCTGATCTGCTGCTGCTTCATGGTTGCAGGTTTGGGCTCTGACTGTAGCCGCTTAAGGTGTGATTTTATAAAATCAGCTTCAGCAGGAAGGTTTCTTAAGACCGGTTGCATTTGCAATAACAGGAAGTCAGAATCAGAAAAATCTAATAGAGAATAGAGTAACATAACACTCACTATTTTGCAGCAAAGAGGCCAGAACCACCACATGAGGGCCAAAGCCACGAGGATCAGCAGCACCAGGAAGACAATCGCCACGGCCAAGCCATCTGACTGCAGCAACACAACAACACAGATGTAGATTCAGCCTGGTTACATGTTCTGTGAGGGGTTTTAGTTTGAGTCCAAAACAGATGAAAACATGACTTTTTTTTACCTCAATCACATGAAAATATAAAACATTTATAATTTAAGGTCCTGGAATTATTTTATTACAGGTTTTGCATCATGTTTTCATATTGTGAGTGTGACACTAAATTATTATTCGATATATTTGTAAAATTTTTACACATGCAATAGCAAAATATTGTCGTTTTTTCCATTCCTTTGTTTTTTTTGTCTTTCTGACTGTTGCCTTCTGTAGGATAGTCCTGCATTGTAATATGAAGCAGTTTTTATTCTTCACAAATCTGAACAAAAAGAGGCTTCTTTAATTTAAGGCTGTGGAGGAAGTTTGTGAAATATAAAGTACAAAAATAAAAATATTCAGGAAATTTGGGCAAAACACTACTGGAAGCTTATTTTTTTAATATTAATGAAGCTTTAGCAAAACAATTATATTACTGAAGTCATTTTTCAAGCAAACACTGGTCTGATCACATGAAACAGGAAGGACGAAGAGTTGTTCATCTTATATGACAGGAACAATGTGACAGTCACAGACTGGCATCAAACCACAATATGATCAGCTCATACAAGAGGAAAAAGAAAATGTGGCCTTAGATTTTGGGTTTTGACAGTGGCGTATGACCCTCAAACCGCCTTGTTTCAGTATGTTTTAAGGCAGTGAACAAACATGAACCAAATTTCAGTTTGACTTTGTAGTAAGTTTCAAACATGTTTGGAGGAAACTGTTCGAAATATTAATACTCAAACAAAAACAATACTACATTTATATTATCACTTGGTTGCGGGGGAAAGTGTTATCGAGGATCGAGGATCAGAACAGAATAGGATATTTCAGACTCACACAGGTGGAAGCAGTGATGGTATAGGCACTGGAGATGAAGGATTTTCCATTATTTAAGCTGATGAGAACATCCATGGTCCTGAAAGGAATAAAACAAATAGCTTGATTAGTGACACAGTAAAGTTTAATTTAAAAAATCAGTATCATTTTTTTTTTCATCTGTTATTAAATGTCATGACACAAAATAATCTGAGTGATAATTGCCCAAATTATTTGCATTTTGTAAAAGCAGTAACCAGGAATCAGTTTTCAACAGTATCTCAAAATCATATTTTTTCCCATTTATCAAATATTAATTCTGAAAAAATACCAGAAGACCAGGTTTTATAAAACCTCCTTCCTGACTCTGCTGTCAAAAAAGCTAATTTGTCATGTTTAAAATTAGGTCAAGCACTTCAAATTAGCAAAGAGCTTAGTAGAGAACACAATGAAGGCAAACTGAAGGCAGCAGGCAGCCTTCTCATTACCACATTACCACAGCAAACACACACACACACACACACACACTGTGTGCTGTGTGTGTGTGTGTGTGTGTTTGTGTGTATAATCTGACTAGCAGTAACAAGGCTCATGAACTCCTATGACTTATTTAGAGAGAAAAATGCAGAGGCCAAAATGGGTGCAATAAAACCCTAATGATGAACGACACCGCAATTTCCATATGTCTATTATGCCCAATCCAATTACTGCAGGTTTAATGAGAATTCCAGACATGGAATGAGAGAAATGCCTGAAATCCTCTCTGCAACATGTAAAAAGAGCTGAAGAAAGAGAAGGAAGCAGTGCAGAGTGGTATTGTGTGTGAGGGGCAGCTGTGAGTGTGTGGCGGCGAACACGGGAGGCTGCTTTAAAAATGCTGCCACGGAATAATAACAAGAACGCTCTCTTTGCTTTGGATTCTGCCCCAGGCTGAGCCCTGGGCCACTTATTCTCCTGTGGTTCAGAACAGATGAGCAACCAGACCATGTGTCCATTACTATGCAGCCAACTCTAAATATTCTGAACTGACTTTTTTGCACCTTTTCTTATTTACTGCACTAAATATTCAACACATTAAACAAATATGCACTCAACTCAATCACCTAACACAACAGAATCGGAGCATAAACCTGTTTATGAACACATATCACAGTATCATGCCCAGGTCCTTTAACTGTAACACAACCTCCAGTTAAAATGTCACTCAAAGCTGAAGATTTTTTTTTGTCCAGACCAACAGTCCACAACCTAAAGACAAATAGGGAAACAACCAGATTTGGGGAGCTGCAACTAAATAAACATCTTCTCATAAAAAGATGATAAATACGACTTCCTCCTAATTCTGCTCAGTAATCACAATTATCTATACTTCATATATGATCCTGTTCACTGATAAACAAACCAGTGAAAGTAACAAGATTATGAATAACGCTGCTATCACCCTGAGTTTAGCACTGTCCTAAACTAAACAACTAATATTAATGTATAAAATAAAAAACTGAAATTCTTATGATAGTTACCATTTTAGACTTTTATTCTGAAAATCAAAAAATGATACTGTGTGTATTTTTTGAAAGTAAATGTTAAGAGTTTTAATCATGTGCCTCTGTATTAATTGTATTTGTATGTATGTAAATATGGATATCTTGTTATATGCCAAATATAAGTAATAGAAAATATTACCATAATATAATAACAACAATAATAATAATTGTATAATTATACATAAATAAATCATAATAGATCAAGATCTCTTTTTTCCCCTCTTCTTGTGAAACCGTTTCAGTTTTCATCTTGTAATCAAATTATAATAAATAAATAAATAAATTTCTATAAATTGTGAGTTATTTTCTATGTATGAATTTAATTTGAAAAGAAGAATTTGGGAAAAAAAAAAGGAAAAGTTAAACTTTGTTATTGTTTAAAAAACAACAACTCTAAATTATAGCTTTAAAGACAGTAAGCTCCACCCACTTTTGTGTGGTCCAATCAAATGTGAGGATTTAAATCCTGTAACTATTCAAACCTAAACTAATTTGTTTAAAACAAAATCACATAAGACCGTAACTTCTGCTGCTCCGCAGGCCTTTGAACACAGAGTGAAGCTCTCACTAAAAAACAAAGATGGGCGAGAGCAGCTTTGTGTATAACGAGCTCCGTCTAGAACGGCAGCTTTGTGACGCTGTGATCCAAGTGGACGGTGTGGAATTCCAGGTGCACAAAGTCATTCTGTGTGGCTGCAGCTCATACTTCAGGTGAGCTGCTTTTTAACACACCAATTTTTTATAAAGTTTTGCAGAAATTAGCAGCTGAAATAAATCACAAAGCTTTACTGAAAAATACATTATTCTGAAACATGTAAAACTGTCATAAATATTATATTATTACTTAAAGTAAAGCTGCATACTAAACTTTAATACTGTCACCACTAGAAACTGAAATGAATTGCCTGAAAGGGTGAAAGCTGTGTTTTTTGTCAATGACAATGACAGCAGCAATATGTGATTGATAATTTATAGAATATGGACGATAAAATAGAAAATATTGGATGCCAGAGCCCTGGGTGTGGACAGAAAACCTTTTACACAGGCTACGATCACACTAAAAGAAGCATTGGAAAGGTGCAACTGTTAGCTGCTACTTCTGGTCATGTGATACAATGACGTCACCATTAGCAACAACATAGTATACACGGCAAGTCTGATCTTTCCACTCTGGAACCCGTTGCCAGAAAATACCTAAGTGGGTCGCCAACAACGCCTGAGCCATCTTTATGCAAAGCAGAAGTGGCATAAAAGTTTGGCAAAGTTACATACATTGTGTGGACGGGGCTTCAAAATCCTGAAAAAAAGCTTTTCAAAACAAATCAGACTTTAATTAAAGTTTATTTTGAGGGAGATTTTCCTTGTATGATGTGAGGGTCTAAAGACAGGGGATGTTGTGTTGGACAAACTGTAAAAAAAACATTGAGGTAAATTTGTGATTTTGGGCTATACAAATAAAATTGACCCAATTTGATTTCCTTTTAAACTACAGCTCAAACAGCCACCTATTGCCAAAGAGTACAGTAGGTGGCAATAGAGCTCCTAGCAGGAAAGCCATTTCAGCCAATCAAAAGGCTGGAAAATTTTCCCATCCACACATAACTAGTGAAACTAGACATTTCTGAAAAGTTTACCCTGGATTCCAGTTATGAAAATCTCCAGTTTCAGGAGCCCACAACTAAGGTTTCAGTACATGTGAATGAAAGGCCACAGTTTCAAAAATATCTGCGTTTGTGTGATCAGCCCCTCAGAAAAAAACTTGGCCAACAAGCTCTTCGCTATTTAAACTTTTTTTTTTAATGCTGTTAAGCGTTGCTGCTGAGTTTTGAGAAACGTTACATGTATATGTTTTTAGCCCCTATTTGTTTCTCTGATAGATCTCTCTTCACTGTGTGGTCGACTCCTGATCAGTCAGTGTTTGAGATTCCTGACATGTTGCCTGACATGATGAAGATCATCACGGAATTCGCCTACACCGGCCTAATTTCGTTGAGCGAAGAGAATGTGAGGGAGCTGTTTATTGCAGCCGACCGGTTTGATGTGACGGGCATCACAAAGGCCTGCTGCAACTTCATGGTGGAGCATCTGACCCCTGAGAACTGCATCCGTGCCTGGTGCTTCACAGACGTCTACTACAACCAAAAACTGAGAGACAGTGCTTTCCTCTTTACGCTGAAGCACTTTGTAAAGGTCGTTGCCACATCAGAAGACTTCCTGCTGCTGTCAGCGCAGCAGATCGCCGCAATCATCAAGAATGACATGCTCAATGTGAAAAAGGAAGAGGCAGTGTTCCAGGCCATTCTCTTCTGGATCTCATACTCACCGGAGGAAAGAAAACATGATATTGCAATGCTTCTGTCTAACGTAGGTGAAGAATGAAAAATTACTAAACCCCTACAACATTTCACTTCTGATTTGCATGTGTATCTTTATAAATAATTATTGGTTGCAGTTTAAAAAAAAAAAACATATCTGTCGTTACTTTATGTTTCTGAAGCATAGAGAGTATTTCCTGCAGTATTGATCTTTGTAGATGACAATGTAATGTCAGTCTGAATCCTGGTAGACAAACCTGTTTCACTTAGTGAAAAACTGAATAAACTCTGGAAGGAAGGTCAGTGTGTCATCGTACCATCTCAGTCACAGTGAACATTTCATTTTGTTCTTGCTTTGAAAGGTTTGAAATGTACTTTGGTCCTATTTGTGACAGAGCAGTGGAGGTTTACTAGAGCTGTACTGTGGTCTGAATATTTCATAAACAAATCTAGCTCCAGTTTCAATGTTAAATTAGTGAGCAATGAACTGCAGGAAAAGACAAGGACAAGTCATAATAAACCATGAGCTCATGTTTGAGAAACACCTTCTAAACCTGCAGGTGAACTAACATAATACTGGAAATCACTACAAAGATCAATACTGTAGTGAAATTATGTCTCTATGCTATAGCTACATGAAGGAACGAGGGAAACATTGCTAGGTGGAAAAATAAACAACTGCACACTGTTTGACCTTAAAATGTCTGTATGTAATATTCATCATAAAATTACAGTTATTAAAAGCAGTATGTGAATATGTGACACTGATGTTGAGGTTTAGCTTCCATCTGCTGGTTTCTGCAGGTCCGACTGGCTTTGATGAGTCCAGAATATTATAAAGAGAACGTGTGCAACAACAATGTGGTGAAAGCGAGTAAAGACAAGTGTCGCTCAATTTTCTTGGCCATGGAGTCCATTTCCGACATGAGAACTAATGGCTTCCCCAAAGTTTTCTTTAGCCCTCTGGGCCGGCCTCGCCTGCCTCCTGCCATCCTGCTCGCCATCGGCGGCTGGACACATGGAAATCCCACCAATGGCATTGAGGCGTACGACGTCCGTGCTGACAGCTGGGTCCATATACCGAATAACGAGGGCTCTCCAAGCGCCTACCACGGTGCCGTCTTCCTCAACGGATCGGTTTACTGCGTTGGTGGCTTTGACGGCATCAAGCAGTTCAGCACCATGAACAAGTTCGACCTTAAAACACAGACCTGGCAGGAGATGGCACCGATGCATTCCAGCCGCTGCTTTGTCAGTGTCACAGTGATGGACGGCTGCATCTACGCCATGGGAGGTTATGACGGACATGATCGACTCAAAACTGCAGAGCGATACGAGCCCAGCACCAACCAGTGGACCTCGATCGCGCCCATGCACATGCGGAGGAGTGATGCCTGCTGCACAATCCTTGATGGAATGGTGCGCGGAGCTAAAGAGCACCATGTTTGATAATGCTGTTGGAACACAGAAAACATTAATATTTGACTTTTTTCCTCTCAGATTTACATTTGCGGCGGCTTTAACGGAAACGAGTGTTTGGCAACGGCTGAGTGTTACAACCCAAAGACGGATCAGTGGAGGTTGATCTCGCCCATGAGCAGCAGCCGCAGCGGAATTGGAATCACCACCTTTGCTGATCACATCTTTGCTGTAAGGAAATGGAACTGAGACACAGAGGAGCTGAAGCTGTTGGCTACTCATCAGAATAACACACACTTTAACCTCCTGAGACCAGGGGGAAATATTTATTTTTGTCTTTTAATCCCTTCTTTGTCTCTCCTTTCTTTACTTATTGTTTCTTTCCTCCTTCCAAATTTTCTTCCTCATTCGGGCACTCCTTTCTTATTTCTTTCTATCCTTCCTCATTCATTATTTCCTTCATTCTTCCCCCTCCTTCCATCTTTATTTCTATCCTCCTCTCCCTCCCTTCCTTCTATCCTTTTCTCCTTTTAGATCAAGTACTCCTGGACTATAATTCTTGGAATTTTTTTAGGTCACTGTTAAGAAAAATGTACAAGTATTTACTTGTTCAGGATCCCCAAGAGCAAATGTGGACTAAGCAGTTTCAGTGATTTATTGTTAAGACAATATGTTGCCACTTTGAATAACATCTAAAAATTATTCTAAAATTTTGGTAGAAAAGTCTTCACTTTTGAAAGCATAGTTTACTGTTGTTGAGTGGTGTTTTATTCAGTCAGACTCTTTCTCGATAGGGCGAGTTTCAAATGAGACAGAAAAATACAATCTCACAATCTCATCTTTGTTATGCTGTGACAGGTTGGTGGTTTTGATGGAACCAACCGTCTTCGCACCGCTGAGGCCTACGACCCTCACACAGACACATGGCAAACCATCCCCTCCATGCTGACCACCCGCAGCAACTTTGGCATTGCCGTGACTGACGACCGCCTCTTTGTGGTCGGTGGCTACAACGGCATTGCCACCACCGTCGACACCGAGTGCTTCAGCCTGGAAGCCGGGATGTGGTCCGCGGTCTGCCAGATGGAAATCTCCCGCAGCGCCCTGAGCTGCTGCGTGGTCCATGATCTCCCAAACATGGCTGAATATGCTGCCCTTCGCTACCAACTGACCACGGAAGAGGAGGAAGCAGCAGACTGAAGATCTGACCACGATTTGTATTCTTCTGTAAATAAATGTCTCTACACATTACAGATTAGCTGTTTTACTCTTTAATCATTAAAAGTGATCACAAGATTAATATGTGTAAACTAAAAAAAAACCACAATGACCTATGACTCCCTGTTGACTACTGTAGGGGATAAGGATTTTATATAATTTTTTATTTAATGTAGTATTTATTACAGAAAAGGTGAGAAAAGACAACACAAAGGAATATAAGGAGTAAAAAAGATTTTAAATAATTTAAAGATTTTTAATTTAAAAAGGTTTGGTTTTAAGTTAACATCATCATCATTTAAAATATCTTTTAAAAATAAACTCTTAGCTTGATCAAGATTGTGTAAAAATAAAAAAAATGCATGTTAAATAACTGCTGGAGCAAAATGGTTGAAGGGGAAAGGCTAATTCAGCTGACACCCTCAATCCCTGATAATGGCAGCAGGTTGTCAATCAAGCTGGAGGTATGGATGTGAAGCAGGAAAGCTCCCAAGCGAGTTACATTGACAAACACCCCCCCTACCCCGACTCCTCCTCCACTAACATCGCTGGACATCCTTAACACACTACAACAACCCAACCACAGCCAGGAGGCTCCGTCCCCTCAGACACCAATGCTAATTTAAAGACTAACTGCGGAGTAGGCAGGAACTGCTGCTGCACACAGGCATAATCATTTATCCTCTGCTTTTTCACCCTCCTACTTCCAGGAATAGGAATGATTAGCAAATTGACAACATCATTAACATCTCCTTAAATTCTGTATCACTGTATTAGTGCTGGATTATAGGTCAATAGAGTTTTGTGTTTTGTATTAATTAACTGTTTTGTACTAATCAACCAATTGGTTAATTAATCTTTCATGTAAAATGTTATCTTTAGGTTTTAGACAAATTTGAGAACATCTCATTTGTCTTTTTCACCATTTGCTGGAATTTTACAGACAAAACAATTAACTGACTCATTAAAAACTGCATGTATGCCGCAACTATCACTAAAGTGTTAACTCAGAACTGAAGACATTTGCTGCCTTATCTTTTAATTCTTTTACACTGCACTGATTTTTTCCAATCAGTATTTTTTTTCTATATTTTTTTCTTTATAAGAAGCACATGAGCTGAACTGAATAAATAAGGGTTAGGGTTAGGGTTAGAATATTTAAAACAACACTCATTTAGTCATTTAACTTCTCTAGTGAAAGAGGAGTGACAATGAGGAATGTTGTAGCTGCTCAGCGGGTTGACGGAAATGTTTGAATAAATGGGGGGGCAAATTGTCACGGAGCCAAGGGATCAGCCAAAATTGGGGTAAAAAGCATCACAGGCTCCCAGGGACACTGGCTGAACTGCAGAAGGCCTTTTCCTGCTGCAGATTGTTGGCTCCGTGTTGGATAAACTCAGCTTAGGGTGATCTGTCAGAAAGCAGTTCCGTCCTGACACTAAGCTTTGCTGATGCGATACAGCTGGACCGGCTGCCAATGGAGACACTAATGGCTTTCAAACTTTGCTTAAAGATGTGAGAATTGAGGAGGCTGAATAATTCACAGCACAGCATATGTGAGGCCTGTCACTCAGCATCCTGGAGTCATCGCTCTGCAGGAGTTTGCGTGCACAAGTTGTGACAGAGGGGAGGAAACTGTCGATGAGAGAGATCCCCCCCAAATGCAGCCAAAGGAGACAGCGCATCCCTGAGTGGGACGTGTACTCTGAAACACTAAATTAAAATAAATTATTGATACCATGCATAGAGCCAATCAAAGGTTTCTCTTATATCTACAAATCCTGTATTTCAGTAACAGATTATTTGATTACTGGACATTGTTTGAAAGTTGAGACTCTGCAGATCAAGGGTGTCCAGCAGGACTGCCTGCCTCTGGATTCTGCTATTCAAAATTTGAAACTTGAAAAACTCCTGCACGCTGTCAACTTTCTTCAGGTCAGAGGCATAGGCACACACGGACCAATCAGAAACTAAGAATATGTCATCGATTAAAATCAGTGACCTAATAATAAAATAAATCTTGTCATTTCTACACTAGATACTTCTCACCTAAAATGTTTTTTGGAATATAACATAAAATTAGAAACAAGCTGCCATGTTGGTCTATTTTGAATGTGCAAATAGCCCAAGCAGGTGGATCCAGGAGGTGTTTGCATGGTTGTAGCAAGTCTCCAAAATGCACCTGTGATGTGATCACATGCAGATATAACTTCACTGTGATGGAGACAACCATGATGTAGGGGCTGCAACTAACAACTAAACCGATAGTGGATTAATCTATAGATTAATTAACTATTTGCCTGGTTAGTAAAATAGTGCAAATATCAAAACACACACACACACACACACACACACACACACACACACACACATGATTTTAAGATTTACTTTGTAGCCTTGAATCCTCCTCCTTTTTCCTTGGAATCAAATTTGTGGTTCCAAAGAATCAGTGCATATCGAGGCAAGCAGGAACAAAAAGCCTAGTGCCCACAGCTGTCCGCACAGATGAGGCTCTGCTGTGGTGCTCCTACTCTGCTCCACAATCAGCTGAGAACACAGTGATTCCTGGACGTGGAGGTTGCGGTGGGATGCAGAGACACAGCTGAGCACCGAAGCTCCAGAAGCCCAGACCGAAATATGTTCTTAGGCGACTCAGTAACTCAGGCTCTGTTTACAGAGGATGAGCAGGATGAAGAGGGGGGAAAAGGAGGAAGAGGGGGGGAAAGGAGGAAGAGGGGGGAAAATGCGGAAGAGGGGGGAAAATGCGGAAGAGGGGCAAAAGGAGGAAGAGGGGCAAAAGGAGGAAGAGGGGCAAAAGGAGGAAGAGGGGCAAAAGGAGGAAGAGGGGCAAAAGGAGGAAGAGGGGAGGCCTCGCGTGGCACAGAACATGGGTCAGAGGCTGAAAAGCCAATTCTTCTCCGGCTGAGCAGAGCCGTGTTAACTCAGCGCCCTGAGTGCCAGCAGCGATGTTGGAGCAGGAATAGACAGATGGACGGAGATGGAAGTTTCCAGGCTCCGGTGTTCCGTGCAGGTGGTCCAGGGTGCAGGGATTGTCAGAGCATGGTGAATTATTTAAATGGGGAGCTTGGAGAAGGGAACGGCTGCATCTGTCACACATCCTTTTAAAGCCCCGCCAGCAGATGTGTTTACTCGCCACCCATACCAGCTAACTACTTAATGGGTCACCGTCGGCAGCCAAGAGTTAATTAAGCAGACCTCCTGCAAATGGCAGCATGCAGCACCAGCATCCAGCGCTATCAGGGCATCGGGAGGTGCAGACACCAGTTTACAAACATAATCAGCAGCATATATGCTACAGGGTGAAAACATCAGCTTTTGATTCTGTTCAAGAGACAAAATCTGTATTAGAATTAAATTAAAGGATGAAACTGGTTCTGCAGTGATAACTAGAAAAAATGAAGTTTGAATTGTGCACAAGTTGTTTACATAGTTTTACTTCACTAGTGTTACAGATCCCAGATTGTACAGTTTTCCTGTGTTTAATATAAAGTCATGATAAAGTTGGAAACCAATTAACAACACAAAACCCTGCTAAAGATTCAGTCAGAAAACTTCAGGTACAGATTTCTAAAATATGCCGAAAGACAAGACAGAAGACAGCAGATGGCTCATTGGCAGCTAAACATTCTATTACTTCAGAGAAGATCTCTACCTCCAATCCTCACTTTGGCACCTTTCTCACTGTGTCCAACCCCACAGAGGAAAATAAAGACTCAAAAGAACATCCACTTGTTCTATAGGATAAAAACGGGATCATATTAAATCAACAGAGAAATCTGAATAAAGGAGGCTGAATAAGCAAATATATATTTGGGAAGAACAATGAATGTAACTTGGTCCAAAGATGTTTAACGTTTGTTTAGCAGTTATGTTGATGGCGAGGATGCTCTATTAATAGAAATCTAAACAATCCCTTTAGAGAGTCTCTGTTTATGGACAATATATATATAAAAAAAAAAAATTCCCTTCTCACCCTTCCACGGGTGGTCTCATCCACTTACCAAGCTCGGGTCCTCTACCAGAGGCCAGGGAGCTTGAGGGTTCTGCGCAGCAGTTCCAAGGACTGCGCTTTTCTGGACTGAGATGTCTGATGTTTTTCCAGGGATCTGTTGTAGCCACTCCTCCAGTTTGGGGGTCACTGCCCCGAGTGCTCCGATCACCACGGGCACCACTGTCGCCTTCACTTTCCAAGCCTTCTCCAGCTCTTCTCTGAGCCCTTGATATTTTTCCAGTTTCTCGTGCTCCTTTTTCCTGATGTTGCCATCACTTGGTATTGCCACATCCACCACCACGGCTTTCCTCTGCTCTTTATCCACCACAACAATGTCTGGTTGGTTTGCCATTACCATTTTATCAGTCTGGATCTGGAAGTCCCACAGGATCTTAGCTCGGTCATTCTCCACCACCTTTGGAGGTGTTTCCCACTTTGACCTTGGGGTTGCCAGCCCATACTCCGCACAGATGTTTCTGTAAACTATTCCAGCCACTTGGTTATGGCGTTCCATGTATGGTTTACCTGCCAGCATCTTACACCCTGCAGTTATGTGCTGGATTGTCTCAGGGGCCTCCTTGCACAACCTACACCTTGGGTCTTGTTTGCCCTGTGTGGTAGATCTGGGCCTCTATTGCTCTGGTGCTCAGGGCCTGTTCCTGTGCAGCCAGGATGAGTGCCTCTGTGCTGTCCTTCAGTCCAGCCCTTTCGAGCCACTGGTAGGATTTCTTGAGATCAGCCACTTCAGTTATGTTCCGGTGGTACATCCCGTGTAGGGGCTTGTCCTCCCATGATGGTCCCTCCTCCAGCACCTCATCCTCTGTCCTCCATTGTTTGAGACATTCACTGATCACGTCATCTGTTGGGGCCTTGTCCTTGATGTACTTGTGGATCTTGGACGTTTCGTCCTGGATAGTGGCTCTCACGCTGACTAATCCTCGGCCTCCTTCCTTACGGCTAGCGTACAGTCTCAGGGTGCTGGATTTGGGGTGGAACCCTCCATGCATGGTGAGGAGCTTTCGTGTCTTAACGTCTGTGGTCTGTATCTCTTCCTTTGGCCACCTTATTATTCCTGCAGGATATCTGATTACTGGCAGGGCGTAGCTGTTTATTGCCCGGGTCTTGTTCTTACCATTGAGCTGGCTCCTTAGGACTTGCCTTACTCTTTGGAGGTATTTGGCTGTTGCCGCTTTCCTTGTTACAGCTTCAAGGTTGCCATTTGCCTGTGGTATCCCCAGGTACTTGTAACTGTCCCCAATGTCTGCTATTGTTCCTTCTGGGAGTAAGACCCCTTCTGTGTGGAATACCTTCCCTCTCTTTGTCACCATCCTGCTACACTTCTCCAGTCCGAATGACATCCCAATGTCTGTGCTGTAGATCCTGGTGGTGTGGATCAGTGAGTCGATGTCTCGCTCGCTCTTAGCGTACAGCTTGATGTCATCCATGTAGAGGAGGTGACTTATGGTTGCCCCATTTCTGAGTCCATAGCCAGTCTTGTTGATTATTTGGCTGAGGGGGTTCAGACCTATTCAGAACAGCAGTGGGGACAGAGCGTCTCCTTGGTATATGCCACATTTGATGGAGACTTGTGCAAGTGGCTTCCCATTGGCTTCAAGGGTGGTCTTCCACAACCTCATCGAGTTTGCAATGAAGGCCCTTAGAGTTCTGTTGACATTGTACAGCTCCAGGCATTCAGTGATCCATGTGTGTGGCATTGAGTCATAGGCTTTCTGGTAATCAATCCAGGCTGTGCACAGGTTGGTGTGTCGGGCTCTGCAGTCTTGGGCGACTGTTCTGTCAACCAGGAGTTGGTGTTTGGCTCCTCTGGTATCTTTGCCAATGCCCTTCTGTGCTTCGCTCATGTATTGATTCATGTGCCCACTTATCTTAGCCGCAATGATGCCTGACATGAGCTTCCATGTTGTGGAGAGACAGGTTATTGGCCGATAGTTGGATGGGACTGGGGATAGTCCTTCTGGATCAGGATCGTTCGCCCTTCGGTTAGCCATTCAGGGTGAGTCCCATCCCTTAGCAGCTGGTTCATTTGTGCTGCTAGGCGCTCATGGAGTGCAGTGAGTTTCTTCAGGATTCTTTTCTGAATCCTGTCAGGGCCCGGTGCTGTCCAGCTTTTCATGCCTGAGACCCTTTTCTTGGATATCTGCCACTGTGATGGTAACTGGATTCTGTTCAGGGAGGTTGCTGTGGTCTTTCCTCAGTGCCATCAGCCACTGTGCATCGCTTTTGTGTGATGCCTCCCGCTCCCATATACTTTTCCAGTACCTCTCAGGTAGGTCAGGTGGGTCTGCTCTGCTGTTATTACCCTGCCATTGAGATTACACTTTCGCAGGTTGAGTTGTTGTGGTAGGGATCGCTCTCAATGCTGCATTCACATCTTCCAAGAGACCTTCAGATGGTACTTCACATAGCCGTTGTAAGTGGCATTGGGGTTGCCTTGTGTTCATCCTCGCCATGATCTTATCTTTCAGGTCAGTCGCTGCCCCGTTCAGCATGATCGCCCTTGTTGGGGTTTTGTTCCCAATCAGAGATAATTTCAAATTCAATCAGAGATTGGGAACACAACTATTTGTTGAAGGGTCTTGCCCAAGGACCCACACTGGATGCTCCTTCCGCCCCGACGGGGATTTGAACCGGGGGTCCCCGTTTGTAAGTCCGGTGACTTACCAACTGAGCTAAAAAAAAAAAGATGTCCATGTGTCCAGATGAGATCTGATATTTTACTCGATGGTTAATGTGGAAGAAGAAAAAGCAGATAAGTCCATCATGTTCTTTATATTATATAGAAAATACATTTTTATAAATAAAATTCTCTACTGTCCTTTGTTTCATGACCTGTGTGATGCTCCATTCAGTGTGATAAAGGT
The DNA here is from genome assembly GCA_036785175.1 of Eupleurogrammus muticus. Classification (NCBI taxonomy): domain Eukaryota; kingdom Metazoa; phylum Chordata; class Actinopteri; order Scombriformes; family Trichiuridae; genus Eupleurogrammus; species Eupleurogrammus muticus. Next base: position 7,359,499 of record JAYKQN010000025.1, on the reverse strand, counting down.
AGATTTTGTATAATGCACATATAAATCCAACAGAGATTTATGAGCCAAAACTATATACATTTTTTCTCTATTAAAATTGTATTTTCTTTTTTGTTTGTGTATGTGCCTTGTAATTTCAATTTCAATATTCAATTCATTTCAATATTCTGTAGACAGGCAAACAGACCTGCATTAAAAAAAATATGACCTCAAGTCACAAATTCATATTCCACCTTCACCCCTGTTGTTGGTTTCCATCAGAAAAACACGTTATCATGATCAGTTTGGACTCTAAAAAGTGAGAGGATTATCTGAGGTGAGGTTCAGGTTAATGCGGATGAGTCACAGCATCATATGATCCATAATCTGGTTTTCAAGCCGAAGACAGCAGCTTCACAATCAGACATTTCTGATTGGATTTCAGTCAGTGAGGACATTAAAATCTGTTGTTCCATCTAAAAAGCCTCAGTGATCATCTGTTATGGTTTTGGATTATAAGAGATGACGTTTACAACCAAACAACAGCTACACAGCCACATATTTACATATTCACACTTAAAGTTCTGTGGATGTTCGGATGAGGAATCTTCTTTATACAGCACCAAACACTTTTTTACCAACAGATGGAGAAGCTCCAGGAGCTGGAAGTAAAAAAAAACAACTACACACGATGAAGAGAAACTAAGAGGATTAAAATATCTAAATGAAATATAATAAATATGCAGGTAAGATAAACAAGAGCAGCACATAAACCACAACAACATTCAGGGAGAAAAAAACCATTTCCTTTGATAGCGTCTTGATAAGAGTGTGTGTATTTCTACAGAAGCGATAAGCTCGTTGATGTCTTGATGCAGCTGAGAACATTAAGCTGCAAAGCAAACAATATTCCTTTTTATTTCTGTACATTTTATGGCAATGTAAGTATTCATAGAATACACTCAATCTATTTAGATTGTCATATTTATTATGATATGATTATTGTTATCATTATAGATGCTGGCAAAAGTTCACAGAGCCACCAGATATTCTCATTTTGTGTGTCCTGTTGTCCAAGTACCAAAATCCACACTTACAAACATCAGCAGAAACACAATGTCAGTTATCTAGGAAAAACTTGCTTCTATAAATATATTAATCATAAGCATTGTTTCTGCTGTATGCAAGTCGCATTTTCAGGTATTTCAGTGCTGTAAACCTGTTTAAATGGTTTCTAACTAAAGAGTCTGCCTGCAGTTTTTCTGAATTTGACTCCACCTGCTTCACTCAATATACCAATTGCCTCCTTCAAATATGAATGGGATTGTGTACTTACTGTCCCACTTCATAGAGCTGCGGTGCAGGACACAGAACATAATCATTACGCACCGAATTGGGCTTATGATCTGCAATAAGACAGCAAAAAGACCAACGTTAGATGAATTATATGATGCTTAATGTAGTGAAAAACAGATTATATTTACTACTGTTGCTATTAGCACAAATCTCTTACAGTTTGTACATGATGTGAGAGTTACTGTTTTTTGGCAATTGGCAGAATATTAGGATCAAGTCTTAAAAGACAAAAACAATGAGCCAACAATCCTGAGGAAATAATATGAAGCTGTTCTTCCTTTTAAAGAAATTTGTTTCCTATTTCCCTACACCCTCCTCTAACTCCCAGTGTGTGTGTGTGTGTGTGTGTGTGTGTGTGTATGTGTGTTTGTGTGTGTGCGTGTGTGTGTGTGTGTATGTGTTATTCAGATTGCTAAGCTAGTCCTGCTCTGACTAGTTTGGGGATGGAGGAGACGTAGCATCTGCTACTCATATGTGGTGCGTTCCATAGCTGCCATGATTCCTGTCCATAATTATAAGGTGCCCTACTGTTAGAAAGGTCTGGGCTGAACACATGCAAAAGCCAATAGGGAATAAATAGCCCCAAGTGGGCGAATGTGAGACAGCCTCAACTGAGAAAGGACTAACAGGAAGACATCTGCTAATGGCCACTTCCTTATTCCATGGATTTATTTAATTTTTTTTTAAATGAGTATTTTAGTTGAAATGGTGAAAATCTAAAATAACTTTGTCGAGGAGGGAAGAAGTGTTGTCATTGGCAGTCATGGATCCCACAGATCCCACGGCCAAATGAGGGGAGCTTGAAAAGATTGGCTTCTGGTGCCAAATCCCATTAGCTTCATGAAAAAGGATTTCTTGACAGAACAGACTGTGAGCTGAAAATAAGGAGCACAATGACCTACATAGCCTCTGTTCTTATGGAGAATATAGATCAGAGATAAAGCTGCTCCGAGAACAATGGACACATGCAGGCTAGGTGGGTTTACCACGCCTGTCCAATGAAAATGCTTCATGTACTTCCAGTGCTCACTTATTCCAAATTCCATGGACATGGACATAGATACTGTTTATTGATTTATTTAAAATGGACAATGCCAGATGAAAGAGCACAATGAATGAAAATACAGCTGCACAGACAAAAGAAACAAACCAAAACTTAAATTGTCTTAAGAAGGAGAAGCAATGATATGTTTGTATATAGCAGGATAAATGCCATGTAAAATGTGAGATGCCCACAACTTGGCTGTAGAAACAGTCATTGAATTCTTAATGAATCTAAAGTTAGAATTCAATGAACCACAAACCAGCTGTAAACAAACAAAAACTTGTTTCATTTCATTATGTCAGAAACAGCTCCAGTAACTTCATGATGATCAATGTGATGTGTCTTTAGCCACCAGCTGTTTATGTTCAGACCTGCGAACTGGCCGAAGAATTCAAAACACATTATAAATGTTTATAGTACATCCTGTAGTGTTTGAGGTGTAAACGTGTCGCTGCTTCTCACAGTTGGATCTACTCACTGATGGTTTGCTGCCCTACTATAAAGCTGCAGACGACATCCTTGTTGCTCTGGCCAAGCTGGAAGCCGTTTCCTCTGAGGACGATGTTGAAAGACTCTGTGGAATATAAACAATCACAAGATAAGATTCAGGCACTAACAGAGTCATTTCTTGCATTTTCTGACATTTCTGCAGAATGAGAGAATCCTGATTCACAACATGTCCGCATTTACTGAGCTATTCGTATATCTGTAACGGTTCATGTATTTATATTGAACTGTTTCTTTACAGGATTACTAGGTTCAGTACAGTGGTGAGTATAATAAGGGTTTCTTTGTTAATTATGCATCTCTAATCACGGCTCAACAACATCAGCGATGTTCATAACACAATTGTAACGTCAGTGACATGACGGTCATCTCATCACTGTCAAACATACTTGGGTCTATTTTCGACTGAGCCACACTGAAGTTACAACAATCTATCACAGAAGGAGCCAGACAGGAAAGGCACAATCAACTGGTCAATTTTCAAAATAAAACAATAATTTGCAGACCTCCAGCTACTAAGCCATGGTAGAAGAACAAGCGTTTGACCAAATCAACAGCAGTTAAACATCAGACAGGTAATATGAACCTTAATTTGTCATTTTTCTCAACATCTCAGATTATCCAGGGATTTATCCTTTTTTGATGGTGGCATTGATGAGTGCTTGCTACTACAACACTTCTGTAAGCTTTTGATACCGCCCTTTCAGAATGGAATGAATGTTAGTTTAAACTTTTTTTTTTCCCCTCAGTACAGAAACATACTGAACAGTGGATTTTTGTATGATTACACCCCTAATATTTATATAATATAACATTTCTGGGGTTCAATGAAAAGGCTCCTCTCCTCTCTATGTGTTAAGTTCAAGAAACATGCAGTAAACATGGATTCCTGCAGAACATGAATGCAGGAATAAGTGCAGAGCTGCAGGAACCGATCCTCTCACCGTTCACACACACGCTGGATGGCTCCACACTCAGAATCTCTATGCATGATCGCTTTAATATCTGGAGGATGAGATAAAAAATGAAATGGTTACATTATTGCTTGAGGGCCAAGAATAAATACATCACAACCAAGCAGTTATCGCCTCTGTCAAGTTTAGAAAACAGATTAGGGTGCAACACCTGAGAAATGTCTGGCACCTGATCGTGACCTGGCGACTAAAGGAGAGTGCTGAACATCAGCGGCGAGAAGAGCGGGAGAGAGAAACGGCAGCTGTGTCAGCCTTTATGGGAAAATTATGCAAGACTATTACATTCCTCAGTTCTATTAAAAACCTCCGGGATCCTGAATTATCATATAAAGAGGCCACTGTCACAGAGCTCCACTATCCGCTGCGATTCAATAAATCAACAAAGGAAAAACTATGCAAATCTCAGTACACAGTCAGTAAAAAGAACCATATTAACTGCAATATAGGATACATGAACTCTTCATTTGATGTTGGGTGAAACTTAAATCTGAGGAGTGGAATGGGAAGTGTACAACGGCCTTATTAAATATGATGGTTTGATATGGATTTGTTAAAAGAGGAGACGCTTGTGGGTGACAGCTGGGAGGAAAAAGGATCTGCTGCTGTTCGTCTGTGCCGTTATTATCCCTATTTAATTACTTTCTTGGCATCGCTGAGAAAAGAAAACAAAAAAAACAAGATAACAAGGCAGAGTTGCCTGTTTGCCTGCAGAGGCTTAAAATCACAGAGACACAGGTACCAACATCATTTTACCCTTAATAACAGAAGTATAAACAGTTCTGCTCCACTTAAAAAAGCATCATAAACTGTGTTTTGTTTAAGAGATGTGGGTAAATTAAGATACAAAAAGATAAACCCTCATTGACCCTTTCTACAAATATCATATATATGTATCAGATATACAAAGAAATAAGCAGTGGACATATTGTTTTTTGCAAATTTATCTTTAAACCCTATCTTATGCTTTAAAAATACTTTTTGTAGTTTGGATATGTCACCTTAAACTCAAGACTGTGAGATGTAGCGATTAACATCATTTACAGGCTGTAGAAGGAAAAGGAGGCACTTCTCCAAATATTGGATTCATCCAAATATCCAGAGTTGCTGATTTGATTCTGAAGTCATTTCATTGGAATAACTAGACAGAAAGTATCAGAAGGTTGCTGTCCTGCAGTCTTTAAAAGTATGATTCAATACATGAATATCTTGATGTCAGGAATGGAGTACTGGAGATTTACTGTTACAATATATGTGAGCATTATTTGTTGCTATTATTGTCTTTTGCACTACTATAATTTACAGTTTACATGCATAATATTTGATATTTGTTGCACATACAATAGTAGACTCTTATCTTTTATTTTTGTTCTGTCTTTTTAGTATTGCCAATGTACTTATCTGCTGTGCACTTCAGTCCTTGCTAAGAAATGTTCTTGTCCCATCTTGTCTGTTGTGCCTATTCACTTAGTTTGATTTGTTTCTATAGGTGTAAAACATCAATCAGACTCGAATGCACTAAATCAAGCCAACAAGGACATCTAAAAAGAGGTGGTCTCGGTCCACTTGACCTCACACCAAGTGTCAAAGTTTGCTGTCTCCGCTGAGAAGTTTGGTCCAAACAAACTAATGGAGATGTATCATTGGAAGGGATATTTGATATTAAATTCTTTATTCTAAGATAAACACATCCGATCAATTGTCTATATGCTAAATAGTAATAATAATTTTATCGATTCCTTTGTTTGTTTGTAAATAGACAATAAAGTTGAATTAAATTGATTTGAATTGAATTCAAATTTTCAGTATCTACAGAAAGTTGGGTTTTAGGCGATTTTCACAACAAAATTTCACCCTATGTGATATTTCTTCAAAGTATATTATAAAACAAATATGATAAATTATATCACAAAAACATCATTTATCATGATATTTGGGCTGAACTACAATATGTTGGATATTTCCTGAACCCAATGTAGCTCCACAACTCAGACAATAAAGACTCAGTGTATTGCGGGGGGAAAAAAATGAGGCCAACACAGAGCAATTTCTCTGAGTTTTTTGAGTCATGCTGGTCAGTCATGCAGGCAGCAAAGATCCTGCAGCAACTGGCTGCACAGATGATCTCAAATCCTCAAAATCCAACAAGAGAGGAGGAGGCCAAGTGGTCTAAATCCAGAATCCAGTCTGACTAATCAGTGAGGAATGCTCCATGTTTCATTTGAATGCTGGAGGCCTCTCCCAGGACTGAAGAGTCGAGCCTTTCTGTTGTTGCTCTGGACATTGTTGTTCAGACTTTATAAAGGTTTGGTGATTTTTTTTTGCCTTAAAGCTGTATAAAAATGCACAGGAGGCTCTAAATCAGGAAGAATGAGACAAGAGAAAAACCGATTTTCTAGCTCAACACCTACGGATTAGGACTATATCTTCTTCTAATTATCAATAATCAATTCCACAAACCAAGAGGTTGTTTAAATGTTAATTATCACAAGATGCTTTTACTGATAAAACTACTCTGGGTTAGAAGTAATGTGTCATCTACTGCTTTTTCCTTCTCATCATGCTTTTGTCAACTTTCTAATGACATTACAAGTACAGGATCTGTTTTCAGTTAATTGTGACTGCATTTCTTTCCCTACACAGGCAGCGCTGCACAAATTTAAACTCTCCTTCACTTGGCGGACGTTTTTAAAACAACATAATCAATCACAGTCGTTTAGCTTTGCGTCACAGTGTTTGGCCTCTGGTCTGACGTGCAGCTCCTTCTCTGCCTGAACAGAGCTGGCCTTTTGTAGACTCCGACACAGATGCAGGTCTGGCTCTGGTCAGTGCACTCCGCAAAGCTCCAGCTCAGGCTCATGTACCAACCACTGCTGTAGAAGCCTCAAGCCTCCACCTTGGCTGACAACAGTTAGGCTAAAAGCTGCAGAAAACGGAAGGTATCACTAATTGTCTGGCAGAGGATGAGGAAGGCTGCACATCTCTCAGTGTGATTCAAACAGCATCGCACTGAGAGACGTGTTACGTCATGAAGCTGCTAATGCAGCACAATAAAATCATAGTGAAGACAAGGATGTTACATGAACGCAGATCAACTGTGAAGCAGCTCTAGTTGACTACAGAACAGTTTAGATGTTTTCTCCTTAGTCTCCACACAACCTGCATTTTCCACAGACATTTTCCATTCAGAGCAGCACAGACAAACTTCAACACAGGAAATTATTATTTTCCTACCCATTTACCAACCCGACTTCAGAATTGAAAACAATCTGCACCCCAGACACACACACGCGCGCAAACTTACAGAGTTGACGATGCCTTTGAGTGCATGGAAGCCATCTTTGACAGGAAACACTTGATCCTTGGTGTCCGCAATATCAGCAAGCTGTTAACATGATAGAGTTGAGTAAACAGGCTGTTATACCAAGTCTTTCCAGTCATATCACAGGCAGGAAGAGATGCAGCAGATGGTCTATGGAAAACATTTTGCTCCTCTATAAAAAAAAAAATCTAAAACATCATTGCAGCACAAATTGAGAGCAATATTGCCTTTGTTTTTGATTCAAGAGGAGCTGATTGCTGGATGGTAACCAATGGTTACAAGGGACAGGCCACCAGGCAAGAAGAGGCAGCAAAACTACAGACATAAGAAGAGACAACTGTGCAGCGATTAAACATGTGTTGTCTTGATTGGACGAGTGTTAACGTCTTATATAACTCTGCTGTTAACCAGTCATTCAAACAACAGAATCCAGCTTATCTGACACTAAATGAAATCTTTGGATCTTTGAGAGTTGATGAGACATAATGAGACATTTAAAGACTCATTTTTGATTTTATAGACAAATAAATCAAACAAAATATGAAAATGACATGATGATGAAAACAACTGTTAGTATTCATTTTTATTTAGTTTATTTGGACTCAAGTAAAACTACCCAACATATTTATAAAAGGTCAAGGATAAACATTGAAAAAATCATGAATTTAATTATGTTGTGGTTCTTATATACAAAATATATACAACACAAACATAGACAGCACAGTCAATGATGGCTGCAACTAAATGCAACTATTTTAATAGTTAATTATTCTAGGATTAGGATTTTGTCCCTCTACGCTGATTCTGAAATCAGAGCTGTGTGTTTCATGTTTCCTTTATATTTGAGGCAACATGAGGCTGTAGACTGGAACAGGGCTGCATCAATTAGTCAATTATTTATTAGTTACCAACTATTACAGTAGTCATCCGCTTATAATGATGATAATAGATCATCGGATATTAGATGGTTGAAAGATGCAAGCAGATAATTAAAGGCCACAAACTGAAAAATTAAAATCAAACTCTCAGTAGATCACCTGAAGAGAATCAGTGTTTGTTATTTTTGTTATCGTGGTAATTCAAGAGCTTGATAGCAGCTGTATCATGATTATTTTGAGGTTTAGTGGTTTAACAAATCTTTTACAAATAATGAATTACTTAAATGATTAATGATTAGTTGTTTGGTTCATGAAATGGTATTAAATGTCAATTAGTGTTTCCCAAAGCTGAAGATTCAACCTAAAGTGTCTTTTCTGTCCAGACTAACAGTCTACAAGCCAAAGTTTATCATTTTACTATTAATACTATTAATATTTTATTATTATTATCATCATCAAATATGAGAAGCTGGAACCAGAGACCAGACTAACCTTTGCAGCTCTGCTACATTGTTCAAGTGTTTTTCTGCTACAATAAAGTCTAAACTGCTCAACCTAATAAAGACCTTCTCAGACATTATCAGTCAACCACAGAGAAACTTTATGAATCCGCTATCAATAAAACACGCTCATATATGGCCTCCGCCCCCAAACCACACCTGAACAGTGGAGGAAATTTGCTTCCTTTGCACAGGAGATATGAGAGTCAATGATTTAACAGATTACAACAGGTTAGACTAAAGCTCCTCTGTCAATCCTAAAGATAATACACGGCTTAATCCCAGAACAAATGTCCGTTAAAGTGACTTCAATGGCTATAATAATAATGTTTGTCTTTTTGTGATGTTCTAAGTTTAGCTGTTGTGATGAAAGACAAATTTCAGTCTTTCACAAGTTGTAGCTGTATGGTTCCTCAGAAAACAGCTAACTTTCGAAAGAAAAGAGCTCCTATTAGTGCGAAGAGTCAGAGAAGCTATGTTAATATAAACAGTCCGTTGGTCGCTGCTGAGAGACTCATCAGAGGCCGTCTGTTTCCTCTTAAAAATTACTAAATCAATCAATTATCAAAATAGTTTATGATTAATGTAATAGTAACTAATTGATTAAATGGCTAATCGCTGCAGCACAAAGATATAGACTCTCAGTCTGGCTAAATTAACAGATTAGAAAAATGACATGATGCAAGAGAAAGCTAAAGTTACTTTTTCACATTTGCTGCTATTACAATGCTTTAAACAGATCTATGAATCCTTCTCACAGGTGAAATCCTCCTCACAGTAATTTCCTGTGTTTACCCAGCATGACATTGACTCAATATGGAATCACTCAGCAAACACTCAGAGCAACTTCACTGCTCCACTGCTGCACATTAAGACTCCAGCTCTCTTACCTGCTGCTCGTCAAAGTCCTTGATGCCTACACAGTAAACACGAGCTCCGTACAACCTTGCTTCATTAGCCTGAGGATCAGACACACGTGTAAATGATGTTATAGTTCAGCAAGGTGAAATCAAAAACAAATCAAAAAGTCTATGAATCAGAATCAGGCAGGACGACCTGCTCACAAACCAACAAGCAGTCACACAGACTAGTTTCATCCCACACAATGGATAAGGTGATAAAAAAGAAAGACAAATTAAAACATGATGGATGTAGAGAGTAAGTCACCTCTTTAACTGTGAGATCATGGATATAAGCATCCAGCATCCCATCCGTCAGAGCCAGAATGATGCTGGACGACTTAGTCTTCTGTGCTTTTATCTGAGCCGTGGCCTTCAGATTGAAACCAGTGACAGTCCTTTTCAGTTTCACTTTCACAATGATTAAAAATGTGTTTTTATGTGACTTATCTCACCTCTTTTATTCCCTCCTGCATAAAGGTTTCTCCTGCTGGAACCACAGCCCGCAGGAGCTTCAGACCTTCTTCGATCTTATACCTTAAAATACATCAAGTAAATCATCAACATGTTTGTCCACACACACATATATATATATATATATATATATATATATATATATATATATATATATATATATATATATATATATATATATATATATATATATATATATATATATATATATATATATATATATATATATATATATATATATATATATATATATATATATATTTTACACTTCATTCCATTTAATTTTATTTCACTTTACTTTATTTTTTCAATACACGTGTTTTTGTTCAGTTGGGTTGGGAAAATTACACATTTGTTCTATAAGAAGGCAAAAAATGTTGACACAGAGTCAACTAAATCCGTTAACACACTAATGTTTGAAGGTGCAGCAACCAATTTTGGAAATATTTGAAGGATGTACTTCAAGTCTGAGAAGTACATTTTAAAAATACTTCTAGGAAAATGTACCTCCAGGATCTCTGTCTTGTCTGAATTGAACCACATAAACATTTTACAGGTAGTTGTAGCATTTTTTCCAGGAATTTTCCAAAACTTCTCCACGCCTGGAAATTTTATCCATTTATCCAGAGATTCGCCAAACCAGATAAACAAGTTGAGATATTCGAAAATATCATATTGAATAAATTAATGCAGAGACTCCAACCTTGATCTTTTTTGGATTCTTAGCATCAAAGCATATGCTCACAGATGGTGGACATATCTCAGGTTATGTTTGTGCTCTGTATAAAAGGCAAGCCAAGATCTCCTCCAGCAGACAAAGCGATTTGGCCGATTTAAAGGTCCACAGTCCTCAGAGATTAGCGGTTGGCAGTTCAGCTATGGAAAACGACTGACTTGACAATATTTTAAGGATATACAGATTATTATCAATATTTTATTTACATTTAAAAACTGGTCAAATCATTAGAGATGAAAGGAGCAGTGTAGCAGCAGCTGTTTAGTGAGAAAAAAACAGGAACCACAACACACCAACAGGCCATGATGCACAGTTACGATAACAATAATGACGTTGCGCTTGCTCAAAACATTTGTTCCACATTAGTATTTGAAATTTTGCTCATAAGGTCTATTTGTAGTCTGAGATATAAAAAACAGAAAAAGAAAATCTACACCTGGGGCTTCAGAGTCTTTATGCATTTAAGGTGTAATGCAGACAATTGGTAGCATTGAGCTTCAAAAGTGCTATTGTTGTAAAAGAAGATGAGGATAATAATATCATGCATGATGTGGTCAGTACCTGTCTCCAGTCAGCGGCAGCAAGACCTGAGCTTTTCCTGAGAAAACGATGAAGGAGACTCTCATCCTTGGGCTGAAGTCAGAGCAAAACACAACATCAGGAAACAGAAATACTAGTGAGTTATATAATTCACTAAACCTATAATTTTGTGATCTATTAACTGCTCTTTATCAAACAGCCATCCACTCAGCAGGACATGTACAATACTCATAAGGCGATAAATGACAGCTCTATATTCACCTTTCCAAGGTATGAAGCATTCCTGTGGCATAAATAAGGAACTGAATAGAAGAGGAAGTTTAATGTTGAATAATATGACTGAATAACTTAAAGCAGGAAGTGATCAATCAATTCAGGGACAGGAAACATATTGTGTTGATGAGTCACACATTAACACACACACACACATCCTGTTTAACTTTAGGATCGACAGAGGAGCTGTAATCCAACCCTGTTATATTATGGACCCTCATATCTCTTGAGCAAAAGAAACAAATTGCCTCCAGTGTTTAGGCGTTTGGGGCGGATGCCATGTATGAATGTGTTTCATTTATGGCTGCCTCACTGGTTGACTAATAATGTCTGAGACCGTTTTTATTAGGTGGAGCAGTTTAGACTTTAGTGTAGCAGAGCTGCAATGATTAGTCGATTAATTAATTAGTTTCAAACTATTACATTAATTATCAACTATTTCGAAGAAGAAGAGCTCTGCTCCACTCTACAGCCTCATGTTGCCTCAAAAAAGAAAAAAAAAAAAAAAACACACATACACACACACACACACACACACACACACACACACACTCTGGTTTCAGAATCAGTGTTGAGAGACAAAACAGTGAAATTGTGGATCCTTTTAATGAAAATCTTTAAATACGATAAGTGAACAGTAATTTACACTTGATATAAAGTCTGAAAATAAAACGTTTAAACACAACAAGCAGAGAAGATGAGCTCAGTTCCTTCCACTTTTGATCCAAACAAAGCACACATGGCCGAGTTAAACTTCAGAGAATGAAGAGGATCAGTGTTTCCTTCAAGGATCCGCAGCCTCACAGCATAAGGAGAGGTGCTGATATTTCTCACCCACATGACACATGGCCTAGCCGCCATCCTCCCCCACAAACATAGCACAATCTTTAAGTCACACGGCCGAAGCTGGCAGCGAGGGAGTATACAACCGCTTCCTGGCTGCAAGTTTCATGTGGACTAAAAACTCACCACGCTCAAGAAGAATTTGTGGGCGGCGGCTTAACAGCGAACTTTAAGCTTTGAGAGGAGCTTGTGATTGTGTTTTGTTACCTCGTCACTGAGGCTTGAGAGAAAGAGAAAGAGGCAATGATGCCAAGGACAAATCAGAGGGCGGTGGTGGGATTTTTTCTGTTGGGGGGGGAGGGGGGGTAATGAAGGAGACCAGTTTGCTCCACATGGCTGAACAGAAGTGCTCGTAGTGAGCGAGCATTGTTTAGCAGATTGTCCTCGCCATCTTCCAGTATTCTGTTGCTTTACTGTGCATTGTCTGCCTGTCAGCCGTTCTGTGGTGGAAGCAGGGGAGAAGTGTGGAGCCGGACCCCCCTGGTGCAAATGGCCATTCTCACAGCCCAGAAGACTGCTCCTCTCTGCCTCCCACTCCCACCTGGTGCCTCTGCTATTTTCTTCAACCAACCACTTCGTTCTGGCTGGGGTCGCCACCGTCTGTCCTGTGCTGGCAGGCAGGCACCACTTGACTCAAACGTTATGCAAGCTGAACGTTTGAAGCTGGTTTTGTCTTTTTAATGAATTATGTGTAAAGAGGATGTAGTGGATTTCACAGTTTGGTAGTTTATGAAACAGGTGGGAAGTGAATGTGTGCGGATACATGTCTGTAACTCAAACAAAGAGGAAAAAAAATAATTTTAATTTTTTTGGCCTCACTAGTTAGGTCACATTTATTCCTTTATTTAATATATACAGGATTTATCGTGTGTATTTCAAACATAAAATTATTGCTTGCGTTTCTCACATGAAATATTTGTGAGTCAAGATTGAAGGTGTTCTGCTTAACTCTATTTTTTGTCTTCATGACACAAGAAATTGTAGGAATTTATGATTTTATACTCACCTTACAAATCTGTCAGTGAGGTTCTTCACAAACGAGTAAATCTCGACCCAGTCGGCAGCAACACTTCCAGACCTGGTACAAGAGAACAGTCAGATCACAGCTCAGCAGCGGCAGCAGATTGTAAGTGCGGAGTAAAATACTGGAGAATATTTCTGCTTTGTACCACAACCACACAGTTTTACATTAACACCAGCCACATGCTGGATAATTGTGCTGCTAAGTCTGTGTATGACAGTACAGCAGCTACTTCAGCTGCTAGAACTGTCAACTGTTCAGAGATCTGCAGCTCACACTAATGGATAAAATGTTACTGTTCTTTTGATAGCAGAGAAAGTAGCACAATGAGAACTAAATCTAATAGACAGGAAGTCTTCACTTGAGTAGTACCATGTGTATAGTAGTACTTATACAGTAGTATTATTTGTATAGTAGTTTTTTATGGCCAGACAAAGGATTAGTAAAAAGAAACAATAATTAAAGGATTTGTGGATAAATAAAAGAAGTTGAATATAAAACTTAAATCATATTATAAAAGTATTTATACTTATACATGATAATAATTAACATTTTAACATGTCCACTGTTTTCAATCCTATACTAACTTTCCAAAGCCCTGCAAGACATAATTTACATTGCATCCTTATTTTAAAACTTTAATGTTAGTAATAAGAATAAATATTTTATCTATGTAGAGGAAGGAAATGATGTGTATGTGCCCCCCAATAATCTTACATCACAGCTGGACTTTTCCTGCACTTGTTTTCTGTTTCTCATTGTTTCCTTCTTGCTTTCCTTGCTTTCCTCCTACCTTATAGCGTCTTCCTTTAATTCTGTTTCAGCATGAAAATCCACCAAAACTGGATTAGATAAGTAAGTAAAAGTAAATATTTTTAGTACAAGTAAATCACTGTTAGTAAGCTATCTTTAATTACAATAATTCTATCTATATCTCTATTGTATTTTTTCACATATTAGAAAAAATGCAGCATAAATTGAATGTAGAATAGTTTAGATATGAGTCATTTATAATATAAATTTTTTAGAATTTAGAATTGATTTAGAATCATCATTTAACACACACATTGTCATTACTTTTATTCACTGAAGATTCAGTTTTAAGGTTGGTTAAAAATGCAGGACTTAAGCTTGTCAAAGAGGATTTTACCTTTAATTAGAAGAAAATCACCAAGCTCTTCTACCTTACTGTCTGTGTCACATTAAAACTAATTAAGAATCGGTAATAGTTTAAAATGAGGCATAAATTCCTCGTTTGTTCAAGAACAAACCAACATTAGCAGGTGTCGACCTGTAACCCTTGGCCTTGTTCACCCGTCCGTGTGTTAAAAGTGCCCTTGATATAACGACAAAGAGGTAATTAAACCAATAATTACAATTCAATATATGTGCGGAGAACATAAAAAAGAGTTTAACCATTAGAAGACTCATCTTTCATGCCACCACTCTCTCCTCCCACACTGCCCAAAGACAAGGTCACGTGGCAGCGAGACAGCAGCGGGGGTAAATGAAAGTTCCACCGCACTTTGACAATATTGGTAATTAGCAGTGCTAATTGTGGTTTATGTGACAGTAAAAAGGCAGCAAGTTTGTTTTTTTCTGCTGTGGACCACAGCTGGAAGGTTCTGATATTGTTACTAATCAGTATGTGGTCACTGGGCTTCAGATCTCATTTCTGCTCTTCCACAATTTCCTGTCTAAAGTCAAAACAATGATTACCAGTTGATAGGCAGAAAATTAATCAACAACTTTAATAAAAGAATGATTGGTAAAATATTTTTTTCCAATTTTTGTCCGTTTACATTTCTTTCTTTGTTTTTGAGAAAATTGAATATCTTTGTTTCTAGTTGGTTAGATTTTAAGACATCACATTAGGCTTTTAAAGAGTTGTGATGGATTTTTAACAGGAACTGGTTAATTGAGGGTAATCAGAATAGGGAAGCAACTAATGACTATTCTGATAGTGGATATAATGATTAATAGATTCGATATTTGTTTTTTAAAATCGTGTTAAATGTTGATCAGTGTTTCCTTATGCTTCACAATAAATTTGGAATTGCTGTTGGAGCCACTGTTCTACAATGAAATATATAATAAATATTACTCTTTCTCAAAGAAAAAGATTAAACCCTATCAGATTTCATCACAATCCTTGAAGAAATTGCTGCAAAATAAACTTTTTTCCATTACAAAAGCAACAAATCTGTGTGTATGAGATCAGGCTGAAATATCGACTCAGAATATCCAAGGGAATCTTTTCTTAGAGTAGAACCAATGCTGCAAAGAATCCTGAGGTACAAAAGTGCTGATATGAGGAACAGTGCTTAGTCTCTTATCAGTCCAATCAGGAAATCCGACAGTGGAGCTACTTATGAGTTGGTCGGAGTAAACATCCAGCAAATAGTTGCACAAAACTCATTGGACACTTTGCTGAGCCGATGATGGACAAATCGCCACTGGTTCCACTTTAGCATTTTGCAAATCTCTCTGCATCATATACAAATTACACAGACCCCAACTCACACCTGGAATAATGCAGACTAAGATCTGCTGTGTGTACTTGGTCATGCTTGTGCCAGTGGCCTTGGTCATTCTCATCCTGTAATTTTGTAATTTAGTTAAGGGCGGGGTGTATGAAAACAGGTCACGGGAGCAGAATTTCAACTCAACAGTCTGTGTGATGGCAAGAGTCCAAGCTGGGGGAGGACAGGATTAAAAACAGTTGCTGTCAGGGTTGTAAACTCTCCTGAATATATTGGAGGGCTTTTTGCATGACACGACTGCAGCACTGCAAGGTTTAGCTGAACTGACTGAATATGGCTGTGCAGTATGTGTGAGTTTGGTGTCTTAACCACTTGCTTCAGGTTGCAGGAAAGACACAGGAAATAGTCTGTTTCAAATGATGAAATTCTTTCTTGTCGGTTTGCACTATTCTCACACAGTGTTGTGTGACCTTAAAGGATCCTGTGACCTACTACATACAATACAGAGTTGAAATCTACAAGTGTGTTAGAACTTTGCAAAGGATTTTCATATATGTTCAAAATATGTAACCCAACACAAACATGTTATTGTTTTTCAGACATATTTTAGAGGTCCACATCACAGAGATGTATAGGGTTGCAACTAAGGGTTATTTCAGTAGTCGATCAATCTATTGATTATTGAAACAATTAAGCATTATTTGTTGTGTTATAAAATTGTGTGAAATGTTGATCACTGTTTCCCAAAGATGAAGATTCAACCTAAATGTCTTTTTTGTCAGAACCAACAGTCCACAACCCAAAGATCATCAGTTTTTTATTATTATGGGAGACTAAAGAAACCAGAACATAATCAGATTGGAGAAGTATCATTTGTAAAATCTTACTGTTATATGACTCAACCAATTAATTGATTATCAAAATAGTTGGTGATTCTCGTTGTAGTTGGTAACTAATTGATTATTCGACAAATCATTGCAGCTCTAGAGATGTGTTAGAATTTTGATTATAAGGAAGTTTTTTTTAGAGCTGCAGAAAGATGTGAAACTATGACTTCATTAATTCATTTCCTACTCACAATTATTCCTTATTAGGGCAATGAGGGTGTGCTGGAGCCACTACCAGCATACTGCGAGAGGCAGGATTACACTGCAGACAGGTCACACACTCACTTTTTACTCACACACTCAAACCTATGGTCATGTTCTTGAACTGTGGGAGAAAGCTGTAGAAAACCCACACAGACACAGAGAGGACATGAAACTCCAGACAGAAAAGTCCCAGCCACCTTCTTGCTGTGAGGCAAAATGGCTAACCACTGTCACCCATGTGCAACTATTTTTGGTTTTTCAACTACTGATCTATCTTGTTATTGACATCACAACTTCACATGAAAGAAAATACGAGACTTTTCAAGTAGTAGTAAGCATCTTCTTCTTTTTTTACTGTGGAAGAAGAAAAGGTGGTAAAAGCCTCCAGTCTTGTTTTTGTATGGTTTGGTTCAGCTGGTCACAGTACTGTCACAGATTTTTCTCTTTCTGTAGTATTTTTAGATGTTTTATTTTATTATGATTGTGTTTCCATTTCATTTGAATTCTTAGAGACTTTTGGTGAGTTAGAAACACATCCCACAGATAACATCAGGTCTGTTTTACTTTTTCCAAATTTGCCAAAGCTGCCATGTGATTTGACACATTTTTACTGTTCTGCGAAGTAAAAACAGAAAAGCAGATGTTGGTCTGAAATATGTTCATCATTTTTATTCTGTAATTTTAGTTCTGTAAAGTCATCTTGATTTTTGTGTAACTGTATATTGTTTGATTGATGAAATCAAACTGTGTAGAGTATGAAGATGCAGTTTACAGCTTGGAACTGGAGTAAACAAAGCTGTGTGGTGACTCACAACACACCTTTATCACATCAGCCATAATAAAATGAAACAGCAGGTAAACACAGGTGCTACTCATGATACTCATGGAGGTTCATTCAGCTCAGTCAAGTGCACGTTTCTCGCTGGAAATGTGCTGCTGCACTACAGGAACCTTAATAAAGTAGCCTTAAGATACTGCACTTTACTATTGTTAAGAATCTATTTTTTAGGATTGTCTTGTCTTGCGCACCTGCACTTAGATGTTGTTGTACACGTAAAATGCATGGGATAGTGCAATTTCGATTCCTTTGTATGTCAAGTACATGTGAAGAAATCAACAATAAAAATGACTTTGACTTTAATGAGTAGTTTTGGTGACACCTGTGTTTACCTAATAACTTTGGTGACAGCTATTAACATAGAGAACATGGTGCAGAAACTGACAATAACTTGATTATAATGAAACATTGTCACACTAGCAACACAGAATCCGGCGCCAACTACATACAAGTAAACTACAGTTTATAGTCATGTTCAAAACATACAGCGATAAGCAGAGGCATGCAGAAGTGTATAAAAAGTGTATGGACAAAAGTCTTAAGACGTGTGAAGTGAATAAGGATATGTCGAATTGGATAAGGACATACAGACGTATATAGGGACACAGAAATAAATAAGGGCCTTTAGAAGTTAATAAGGACAGGTGAAAGTGAATAAGGATTTACAAAGCTGTATAAAAAAGTGTATAAAGACATGTAAAAGTGAATAAGGACTGGTTGAATTTATGAGGACCCATAGAAGTATATGAGGACCTGTAGAGGCATATAAGGATACACAGAAGTTTGTTTAAGGACATTTGTACTATGAGTGAATAAGGACCTGTAGAAGAGAACAATGACATGCACGTTATGAGAACACACAGGAGTGAATAGGGACGCACGGGAGTGAATAAGGACACACAGGAGTGAATAAGGACACACAGGAGTGAATAAGGACACGCAGGAGTGAATAAGGACACGCAGGAGTGAATAAGGACACGCAGGAGTGAATAAGGACACGCAGGAGTGAATAAGGACACGCAGGAGTGAATAAGGACACAAATGAGTGAATAAGGACACAAATGAGTGAATAAGGACACGCAGGAGTGAATAAGGACACGCAGGAGTGAATAAGGACACGCAGGAGTGAATAAGGACACACAGGAGTGAATAAGGACACGCAGGAGTGAATAAGGACACACAGGAGTGAATAAGGACACAAATGAGTGAATAAGGACACAAATGAGTGAATAAGGACACGCAGGAGTGAATAAGGACACGCAGGAGTGAATAAGGACACGCAGGAGTGAATAAGGACACACAGGGGTGAATAAGGACACACAGGGGAGAATACGGACCTGTGGAAAAAAACATTTTTGAAGAAGTTGCATTGATTCGAATTTCCGTTCAAACGGCGCCGATAAAAGTGGGAGCCAGGCGGTTTGCTATACAAACATCAGCACGTAAAGTATTTCAGTGTTACTCACCTGTCTAGAACAAAGTAGAGGTCGTAGGCTCCGTGGCAGGACGGCTCTTCTGCCCCACAGGACGCCGCAAACAGACCTAGCAGAAGCACCGCTGCCGCCGCTGACATCCAGCGACTCTTCCCGTTAGAAAGTTTCTCCTCTGTGGGGAAACAATGCGACATCTTCTCCGACATGTTTGCAGCTAAAGTCAGCGAGACGTCGATTAAGGCAAGTGATATGTATGTATCCGTGTGGGGAGAGAGGGGGATAGCGAGAGATAGAGAGAGAGACAACGCACGTCCCACAGACAGAGCTGAGTATGTGGGGCTACATGTCCGAATTCCTCCAAAACAACAAAGTAAACTGGTCGACCTGTGAAATGCGGGAAATTACCGCGGCAACGTCATCAAGCGAGTCCGTCCTTCACCTTCCTGACTCAGAGTTCATCACCATCATCTTCACCAGTGACACACTTCCTTCTGCTAAACCCCAGAGTCAGGAAACTTCACAAACACCCAGCTACTCGGACAAGTTTCAAGCTGCCTTCAAGTGCTCCTCAGAGAGTCGTATATTTGAGATGCTACAAGCCTGACTCTTTTTGACAAAAAAGAAATAACCACAGTCGGCACAGCCATACATTACCAGTCTTCATGGTAATTTCCCTCAGCATCCTTTTAAAACACATGAATTTTACTACACCTTTAGATATGACAGAAAAGTAAAGTTAGTAGCTCATTGGTCTAAGAGATAAATGTTTGCTGTGCAATTACACACAAACATGAAAATTAAAAAAAACTGCTTTAAGCAATAAGTAATAGAAAAGTTACAAAAAACGCTTTTTGTATAGGTAGTTTTGCAGGTTTCCTTTTTATTTTAGTTTTATATTGATGTTTTCAATATAATATATCAGTTGTGTATCATTTGAGTATTTTCTATTTCATGTCATACTTTATGGTATACTGTCATAATGTATAGTTGTACATGTTGGGGTGTTTGTCGATATGTTTTGTCTTTATTTTGAAGTTATTTTACTTTGAAGGATCAAAAAGTAGTTTTTCAGCAGAAAAAAATAATACATGAACAACACAGGGGACCAACGACAAACATGAGAACAGAATGAGCAGCATCTTAATCATGTTTAGGGATGAATCTTCCCGTAGTAGTAATTGGTATTGTTCATGATTGTCTAACTTTTGATTCCATTGTTTCCTACAGTACTCAATGCCTCATGAGTCTCCATCCAGTGTGCATGCTTGAAATGGAAACCAGCTGTTGCACTTTATCATTAATATATTATATAATAATATAATTATATAATCTATAACCATATTTACACAGGTCAGGTATTTGTTTGTAGTTTGGTGTTGATTCAAAAGAAGCCAATAATGTATGTTTTAATTAGTCATTGTATCTATCAGTAAAAAAAAAAATAATAATAATTAAAAATAAATAATTTACAATATTTCTTATGATCATTATATATTTGAGGCAAACACTGTGTATGCAACACATTGTTTATAAACATTAAGAAACTCTCTGGTTAGAATAAAACTTCTTAACTTATTTCTAAATTAACCATGTGCTTTATGATTTTAATGTTTTTGTAAATTATAGCCCTTGTTGAAATGTTCAGTAGATATAAACCTGCCTTCTACCACAATAATAATATTTATAATAATAACAATTTACTTATACTTTTCTTGTGTTTTTTAACTTAGATGTTGTTCACATAGATGTCTGCAGCACAACCTCCCCAACATAAAACACCATTAATCTGTATAAAAAGCAGAAAAGGATCTGAAAGAGTTTGGATTTGTTTTCTGTTTATTGCATAAAACAGTTCCATCCCGATGCATTAAATAACAGTTAAGGTGAGGATTGATCAATGATCTGTAATAAAATGATGCAGATACATGTTGGAGACTTTTTATTATCACTATGACAACACTTTATGTTCATGCTCAAGTAAAACACATAAGATCATATTTATTAGTTGTTATTATACCATGATTTGGTAAAAACTTTTTTCTGATTGGTCGACAGTTGTGCATCAAAGCCACTTAATGCACATGTAGTTTGGATGAAATTTTATACTGCCTAAACTTTAACCATAGAAACATTAAAGAGCACATCCTATATTGTATATTACAACAGCTGAGTTTGATTTGATTATCTTTTAAGAATAAAAGAATTGTTCTCACAGTTGTGTGATGAGTAGTTCCATTTTGTATCTGACTGTTTCTGCCTCAGGTTACATAAACTCTGATGAAAGACACTTTTCCTCAGGTGATGTTTTTCAGACCAAGCAGGAAATTCCAGGTTTTGATTTATTGTCTCAGTTGCACCTTTTGTTTGCACAAAGTGTGTGTAGAGGATATGACTGCAGGCTATGGAATTAGTTAAAAACACTGACAGCTGCTGCTAAGCTTTACCTGGTTTTACCTGTGTCTGATTCAACAAACAAGTTAAAGGGGTTTATATACGTACATTTAGGTAAATAATTTATCAGGTATGTTTTCTGTGATGTTATCCAGCCACATCCAGAAAAAAAGGTGGTGATAGAAGAGTCAAATTTTATCTATGTCCTGAATATTTGAACCTATTATTTATTTAATTTGCTACCCTCTCCTCCTCTGACCTCATTCAGTATAAGAACCAAATATTCATGCCACAGCTTCTTATAAACATGGATTATCCGAAACAATCCAATCAATTTTGTTTTGTTTTTCCTAAGTGTGAAAACTGTGCTGTCACACAACTCCATATCAGCGAGGTAATTACCACTAACACACCTCATCAAATCTGAATAGTCCAGAGAACACCAACACACGAGTATAATTGTCTGGCAAATCAAAGTCTAATTAGATTTTAATTAGAATGTTAATCCTTTTGCACGCTGTTTGGTTTCAGTATATGCTTCCTAACCTGGTGTATCCTGAGCAGAGCTGCATAAAACAAAACAAAAAAAAAACAACAACAAAAAAAACAAGCAGAATATATTTCCCATTACATGGAGAATGTATGTGTGTGTAAGAAAATTCAGTGGCTTGAAAAAATAGTTGTAGTGCATCAATTTGTCACACGGCTTTAAAACCAGAGAGGAAATCAAAAGTGACAGTTAAAACAACAACAGTGTTTATGAAAGCAGTGAAGTATTAAAGCTCATCCAGAGATCAACCCAAACTGCAAAAGTCACAGAACAAACAAATATTTCACAAGAAAGTTTTCAATATTTCTACATCACTTTGATCTCTAGATGTTTCTACAGTTCCATAGAACTCAGCAAACTGATCGCTCATTTAAACCCAAATTATTTACTTTTCTCTAAACACATGCTTATATGCCTAAACCTAATCAGATCTCCATAAAACATGAATCATTATAATAAACATCATTAAAACTGATGTGTATCATGCAAACACTAAAGGGCACCTTGTGCATCTGAGTCCTTAGCAACCACCATAGCAACAATAGAACCTTGACATTTGTTTCCATAATTGCTCACAAACCTAAGGACTTCAACTGAACACAGTGTATCACAGACCATTACAGATATTTCTTTGATGCAGGCTGCAGCTGCACCACACTTTAATGAAGTTCTCCAAGCTCCCAGTCAGAAATTTGAAGTCACACGCTGCCTGAAGTTGGATTTCTCACTCCAGAAAGTCAGAAATCTTCAGTTCAAAATCCAATATGGTTGCTCTGTGCATCAACAGTGTTAACCTTGCAGTAGTAAATTGTTTATCAGTGCTCCTGCCTTATAATTTTTTTTTTGTACACACAGTTTTGTATATATATATATATATTTATATAGAATTTTTATATATATATATATATATTCCATATTCCATATTGCATATTTGCTTTACTGCTGTGTGTTATAGATGATGTCTCCCTCCCTCTCTGAATTGGATGACTGCTCCTGTCCTTACTTCCAGCCAACAGCCAGATAACCATGTGGCGAACAATGGTTTCGTTAAATTGTTATAATAGCTGCAGTAGTGTGAGCAGCCTTTTGTTTAATCCAGTTTAAAACCGCTTGCTGTTCCCCGAGTATAAAGCTGCTACTGCTACTCACTGACAGTGTAGTAGTGTATATAGAGTGTTACATAGAATATACAATTGTCCTCTTAAGGCCCTTGAAGTTCAGACAAGAGTGTGTTTATGATGCTTCACCAAGAGAAAAATCTTGTTATTGATAATTGCAAAGGTGTCAGAAAATTAAGCCACCTCAAGAAAACCAACCAAAGAAATATCAGTCACAATAAGAGAGATTCATTGAGCCCTAATAGCATCAATAACTCCTAATTACCTTAATAACTGTTATTTTAGCTTGTTTTTCCTCCTTTGAGAAAGCATTGTTTGTCACTAATGGCATCTTAAGTTGAAATTGAGCACCATGCCTGGAAGTAAACAGCATCTATCAATCTTGACTTGAGGCCAAGTGTCAAAACACACAAAAGCCAAAAGATTGCATGTGTGTGTGTGTGTGTGTGTGTTTGTGTGTGATAATGAATGTGTGAGTTAGCAGCTCCTACACCAGCCTGCTGTGTCATTATACACTTAGTGTTATTTTTATCAGTCCATTTTTCATCTCATAGAATCATAAACTCATCAGCTGCTTCACGTCATCTTCATCAGTTACAGCTGTTACACAAAACTCACCGCTATATTAGAGGATTCTTACTAACAAGTGTGAAGTGTCCTTCAGTATATAGAAGGTTATACCTTCTTTAATTTTTAGCAGCATGTGGATTTAGTGATACTGTTATTTGAATTTGCTCTACACAAGATGAATATATCTGTATATATTTGCATATGGATCTACAGATTCACACAGAACACCTGGACACAGACAGCAATAAAAACTACATTACAAAGATTTTTTGAGAGAGGATTACATATAATTAAAACATGTTGTTTCTAACAAACTAGAAGAGTTAAAGTGCATGTGCCTTAATGATAAAGTGTTAAAGGTAATAAACCTTTTAAAGTGCAAGGATTTGATGCTAAAGTGCTGTTGCAGATATCCCAGTTTTAAAGTGTGAGCGACATTGAACAATGTCCTATTGCAAACAATTTTAAAGTTCATGGGTAACTTGCATATGATTCTATTGCACCAGGTTTATTACAAAATATGATGTTTCAAAAGAGTGTAAGGCATAGTCTGGATGTGTTGAAAGGGCCATAGGTTTGTTAGGGGCAGTTCATAACACATACCTCACACTTTCAAAGACAAATCATCAACAGACTCATATAAATACAGAAATGCCATTGGGCAAATGTGTGCAAACACAATGTGATTGGTCAATACTACTAAGAATGCAAACAAGCTCTGGAACTACGCTCACAAAATGCCTATACCGGTACTACACCTACAACAATCCCACTGCTTATGATTTGCAGTCGACATGGATGATATATTACAATAGTATAAGATAAATGGACAAACATGAGAAAAGACAAAGGATTACCTCAACGGTACAGTACTGTGTTATGTTATACCATGTATTTACCCTTGGTTATAGTGTACTAATTAAAGTTTGTGCTGACTTTCTGTGGTTTACCTCCACTGCCTCCCTGCTCAGCCTCAGTTAAAGCTCCATCTGCACTCCATGCTTCTCTGAGGCAGACGTTAGCGTTTAGAAACGGACAGGCAGTGAGGCATCGTCCAGATAATGAAATGAATCCACGTTTGATGCTCTCGTCGTCTGCCGGTAATTGTTCTTGATTCCTCCTTTGTGTTTCACGCTCCACT
Source organism: Eupleurogrammus muticus (assembly GCA_036785175.1). Taxonomy (NCBI): domain Eukaryota; kingdom Metazoa; phylum Chordata; class Actinopteri; order Scombriformes; family Trichiuridae; genus Eupleurogrammus; species Eupleurogrammus muticus. The sequence goes on along the minus strand of JAYKQN010000025.1, from coordinate 7,334,561 downwards.
CCCCACTCACATCAGGGCCTGTGTATGAAGACATGCTCGTTTCCCCTATCAGTGACAGCAGAGTTCAGTGATTAACTAATTAAGGATCTTCTTTGCCTTAATCTGTCTTGAGGCTTTTTTTCAGTTCGCTCCTGGAGAAACATGTTTGGCAGTGACAGCACCTCTGCTCCCATGTTTAATTGGATTAGAGGGAAGTCGGGATTAATACACTCTCAGACAGCATCGGGGAGGCTGGATGAAGGAAAAGCAGGTGATGAAGTTGTTTCAGAATTACCTTTTTAACTTTTTCCGCAGGGCTGTTAAAAACATCAAGGATTTATTTGGCAAAGGAAGTGGAAGGCTGTGAGGGTGTATGGATTAATTTAGAGAAACATTAGGCTGCACTAATTAATGTCAAAGTGAAAATGTTCAGTGATTCATGATGTTCAGTAGCATAGAGAAAGTAGTTCAGTTAGTCCAAGAGTAAAAGTGCATGGATATTGAGATTGTTATTATTTTTTCAATTGTTACCATTCATATTGAAATGTGACCAGAGTTTCTAGTGATGTAGTCTGGCTTAATAGGTGTAGAACTGCATCTAGAACAATCTTCAAACTAAAAATCTACATGCTCATGCTTTAAATGGAAAGTTTTTTTTTCTTTTTTTCATCACTAAAAGTCCAGACCTTTCGTATAGTATAGTCTAGTCGGGTTATGCCAAAATAGTCAATCTCTGTGGCTCACTTCCTTGGTCGGTTGTTTGGTTGGTCACTTAATTCCTTGCTTGGTTGTTTAGTCACCCTATTGGTTGGTTTGTTATTCAGTTGGTCAGTGGATTGCTTAGTTTGTTGCCTGGTTGTTTGGTCAATTTTTGGTTGTTAAGGTAGTCAGGTAGTTTGTAGGTTGGTTGGTTGGTTAGTTGGTTGTTTGTATGTCAGTGTGGTCAATTTCTTTGTTGGTCAGGTACTGGAAGGATTGCCATGAAATTTAAGACTTTATATCTACTGTGAATCCTAATAATACTTTACCTAATTTTTTGGTAAGCACCAAATAATAATATTTAACAAAGATTGTTGTTTTCAAATTTTTAGAAACAAAAAGTAAAACAGGAATTCAATATTTATCGTAGATTGATAATTGACAGTAAATTTCTCAGAGGATTCATAAAACAGTTGAATTTGGCAAAAGAAACGAGTTTCCACAGTTGGAAAACTCTGTAGAATTAATGTTGTATAAAAACACAGACATATTTCATAAGAATTATAAAATTATGATGAACACTAAGAATGTGAAAGTCTGCTTTGAGAGTCTTTGTTTGGTTTGTCTGTTCTGGTAGCTTCATGGAGGGAGACCTGGTCTACATAAAGATAAAAAAACACTCAATCCAAGGTCATAAAACACATCAATGTTTGTTTTGTTTTTTTAAATGATTTATAGAGTAAATCAAACATATTTATGAATATTATATTCTATTTCTGACAGGTCTGTTGTGTATATGTTGATAATTCTGAGACACTGCACCTTTAATGGGTTTTTCAGTTGTTAGTCACAGAAGATTTTAAACCCAGTGAATAACTGCTTCCTCTTTCTCTCTGTTCAGTCTGTAAAAACACACGCATCAGTTTTCACCCATCATGTCCGTGTTGTATTTTCTCGGCTGTCATGCTCCTTTCAGCCTGGCAGCTCTTTCTATCAGCAGCACTTGCTGCTTCTGATGATTGTTTGCTCACCTTTCTGTCCACACACTGTAAAAAAAAAATTGTTATTTTTACGGTAAAGTACCGGCAGCAGCGGTTGCCAACACACTACCGTTAAAGTACGGTAAGATCGTTTCTTCATTTACGGGAAAAAAATGTATTGGTACTGTTGATTTTACAGTTAGAATATGTGATTAATTCAATGTTATTCTGTAAAAAAAAAAGTTTTAAAGTTTTAAAAAAACATTGTTTACCTGAAAATTTTATGTAATGATACTGTTGTTGGGCGACACGGTGGTGCGGTGGGTAGCACTGTTGCCTCACAGCAAGAAGGTCGCAGGTTCAAGACCGCCTTGGGCCTGGGTCTGGGGCCTTTCTGTGTGGAGTTTGCATGTTCTCCCCGTGTCTGCGTGGGTTTTCACCGGGTACTCCGGTTTCCTCCCACAATACAAAAAACATGCTCAGGTTAATTGGTAAACTCTAAATTGCCCATAGGTGTGAGTGTGAGAGTGAATGGTGTGTGAATGGTGTGTGTGCCCCACGATTGGCTGGCGACCATCTGGGGTGTATCCCTGCCTCTCGCCTTAACGCGCTGGGATAGGCTCCAGCAGACCCCTGCGACCCCGAAAGGGAATAAGCGGGATAGACAATGGATGGATGGATGGATGGATACTGTTGTTTTTGCAGCTGAAAAATGTGCTTAATTTGATATTTAAACGTAAAAACAAAAGTTTTGACATTAAAAAGAACATTTTTTTTACCTGACAATTTAAATAAACAATTGTTACCAGAACAGTCTCAATAATATCAACCATGAAATTTAAAATAAAGAAAGTCTTTATTTGGACAAAATAAACATTTTTGTACAAATCTATCAGTGGTCACAGTGTTTCATTTTCACATTTACATCAAAACTTGCATAATAAATCTTAAAAAATACTTCCTCTGTGACTCCATCCATATCTAGAACTAGCAAGTTTACTTTGTGTTTAAAGTACAAATGTAGTGCAGTAACGCTGAACATGAAGAAAATAAAATCACACCTGAAGGGTAGCAAAAGTCTCAAAACTTGCATAATAAATCTTAAAAAAATACTTCCTCTGTGACTGCATCCATATCTAGAACTAGCAAGTTTACTTCAACGCGTTTAAAGTACAAAAGTAGTGCAGTAAAGCTGAACATGAACAAACTTCTCTTGTAAAACTTTCAGAATTTTACACAATACAATATAATATCTGCAGTGTATACATTCAGTGTACCTTTTATCACATCATCCCTCAACATCACTGGAAGGTCCACTCGTGGTTAGCGAGGTCTGAGATCAGAGTGAAGACTCTTGGATTGACTGAGAATACTTTTTTCTTCTTCTTCCACTCGACTTTGGTGCCTTTCTCGGGGTTGACTGAGAAGAAACACCTTTATGAGAGAGTAAGGGGGGAATAACTTCAGGTGGGATATCAATGCCTTTGATTTTCTATGATGACACAAAGTAAGACATTTTACCGTTGGAGTAACTCCAGTGTAGACCTTAATTCCACTGGGTAGTGTACGTTGAAGCAATAGTAACTGCCAAACATCAGGCAGATGGCAGATGTGAAGGAAGTGATGCAGTCGTTGACAATCTCATTGTCAATGCTCAACATAAATGTCTCAGCGGCAAAGCAGGAAGACCCTAAGAATAAACAACATGAATAAAAAAAAATAACTTTAATGACAAAAGCTTCAACGATTTATAGACATTCAATGATGTTTTTTCAATATAGGATGAGTCATCCAATCTATTGTTGGCAGAACTTGTTATCAGTTAAAATATTTGTCACCATCTCAAAATAGGCTAAAGGCAAACGTGAATGTAAACACACCAAGAGTATAAGTGGGTGTTAGTATAGCAATATAGAAGGCCTACAGGTTTGGTTCAATTTACTTACCGCAGACAATAAGGCACGGTGTTGGGGGAACCCCGTCCATCTGAACCTCTTCAGGAAGGCTCGTCTTCTCAACAAAATGGAACATGTGCTCCTCCTTCTCATCAAAATGAGCCAGTAAAAGAAGCACCATCTGTATGACTTCTCCTGAGCAACCAGTGTACTGACCTATTTCAGTTTGAACTTTGAGAAGAGCATCCAGGACTTGTTTGTGTTTATGTGCATCAACACATTTGAAGAAATTTAAGAGACGTGCCCCCTTTTTCTCCACATTGGCAAGGAAAGACTCAATCAAACACACGCCAGTCAGTTCCTGGAAATGTGCTGCCATGCCGACTTCCTTGAACAAAAATGGCCATTCCTGGCTTAAGTTCTTGATGCTTTCCCCATTATTGATATCTTTGCGCTGTGTGAAATAGGTGGACTTGATTAATTCTTTCACTGCATCTGAATTGAAGTTCATCTCTTCAAATGTCTTCATTTTTTCTTTTTTTTCTGACTGACTCGCCACAGTCTCAAGGAGTGGAAGATGTTTCGGCATCCAGTTGACACAGCCATATGTGTCTTGAACACGTGCTCTTTGTTCGGCAGAAATTTCATCGGTGTCATCATCTGAGGCTCTATTGCGTCTCTTTATCTTTGGTGTGTCAGGTCGTTTGACATTTTCCACTCTTGACTGGAGTTGCTTTGCCAGGAAATGATATCCAAGTCCAATAATATCACCATCAATCACATCTTGAAGAGATCTTGGATATCTGGCTACCATCCTTTTTGCTATCTCTGTGGTGTTCTGTTTGGTGGGATGCTTACAAATCTTCATCATTTCAGAGACCACAATCCTTATCATTTCTCTTCGTAGTCGCGGACTTGGCCTCTTCTGTCTTTCCAAACTCTGTACTAACTCTTCAGAGAGCTTCTGCCATGGTATCTGAAAAGTGTCTAACCAATTTGGTGCACGCGGAGAACAGCTTTCTGAGGATGATGTAGCTGTGGATGATGCTCGTGAGGGAGTGACCGGGGAACCAGAGGAAGACGAAAGGAGAGACTCTTGAGAGGAACATGCCGGGGCTGGAGTTGGAGTGGATGACTCTGTAAAAGTACAACCAAAAAGATTTGAAATCATTAAACCTTAAACATTTTTCAACTCTGTAACACAATGTAGAACACTGATTAATTTTATTGGGCTGCAAAATATTATCAAAAGTTGTTGCGTTTAATTTGACCGCTAACATTTAGAACTGTATTAAAAATTATATTACTTGTGCAACACTGTAAGAGAAGTGTGCTGTGGTGTGGTACCAATGTTTTACACTCACTGTTTTGGGCCCATGCAGCAACAAGTCTTCTGGCTTGTACGGGCTTCAACACTGGCAATAAGTCTACCTCTGTAATGTACTGTAAATCATCTGCCGTCACTGCACCAAGTGCCTTTAAGGTATCTTCCACTGACTTGAGAACGTGGTCAGAAAGATCTGGCAGCACTGCTGCTATGGCATCGCTTACTGTCTGTGATTCAGCCATATCTGTTAAGACACATAAAAGAGAGTTTAGCATCTGGTCAGCTGATTTAGTGTGACAAGAGACTGTGCTTCAATGGGACAATCTGGTATCCATTGTGTATGTAATGTGATAGAGGCCACATGTCAATCAGTTCATTGACAACTCTGCATTCTAATCTTTCCGTTTCCTTTTTTACAGAGTACATGTGGTAGTGTGAAAGAAATTCCCCATCATACACTCTCATCAGAAAATGAAGTGCAAAATCATCTTTTACAAGAATGAGGATTATTTCCCCAAACTCCACTGAATCATCGAGCTTGGTGACAACAATTTGGCCCTTCCTATAAATTATACCATTGTACTGCACATCAACAGGAATGTTTGTGTTTCTTTCAGTGAAGCCAAAATATAGGATTGCTCCTTTAACTTGCTCACTGTAAAGCTCTGAGTAAAATGGTTGGCCATCTTTTATATGTAAGGTTGGAGGACTTACTGACCCAGCAGAGAGAAAGGCCTGAAACATCTGATGCCTCTCTGAAAGAGTCAAACACAGATTTTTGAAATTCTTAAGATGCCTTGTACACCTTTTGAAGTAACTGTGTTTACTCTCAAAACGCATAGTCCATAGTCTGATGAGTGGACCGAATTTCAGGATTAGTCCTGGATAATGCCGAAGAAAATGGTGTTTTGGTCTCAAGTTGATATCTGGAAAGAGTGCCTTCCTAGTTTCCAAATATTCTTGGATGAGAACATCCAGATAGGCGACCTGAGCCTTGGAAATTTGCTGAGCACAAATAAGGTCAACAATGTCCTTAAGCGGCAAAATTAATTGCCACACATTATCTTGGGGGTCCTGTACCTTGTCTCCAATTATCAGAGGCAACAATCTCAAGAAGTTCCAATTTTGGACAGCGTGTCCACTCAGTTTTGGTGTTTGAGGACTGACCTCACAAGGTTTGGAGCAAGCATCTGTTGCTTTGTATTTGAACTGCTTGATTCGCCTGTTCAAAATTGTGTACGTGAACCATTTCTTTTTGTTGATTAGGTACTTCAGATAAAGAGCAACATCATATGAGAGGACACCCTCAAAGATGTCATGACCAAGACAGGGTGGCATGCCAGGTGAACAAACATCAAAGTTTTGTAGTGTGTTAAATACTGACTTGAACTTCAACCCTTGTACTTGTGGAGCATCCTCTGCCTCAAGCTGTTCGATGGCAGATCTGTACGTTTCTGGAGTCCACTCCAATCCACAGATGTTAGGATCAGCGCCCTGAAATTCAGTTCGAGAAATCAGACAATATCTGCAGAAGTACTGAGATGAACTGAAATTTTCTGTGAAACCACCAATGGTGTGAGAGCCTAGGTTGTCCCCAGCAATACAGTAGAGAGCTCCTTTTACTACAACCTCATCTCCCATTGTTATCCCATATTCCTCCAGTTCTTTCAGATCAGTAAGCAGTTCAGAAAAAACTTTGGCATGGCCAAAGTTCTTAAAATCATTCTCTGTGCACAATAAAACCAGCTGCATGTGGTCAGTATTTGATCGTACATGAGGGGGCACATTAAGTAGAGAGAAGTACACAGCCAAAACCTTGTGCTTCTTTTTTGCAGATCCCAAAGGGTTCACAACTCCGAAAGCATCCTGGTATAAAACCAGCTTGAGACAGCTTGGGTTTTCCTGAAAAAATGTGTTTGACATAAACACCTTACCATCACAACAGTCAGAGAGAACATTGGTTTTGGAAACATTATTAGGATCCACTGACATGAGCCCCTGCCAGAACCCAGACTCCAGCATTCCCTTCAACGTTTTAAGCACAGGAACATAATAGGCACACCTCTCTCTTCTGTTCTCATCTCTGCCCAGTATGATTTTTTTGGGCTCAACATATTTAAACATGTCTTTAAAGCACTGGGTTCTCGAGTACGCAGTTCTCATGGGTCCTGTGTGGCAAGCTGTAAACAGGTCAGATTGTTTAACAGTGTCACTGATTTTTACAATGTCTTCATCTGAAACTGACATATCTTTTAGAAGCAAGTTTAGTCGATTCAATGTATACGTTTGTCCCAACTCGTGTATATTCTGCATTTCTTCAATAATAATTTGGATGGTAGACACTGGGAGAAGATATTGTCCCTGTAGTTTCATGTAAAACATGCATATATTTCTCAAATACAGGTTGCTGAAATTTAGCCAATCAGTGTCCTCAGCATCTGAGACAGGGGCAGGCAAGGATTCCTCCTGTGTGCTGGCACTTGTAGTGGGACTCTCACAATGTGTATCTTGGATTGTTGCACTAATGACATTTTCTGACCAATGTCTGTGCTTTCTGGACATGTGAGAAGTAAAAGTAGTTTTTGCAGTAAACGCACTTTTGCATCCTCTCACTGGGCAAGCCACATGGCGCCCTTCTGCAATGTGCTTCTTCAAGTGAGCAACCAGCAGTTTAGTTCCCTCAAACTCGCGTTCACAAAAGTGAGACGGTGCACTTTAGTGGCGTTAAGGTCACAGCCTGAGACACGTTAATGGTTGGCGTAACGTCACTATTGTGGTGGCGATAGAAGTGTGACTTTAGAGCTGCATAACTTGAACAAACCTGATTACAACTTCTATCTACACATTTAAAAATACGTCGGGGTTCATTACGGTGCAGCTTGCAATGCAAAAAATACGCCTTCACAGACTGGACATTTTGTTCACATATATTACAAGAATACATTTTCAAATACACCGAGTTAACTCGCAATACACGCGGGGTGGGGAGACAGCCCTGCTGCGCGGTTAGGGAACCAGGGATTTCGGCAGACTGATCCCGTGTTCTCCCCCCAGTGCATCTTTCCTATGGCAGTCAAAGAATGAAACGACATCTTTATGTTAAAATACCCCCATCTCCTCTCTTTGTTTTAATTTATTCACAATAAAGTCGAGCAGCGCGGTTGGAAAGACAGTCCTCGCTGCGCGGTTAGCCAAACAGGAGCTTCAGCACATAGACTGATCCCGCTTTAGCCCGCCAGCGCAGCAGTCAACTATTGAAACAATAACTTCACGTAAACACTCTCTGTCTCCTCCTCACGATTTAATTAACTTACCGAGGTGGCGGTGAATGGCAGCAGGGTAAACTCCTGGTGTAGACCGTGGACCTGAACGATGTGAAGTCCGAATCCGAAATATCCACCGGGTCAGAGGACGGTAAAAGGCTCGTGTCCGATACAATGCGCTGATTGGCCGATTTCAAATTTGGCGCATTCATGTCAACGAATGCACAATCCCAGAACTGTACGAGGCAAATACTTCCGGTTGGAGATGCTTCTTTTTTAATACTAATACTGATCTATGATACTGTGTGTGTGTGTGTGTGTGTGTGTGTGTGTGTGTGTGTGTGTGTGTGTGTGTGTGTGTGTGTATTAGGGGCCACATAATGAGGAAAAAAAATCACACAAAGTATATATGGAAATGGAAACTTATAATAATACATTATTTTTTCAATATATAGCTCTAATCCTCTTGCATAAAAATAATAATAATTAAGGTATGACTGCAGAATATAAAACTCAAAGTATAGCAGAATCATTAATTCAGACAGAATAATGCATTTTATTTTAGGTTAATTACTGTTTTGTAACTTTACAGTATTTTCTCATGAATTTTACCTTTTTTTTTCATTCTTACAGAAAAATTCCATGTTTTCTACATATTTCAACCGTAACAATTAAAGTTATGCTCGTCTTCTCTTTTTACGGTAATTCAATATATTTACTGCGGTGATACACTATTTTATATTTTACGGCCCTTGACTGTTGGCATTTGACATTTTTTTACCGTAATTTCTACAAACTTTTTTTACAGTGCAGCTCTGCGGCTGAGTTCCAGCAAAGCTTTGCTCTCTCTTGTCCTATAGAGCTTTTTCCGCTGTGATGAAACCTCCTCCAGGGAGGCAGGTGCCTGTACAAAGATCAGGCCAGAGCAGCGTTTTCATCTGTGGAAAAGTTACAGAATTTCATCACTGCTTTACACAAACCACGTGCTGTTTGCAGCAGTGGGTGAATCTGGACTTCAGAGTGTTGCTCAAGCACATTACATCATGTATAATGCTTATTCAAACTGCTTATTACTGCAAAGCTGACCCGAGAATGTCTAGGTGCTACCCCCCGACTCTTCCAAGCAGCCTGACAAATCCAACAACTTTATGTGTTTTTTATAGGAACCGGTTCTTCCTCAAACACTTTCTGCTGAATCTAAGTGAATAAATATGTAGAATAAACAGTTTTTGTGTTTCACGTGTCTCTGACTAAATCAGCTGTTGCTACAGTGATTGCCCTGCCTCTCTAACACGATTATATAAAATGGTTATATGATGTTTTGATATTTCTCAAAAAACATTGAACAGGTAATATCTGTCTCATCATCTTCAACTAAACCTCATCAACAACAAATTGCTCTGGCAACAAAATAAAAAAAAATAAAATAAGAGCTTAGAAAGGGGGGGGCAGCTGCGTAGTTATGACATCACATCTTCACAGAAGTCCTGATGGCTGGTTTTAAGGCTGATTGTCTGAATATAAAACATGGGACAGAATGTATAAAACATAGACCTCATAATCAAACACATATGCCTACCACATCTACCTTTCTACTCTAACAATAAGGCAAGTCAATACAAATATATTTGTATAGCACATTCCAACAAGGTAATTCAAAGTGCTTTATATAAAATACTAAAAGAATTAAGATATCATCGTTGATTGAAAGGGAAAAATCTAAAAGTTTCAGATAAAAAAAACAAAAATAAAAAATAAATAAGATTAAAATCCAAAATTAAAATTGAAAACAAAATCAAGAACAAGAGCAAAGTCACCGTGCAATAAAAAATATTTGAGAAAGACATCAATAAAAGGCAGCAGAAAAAGTGATAGTTGCAGCAGATCTGTAGTTTAGGAGATTATTCCAAATAAGTATAGTCTATAAACTTAATGCTGCTTGTGCTACTACATGTTTAGTTCTGACTCTGGGACCAGAGAGGAGATCTGTCTCAGACCATCTAAAAGGTCTAGATGGTACATAAGAGATTAGCAAATGAGATATTCTAGACCATTCAGTACTTTATAAACCAGTAATTTATTGTTATTATTTTAATGTTAATTCTTTGACAAACAGGAAGCCACTGCAAGGACCTCAGAACTGAAGTGATATGATCTAATTCTTAGCCTTAGTGAGGACTCCAGCAGCAGCATTTTGTATAAGCTGCAGCTGTTTGGTTGAGGTTTTAGAAAGGTTTGTAAAATCCATGTCTACTGAAGTCTACTGAAAATAAAAGGCATGGACACACTTTACCAAGTCTTTCTGTGACATAAGGCCTTTAATCTTTTAGATATTCTTCAAGTCCTAGTATGATGACTTTGTGGTGGTTTTGATGTGAATGTCTGAGTCCATAACTGCACCCATTTCTAGCTTGGTTTATGGACTTTAACATCACTGATTGAAGCTGAGGGCTAACTTTTAACAGTTCCCTATTGGCTGCGAAAATAATTACCTTAGTTCTTTGTTTAACTGGAGAAGGTTTGAGCACCTCCAATCACTAATTTGCTTAATTAAATTTACTCAGTACATGTATAGGATTGTACTCTCCTGGTGATATGATGATGTAAATATGTTTATCATTATTGCTTATTTTATTTTAAATGTTAAGTTGTAGAGGCCCCAGAACTGAACTTTGGGGGATCGCACAGGTTATGTCCCTATGTTCAGCTATTTAATCACCTATGGGCACTAAATAGTGTCTATCCTTTAAGTGGGAATCAAACCACTTGTATCCTGTGCCAGTAAGTCCCGCCCACTTCTTCAACCAGTCTAATAATATGTTATGGTCAACTGTGTCGAATACAGCTTTGAGATCCAGTAATACTAAGATTTAAAGATGTCTGTGTAGATTCTCACTCATCCAGGTCATTGTAGTGTCAAATGAGTTACTTGTAAGTAACTGGACTTTTTCTTGTAGTTTAAAAGACGTTTAACCTTTTAAGGCTTCTTCAGTTCTGGCCTGATCCTGGAAACCAGGAGCTTATATCTCTGGATCACTGTAAACAATACTCACATAACAATGGTTGCATAAATCACACCTCAAGGTGTGAAGTAGTTAAACTGGAGGAGCAGTTAAACTTCCTGGGATGAGATCTCAAGGCAGGATGGTATGTAGCAGATAGATTATGACACTTTTTATCCAAAAGGTGTCATAATCAAGGAATGTCCAGTGACACTAGGACTGAAATTTTGTCTAACTCTGTTTAGATGGATGTTTTTGAAAACCTTAACAAGAACCATATCAGTGCTGTGGTGTGTAGAATACCTAACAGGAAGACATCAAAATAGTTGTTCAGTGCCATAGTTAGATGTATAAAAATAGCTTTTTCAATGACTTTAGTTAAGAATGGTAGAATTTATATAGGCCTGTAGTAATTAATTATTGAATTGTCTAAATTGTTCTCATTTAGTCAAGTTGTTTGATGACTGCAGTTTTCAGTGTCTGTGGGAAGAGACCTGTGACAAGAGATGTGTTTGCCATGTGTAGGTGATCTGAGGAAATGCAGTTAGAACCTTTTTCAAAGAAGCCTGGAGGATTTCAGATGTTGTATAATGTCCTCCAGGTTTTATGGTTGATTGGATCAAATTTTGTCATGCCATCAAAGTTGATTTTTAATTTCTCCATGGGACATCTATGCTATACTTGGCACAGAGATTTTTGACTGCTTATCTAATTAAAAATGTAAATTATTTACATAATAAAACAATAATAATAGTAATATAAATAGTTAATAATATTTATACAACAACAATAACTATAACAACAATAACAATATTATTTATAGACCTTCTTATAATCAGAAACTATTTATTAACACCAGCTTTGACATGTGTTTACCTATTGATCTTATAATGTATCTTTGGCTGACCTTGTGTCTTGTGTCTTCAGTCACTGTCTCTTGTGTCACATCAAAGCTCGTGCAAGAAAAAAAAGAATTGCTTTTTCAACTGCAGCAGCTGAAACAACTGCAGCAGCTGAACATCACCAGACATCTGCGGGTTTAAATAAATCAAAAGAATCTGTTTTAAATAAGGAAGATAAAGGACTTTTGGATACCCAGAGATCCTCAGACATCAGGACTCATAAAAAGCATCTTAAGAAAATAACCACAATGATGCATTAAAACCAACACAAATGCTCTCAGGAGTTTCTCAACTTCAAGAAATATTAAGTTCCTTTATTTAAGCACAATTTGGTGAGAAACATTCAAACAGATCAGATCAACGTTTATCAACCTCTATTGGCAACCAGCAGCTATTGCACCAGCCCTGATTTTCTGATCCAAATCCACAGACACCTCCTTTGGCAGGATCGTCATATCTGTAATAAAATGATCTTTGTTTCAGAGGAGGGAGAGAGAGATGGAGAAAAAGCCTGAAATGTGAGCACTTGGTAGATGAAATACCCAACGCACGTCAAATTTGATCTGTTTTGGCTTAGTGGAGCTCAATTTTGTCTCTTTTTGGGTTTTACGTTAGGAATAGAAATTTGAATAGAAAATTAGGGTTACACTTTTCCTTACAGGGATCCAGGGGTGAGCGTTTGACTGAATGAGCACATAAGAGTGGAACAAAGACAGACACAGAAAACGAACAGCCAGCGCATCCCCTGACGTAAAGCCAAAGTAGACGAGGCCCACGAGTAGCTGTTGCTTCACATGTCAGGACGTGGTGCTGCTTGAACGCTGACGGGAGCTGATTGGTGAGCGCCATCTCCTCACAGCTTAATGACTCTCCCACAGCGCCCTGTCCCCCTGGGGAAAAACACTTTCTAAAGAAGAAGGAAGTCCAGAGAGCCTTGCTGTCGCTTAAGTTGGCAGCAAATAATCCATCCAACCTCGTCACCTCCTGCGTATCCTCTGCCCCTCCCTCCCTGAAAACTACCACAGGCGCTCGGAGATGGTGAAGAACAATCGGCATGTTCACAGTTCATCTTACCGATGTTTCTTCTGGCCTGTCACGGGAGGCTTCACTCTTTCTCACGTTGGAAGAAAACTTGCTGGCACATTGTTGTTTGACGTCATGTGACCTCTCAGGGGAACAGGTGCAGAAAAAAGATGATTTTACCAGGAGCCAAGCTGCTGTTTGAATGTTTGCAATAAACTTTAACAATAGACAAATAGACAGACAGTAATAATCACATGTTCAACCTTTCAGTGATTGTAGACATCTGAGGATTCTCCCCTCCTGCTGCTTATCTGCTCGTTTTACCTTTATTTATTTTTTTAGGATGGTGCCATATTGTTTCTGACAGATATGATCCTCTGTTTGTAGCTTGATTTATTCCTGCTGAGGTAAATGTAAATGACTGTCCATTTTTAACCTCTTGCTGAAAGATTATATTTCCAGCCCGTTCATGTGTTTAGCAACAGGATATGAGCTAATGTTGCCTCACTAGTGAATATAATTTGAATGTTGGAGCATTTGCCAAAGAGAACGTGATCCAGGACTTTTCTTTTTTTGGAAGTTGTGTTTTTATTTATATTCAAAACAGATAAGGAAAAAAAAATGTAATGTTCTAAAGATGACTCTGACTTTTTGCTTTTATTTACCTTAGAAAAGTCAAATTATCACCCAGATGCCTTAAAAGGGTCAGTGGTAGGGTCACTAAAAAGATATATTTATATAAATCATCTAAGTATAGCTTAACATCTTGAAGCTTTAAGAACAGCGCATTATTGTCTAATTAACATTAATACAACTTTTCACTAATTAAGTCCTGACTGCTGGTTATAAGGCCCAGTTTCTAAATACAGGGTGAAGCATGAGGCATAATTTATAGAACATAACATGGGCAATAGTCCATCCATCCATCCATTGTCTATCCCGCTTATTCCCTTTCGGGGTCGCAGGGGTCTGCTGGAGCCTATCCCAGCGCGTTAAGGCGAGAGGCAGGGATACACCCCAGATGGTCGCCAGCCAATCGTGGGGCACACACACCATTCACACACCATTCACTCTCACACTCACACCTATGGGCAATTTAGAGTTTACCAATTAACCTGAGCATGTTTTTTGTATTGTGGGAGGAAACCGGAGTACCTGGTGAAAACCCACGCAGACACGGGGAGAACATGCAAACTCCACACAGAAAGGCCCCAGACCCAGCCCCAAGGCGGTCTTGAACCTGCGACCTTCTTGCTGTGAGGCGACAGTGCTACCCACCGCACCACCGTGTCGCCCTATGGGCAATAGTAATATATTAAATTATACATTAAATAATACTATTAATTTTTATTAGTATAGCACTTTTCATACATAAGATGCAGCTCAAAGTGCTTTACAGTGGGAAACAATGAAATTAAACAACAGTAGAGTGAAACAAAAAACATATATAAAAAATATCAAGATAAAAAGAATTTAAAAGTAGTATAAAATGATGGTTCTGTATGTGTTGAGTGTCCTGGTTTTGCTTGTTTGTATAGTTGAATTAAAATATATATATATTTTTGCTGTGGAGCTGTTCCTGATCTTGTGTTACCCTCCTTCCTCCCAGACATCATTTGCCTCTCCAGAGGTTAAATTAGGTGTCTGTTCTCATGTGTTGAGCATCTTCCTGTTGTGAATCAATGCAGCTTCTGTCTGAGCTTAAATGGATTCACCTACAGTCACTTGCTTCATGCTTGGCCTCAGCTCCTCACTCTAGCTGACAGTGGTGCCTGTCTGCATTTACTGTGATCACTAAGATCCAGCCTGTGACAAAGTGGTCAGACAGAGCAGGGCGTTGGGGTGGGGGGTCAGACCTCGCCTACTTCCCCCCTCAGGATCACATTTCTTGACAGCTGCCATTTTCAGTACCTTGACGGCAGCCGAGCGCCAAGTCCCCATCAACTTTGCTTCCCTGCCACCTTTTCCTGCTTTGGTTTTCCAGGGCGCACGTTGTCAATGGCGGAGGGAGTCGCTACGTGTTGCCCAAGCTTAGCGACGCGGCGTGTGATGCCTCCACCTACGCCTCTGCCTCCACCTGAGTGAAAGCTGAGCTAGAGAAGACCCTGGAACTTAGGGCAGAAACAAGGTTGAGATGCAGAGGATGTTGAGATGCTAGAGAGACATGAGATTTGTGGAAATCTTCGATAGTGTTTCCTTTGTCTTTAAAACTTATTGACTGGGGGAAGCTTCTCAATGCTTGAAATATGTTCACACCTGGAAGCAGTTGGGGTTACAGGCTGGTTTATGCTTCTGCACTGAAACAACACTGAGTCTCCCCTTCAGGAGCGTCATTACAGCAAATGCTGCTTTTTAATTTTCCCCACCCAAAAATCCATTCTGTTTGTCCAGGAATTCATATAACCTTTGACCCACCACAGCTTTATCTGTTTCTACCCTGCACGTGCATGCTAAAACTTCCAGCTCTGTATCAATTTTCTCATCTAACTCAGAAAGAAAACAATAATCAGATTCCTAAAAATGTAGTTTTTTTCCACTTACATTTGGTTCAAGGGAAGGTATCTTTAAAAAAGTTGTTCCATGAAATATTGATATATATCTTTCATAAACCTTAATGTTTAATGGCTTCAATTACATCTTTTAAACCTATCTATGATTTTGTTTATAACATGAAGGGGAAAAGTTGTGCTTTTTTTTATTTATTATCAGAGTAAAACTACACATGGATCAATAAAATTTTTTTTTGATCTGCATCATCTTCACATTCTTTTAGCAGATGGAATTTGCTCCAGTGGAATTGTAGATTTTCAGATGTCCACTTTTAATTCAATTCAATTAAATTTATTTGTATAGCCCAGAATCACAAATCAGATTTCCCCAAAAGGGCTTTACATTTTGTACAAAAGCAACACAACATCCCCTGTCCTTAGACCCTCACATCGTACAAGGTAAAACTCCCTAAAAAAAACCCTTTAACAGGGAAAAAAACGGAAGAACCCTCAGGAAGAGTAACAGAGCAGGGATCCCTCTTCCAGGACGGACAGGCGTGCAGTAGATGATGTGTGCAGGTGGAGAACATTACAGAGAAATTTGAATATTACAAACAGACAAACAGAAATGTAATTATTGTTGGTAGAAGTGGAGGATGAGGAGCAGGATCCACAGCTTCCAGGTTTCACCAGGACAGCTTCAGACCCTCCAACATCCGTAGGTCCCTCAGTGGCTGCACTGCAGCATGCTCTGTGAATGAGAAAACACAGGGCAGGACTCCAGAACCACAGCAGATTTAAACGTACAATAGTGGTTCAACAGTATCACAGATAGAAGAAGAAAAAGAATCTCATGAGGACCAGACTAACCTATCGCAGCATAACTATGACTAGGCCAGCCAGGGCCGGCCCTAACTATACGCTTCATCGAACAGGAACGTTTTTAACCTATTCTTAAATATAGGAAGGGTGTCTGCCCCCCGTACTGAGACTGGAAGACGATTCCACAGGAGAGGAGCCTGGAAGTTGAAGGCTCTGCCTCCCGTTTTAATTTTTGAAATTCTGGGAACCTCCAATAAGCCTGCATATTGGGAGCGTAATGTTCTTGATGGGCGATATGGGACTAAGAGATCCCTAAGGTAGGATGGAGCCTGACCATTGAGCGCTTTATAGGTGAGGAGCAGGATTTTGAATTCTATACGAGATTTCACAGGAAGCCAGTGTAGAGCGGCTAATACAGGTGAGATATGCTTCCTTCTTCTAGTGCCAGTTAATAAACGTGCAGCTGCATTCTGGATCAGCTGGAGAGTCCTTAGAGACTTTTTGGTGCAACCAGACAGTAAAGAGTTGCAGTAGTCAAGCCTGGAAGTAATAAATGCATGGATACATTTTTCCGCATCTTTCAGAGACAGGAAGTGTCTGACCTTTGCTATGTTGCATAGGTGAAAGAAGGCAGTCCTGGAAATATGTTTAATGTGGGAAGAGAATGACAAGTTTTGGTCGAAAATGACTCCCAGGTTTTTCACCGTGGAGCTAGAGGCCAGGGAGATGTTATCCAGGATAGCTATATCACTGGATATTGAGTTCCTCAGGATTTCGGACCCGAGTACAATAATTTCTGTTTTGTCTGAATTCAGTAGAAGGAAATTATCAGGGGTCATCCGGGATTTTATATCCTTAAGACAGACTTGAAGTTTAGCTAGCTGATTGGTTTCATTTGGCTTAATTGATAGATAGAGTTGTGTATCGTCAGCATAACAGTTCAAATTAATGGAGTGTTTTCTAATGATTTTACCCAATGGGAGCATATAGATAGTGAAAAGTATTGGTCCAAGCACAGAACCTTGTGGAACCCCATGATTAACTTTGGTATGGATAGAAGAAACATTATTGATATGGAAAAATTGGGAACGATCTAAAAGATAGGACCAGTTTAGTGCAGTCCCTTTTATACCAATAAGATGCTCTAGTCTCTGTAACAAGATTTGATGGTCGATTGTGTCAAATGCAGCGCTAAGATCTAACAGAACAAGGATGGAAATGAATCCTTTATCAGACGCATCGAGAATATCGTTTGAAACCTTAACTAAAGCCGTCTCTGTGCTGTGATGCATTCTAAAACCTGACTGGAAATCCGTGTAAAAGTTATTGTTGTGTAAAAAGTCACACAGCTGTTTAGCAACTGCTTTTTCCAGAATCTTAGAGAGGAAGGGAAGATTGGAAATGGGTCTATAGTTGGCTAAAATACTTGAGTCAAGGGCAGGTTTTTTAAGGAGAGGTTTAATTACAGCTACTTTAAAGGACTGTGGTACATAGCCAGATAATAAAGACATATTGAGTATTTCTAGTAAGGAAGGGCTAATCAAAGGGAAAATGTCTATGTTTAAAGATGTGTATGTTGGTTTAAAACTTGGGATTGAAAGACTTCTTGACAAAAATGTGTACATGTACTTCAGCAAAGGTCATGTATTATGTATTCAAGCCCTTAAGCAGCTACTAAAGGACCTGGTAGAGATTAAACTGCTTTATCAACTTCTGTTTATGAACTTCTGTCTCCAAGGCAGAAGAGATTTGACTGGTGGACCTCATGATAACACTGAAGTCTTGCAACAATGTGTAATAGGTTGACAAATTATTTGAAGCATCTGTTAAAGGATGTTTTTTCATCCTTGTTCTGTTAGACCTTAGCGCTGCATTTGACACCATCGACCATCAAATCTTATTACAGAGACTACAGTATCATATTGGTATAAAAGAGACTGCACTAAACTGGTTTAAGTCCTATCTCTCAGATCATTCCCAATTTGTTCATGTCAATAATGTTTCCTCCTTTTATACAAAAGTTAATTATGGGGTTCCACAAGGTTCTGTGCTTGGACCAATACTTTTCATTCTTTATATGCTCCCATTGGGTAAAATTATTAGGAAACACTCTATTAATTTTTACTGTTATGCAGACGATACACAACTGTATCTATCAATAAAGCTGAATGAAACCAACCAGCTAGCTAAACTTCAAGCTTGTCTTAAGGATATCAAATCTTGGATGACCTGCAATTTTCTGCTACTAAATTCAGACAAAACTGAAATCATTGTACTCAGGTCTGAAATCCTGAGGAACTCAGTATCCAGTGATATAGCTGTCTCAGATGACATCTTCCTGGCCTCTAGCTCCACTGTGAAAAGCCTGGGAGTAATTTTCCAGGACATGTCATTATCTGCCTACATTAAACATCATTCACCTATGCAACATAGGTCAGACACCTTCTGTCTCTGAAAGATGCCGAAAAATGTATCCATGCATTTCTTACTTCTTACCTGTATTAGCCTCTCTGCATTGGCTTCCTGTGAAATTATGAATGAAATTTAAAATCCTCCTCTTCACCTACAAAGCTCTCAACGGTCAGGCTCCATCCTACTTTAAGGATCTCATAGTCCCATATGACCCATCAAGAACATTACGCTCCCAATATGCAGGCTTAATGGAGGTTCCCAGAATTTCAAAAATTAAACGGGAGGCAGAGCCTTTAACTTCCAGGCTCCCCTCCTGTGGAAACATCTTCCCGTTTCAGCCCGGGAGGCAGACACCCTTCCTGTATTTAAGAATAGGTTAAAAACGTTCCTGTTCGATAAGCATATAGTTAGGGCTGGCCCTGGCTGGCCTAGACATAGTTATGCTGTGATAGGTTAGTCTGCCAGGTCCTCATGAGATGCTCTGAGCTTCTTTTTCTTCTTCTATCTGTAATATTAATGTTTCACTATTGTACTTTTTTAATCTGCTGTGTTCCTAGAGTTCTGTTTTCTCATTCACAGAGCATGAGGGATCTTCGGATGTTGGAGGGTCTGATGCTGTCCTGGTCCACCTGGAAGCTGTAATGGAATTTGTTCTCTCATCCTCCACATACACCAAAATTCATTACATTTCTGTTATTCTGTTTGTTGTTTTCCCACTCTTCTTTTATTGTTTCCACCTGCACACATCCTCTACTGCATGCCTTAAAGAGGGATCCCTCCTCTGTGACTCTCTCTGAGGGTTCTTCAGTTTTTTATGAACATCTGAAAAAGTAAAATCTGTTTTCAGAGATTGATGAGTTTGGAATGAGTTACATTTTTAAAACTCCCTTTTATTCTTTGGCTCTGAAATTCTGCTCTTGTTGGTTTTATGGTATTTTTATGATTATTGATGCCCAGCACTTTGTCTGAGTTGTGCTTGTTTTTAAAGTTGCCCATGATGCTGTCAGTGTCCCTGTGAGTGTCTATAGGACCATCGGCTACCCCCCCCCAGCCCAGGGCCATGTCCCTGTAATGTCCACCAGAGCGCCGCAGCATCCTTCACACGGATCCCTTTAAGGACCGCCACAGCACAGTGCGGTGACTCCAGCTACTGTGTGAACTTTTAATCCGATTACCGGCCACATAGGATGACACGAGTCCAGGCCATGGCGTCCGTTTTTTCAGAGCGAACATAAGAGGTTTGGATGGATGGTGGGCAAAGACCCCCGCTCGTCCCTCCTGGCGATCACTCCGGCCTCCTTCTCTGGTCATCCCCTAATTTCCTAAGGGTCACTAATCTAATATTAAAGGACTTTGACAGTAATGAGAGCTGTGGATGTGTGGTCCGAGGCTGCAGGATTTAAATGGGTGCATTTACAATACCAGCAAATCGCGGCCAATCTCAGCAATATTTAGCCGGACATTGAGCTGCAGTGCCTGAGCCTCAAGTCACGTTAGCTTAACACTAAACGCCACTCAAGAACACGGGGTGTGTGTGTGTGTGTGTGTGTGTGTGTGTGTGTGTGTGTGTGTGTGTGTGTGTGTATGTGTGTGTGTGTGAGACGCTCCATCAGAAGCCGAGGTGACAAATATTTCAATGGGTCACATACTTGACTTAGCAATGAAACATTGCTGCTTCGGCTTCCAAGTTCGGCTTCACTTAAAAAAAGCTCTATGTGCCTGTTTTCATTTAAGTTGTAGTCTAGTGTTTGTGTCCAGCGAAAATTGTAGTTTTTTTTTCAGGTCATATTCATACTCTTTTTAAATAAGGCACAATTATCCATGACTATTTTTTTTTTTTGAAAACTGATATATATGTCGAAAACTGACACTTCAGTCTGGTTTTACTCAATGAAATCTTATTTTAGTCTCTTCATAATAAGTATAAATTATATAACTGTCAATAAAGTAAAGTAGCAATTAGGGAAAAAAAACCCTACTTTTTCTTGAAAAAAGATTATCTTATTATTATAATAATAATTATATAATTGTTACCTTATAGACTCAAGAATACATCTGGAAGATACTCTGATAGAATTTACAGTCTATAGAAATACACACCCATATAGTGAATACAATGAAAAAATAAAATAATGTGTTCCTGCACAGTTTGACAATGAAGTAAGAACCAAGAAACAAATACTGCAAAATAACAATAAAGTAGCTAAACAAGACCAAATAATGTCATAATATTTAGTGTTGTTTAGTTTTGGTCAACAAAAATGCAGAGATATTTGAGCATTGTTTTTATATTATAAATCACATTTAGTCCTGTGATGTTGCTTGACAACAATGTTGCTTTACACATTTGAATATAATCATTGACATTAATGTTTTGTCTAGTCTAGTTTTTGTCATGTGAAAAAGGTTCATTGATTATTATTATTTAGTCATAATTTTTATTAAATAAAGCAACACTAGCAGCATCTTTTTCCTGTCTTTGGCTTCGGCACCTGCCTGCACTTGTTTTTTAGTCTGATAATCTTTTGGGTTTTATACAAAATTTTGCCATTTTTATCAGATAAAATAATACAATTTGAATTAAGTTGTCACATTTCCTCTCCGCACTGATGGTTTTCTTTCTTTCACACACTCCGCATTATTGTTTGCTGCTCAAGACCAAGAATACGGGACCAATTAAAACTTTTGGATGAGGCAGGTGGACTTCTAATGGGCGGACTAACAGGTCCTTCAGGGTCAGAATTCTAGCTGACACACGGGTGTTCAAATACTTATTTGCCGCTATATCACACAAATAAATCATAAAAAAATCATGCATTGTGATTTCTGGATTTTTCTTTTTAGTTTATCTCTCTCACAGTGGACATGCACCTACGATGAAAATTTCAGACCCCTTCATGATTTCTAAGTGGGAGAAATAGCAAAATAGCAGGGTGTTCAAATACTTGTTTTCTTCACTGTACATGACAACCAAGACAAAGGAAATCACGGTGGGAATAATGGGTATCCCCAGAGAGCGGTGGTTGATGATGGTTATAAGGTAAATCTGCTGGGAAATCCCCCGTTAGAGAGCAGGCAGTGCCACGCTGTCTACTTAGCCCTGACGTGTCAGAAACCAGGTCAGGTGCATGACCCCTGAGCCAGTCCAGGGAATGAGGTGCCGAGGGCGATGGTGCTTTGTTAAAACTGGGGGTCACTCATTATGGCCGCCGTCCTTCACTCGGCCTGAATGTCTTGAAGGCGGAAGGGAGGGGCTTTGCAGCGATTATGGCCAGACATGGTTATCCATGTTGACTAGGGTCAAAAGTTAAAATATCCCTCGTCACTGCCAGCATGTCCCAGGACACTGCAGTCCCCTGATCTTGCTTTCACTGACATTACTGCAGGCACCTGTCCTAAAGCACACTGAACATTGTCTGCCTGTGTCTGGAAAAAAAATAATTTAATATAAGACATGGAGACATATTTACCTTAAATTTATGCATTTCACAAATTACAGTTTTTTTCAATGTTCCCATCTGATACAAAGGTAAATTATGATGATTATGATAAAGTTAGATGTTCGTATGTGTTCAATTTTAAGAAGGTTTAGGTGTTATGAGGACAGTCACATCCTCCTTCTATTCAATTCAGCCAATCAGATGTAAGGCCTGTTTTTATTTATGAGTCAGACATGTCAAAATCTGCTTTCCAGAGAGAAACTTCAGAGAGCCGATTAAAACTATAATGAGATAATTTATATAATTATATATCTTGATATATAAGTATATATCACGTTGGTAACATCACAATATCACATAAACCACAGGAGAAATGCACATATGGAACCTTTAAATACTATTATTCTTCGGTTATCTCAGTATTATCAATATTTTTACTAAATCTGAAGGATTAATCAATTAGTTGTCAACAATTAATTAATTTTGAAATATTTTGATCATTATTTGAATCATTTTAAGGTGAAAAAAAATCAGCCAAAAAAAAAAAAATGCCAGTCCCTCACGGCGCGTTTCCGGTGCGTCACCCGCGAACATGTCATCGGGAAAACTCTCCCTCTGCAATTCAGGTCCCCCTTATAAACAGTCTCACATTTCCCTCCCCTTCTGGAGTCTTGACACGACAATCTGTGGACACGACACTCTGCCGACGCTTCGCCACCGTCCTCCCGCCCATGTACCACCGTCTGTCCACCACTTTCACCTCCTCTCTCCAGCTTCTCAGGTGGTGCCACCGATCCCACCACTGCCACCAAATGTGGGCGACCGATGTGGCCTCCCAAAGGGATCAGGGCAACCAGACAAAGTGGAGACAGGAGGCAGCAGAATTCGGTTTGTCAAAACACTGCGGTTTATTAACAGTGGTACATAAAAAACAACAACAGCACCAGCTTACGCTAGTAGGATGTTCCACCTCTCGGCAGGTGGACCAAAGCAGCCTGTCCCACATGGCGCATTTCCCGTGCGTCACTGCTATTCAAGGGGAGGGGTCATCACCTTCTCACAGTGGTGTTATCACCTGTTTGGACCCAGAGACAAGTCGATGAAACACTTAAAAATATATAATTTGTAAATGCTCAGCAGCTGCAAAATGAGAACAATCAATATGCTTTTTTCCAGTTTGGGCTGGAGCCACAGCAGCAATGTGGCATCAATGTGTTACTTCCTCCATAGCTGCATCTGCACTGCACATCTGTATTCTCTGGATGATCTTGCAGATGCTGCCCTTGAACATCCTTGCTGGACGTCGTCACTGAGGCCTCTGTCCTGTTGCTGTCACAACACGCCAGAAATACCTACCATGTGAGTGTGTCCAGAGGCTGCAGCCTTACTGGTAAATGATCAATGCCTGTGGTGCATCAGCGTCTGTCGCTGCATCACCACATCTCACACCAGGTAAGGAAAAATGGGAAGTGGCACTCAGCTGGGTTTTTACTTATTGTTCTGTCTGTCAGTGAACCTCTAACTCTGCTGAATTCTTCCTGTTCCTCTGGTTGAGCTAAAACTTAATGCACTTATGGAGTAGACCTCTCCCCTGTGCAGGGAGTCTTACACACACACACACACACACACACAGACACACACACATACACATCTCGAATGCCCTCCGATCAGCAGCTGCGTCTCACTGTTTGCGTTAGAGGAAGGCCTCTCTCTACACACACACACACACACACACACTCTGTTCTAGCTGCCGGCCTGCTGCTGCCTGCTGGGACCAGGCTGTGTTTGCTGCTGCTAGTTTTGATTTGCTGTTTTAGGCAGAAGTCCTGCAGCCGTCCTGGGCCACTGTGGGTTCGGAAGGGTGTGTGTGTGTGTGTGTGTGTGTGTGTGTGTGTGTGTGTGTGTGTGTGTGTGTGCGTGTTGGGGGAATGGTGGTGCTGACAGACCCTCCTCAAGGCATTCCACATCATTTCAACTATCACATTTTTTCTTTTCTTTGCTCTGTTGAATCAAACAGCCTCATCCTCCCAAAAGTTTCAGATGGAGATTGGGACGTAAAATTTGTTACATGAGCTTCATTCACACAACCAACCTCATGCACCAGATTATCTGTGTCATGTGTACGATATTCATAGAAATCTCTGGGCCTTAAAATGGGTAGGAAAGAGAATAGTAGAACTCCAGTCTGCACAAGCAGCACAAAATAACATGGAAAGACATCTGGAAAATCTCAAGAATCTTTAGCCTCTGTGAACATTGTGAAGACTGTTTCTATAAAACTGAATTTTAAAAATTAAAAGCAATTTAAATACAAAAGAAAATAATTATAACTTGTACCATATGCATTGCAGTGCAATGTATATGTTATATGCAATTAATTCAACTATTTTAATAATCAATTAATTGGGTAGTGTCATTTTTGTCCAATTGTCAATTAATGTCAAAATTCAACTCTTGAGTTTAGGTTTCTTTACTTTCTATATTAGTAAACTGATGATCTTTGAGTTGTGGACATAAGACATTTTAGATTTTTTTGTTTATTTTTAAAATGTGTGTCATGATCATTTTTACTTGTATTTATCGTTTATGCTGACTTTACATTAGTATTTGCATTTACTTTATAGTCAAATATATATGTAAATAATTAGTTCTTTTAATATTGGACCCATATCACACATCTGAAAAGGATCAAACTAAAGTCTAGGTGTGTGGTGTGTTTCTAAATCGGGGAATTCAGTCTGTTTGAATTATCGCCGCCATGAGAGACAAGGAGGCCAAAGCCAAGTGAAGCATTTGAAGAGTTTGAGGACGGTTCCCTGCCCTGACAGAGGCAGACGCACAGCTCTGTCCCTGAAGTGTGTTTCTGTGTGTTGGGTTGTGTATGGGCGCAGCCCCGAGGGCAGTGGAACCTGGAACATTAAGCTGTGCCATGGTGGCTCACGCAGCTCTGAGCCCTGAGTGGCTCTGGCAGTTTGCCTGGGGTGGAGGTGGCGGCGGGCAGCTCAGGTTTGGAAGAGGCTCCTCGGCTGGCTCCTCTGGGACAGACAGCCAAGTCTCTGTCCAGTGGAAATGTTGCTGTGGCTCTATTTTTGGATTCACCTACAACACATAAGGGAAACTCAGCCTGTGAGCAGAAGTAACAAGAGAAAGCTGCAGCTTTGATTTATTTTAAAGAATCTGTCTGAACAGGAGAAGCAAATTTGAGAAGAAAGAGCTGTTTTTAGTAGAAAAATGATTAAACCTTGTGACCTCATATAAAATATTTTTACATTTGATTCAACAAAAATCTAAAAATCTAAAACGTGAAAAAAATAGTGTGTATGATTTTTCCCCCACTTTTTCATAAATCCTTCATTAAAATGAACAAATATAAGTAGAAAACATTAAAATATTAACATACAATCATACAACAGTTTTGACATGCATTTAGGCACATTGGGCGCATGAGAAACTATATTATATATGATATTATGATTTTCTCATCAAATATTGTCATGGGATCAACAAATACTGACAATTGAATGGTATAAAATCTGAAATTAATTGAATATTTATAGCTATGAACAGGACTGAAGTGGAATAAAGAATTTGTTAGTGCCCTACAGTTGTCATTTTTTAAAGACCTGCGACATCACTTGTGTGGCTGAATCATTTAATCATTTAAAAACCAGTTTCAAAAATGAAGGCTTAGATAAAGGCAGTAAATTGTTTTGCTTACATAATATATATAAAAGCAGAAATGTGTTGAATTATAATTTCTTCGCTCTTTTCTTAGATCAGACTCAGAAGGCATGAATTAGGTATTAATTGAATTTGAACAGATAGGTTTGGAGTTAAACGGGCTGCTGTAAACTTAAGTAAAGAGACTGAGCTCAACTATCATTTAAATGTACAAAAAAAGACCATCCCCCTGATCCCTTACTGGTGATCCCTGGCGACACAATCAGTCACACAGGTGGATCTAGTGCCCTGCTGGAATCATGTAGGTCAGGTGGAGCAGGGACCGTGTTCCTCAGGCTGCGGATCTGGCCCCTTTATCACCACAGTGTGAAGGAACCAGGAACTTCTTTAGAGGCTTCTCTCTGAGCAAGTTGCTCAAATCCTCAACCAACTTCCTTCAAGGTGTTTGGATGAAAAGACAACAAATCTCTTTAGTGATCCTTTGCATGTCGCTAAACACGGTTGACTTCGGCACATCAGCAGGTTCTGGCACCACTCAGCAAGACATTCCATGTGTTGGCCAAAACCTGAAATAATGACGTTTAAATGGTCCTAGCTCTGAACCCTGCTGCTCATGTTTAGAAGTGCCTTGAATTCACGAAGACTGGCACCTTTACAGAGAAACACCACATTAACAAGGATTTAAGAATAAAACACATATGCAACTAGAGGAATGTCAGCACAACTTATATTACACACTTTGGTTAATCATCAACCATTTCTGTGAATCTACTGAATGATGCTGTTTGGAAAAAAAATTGTAAATTGATTAAATTTGATGATCACCTCTCATCCAGTGGGTTAGACAAAAGATCCCAGAAGACTTTGGTCAGCTCCTTTTTGTGCTGCAACTGTGAAGAAAAAAAGAAGCTTTAAATTAAAAGTCCCAATTGATTGATGGATTGATTGATTGATGGATTGGTTAATTGGTCATCATATAAAAAATAGTAAAATGTCGATCACTGTTTTCCAAAGCTGAAGATTCAACCTAAAACCTTTTTTTGTCCAGACCAACAATACAACCCAAAGATCATCAATTTACTATTGTAGATGACTAAAAAGACAGAAAATAATCAGATTTGAAACGCTGAAACACATTTTCTTCTTAAAAATTACTCAAATTGATTATCAAAATTGATGGAGAATATAATTATTGATAACTAATAGAGTAATAGTTGCAGTTGTGATTTGTTGTGTTATCTGAGTTCATTTAAATCAAGACAAAACAGTGCTTGATATGAATGTAATTTCTCTTTTGTCTCTCTCTTCTATCCTCCCTCCCTCCCTCCCTCTCTATCTTTCTCTCTAACTCTTTCTCTTTTTTCTTAGAGCACCAGAAGCTTCGGAGAGAGACGAATCCAATAGCATCAAAGCTAATAAAGCATATCCCCCTTTCTCTGTCCCTATCCCTCTCTCCCCCTCTCTCTCCCTCCATCTTTCTCTCTCTTCCCTTCTCCCTCCCTCTGTTCAGGCCTTGCTGTGTTTTTGGCAGTTACTACTGACCATCAAGAATGTCATTGCCAATTTTTGTGAAAACTGGCACATATGGCAGCTGAAGTGCCATATGCCATACAGAATATTTTTGGCTGTTTCCCCCATTTGTATAATCGCTGGATCCAGTATAAAAGTGGCTCATTATTAATCCATTCCCTTCCAGTTTTTTCTCCTTTTTCAGTTCCCCTCTGAGATTTTCCTTTTATTTTCTCATTTCCTTCATTTTTTTGCAGATCCATTCCATGTCTGCATGGAGAGGAATGACAAGTTAATTTAATGCACTGTGTAGGGATTAAAGCGTTTGCTTAATTCAAAACTAAATGTGAAGATTATTGCCAGGGTGGAAATCCTCTTCATGCATTAATCCTGTTTGTATTCACCATTTCTATACAACACATTAGATTTTAAAGACTTTACATCACAACTGAACTGGTTTACTGAGACATCAACTTGACTCCAATGATGACATCAGCTGACATCTGAGAATAAGTACCTGAGATCTGTCATAAAATCACCTATTTTGATCATTGATCAACCAAATTGAGTCATTTTTAGAAGAAAATGTCCAAATTATCTGGTTCTAGCTTTTCAAAATTGATTATTTTCAGTTTTCTTGGTGATCTTTGGGTTGTAAACTATTGTTCTGGATACAAAAATAAACCATTTAGGTTAATTCTTTAGCGTTGGGACACAATGATTGACATTTCACACCATTTTAGAACCCAAACAACTAATTGATTAACTGCTTCGTTAATCTATAAAAATCAATCCACTATGAAACCAGTTGTTAGTTGTAGCCCTAGTTTTGACTTCTGGTTGTAAATACTATATATTTGTTTTCCTAAATAATTCCTCTTCTGAGTGAAACCATCATGCAGTACCGATTGTGATGTAAAATATTTCAGAATAATTCTAAAAACTTACAGACATGCATGTTATTTTCATAGTTTTAACATTAAAACATATTTTTGATATTACTTACAACTTGTGAAAATATTGTTTGTTTCTAACATTACTATGGTGGGCTATGGACCCTTTACACCTGTAAAGGATGCATCACTGTTGATTCAGTAGTAGTAGTAGTAGTACACTGTAGTACAAATCCAATGAATTCTAATTTAGTTCTGGAGTAACATAGAGAAAATTGTGTTCTTTAAAGGAAACTCGTGTTTACTTTGTCTTGCATTTTTAAGAAATTAGGGGCCATAAAATAAGTAAATAGCATTCAAATCTCAATAAAACAATAGTCCTGTCATTATTTTATATTCTGATTTTGTGAACACGTTTACTAGTTTCTGACTTTCCTTCTCTATTTGTTGCACCAAGACTGGGTTTACTGGTTTCAAGAAAGACATTAATCTTTAAAAATGACTCCAACATAAAGTTTTATATTTAAATTTCTGTAATTTCCTAAAATAGCTGCACTGTGTTTTTAAGCAATCAAATGGGAGGAAATAGCACATTTATTGGGGATCTATTTTCAGCTGCAGATTAGTACACATTTTGAGTGAGTATTTGTGGCAGCAGAACACTGTGTGTGTGTTTGTGTGTGTGTGTGTGTGTGTGTGGGGGGGGGGGGGGTGTTCATAGAGATGAAAGAGCATGTGACCATTGCAGCAGTGTGCAGCTCATTAATGTGGTTTTAATAAATACAAAAAATGATGACAATAATTTAAATGTAGAAAACTGACTTTCATCTTACATAATATAAACTACAAATACAGTTTTTGATTTATGCACAAGAGCCAGAACATGACTGACACATCACTTCCTGTGTGATGGAGGAGGATTTAAGAGCCGTCATGGACTGGCTGGAGGTTGAGTCACTGTTGTCACATCATGGAGGCTGAGTGGCAGGATTAATATTTATTTATAGGAAATTTTACTTAAACCGGCCAAAACCTCT
Source organism: Eupleurogrammus muticus (assembly GCA_036785175.1). Taxonomy (NCBI): domain Eukaryota; kingdom Metazoa; phylum Chordata; class Actinopteri; order Scombriformes; family Trichiuridae; genus Eupleurogrammus; species Eupleurogrammus muticus. The sequence goes on along the minus strand of JAYKQN010000025.1, from coordinate 7,305,208 downwards.
TGGCTGGGAAATAGAGAGGCCTTGTTCTTCCTCCTCCGTGCTTTCACATTCCTCTTCCTCTCCCGCAGGAATTGTCTCCTTGTGTGTGTCGCTGTGTCTTTCTTTTACACACTTTCCTCTTTTAACACACACACATGCTTTTTGCCTCTGAGTCGCTGTCTCTTCCCTCTCCTCTTCTGCCCTCCATTGGAAAGAGAATGTTAATTCCACACTCACACATTCACAGCTCTGACTGTGTCTCTGTGTCACTGCTCATCCATGACCCCACCACTCAGAGATTTTCATTCATTTTCATTTTTTTAATCTTGTCCTTTTACACTCTTCCAGTGCCATGTTGACAGCGGCTGACTCACAGCCCTGTTCACTCATTCACCATCAAACAAAAACTCTAGAGCTGCACAACATATATCTTGTTCTGAATTTGATTGCTTTTTCTTGAAATAATGGATAGTTTTCTAGCCTAAAGTCTATTGGTTTCTGTGGTTAAACAGTGGTTTAATAAGTATGGGGTGATTACCATGTGTTCAGCGGACAAACCGAATCACACATTTTGTACAATGCCTTCAAGGTCTTTTCCTTTTCTTTTCTTTTTGCATCTAATTAATAAAACTCATAGATGGATCATGAGATCATGCCCCCTTTACCTGAACAGGTAGAGGGCCCCTCACCATCAGTCATCACCTCCAGACCATGTGCGCACACACACACACACACACACACACACACACACACACACACACACACACACACTCACACACTCACACACAACAAAGGATTTACAGCAGGTAACAGCAGCACATTACACAAATTAGGAAATAAATTCACAACACAATTCAGGTATAGCAGCTCATTCAATTAACCAACAGCATGTTTCTTCCTGTATTATCAACAGTTATAAATACAGTAAACCACCTCCACCAAACTCAATGAGAGAATAAACCTCTGATAGCTAACAAAAGTTAATAAAACCAATGACAGAAAATATGACATCACAGAATCGTAAGTATTTATTACAGTCATTAATAGTTTTATCCTATGTGGATCTTGATGTGTTTTTTTGGTAAACTCCTCCATGACGTCATCAGAATAAGTGATTGGTCAGTTCTCATCTGTCTTCAGTAGCAGTTAGCATTAGCATTAGAATTAGCAGCTCCTCCCTCTTCGCCACTGTCTTTTATAAATAAATAGAAATGAAACATTTAGTAAAATACCAGCCTGTTTTCATCATTTATCTTCTGTTTACTGCCTTATAATTCTGACTCCATTTTGAATCTGCATGTTTTTTTTTCTTTTAAAATGCAGTGACACAGACTGACCTGTTTCCCCTACACCAGGAATGCATTATTAGAACGTTCTTATAATCAGTGATGGGAATAACAGCAACAATAAATAAACACTGTGACTAGTTGCTCCAATGTTAACAATATTATTGTATTTGCAATATATTGCAAATATATTATATTATATTATATTATATTATATTATATTATATTATATTATATTATATTATATTATATTATATTATATTATATTATATTATATTATATTATATTATATTATATATTCATTTTCTCAGTGAATCATTTTCTATACCCGCCTATTCCTCACTAGGGTCATTTGGGTAATGTAAATTCCAACAAATTCAACTCTGCAGTTGGAAGATTGTTGCCCTGTAGTAAAAATTAAGATAAATACCGGAGTTAATTTACACCATCATGAGTCAAATATTTATAACAAACCTTCAACAAGAACAGAATATTACAATAACACATTTAACATACTGAAATTCCTATAGATAGGAATATTAATAGATGATATTCTGACCAAATTTTCAGACAGTGGATATAAATTGCCTAAATTGATTTAAATTGTGTTCACAATTTACCTATACAGGTTTGCTTCATGCAGATACATGCACATACACATACTGACACAGCAACAGTGTGAAATCACTGCAGATTTACTACATCAACTGAGGGTTAAAAGTCTTGCTAAAAGGCAACAGCAGTTACAGCAGAAACTTTGCCGGTGGGAAAAAAAAAGTGTAGCTCATCTTTCAAATGTGAAACTTTAAATTATCTACTCTGTTTTATAAAGGAACTACACATCCAACAGCATCTTCCCTTTATGTTAATGTTGGACTACTGAAGTAGAGTGGAGGGAGATTTATTAAACACCTTTGTTGGAACCATCAACATGTCCAGAGCTGAGGACTTCTGAGTGAATAACTGTGTTTTCCTGTGATGTGTTTACCCATCCAAGATCAATGTATCAGTCTCCTGAGCTGTTTTTTCCCATAACACAAAACCTGCCTAATATTTGATGACACAGTGACAGAAATGACATTACATTTTGGATGCAGCACTGCAGAATGTCTGTCTGCTGAAATATCATGTTTCATTCAGAAATTAAAGGGAATTCTCTTCTCATCACCACAAAGTTCTGCATCCCAATAATCTAGAAGATTAAAAGATAACATTTAGTTAATATTCAAGAATGTCTGTTGATCCGTGATAAAAACATGATTCTGTCAAAAATATATATATTTTATAATTAAGGCTGCATTTATAAGCTCTAGATCATTCCCCTGAGTTGTGCTATGATGGTGGTAAATTAATCATAGTGTGTAATCAACCAGCTTTGTTCATAAAGTATTTATTCAACAGGTAATATGACCTGAGTGAAACTGAGTCTTTTTTCTATAATTATATTCCTCGTGTTCCTCAGCCTATATCCATATTTACAGAACTCACTGTTTTAGATATTCAACCAAATGTGTTTAATCACATAAAAGCAGCAACAGAGCAACAACAGAGAAACAACAGAGCTGCCACAGAGCATCAACAGAAAGGTAACAGAGCAACAACAGAGCAGCAGAGTAGCAACAGAGCAACAGCAAAGAAACAGAAGGGCAGTATGGCAACAGAGCAATGGCAGAGCAGCAGCAGAGCAACATAGAAACAAAGCATGCAGGTACTGCTGATCCATGTGCAACAACAAATAGTAGTTCAGACAAAACAAAATAAGTTAATTTACACATATATTTAGAAATAAGGCCATTTTTAATAATAATAATGATTTAATGAATTTAAAAGGATTTTTTTTTATCCCATCTATCTGCACTTGAATTCTTCACTTTCTTCAACACTGACAAAAATCGCATGATTCTAATAAAGCAGCAGCACCTATTAGAATTACACTGATAAAATGTGTGTGTTTGTGTGTGGGGGGGGGGGGTCTTTATCCCTCTGCACGTCCATAAATCTCATCAAATGACAGTCGGCGGGTGAAGAGTTAAAGGGAGGAGACGAAGAGTGACACGCCTCATTGGGCATATTATGTGCCGCAAACAAAAAGTGTGTGTTGGTGTGTATCGGTGCGTCAGTCAGACACAGCAGCGGCCCCGTCTGCACCTCACTCTCTCTCTCTCTCTCTCTCTCTGTCCCTGTACCCGCCAGCTTCTCTCAACCCAGCAGCAGCAACTCGGTCACCTCCGCCGGTGGAATGTACCTCTGACAGTACGGAGCAGACGGAGCGCAGCACCATACATCACCTCCTGCACCTCCATCAGCTCCACCATCACCTCCGCGTTCTGCTGCTGCCTTACTGGGCTTTTTTTTTCTTTTTCCGAGCCGCGAAAAGCTGTTTTGGGGTCGCAGGTTCGCTTCCTGTGGATTATTGTTTCTGCTCTACACAAAGGTACGTTAGTGGTAGTTGGTGTTTTTGTGAGTTGATGTTAGTGTTAGTGCAAGTTACTGTTGGTTTCAGTGTTAATGCTGGTGTTTGCAGCTGCTCCTGCTCCCGCAGGACCCGAAAACCAACCAACCAATTCACAAATCCCTGATGTTTCAGCGCCGCGCAGACCAAACCCGCAATTCCGCCGCAGAAGCAGGGCTGATTCTGGACAGTTTGCAGCCTAGCTCGTGTTAAGCAGATGGGTTAAACTCCTCTGTAGCCGACCCCCCCCCCCCCAAACCCACCCGCTCCCCACCAGCAGAGTGTCCGCTTCTCCCAGTTCGTGGATTTGAAACGCTCGCTTTTCTCCGCTTTTCTATGACACGCGTCCTTCATGGGAGACATTCTCGTGTGTTCATTGAGCAGCTTCGCTCCGTGATTCTCCGTGAACACAAAGAGACTCAGTGAGGCCGGAGAGTAGTTCTGTAAGTCGGAGAGGGATGTTTCACCATCTCGCTGTTTGCGCTTCTCGGCGCATCTCAGCTCCGCTGTGCGCAAAACGCACTGGTCCGGCTGCTGTGGAGCGTTATGGGGGATGCGAAATGCTCCAAACAAACATGATATTAAAAAAAAGATTTATTCAGAATAATTTCTTAATATTTAATCAGTTTTAATCTAGGAATCAGTAGGACAAATTAGAGGCTGCAAAAAAAATGAAAAGAAACGAACAGCTCATCAATTACGATATTCATCACGTTTAATTATCAGCCTGTTGTTATTTATTTATAATAGCTAAATAATGTAGTTTTGCAGAACACATCGGATGCAACAAAAACTTAATTTATTATTTTGAAAAATGCATTTATTTTTTTAAAGCCACAGAAAAACAGTTTTGATTTTCCTTCACACCAAAAGCCGCTCGGCTTTGACCATGCTACCTCTATGAATAAAATAATAATATCAATTCTGAGTAATATCAAACAGTTCTGAGACAATAATATTAACAATAATAAAAAATAATACATTTTGTTATAGTACTCAACATGACACGCGAAGAAAATCAATTCTTTGTTTTGTTAAATGTCAAAAATAAATTGTATAAGAATATAAACTAGATTATAATCTTTTTTATATTTTAGAAAAAAAGAAATGACGTGTATTTTCCCGATGAGCAAAGAATTTATTTATGCGATTTGTACTTTTAATCTGTTATTTTACAGTGTCTTTGGTGAATTACGGCCGAAGTCAGGTGCCGGTTGTGTGTGTGTGCGTGTGAGAGAGTCGGTGGGGGGGAGAATGAGCCGAGCCGTCTAAACATTCAGAGGTTAGAAAAGGGAGAAAAGAAATAATGAAGTGTTCGTGCTGATTTAATTAGAGTCTCAGAGGGAAAGTGGTGGATTATGTTAATGAGGCGACATACGCTCCGCTTGTAGAAAGCAGAGAAAGGCTGACATCAGACACACAAACACATAAACACACACATACAAATATTCTAACTCAGACTCACTTTGGGCGTTTTTTTATTTCTCGCACCTGCACTTATAATACCTAATTCAGATAAATTTTTACGTGACCAAACAATATTACATTTGCAGAATAGATAATAAAATACTGAAAATGCCTTCTGTACACGACAGAGTTTATGCATTTTTATTGGACAAAAAGAATAAAATAATTCCTCGCATTTCCTCAATATTATTTCCTCAATAATATATGTGTGTATAATATAGAAAAACAGAAAAAAAATAAAAATAAAAGCTTACGTTTCTAACATGTTATCAAATGTGTACTGATGATATATATATATATATATCATGATGATCATGATGATATGGTCTTTCGTATATTACAGGTTATCAGATTTTGGTCTTTAAAAGAAACATTCTTCAATAACTGATGTCGTCGTGAAGTTAATACGAGGTTTGAATTCATTAGAAAGTCTGGCCAAAAAAAATACGGGTCCCAGAACGAAACGCCGCCCTGACAGCTGCTTCCTCACAAGCTGTTCAGGAAGAGATTTATTCTGTCAGCAGCAGCAACTCACAACACACACACACACACACACACACACACACACACACACACACACACACACACACACACACACACACACACACACACACACACACACATAACCAACGCACAACCTACAAACACACAACACACATTGACAGAAGTTACATTCAGACACGTGGATCAGACTAAAAAAAGCTTTGAAACTGTTTGTATTTGGTTTATTATCTGAAAGCAAACTAAATGGCTTGTCATTAGAAGGTAAAGCACAGTGCTTGCCTTCGACTTATCATTAATGACACATTTCCTGGTGTGTGTGTTTGTACGTGCTTGTATGTGCGTTCGTGTGTGTGTGTGTGTGTGTCCGTTTAGGTGAACATGGAGGAGTCCAGTTCTCAGAAGTTGGTTTGGGACGGAGACGCCAAAGCGGTGCAGCAGTGTCTCACGGACATTTTCACCAGCGTCTACACGACGTGCGACATCCCGGAAAACGCCATTTTCGGGCCTTGTGTGTTGAGCCACACGTCGCTGTACGACAGCATCGCCTTCATCGCCCTGAAGTCCACCGACAAGAGGACCGCTCCTTATATATTCAGGGTAAGAATTATTATACATTTACATGTTGATGTGTCTATATATGCAGGGTAAGAGCTATAATTATTATATGTGTTCATATCTTTATGTATTTATATGGCTATTCAGGGTAAGATTTGGATTTATTTATATATTTATACACTCATGATAAGACATAATTATTATACGTTTATATCATAAAGTAACCCATTTATTATATATTCAGCAGGACTTCTAATTATTATATCTTCATATCTTATATCTTATCTGCTTAATCTCGCTTTATATCTTTTATAATCAGGGATAGATTTATGTTTAAAACATTTTTAAACACTTTTTATTATATCTTTATATATTCAGGAAGCTTTATATTTATTATATATCAGGGTTGATTTGTTTTCATCATTAATACCAGACACTTTTTATATAGTTATTTTAATAAGCTGTATCGGGCCAAATCTGTTTTAATGAGCCTGCATCTTCTGTGAATTTTCAAATATATATTATTTATAAAATGCACATTGTATTGTCTTTCTAACTGTGCAGTCCAAAAAATTAAAATTCCTTTTTTCGTATTTAAACAAAAATGATATTTAACTAACGTCATGGTGTTCCAGTCCATACAATCAAATTAAGGGAAGGTTTCTCTAGACAGGCATTTAATACTCTGAGTGATTAAACAAATGTTGATAATTTGTCAAAAGCACACAAAATATGTCCATAATGCATACTGCATACTGTGTATGCGGATCAACAAATTCAGCGAATTTGTATATTGTGTTGTGTTTTTTATTTTTATTTTTTTTTTATAGTTTTTTTTTATCTTCTTCAGCTTTATTTTCTTTTCTTTATTCTGTAACGCTGCAGTAACAGACAAATTTCCCCGTTGTGGGATCAATACAGTTTTACCTTATCTCATCTTATCTTAAAAAATATGCAGGTTTATTTTTTTTTTTCTTGACATTAGTTTCGAGTAACAAATAATAAAATAAAGTCTGAAACAGAGTATATACCTTAAATGCAGATTTTGTTGCACTGTGCAGAAACACTGAAACTATAATATATCCAGTAATTAAGTAACTACTTACACAGACTATACTTTCTATCTATACTATACAATCTGATGATTTCTTCCTACTTTTTGTAAGTATGTGGACTGTTGTGTTCTGCACGATTTTAAGTTATGTGTATAACTGATGAATTACAAAGCCAATGAACACATTGTAATCTCTTCTCCTGTCCTCTGTGCGTGGTGTGATGTATTGTTGTGCAGGTGGACACGTCGGCAGCCAATAGTACCTCGGAGGGTCTGATGTGGCTGCGGCTGGTCCAGTCAGCCCGGGACAAAGAGGAACAGAACCTGGAGGCATACGTGAAGAATGGCCAGCTCCTGTACCGCTCGCTCCGCCGGATCGAGAAGGACGAGGAGCTTCTGGTCTGGTACGGAAAAGACCTCATTGACCTGCTGCTGCTTAGCTCCAGCAGAGCACCAGCCAAGACCAAAGGTGAGTCCACAGAGAGACAGATTCTCAACAGACTGCTGAAGGTTTCATTGACTCTGTTTCTACCAGGATCAGATCTGTAGCTTGTTAAGAAATGAATTAATACTCTGGAATTGTGTGGTTGTGTGGATCCTACAAGGACATTTCTTCTCTTTTCATCAGGATTAATGTTTGTGTCTCTCTCAAAGGGTCGTCCCATCACTCCTGTCCTGACTGCAGCCAGCGGTTCCAGTTTGAGTTTCCATTCTTGGCCCATCTCCGTTTCCGTTGCACCAAAAGACTCCAGAGCATCACAGGAGGCGACGAGGAGCCGAGCAGCAAGGACAGTGGTGCTGAACATCCAAACACGCCTCCGACCAGGACCAGCCCGAAGCTGGGCCGCTCCGAGGGCTTCAGCTGCCCCCCGGACAGCAGCAAACCCTCCACAGACTTTCACAACCTGGCTCGGGATCTAGAGAACAACCGGACCAGTCCACCAAGCGACAAGGAGGCAGAGATCTGCAGCGAGAGCTCGGGGAAGAGGAAGTTCTCTGAGGTAGAGGACAGGGAGCGTCGGGCGCCAGGACTGCCTCAGTCCAAGTCCAAAGATGAGCTGGCGACATCTGCACAGAACTACAGGGGCGTGTACGGCCTGGAGGACAATCACAGGCCTTTCTCCTCCACAGGTGCCACTGAGCTCAGCGAGACCAAGCGCAGCGCCTTCACTGAGGTCAAGAAATCGGTCCAGACTATCAAACATCACGGTGGCAGCAAAAACCTGCAGAGCCCCAACTCTGAGAACAAAGATAGCAGTCACCCCAGCAGCAATCCCTCTGAAAAACACCTCAACATCAGGCAGGTGCTGTCGGAGACTCAGCCCCCCCAAACCTCACCAATAAGCAGCGCCTTCAGCTCCGTGAGCCAGCAGGGTGGTGGCGGCGGTGGTGGTGGCGGTGGCAGTGGGGAGAGGAAGAGTGCCTTCAGCCAGCCTTCCCGCTCCTCCTTCTCCCAGATCTCGCCGCTGGTAATGCCACCCAAGATGCTGGACTGTCACCCATCAGTGGGCGACACCATCTCCTCCAACAGACTTTACCAAGCCGACCACCTCGCTGCCAAGCTGCAAGGCGCCGAACTGGGTGCCAACTGCCCCGTGCCAGGCGGCATGGCCAAGCAGAACCCTTTTGTGTATGCCACCGCCTTCTGGCCGAAGAGCTCTGGGCCCATCCAGCTCCAGATGCCCTCTGCGCTCACCCTCCTCCCGCCCTCCTTCACATCCCTCTGCCTGCCGGCACAGAACTGGTGTGCCAAGTGCAACGCCTCCTTTCGTATGACTTCGGACTTGGTTTACCACATGCGGTCCCACCACAAAAAGGAGTTTGCTATGGAGCCTATGGTCAAGCGGCGGCGTGAGGAAAAACTCAAGTGCCCCATTTGCAATGAGTCCTTCCGGGAGAGGCATCACCTGTCACGTCACATGACCTCCCATAACTAATGCTTGCAGATGGACAACAGGAAAGACTCTGGTTCCACCAGGAGGGACTGTGACCCTGAACCACGAGGGATTTTGAACCAGGAGGAACTGTGTCCCTGAACCATGAAGGACTGTTTTCCTGAACCAGGAGGGATTATGACCCTGCCTGGATTTATACACTCCAAATAGAGCTTGGACTGTAGAAATACACAAACACCCCTTGCACTTGTTTTCACTTTGGACTAAGATCTTTAAATTCCTTCTTTTGGTCTGTGGACTTTTTCTGCTCTGTACAAAATGTCATGTTTGGGTGTATGCAAATGCATTTTTGACTTCAAAACTGAATCTATTTAAGAAGCACTTAAAGGTTTGAGAATAAGAGAAGATTTAAATAAGTGTAAATGTACAGTAAGTTGTATTTTATATCATATAAGTGCAAATATAGAGAAGAAATACCAATGTAGTCACATGTGATGGTTTACACCACAGCAAGTCTCTTTTTCCTGTCCTATGATGACTATGGACACAAACTGGGGAAATTACATCAGACTATATTTCAGAGTGCATGTAATATGAAATAATATTGAATTAAGATGCAGTCTATACAGTACACAATGTAAATAATTTGTTTTATTTGAAATACAAAGTGTAATATTTTGTGTCAGTGGGGAATAGTTTCAGTGTTTCTTCCTTTTGCGGAAATTTACTACTTGATAGTTTATCTAATCATGTTGAATGCATTGACAATAAAATAGCTTTATTTTCATCTGTGTCCTTCCCTGATTTTTTTTAAAATATAGATTTTTTTAAATATCGATAAATACAATATATATGTAAATATATCTGTCTACATTTTACATTAATTCAAGAAAAAATACATTGCTTCACATTTATATAAGGTAAATTTTACATTATTATTATTATATTCGTATAATTCTAATATATAGGCAGAGTACAAGATCAACATCTTGTTTTTAAATTATATATATATATTTGTTTTAATTTATAATTTAAATACAATTACTTTATCATAGATAGAACATAAAAATATGATATAAAGTAAAGTTAATTGATGGTTTTATCATTGATCCTTTACGATTGAAAAAATGACCAGAAACACTGGATATCATTGATAATAATAATAATAATAACAATAATAATAATAAAATAATAATTATTATTATAAGTAGTAGTATTAGTATTATTATATTATTCTCCTTAATATTGTTTCTTCTTCTTCTTCGTCTTCTTCTTCTTCTTCTTCTTCTTATTATTATTATTACTATTATTATTATAATTTTTTATTACTATATAATAGTAGCAGTAGTAGTATAATAGTATAATTACTGAAAGACGCCTTGTTTAAATATAAACCGTACAAATGTTTCCCCTTGAGATTTTGCTTCTTTTTTGATGATTAAGAAAATGAAAAAAACATTCTCATTGCGCAGTTTTACGTTTAAAACACACAGCAGCTATTTCAAATTTAAAGCTTTAAGAATTAATGAGAATTATTTCCAATGTCGGCAAAAAAATAAAACACGGAACCAATTATCGGCTGATCGGAACGTTAATTTTTCAAGTCTGCATTTAAAATGAATGAAAAAAAGAAAATACGTTAAAACATTCAAAACTATTTTTCCCAGTTCTCAGCTAAATCCTCTAACCTGCAGTGAGGAAATATCTGCGGCTGTAAATATAATATATAGGTAGGCGTGTGTATATATATATATATATATATATATATATATATATATATATATATATATATATATATATATATATATATATATATATATATATATATATATATATATATATATATATATGCGACCTTTAAATTCAAAAACAGTCAAATAATGTCATAATATAAATGTGTGTGTATCCTGCTACTGATGATAAAATGATACGCATAAAGATTAAAAATTAGAGAGGAGAGGATGAATTTTACCGCCTGACGCGGTTCAGGGCATAAATAGGAAAGAAAACGTGGGAAAATAGTTCAACAGCGACATCAAGCGGCGAATATGTGAACTACACGAATAAAGACATAGCTATTATGATGTGAATGAAATACTAATATCTAAAACATCGCTGTATAACTCTCAGATGATCAGGAATTACAGCAATGATGCACGTGTTGTCCATGCACACACCCGCGCGCGCACACACACACACACACACACACACACATACTCGCATCTCCCATATCAGCAATCCAAACAGGTCAACCACCAAAGCATGTGATCCACAGGAGAGGGAGACCTTGCTTACTATTGCCCTCCAATACACACACACACACACATAGACACACACACACACACACACACACATTCACACAAACACACACACACACACACACACACACACACACAAACTAGTGATATTTTGTGCCCTCATGCTTTGCTGCTTGTGTCATCTTCCCTTTTGTGACCCCCCCCCCCCCACCACCACCAGCGACACATTTGTCACTGCATCACTCAGCACGGGGAGCGTGGGACTGTTTATATCTCTGCTAAGTCGGCACTTCCATTTGGCCTACGCCGTGGTCACACTACATTTTTACATTGAGGCATTTAGCTGACGCTTTCATCCGGGCCTGGTGAGCGGGGAAGTAATCAGGTACCGAGTCCTCCCGTCTAAATATATATATGTTTCATATGCATTTCAGTATGTGCATGTTTTCCAAGGTACAGTTTATTGCTGTGTAACACTCTGGTTAACTGCTTTGAAGATCCTCTTCTAAAAAGCAACATTGTTTATGATTTTTGTAACTTGAATTTACTTCTTCACTATTTTTTTGGGCTGAATGTATGTGTTATTTTTAAATGTATTTTTTAAAGCTCTTTGTGACATCTGCTCTTGAAAGTTTTAGGATGATCTATTAATGGTCAGTAGGAACAGGAGCAAGAAAAACTGCTTCAGTGTTCCTTTAACCTCCTTCTGATGTTTTTGTTGTGTCCTTTAACCAACATACACAAGATGCCTGCTTCCCTGGGGTCAAAGGTCAGTCTGAGTCACTGCATCTAAAACACGTAAAAAAGAAAAAAAATACTGTGCAGATTCAAAATGGATTCAGAACTAAAAGGAGAAGAATGGAAGGTAAGTGCTGAAAATTGGCTGCAAGGGATTTATATTTACAGTCTATGTTGAGTTTCATGAACAAGTTTACAAAAACATATTAAACTAACATAAATCTCCAACTGTTTTTTAACCCCAAATTTAATCTGCTTTACTTTTACAGCAAGTGTGTGAAGAAATTGATATACAAACAATAACAAAAAAAAATAAATAAAATGATCAAAGATAAATGTTACCTGGTTTTATTTTTTCTTCTATAATAGTAAACTGCTGATCTTTGGGTTCTGGACAGTTGGTCTGGACAAAAAAACAAACTTTTTAGGTTTAATCAGCATTTTATAGCATTTTATGAACCTAACAACTAATCGATTAATGTATTCAATACCTTATATATTAATCAATCAGAATGGAGGTTAGGTGCAGTTCTAGACTCAAGCATCTGCTTGGTGTTGTATTGGTTGAGAGCACAGAGAGTTGAGATATGAGTTAACAAGGCTGTGAAAGAGACGTTTAGATCAGAAGTATTAGTTTCACTCAGCGTTGCAGCCCGGCTCACACACAACGTAGGAGCCTCACATCACGTAATCATGGCTCCTCCTGCTGCTGTCTGATTAGGCTGTCACATCATTATTTTTTTGAAGGTCTAAATATACACAAACAGCATCGTCCTCTGTGCATTTGCCCTATTTCTGATCCACAATGCATCAATCTACAGTTCCGCGGGCAGGAACAAATTTACACATGTCAGCTCTGAGATAATCACATGACTTGCATGGCTACCAGGATGGCTACCTGTCTTCAACGCACAGATCAGACCCGGATTTTTCACATCGTGGTGAAGGGAAGAGAAGACTCTGCTGGTTGGATATTTAAGTTACACCTGTCTAAGACTCTTTTTCTGCCTCGTAAGGAAGAGCTAATATGTTGGACAGATTCTGTGTGCTTTGAGGACTCGGACATACACAAGTAGATGTGAATATAATTTTATTAAATACTTCTAAAGTCTATTTTATATAAACGATGTTCCATGCCACACAATGTGCTCTAATGGAGTACTAAAATAAATTTGTTTTTAAATCAAAACTTCAATTAAAATTATACAATTATAATATTAACCTTTAGGTGCTTCACTTTCCCCCTCATGAGTATATATTCTATCTCCATGCTGATTACTATGCAATAAGTATAATATAATCATGTTTATCATTATGTTGTGCATGAACTGATGTTCACATGTTGCACACTAAATACTAAATTAGTTTTAGAATGGTTCCTAATAATGCCTATAAAGAGTTTGTCAAATTTATACAGAATGTTTTTTTTTTTTTTTAATTTTTGCAGCACTGAGTAACCCTTATAAACAAAAAAACTATGCATTATTTATGAAATAGTCAATTAAAAGTTAATTAAATAACTTAGATAAATATATCTTCCATTTGTTCAAATAATGAAGGCTTTAGTTGAACAAATTAAAACAACAACAACACAAATGATTCCTAACAAACAAACAGGAAAAATTTGATTTGCAATAATCAGCAAAAAATTAAAACTTCATTTGCTGAATAATTACTGCATTTACAAACAGAAACATTACAAACTGAGCCTCATTCAACAATATCATATGTTATCATATGTTTTCATTAGGCGAAATTAATCCAGTATTCTGAAAGAGAATTAATCTATTGAATATTAAAAAGGGGCGACACGGTGGTGCGGTGGGTAGCACTGTTGCCTCACAGCAAGAAGGTCGCAGGTTCAAGACCCGCCTTGGGCCTGGGTCTGGGGCCTTTCTGTGTGGAGTTTGCATGTTCTCCCCGTGTCTGCGTGGGTTTTCCCCGGGTACTCCGGTTTCCTCCCACAATACAAAAAACATGCTCAGGTTAATTGGTAAACTCTAAATTGCCCATAGGTGTGAGTGTGAGAGTGAATGGTGTGTGAATGGTGTGTGTGCCCCACGATTGGCTGGCGACCATCTGGGGTGTATCCCTGCCTCTCGCCTTAACGCGCTGGGATAGGCTCCAGCAGACCCCTGCGACCCCGAAAGGGAATAAGCGGGATAGACAATGGATGGATGGATGGAATATTAAAAAGAATAATTAATTATTTTTTTGGTTCATAAAATGGTGTCAGATGTCGATCAGTGTTTCTCAAAGCTGAAGATTCAACCTAAAATTTCTTTTTTTTGTCCAGACCAACAGTCCACAACCCAAAGATCAGTTTAATATTATAGAAGAATAAAAAAAAAACAGAAAATAATCAGAGAAGAGAAGTCGGAACCAGAGAATTTGTACATCTTTTCTCATAAAATGATGCAAATCAATTCATCAGTTATCAAAATAGTTGCAGCAACGTTAGTTGTGATTTCACTCGAGGCAGACTGGAACCTTCATGCTCAAATACAGTTTAAAGATTTTGTTTTCAATCCTCATTGTTTATTAAAAGGGATTTCTGCGCATGTTGTGTATAGTGAGTGTTTGGATCCTGATGTAGAGAAAGATCTTCACACAGCTGATGATTTCCAGTATTGTCGTATTACTTTGTTAGACATTACACCACTGATCCCCCACCCCTCTTCTACTTTTGAAGTACATCTCCATAACAGCCTGAGCATACAGTTTTCCTGGAGGCTGGATTATTAGAGGTTATCAGGGTCAGTAATGACTGTTTGCCTGCTGAGGCTAAGGTTTGGCTGCCTTTCCTCAGCTTATGGACCAACAGCTAAAAGAGCAGAGGACATCCAACTTATTTAGAAGTGACCGCAAACCACAGAGAAAGTAAACCAGGTGGTCTTTTCTACAGCTGAGCATGCAAGTCATTTAGATGTAAGACTCTGCCTTGACTAATAATTTCTCTAGTCTGATATACATGTACATTTGCCAACAAACTTCTGCTCCTTCTCCCACTTTACCAGTTCCAGAATCTCATACGCCGCATCCAATTTTCAGCAGATGAATGTGGAAACAGCTTTTACTGTCAAATGCTGCCCAGAACCAAACATTTGACTGAACTAAAAAGAAGATAAAAACATTTTAGTGGAGGAAACTTTAAGTTCAAGTACAACATTATGAAAATTCTCTATTATGAAAGACTTTAAGGCATTATAATTTTAAAAAAATAACATCAGCAAATTCTACTTTACTGGTTACAAACTTAAGGGATGAGTAGGTCTGTATAATCAATGGTCTATCATCAGTAAATGTCATTAAATAAAATAATAAATATAAATATTTCAGTAGCATAAGATGAAAATACCAACTTTAAAGCATAAGAGCATCTTCATTAGGCAACACTGAATAATTAATCTAAACAAATAATAAATAATAAAGATCTGAATGCTGACAGTAGAACTGCAACAATTAGTTCATAATTAGTTGCCAACCATCACATTAATCAACAACTATTTTGATAATCAATTTGGGTCAACTCTGAGGGAAAAAAAATGTCCAATTTCTCTGAATCCAATTTCAGATTATTGGTTTTAGTTTTCTATAATAATAAACTGATGATATTTTGGTTATGGGCTGTTGGTTTGACAAAAAAACATTTTAGGTTATATTTTGGGATACAGCAACTAATTGATTACTTGTTTCAATAATTGTTAGAAACACTATTAAAATAGTTGCAGCCCTATTTGCTGCACAGCTTCAAGAACAAGTAGCTAAAGCTGAATGAAAAAGTCAATTCTTGTCAAAATCAGGACTATATCAAAAAGTATCACTGTAATGCCTTTGTTTTGTGTGTGTGTGTGTGTGTGTGTGTGTGTGTTGTGATGTCATGAGAGGCAATCCGTGTTCAGCAGGGCAGTCCAAGAAGTGCACGGAGACAAAAATGCAAAATACAGTTTCTTTTACTGGTCAAAAAGGGTTAACAGAAAAGGCATTTCAGCATAAAAGGCAAACTAAGGATTTCTTTTCTTCAACGGGTTAAAATCACAAAAAAAAGTCTCTAATCAAACTCAAAAGTCTTCTTTCAAAATTGTCCTTTTCTTTTTAGTTGATTTCTTGGGTCTTCACCCCCACAGTACCTCCACACAGCACAGCAACCGAAAATAGTCCAATATTAAAGAATGAATAATCCAACAAAAGGTAGCTTCTCTTTAGCAAGTTCTTCAGCACATACATTCCACCCAGATCAGAGTCTGCAGCCTCTCTCCTACTCGCCACACTCTACTGAGGGCTGTGGTGTCCTAAAAAGCCCTGTAGTTTCACTCCAGGAGATTGGCCACAGGTGTGCCTCATTAGGCAATCAGTGTTCAGTGGATTGTAGTGCCGGGTGAAATTCCTGGCAAGTTCCTGGCTCCACCAGCAGATGGAGCCATGCCAGGATACTGCTGTAGCCATCTCAAGGGGATGTAGCGCCCCTCCAGGACCCGGCCTCTCGTGACATCACACATCCCCCCTCTCAGGACCGACGTCCTCGTCGGGGGGAAGGAAGTGAAGAGGGCGTCTCGCCGGGAGAGGGCGTCTGCATTGCTGTGGCGCTTGCCAGCCCTGTGAACAACAGAAAAATTGAAAGCTTGTAAGCTTAAAAACCATCTGGTGACCCTGCTATTAGTCTCCTTGTTCCGGGCCATCCATTGAAGGGGAGCATGATCGGTCACGACCGTGAACTTCCGGCCTAGTAGATAGTACCGCATGGATGGGGCCAGGTAACAGCAAGGCACTCCTTCTCCACCGTAGAATAGTTCTTTTCTCTGGAAAGTAGCTTCCGGCTTAAATATAATATGGGGTGTTCCTCACCTTCATGCACTTGTGCCAGTACAGCCCCTAGGCCCACCTCTGAGGCATCTGCCTGAACGATGAATTCCCTCCTGAAGTCCGGGGCTACGAGGACCGGACCGGCGCACAAGGCTCGCTTCAGCCCGACGAAGGCTGCTTCTGCTGCAGGGTTCCACCTCACCAGCCTGGAGTGGCGTTTGGTGGTCAGCTCCGTCAGAGGTGCAGCTAGGGTGGCGAAGTCCGCAATAAAGCGCCTGTAGTAACCCGCTAGGCCTAGAAATGCTCTCACCTGCTTCTTGGTGGTGGGCTGTGGCCAGTCCTGGATGGCCCGCAGCTTGGCCTCCTGGGGTTTTACCAGCCTCCTGCCAATGGTGTACCCCAGGTAGTTTGTCTCCCTGAAGGCCAGCCTGCACTTCTTCAGGTTGGCCGTGAGTCCCGCTTCTCTGAGAGAATCAATCACCGCTTGTACCCGGGGTAAGTGTCTGGCCCAATCTGGACTTTGGATGACCACGTCATCCAGAAACGCAGCAGCATACCTTTTGTGGGGGGGCCAGGACGCGGTCCATCAAGAGCTGGAACGTGGCAGGTGCTCCATGAAGCCCAAACGGGAGCCGGGTATACTGGTAGAGCCCCTCCGGTGTGGCAAACGCAGTCTTCCTGCGTTTGCCACACCGGAGGGGATGCCGGGGTCAGGGGTACCTGCCAGTAACCTTTGGTGAGATCCAGAGTGGTTAGGAAGCGGGCATAGTCTAAAGAGTCTACCAGGTCATCGACCCGTGGCATCGGGTAGGCGTCAAACTCCGACACCTCATTCAGCTTCCTATAGTCATTACAAAACCGGATCGACCCGTCTGGTCTGGGGACCAACACAATGGGGCTTGCCCAGGCACTCATAGATTCCTCGATAACCCCCAGCTCCAGCATCTTCCTTACCTCCTCCTGGATCGCTTTCTTGCGGGCCTCCGGTATGCGATAAGGGCGCTGGTGTACTGTACAGCCAGGTACGGTACGGATGTCATGTTGGACCACCTCTCTGTATCCGGGTAGGGTGGAGAAGACATCCTGGTTCCTATCCACCAGTTCCAAGGTCATCTGCCGTTGTCGGGGTGATAGGCTTGGGCCTACCTGGACCTTATCTCGGGCGGGTACTTTTGACTCTGTGGGGGGCAAACAACTGAAGAGCACCTCCCTGGCGTGCCACTTCTTAACATGGTAAATTTGTATAGGTTTTCTTTTGTCAGTTTGCCTCACCTTGTAATTTACCTCTCCCACCCGTTCAATCACCTCGTACGGCCCTTGCCAGGTGGCCAGGAACTTGCATTCCACCGTCGGCACCAGGACCAGTACCCTGTCCCCAGGCTTGAACTCCCTGGGTTGGGCGGGTCGATTGTAGGAGGCTTGCTGTTGCCTCTGAGCGGCCTCCATGTGTTCGCGTATTATGGGGTAGATGGCCTTCATCCTCTCCCTCATAGCTCCCACGTGTTCAATCAGGGTCCGCTGTCGGCATGGTTGCTCCTCCCAAGCTTCTTTGGCCACGTCGAGAAGCCCTCTGGGTCTGTACGAAAGCAAGAACTCGAATGGTGAAAAACCAGTGGAAGATTGAGGTACCTCTCTTACCGCAAACAGTAGGTATGGTAACAGCTGGTCCCAGTTACGCCCATCCTCCTCGATGGCTTTGCGTAGCATGGACTTAAGGGTCTTGTTGAATCATTCCACCAACCCATCTGTTTGGAGGTGGTAAACGGCCTTCCTCAACTGTTTGATTTTTAGGAGCACGCAGAGTTCTTTTATCACTCTGGACATGAATGGGCTCCCCTGGTCGGTTAAAATCTCCCTTGGGATGCCCAGACTGGTTGAGAGCAGGAACAGCTCCTTTGCAATCTGCCTGGACGTAGCCTTCCTCAGCGGGATAGCCTCAGGGTACCGGGTTGCATAGTCCAGGATGACCAGGATGTATTGGTGTCCCCTGGCACTTCTTGGCAGGGGGCCAACTATATCCAAACCAATCCTCTCAAACGGAGTCTCAATAATGGGCAGGGGAATGAGTGGGTTTCTGTACGGAGGCTTGGGCGCCACCCGCTGACACTCAGGGCAGCTCCTGCAGTAGTTCTCTATGTCCTTGTGTACTCCTGGCCAAAAGAAGCGCTGCAAGATTCTCTCTTTCGTCTTCTCTACTCCTAGGTGGGCTCCTAGAGGGTGTGTGTGCGCTAGATTGAGCACCGTGGCGCGTTGCGGCTGTGGCACTAGCAGCTGTTCATGTACTTTATCGTCCTTTTTGGTTATCTGATATACTAAGCTCCGGCTAATAGCAAAATGAGGGTAACTAGGGCTTGTCCTTCCCCCCAACACTACTCCCTCTAGCACCTGCACATTTCTTAGCGCGTTCGCAAAAGTGGGGTCCTGTAGCTGGGCAGTACCGTACTGGCTGGTGAGTGGGGGAAGCTCCCTGGTGCCCTGGGCGTCGTCCTCACTGGCATTTGAGAGAGCCCTGTTTTCCTCCTCAGTGTCCCGGTCAGTCTCTGTGTCAGCCCGGGGGCCTGTCAGTCCTGCAAGGGCAAAGGCGGGGGTAAGCGGGTCTGAGGGTGGTACCGGCGCCTCCACCGTGTGGGCCTTACCTCTCCGCTTCCTAGGCATTCGGGTTGGCCTCTGCTGTGTCTCTCTCCATAGCAAATGGAAGGCTGGGCAGTCTCGCCCAATCAAAACGGGGACAGGAAGGGAGTCAACCACACCCGCCATTGTACGTATGGTTCTGCGGGTGGTAGTGATAACAAGTTCGGTGGTGGGGTAGCCTCTGGTGTCTCCATGGACACAGGAAACGGGGAGGACTCTGCCAGTGGTCATCTGGGACGGCTCCACTAGGTCCTTCCGCACCAAGGTAATCCGACTGCCTGAGTCCAGTAATGCTTCCACGTCATGACGGTTCACTGTCACAGGGCAGGTGGGGGGTCTATCTGGGTCACCATCTGTGTCCCCCACAAGTGAGGCGAAGAGGTGGGTGGCGGTTGAGCTGGAGGAACCAGCAGTGGGCATAGGCTCCTCCGCCGGCTGCTCACACTGCCAGGAGATATGTCCCATCTCCCCACAGCGGTAACACTGTCGGGCTTCGCTCCCCCGGTTGACTCTGCTTGGCCCCGGCTGGCTTCTGCCTCCCCCTGGCGCATAGCCCGCTGTTGCAGTGGCTAGGTTCTTCGGACGGCTGCCGCCCACTGGGCCCCGCGGCACACTCTTTGGCTCCCTCTTGGCAGCCCTAAGCATTTCTGCGCTGGCCTGATATCTTTCCACCGCTTCCACTGTGAGCTCGGCAGTGATCAGGCCCTGCTGGCTGACGAGGCGCTTCGCCTCATACGGCAAGGCCCGCAGGTAGTGATCCACCATGATGGTCTCCACCACCGCAGCAGAGGTGTTCTTCGCCGGTTCCAACCACCTCTGTGCTATCCTGGTGAGCTCATGCATCTGCGCACGAGGGGCCAGGTCTGGCTGGAAGGTCCAGCTGTGGAACCGTTGGGCCATACCGAATTTAGTGAGCCCATTTCTGCTGAGGATCTCGGTCTTCAGCGCGTCATAGTCCGTTGCTTTGTCAGGAGGCAGGTCCCGAACAGCATTCAGTGATTCCCCGGTTAAAAATGGGGCTAAAAGCCCAAGGCACAACCCATTGTGCCTTGGGCCATGCTTCCCTCATGGCTGTAGCTTCAAAGGTGTGCAGGTACGCCTCAAGATCGTCGGTGGCCCCTATTTTGGATATAAAATCACCAGCTTTTGCTGGGCGGGCTAGACGTGCGGCCATTTGCCGCTGCAGCTCTTCTGCTTTTAGCAGGTTCGCTCTCCTTTGCTCCTCCAGGAGAGCCGCATTCGTTTGCAGCTGGGCTTGCTGCTGCGCTAACAGGGATTTTAAAATGTCCTCCATTTTGTCTAGTGGGGAGTCTAGGGCCAGTTGTGAAAATTCAGGCTCAATTGTTCAGTGTCCTCCGCATTCTCCACCATATGGGATGTCATGAGAGGCAATCCATGTTCAGCAGGGCAGTCCAAGAAGTGCACGGAGACAAAAATGCAAAATACAGTTTCTTTTACTGGTCAAAAAGGGTTAACAGAAAAGGCATTTCAGCATAAAAGGCAAACTAAGGATTTCTTTTCTTCAACGGGTTATAAACACAAAAAAAAGTCTCTAATCAAACTCAAAAGTCTTCTTTCAAAATAAAGTTCACTTCACGAAACACAAAAAATTGTCCTTTTCTTTTTAGTTGATTTCTTGGGTCTTCACCCCCACAGTACCTCCACACAGCACAGCAACCGAAAATAGTCCAATATCAAAGAATAAAAAAAAATAATCCAACAAAAGGCAGCTTCTCTTTAGCAAGTTCTTCAGCACATACATTCCACCCAGATCAGAGTCTGCAGCCTCTCTCCTACTCGCCACACTCTACTGAGAGCTCTGGTGTCCTAAAAAGCCCTGTAGTTTCACTCCAGGAGATTGGCTACAGGTGTGCTTCATTAGGCAATCAGTGTTCAGTGGATTGTAGTGCCAGGTGAAATTCCTGGCAAGTTCCTGGCTCCACCAGCAGATGGAGCCATGCCAGGATACTGCTGTAGCCATCTCAAGGAGATGTAGCGCCCCTCCAGGACCCGGCCTCTCGTGACATCACAGTGTGTGTGTGTGTGTGTGTGTGTGTGTGTGTGTGTGTGTGTGTGTGTGTGTGTGTGTGTGTGTGTGTGTGTGTTACAGACATGCTCTTCAAGATCTAAATGAAGACATATTGAGGTGCAGGGTGGCCAGATGCAGAGGATAATAGATAATGGATAATGGATTAGTGAAGATCCTGTGAATAAAAACAGAGCAGATTTATCTTCTGTCCTCCATCCTCCCTCCATCCTCCCAGGGACCACTTAAAAAGAAAAGAACTAAGTCTGATGTGTAATTTCATCACAAGTGATTTTCCCAGGACAAAAAGGGTTGTGCCCCTATACAGAAGAAAGATCTGTTACAGAACGTTTTGGTCTTTTTCTTGCATCTGTACAAAACTCCTGTTGTTCCAGTACAGAAACTCCTCTGAAAGTAATGATTTAGCTGTGGGCAGTAACTGAGACGTGCTGAAAAAGTTTGTGCATGCACATTCAATCTTGAATCAATACATACATCATTATTACATTCATATCTTAATCCTAAAATTTGACACTATGAAAAAGAAGGATTCTTGTGTTTCTCAGACAGTTTCATCTAAATCTGTCAGTCTCAGAGAGAACTGCTGACAGTTGACTTTCGAATATGCTGCAACTTTGTGGTTAAGGTGGTTAGGTTTAGGTTAGCATTAGAAAAAGACCATGTTTGGGTTAAAATGATTAATGTGTGACATGACACACAAATGTCATTTAACAGTGCTTTAACAGTTGGCTGCAACTTCTCCATCTCCAGACATGAAAAAAGCATTGATCCACCAAACCTTCCTCCTCCTGTGGCTGATTTGCAAATAAATACCAGCAACAAAAAAGAAGTAGTGGTATTTAACTGCACTGAGAGTATAGACAGTCCCAGAGGTAACGTCGGCCCCCGCACACCCACCCACCCATTCATATCTACTGAAACTCTCCAGATATGTAAATTATACCAGGTGGGCTTTGTCTGACACAGTAAAACAACCTCTGTAAATTTGGTCTTCTTTTTCACTTGCAGTACAAAAAAGAAACAAGTAAATGTAAGTGTTCAGTAATGCCTGTTAGTATCTCATATCCCTTTACAATAAATTAGTCCTGAAACTAACAACTATTCTGATAAATCTATAGATTATTAAAATTATTAATCGATCAGTTTTTTGGTTCATAGAATGGTGAAAATGTGAATCAGTGTTTCCCAAAGTTTAATATTCAACCTAAAATGTTTTTTTTCGAGACCAACAGTCTAAAACCTAAAGATCATCACTTTACAATTATAGAAGACTAAAGAAAGCAGAAAATCATCAGATTTTAGACGCTGGAATGAGAGAATTTGGATATTTTATACCTAACATCACTTTGATCCATTAATCAATTATGACGATAGTTTGTAATTATTGCAATAATCGATCACTTAATTGATTCCAAATTATCAAAGCATTATTGAAGCATTAAATGTGTTTATATAAACGATTTTGTGTTCACATATGAACACATATAGTTGACTGATCCTTAGAGGAAGCTTATTGTTTACCTCAATAATCTTCAGAAAGTCAAATTCCAGCAGACCAGCCTCGGCTCCATTCCTCTCTGCTGGACCAACTCCCAGTTTAGGATCAGCTGCTCTCGTCCATTCTTGAGCAGGAGCTAAAGACCCCGAGTAAAGCTCCACAGGGAACTTTTCATCAAGTCCAGCCAACACATGTCTGAGACATGTGAGACTTCTGCTCTTCCTCCTCCTCGGCTTTCAGATGGAATATCGCTTTGCGAAAAACACTTAATATATCAATGACTAAAATAAATGATTGCCTTCTCTCACCATCCGTCATCTGTCGCCATCTGCTGTCTGTTGTTGTCCGTCACCATTCATCATTGTGTGTGACCATCCATCACCATCCAACATTCTCCGTCGCCATCCATCATTGTCCGATGCCATCCATCATTGTCCGTCACCATCTCTCCTTGTCAGTCACCATCCATCATTGTCCGTTACCATCCCTCATTGTCTGTCGCCATACGTCATCATCCGTCATTGTCCATCGCCATTTGTCATCATCCATCATTGTCTGTTGCCATCCATTCCGATGTCTTTTATCGTCAGTTGCCTTCTGTCGCTGTCTGTGACTATCCATTAAGATCTAAATGTCTGTCAATGTCTGTTGCTATCTGTTCTTGTCTGTCATTTTATCTGTTGTTGTCTCTCCGTTACCATACATCACCATATCATCTGTCACTTTCTGTCATCATCAGCAGATGTGGCATTTTCTGTTGCTGTCTGTCACCATTATCTACCATTAGTGTCTGTTGCCTTTCTTTGTCTGTCATTGTCTGTCACCTTCTATTGCCGACTATCGCCATCTGTCATCATCTGTTGTTGTTTCTATTGTTGTTGTTGCTATCCATCATTTTCTGTCGCCATCTGTCACCAGCTGTCGCCATCCCTTGCTAGCACGTCGACCTTCTTGTCTGTCATTTTTTGTAACCATCTATCATCATCTGTCATTATCCATTGCCATCTGTTGCTATCCGTCATTGTCTGTTGCCATCTGTTGTCTGTTGCCATTCATTGTTTCTGCCTCTATCCGTTACCATCTACCGCCGTCTGTCACCATCCATTGCTGTCTGTAACCACACTATCTGTTCACATCCTGCCATCCATTGCATCCATTTTTGCTATCTATTGCCTTCTGTCAGTATTCATCACTTTCACTTTCATTCATTGACTGCCCATTGCTCTGTTTCGAATCTGTTGCTGTCTATCATCAACAGTCACCTTGTCACTGTTACTGTCTGTCATCATGAATCATTGTCTGTTGCTATTCATTTCAGTCTATCACTGTCTGTTGTCTTTTGTTGCCATTTGTTACCATCCATTGCCATCTGTTGCTATTCGTTGCCCTCTGACACCATCTATCACCATCTGTTGCCATCCATCACCGTCTGTAACCATCTGTTGCAGTTTATTGTCTTCCGTTGCCATCTATCACCACTGTTGCCTTCTATCATTGTTGTCATTCATCCCCGTCTTCCATTACCATCCTGCCATCTGTAACTATTGGTAGTTGTCTGTTGCATTCCAACTCTGTTGGCAACTGTCATTGTCTGTTGCCATTCATTGCTGTCTATCACTGTCCGTTGCCATCCATTACCGTCTTTCACCATCTGTTACTATCTATTACCATCTGTCTCTCACCGTCTGTTGCCTTGTCACCATCTTGTTATCGCTGTCTGTCAGCTTCTTTCAACTTCTATGATGTGATCATCCGTTGTGTCTATCGGCCTCTGTCACCTACTGTCACCATCTATTGCTGTCTGTCACCATCCTTTGGTGTCTATCGTCATTTGTGATCTTTTTGCACCGTATGTCACTCTCTGTTGCTGTCTATCACTTCTTTCCATCAGTTGTCTGCCATTACTGTCAATCACCATACCTTCTATTACCATGTGCTATTGTCATCAATCGCCTTCTTGCACCTGTTTTCTATTTTTCTTTGATATTCCTTCAGTCACAGCATGTCAACGTGCATGCACACACTCACAACATGCATGGGATTTGACACCTGTAGCAAAGCTGTGCTTGACTTAAGTGATAACATGTAACATGGCTTCCCTATAGACTTATTATAATGGTGTCCTTGTTTACGTGTGTTCATGTGTGATGACTGCTGCACCGCGGTAAGCACGTGACACGCTGGGTCTACATGAAGGATGAGCTCCATCAAGATATAGGTGTAATCTAATACCCCTTATAGTTAAAATACCAGCTGCTGCGCTAAGGCTCTACAGTAGGGATGCATGAAAATTTCGTCCGATATCAATATCCGATATACATATCGGCAGTCACTGCCGATATCGATATTTGCCGATATCGATATATGTAGACAAAAAAAGTTTTCTGTAGTGTCACAAATTTAGTACAGACCAGAAAAAACACTGTCTGTCACGTCTCCCCGTTACGTCGGCGGCTGGTTAGAGGAAGTACGGTGGAGCGGACCTGATGGAGCTCCGCGAAGGCGGCGACGTTGGCGGCCTCGGCGGAGGAGGCGGCGGCCGGCGATGAGAAGGCGGCAGGAGGCGGAAGGCCGACACCCCGGAGTAACGTTCCGCTTATTTTTTTCGTCTTTTCGGGCGATGCGATGTGACGGAGGAGTGTGTACACACACACACACACACACACACACATACACAAACTGAGCGACTGGAGAGAATCAAGTCACAGGACTGGCCTTAAAAATAATATACAAGAATCTGAGGCACAGTTAATTAATTCTTGGTGTTGGTGTTGGTGTTGCTGAAAAAGCTGTTCTGAAAACTTTCAATAAAAAAGGTTGGATATTTACTGAAGTTTCTTATTTGAGAAGTTTACAAAGTACCTCTACCAAAACAAGAGCTGCAACAGTTAGTCATTAATCGATAAGTGGTAAACTATTACATTAATCAACAACTATTTCGATAATGAATTAATGGATTTAAATATTTTTAAACTAAAAATTTCTCTGGTTCCAGCTTCTCTTCTCTAATTATTTTTGGTTTCTTTAGTCTTCTATAATAGTAAACTTATGATCTTTGGGTTGTGGACTATTTGTACCTTTACTACAATTATTATCACTGATTCTTGAGTTTATATATAAAACTGGATTTATTTCGAAAGTAAAAAAAATCCCTTAATGTACCAAATCTGACAGATACATTATATTATAGATATATTATAGACATATTATAGACCAAGGTCTTTGATATGCAACCACCTCATTTTGTATTTTTCAAAAACTAGGATGTTGCAGATGCAATACTAAACTACTACTTTGTTCTACTAAAGAGCACCATACAATGCTACATTATCAGTAGGAAACACTGGACTTAAGTTATCTTATGCTATCGCTAGTACACATAAATGGATTTAAGTTTTAAATATTCACTTTTATTTATTTATTATTACTAGTGTGTGCAGTTCCTCTGATGGTGGTGAAACTAATAATCTGATAGTCAAGACAGTCAAGACAGTGACTTAAGTCAATGGCATGTATCTTAACAACTTTTTTTAACCATTTCGGTTTAAAAATAACAATCTTGAGATTTGTTTCTAAATAATTTAATACATTGAGTACCATTTAGCAGTATTATTGGCCCCATGGCAATATAGTGAATTAGGAGTGAGAAATGGAGGGAAGAAGACATAAAGGAAATTACATGATCTGTTCGGTTTTCCATCTCAAACCTACACATGACTTTCACATGATATACATACGCTGTTCACATTAGCTGTTTTGTTAGAAATCTGTTTCTACTACCTAAGACCTCTTCCTAAAAAGTACATATTTGTGTTACAATATAAATGAATATGCTTTTTACAGGAGACAGTGTTGATATGTTATAGTTGCAACAGTAGCAGTGTTGAAAAATACAAACAGGATTCAGAGAAAAATAGGAAATGTACAGTGACCTTAATCCATGAAGTATAGCTGAAGTTTTGAAAATGGGAGTTGACCTTGGAGTTGCCTGATTTTCATGCTTTTTAGAAATCTAATGGTGGGACACATTTTGAGTAACCACAAAGAAATTCTAAATATTGTTCAAAACTCTTCTTTTTAATAGATATTACAATGTGCTCTTTCATTTGACAAAGATGTATTGTTTTTTAAGTTAAGTTGAAATTGTGATCTTGTCTCAGAGAAAAAAGAAATCACTTTTGTTAGTGGGAATTGTTTTATCCAAACTCTCAGGAATCAGTGGTATCATCTTTTTTTCTTCCATCTGTGATACTGATGATCCACTATTGTACTTTTAAATTTGTTGTGTTCCTGGACTCCCGCTCTGTGTTTTCTCATTCACAGAGCATGCTGCAGTGCAGCCACTGAGGGTCTGATGCTGTCCTGGTCCACCTGGAAGCTGTGATGGATCCTGCGCCTCATCCTCCACCAAAATTCATTTCCACCTGCACATATCATCTACTGCACGCCTGTCCATCCTGGAAGAGGGATCCCTCCTCTGTTACTCTTCCTGAGGGTTCTTCCGTTTTTTTTCCCTGTTAAAGGTTTGCTTTTTAGGGAGTTTTACCTTGTATGATATGAGGGTCTAAGGACAGGGGATGTTGTGTTGCTTTTGTACAAACTGTAAAGCCCTTTGGGGCAAATCTGTGATTTGTGATTCTGGGCTATACAAATAAGTTGAATTGAATTGAATTGAATTGAATTGAATTGAATTGAATTGAATTGAATTGAATTGAACTGAACTCAAGAAGTGTAATGATGCGGGACATTCCAAACTGTGCCCTCGACCTTCAGATTGATTAGTGTCCCTGGGCTCAGACTTTCAGGGTGCAGCAGAACCTGCTGTCTGCTGTTTGCTTAGTCTAAAAAGCTGCTAAAAGCTGGGATCAATTGGGTGGGAGAATCAATCAGGATCATCCGTGTTTGTACAACTCAGAGGATTACCTCACCGGTACTGGAATGGTCTCACAGGAATGACTGGCCATTAGAACAGTGGGACTAAACACTGCCCGCTGTTTACATAAAAGGTATTGTGGGCCCAGCTCTAGCTTCATGTGCCAGAGACAATTAGGCCCCTCTACACCGTAATCCACCACCGGGTGCGAGCTAATCAAATTCAAGCATAGCTGGGCCCCTGAAACAATGAGGCTGGATGACAGTGAATGCATGTGAGGATAGAAAATTAATAAGAACCCTCAACATGTGCTACACTGACCATATTCAAAACATACAAACATACATGCAGCCACAGAATGTGGAGGTACACATTCATTTGTTTTCAGCCTGTTAATTATATGTTTAGATTTTTGAAATCATGGCAAAGCAAGAAACTGTAACTTATGTTTATTATGTGTCTGTAGATGTGCAGTAAACCAGATAATATTTCTGAAATAACGAATTCTCTTTGGATACACTTTTTAAAGGGTTATTACAGTTATTATGCAGTTCACTCTGTGATTATCACTGAGAAATCTAAGTACAGACACATGTTTAAAGCATATGTTAAACTATTCAACTTATCAAAGAATAAGGAATGTTGGTTTAGTTGATCAATCCAGTATGTATGAAAATGCATTTCTTCTAGGTAAAAAATCTAAAGTTGGAAATAACCAAATAAAATTGTGTTGCTATTTATTTTTTTTATGCATAATTTAAGTTTTTGCACTGTTTTTCCATTAGAATGACCATGTTTCAAATGAAATAAAATGAAATAATTATTTACTTTAAATAATTCATTATATATATTATTTTACTGCTTTTTCCTTTTGGTTGTCACAGCTTCAAAGAAATATCAAACCTGTTGAAGGTTTCAGTTACATGCATGGTTATAGACATATTTCAGATCAAAAATACATAGAAAACACATCCAAAAACTAAAATGTTAATGAACGTATTTGTTATTTTAAGTGTTCAACACTTAGAACACAAACATGATAGTATTATTATTTAGTTTTTAATGCTTCTGTTTTTTCTGACTTGTTTTGGCATCATGAACAAAGCACACTTGCTGCTGATCTACATCCAAGTCATAATTATTAAGATGTTTTCAGCAGACTGTCAGAGGATTTATGGGAAGACGACTAATCAGGTTAGTAATAAACAATAATTGTGTTCCTTATATATTTGTTGTTGTGTGTTTTCTGTGCAGCACAGAATGCATCAGGCAGCAGGTCAGAGTGTTCTGCAGCCTGTGGACGCACCAGATGATCTGCGGACTAAAGCCTATTAATATTCTGCTGCCTTAGTGTCCGGTGAGTTTAAACTCTGCAGCTACCTGAAGATGTCTGCGGACGGAGCGGGCTGTGTGGCTTGAACTCCGTAGGACGACCTCCCCCATCCCTCTGCCTCCTGTATTCCACTATGATCTTATGGAACCGAGTTAATTTATGTTCGTGTGTAAAATAATCGCGTCCTAGACCTTTTAACACGATGTTTTTCTGTGCGTAAAATGGCGCGCACTGTGCGTCCTGGCGCGCACGAGTCTTGGGGATATGTGCGGTGTGAGTTGTGTTTACTTCACGCCCCGTCGCTGCGGATCGGTGCAGAGCAGGAGTGGCATCTCAGCGACAGAATCCGGATGAAAGAGCGTCCTTCAGAGCTCAGGCATGCACCAAGGAGTGAGATCATTCGCGTTATAAATATCCCCATTCCAGCGGAACTGCTCCAGCTCCTGCAGCCGGGGTAATGTCCAGGAGCTGCATGCATGTGTGTGCGCGCACGGACAGTTTCTCGGAGCTGCTCCAACATGCAAGAAGTGTCCTAGCGGGAGTCTATTCAGTAGAAGAATGAATGTTCGCCTTTACCTTATGACCTTCGCGCACTTGCTTCTCGCCGCCGTCGCAGCGCAGCGGCAACTTGTAGACCAGGGGATCGGCTCGGGGCGCAGGACCTGCAGGCTCTACTGCCGCGTGGGAATCGGCTTCCATCTCCAGATTCATCCCGACGGCAGAGTGAACGGCAGCCATGAGCCCAATCAGCTGAGTAAGTCTTTCACTCCGGTTTCACGGCACCCGGAGCGGAACGTCGGTCAGAGACAGATCCGGCCGCACGTCCCGCGTAGGAAGCCCGCCTAGTCCACATCAGACGAGTGTGTAAATTTAAACTCACATCAGCCTCCCCGTGGAATAATCATAATAATGATTCACAGGAGGAGCGTCACCTAAACTAAAAATGTTTGCAGGTAGACTCGCAGTATTACTGTCAGGAACAGGTGCAGCCAAGCAGATACAGAGAGACAGACAGACCGGCAGACAGACAATCATCATCATCATCATCATCATCATCATCATCATCACCATCATAACCACAAACCTGCAGACTCCAAACACATCTATATACATCGATTATAAAGGAATCCGCCTAAAAGACAAAAAAAACAGTTTCTGTATCACAATCTGGAACAAAAATCAATTTACTGTAGGCAATTTTCACTTTATTCATTACGAATGAATAAATAATCAACAATCAACATTTGTTTTTATACATTAATGTTTAGTTTATTTAATAAATATATTAAAGCTGCAACTAAGGACTGATGGACAATTAATCAATTATTGAAACAAGTAATCAATTAGTTGTTAAGTTTATAACATGGTGTGAAATGTCAGTGTTTCCTAAAGCTGAAAATTCAACTTAAAATTATTGACAGTTTTGAATAAAGAAAAATAATTTCCGCTTTGTGTTAAAATGTGACCAAGATGTTAATAAGTAAGTTAAGCTTTATCATATGTCTCTGTTGTAAATACTTTTCTTAATAACCTCAACTCATCACACTATATCGGACTATTACTAATCAAGAATTTAGGCTGTAGTAAAAGTAACAGATAGTCAAATAAAACTTCTCAAGAAAATGTGTTAAATCATGTCTCTACATCAAATCTAAATACAAGGTTTTGAGATTTTTCATTCCAGTGAAAATATTTTTTCATTGAATAAAAAAATTCAATAAAAAAATAATAATATAAAAAAATCAATAAAAATCAAAATTTCACAAAATGTTCAAATTGGAAATATTTTTTTCTATTCAAAAAGTGTCTTTACTTTGTCCTTCACATACTCAGATGATTATTAAAGACGTTTTTCATACAGAACTAAGTTTTTATCTGAGCCAGAATCGTAACAAATTAGGTCCAATAGCAAGAGTTTGGGTTTTAACCTTTTATTTAAAAAATCTTTATTTTCAAATGCCAAAGTCCTTCAGTCAGTCCTTCAGTTTTTCACATATCATTAACCCCAGAAGACTTAAAGTCATATACCAGTGTTGTAGTTTTTCCCTCATTGCTCATCTGCTGGCAAAAAGCAGCCAAAGCTCCCTGTGAAAGTACACTTGTGCCTCCATTTCATGCTCCTGCTTCAGAAGAGTTGTCAGGTTACATGGATCTCAGGGTGGCAGCCATGTGGCTTCTGGTTCCTGCCTGACAGCAGCCGGCTGAATGCCTCAGATCTGTGATATGAAGATTCTTTTACCATCTGTAGCAGATACAAGTTGGATGTGGTGTCAATTGTCAGAGATTAAATACACTATTAACCTGCTGTAGAGACTAGATCAGCATTTTATTCAATATCTGCACCAAGCTTCCTTCCTGTCTACAGTTTCATATACACTGTTAAACTGGTTTATTATAGTTTTAGTTTTATTTAACAGATGAAGGTCTTTCAGCAGGAAACCTGTGCCTCTCTGATGTCTGGATTGAGATTTACTCAATGTGAAACATCTCCTTCCCTTATTTTATTTCTAACTTATGTTTTTATCATATTATGTGTTTAATGGACTAAAATATGTATGAATTTCTCCTCTGAAGTGATGTTGTAGCTTCAGGAGCAGTTTTTTTATTCTATGAGGATGCTTTACTGTGTGATCTTTTATTCTGTGTTATAGAGTTTATTGTAATCTCAGGATTCTATATGGGTTCAGGGGTCCGATATCAGGATTTGAGATAATCTAATCTCAGAATTCAGTCTAAAATAATATCAGATTTATCTAAT
Organism: Eupleurogrammus muticus; assembly: GCA_036785175.1. Taxonomy (NCBI): domain Eukaryota; kingdom Metazoa; phylum Chordata; class Actinopteri; order Scombriformes; family Trichiuridae; genus Eupleurogrammus; species Eupleurogrammus muticus. The sequence goes on along the minus strand of JAYKQN010000025.1, from coordinate 7,273,077 downwards.
CTAATCTAATCTAATCTAATCTAATCTAATCTAATCTAATCTAATCTAATCTAATCTAATCTAATCTAATCTAATCTAATCTAATCTAATCTAATCTAATCTCAGGGTACAGTCAAATATTAGTGTTCACTCTAATCATCTCAGGGATTGATCTAATCTCAGGATTCAGTCTAATCTCAGGATTCAGTCTATTTTCACTTTCAGGGATCAGTCTTATTTCAGGGTTCAGTTTAATCTAAAGGTTCAGTTTGATCTCAGGGTTCAGTCTAATTTCAGGGTTCAATTTAATCTCAGGGTACAGTTTGATGTCAGGGTTCAGTCCTTATATAAGGATTCAATCTAATCTCATGATTCAAAATAATCTAATTTCAGTATTAAATCTAAAACAATATCAGGGCTCAATCCAATCTCATGATTGAAGATAATCTAATTTCTGGATTCAGTTTTAAATAATATAATATAGTAGTAGTATAGTTATCTATTCTCAGTGTTTAGTCTAATATAATCTCAGCATTTAATCTAATTTCAGAGTTTAATTTCAGGGCTCACTCTAATAATCTCGGGTTTCAGTCTAATCTCAGGATTCAGTCTAATCCGATATTTTTGTGTAATCCCAGGGTTCAATTTAATCTAATTTTAGAGTTCAGTCTATTGTCATGATTTATTTTAATCTCAGTATGTAATAGAATCTCAGGACTAGTTTGTCACACCATAGATTACAGTTCATTTCATTTCGTTTGATAACCTGGTAAAAACACCTTCTTGAAGGTTATTTCAGCCAAGAAGCTACAAAAACAAATCAAGCATTATAATTATTATTTCACTCACCATCTGCTTGGTAATTGTCCCTCTGGCTGCCATCAGAGACAGATGAAGATCATATTGAATCTTTAACCACTCACCTGCAACACAGTTAATAAAAAATGTGGAACCCAGAGATGCTGTGACCTGTCTGATGTGACCAATAAGAGCGTGCCATCTGACCTGCAGGTGTCCTGCAGCTGTTTGCTGTTTCTCAGGGCATCATTGGCATCAAGGGCATCTACAGTAACAGGTTCCTGGCCATGAATAAACAAGGACGACTTCACTCAACTGTGAGTATCTCACAAGATGCTCCTTGAGCTAAACATACTGTTGCATCCTTCATAATTCACCCTGAACACATGTGTACAGCAAAACTGCTGGAGGGCAGTGCACATCTGCCTTCTAAACATACACACACACACACACACATGCACATATATGTCCCATACCTTGTGATGAAGGTAAGTTAAATTTACACAGGTTAAATTTATACATAAAGTCAGTAAAGTTATATCCTTCTGACCCGTGATCAGTAGGTTTCTTGTATTAAGCAGGTGTCAAACCAAGTTTTCATTTAGAAAGTTTATTCATTAGGAATAAACCCTGAGGTGTGCCATGTTGTTTTCGAAGGGGTTCTAACACATTACAAACAAAAATAACACAAGAACAAAACAAATAAAATAGCAAATAAATAAACACACAGACACACAAAAAATGTAATAAATATATAAATAAATACGTTATAATAATAAATAAGTAAATACATAATAATTATAGTAAAAGAAAGAAATAACATTTACATTTAAAAACATGCATGAAAATAAACTTTAGATGGCTACAGTGAATCCAAGATTGATTATTACTTACTTGCAGATAGAGATTATTATTTACTGGCACATGAATGAAGCTTTAAAATGGTACCACATAGATACCCAAGGAGTAGGAGAGGAACAATAATGCATTGAAGTTTTCAGAAAACATTGAGATTTTTTAAATAAATTTTAAAAATCCGATTTGGACAATGGAATCTGGATAGATGATGACAAACATAATGATGGCAGGTCTGTGTTTTGGGTGACTGTGTAGTAGGTATTGTATGTTTCTTGATGGAAACCTCGGACTAGTTGTGTCAAATCAAAAGCACCAATCCCCATAGCAACAAGTACTGAAGGAGATGAGCACATGTCGCTGATTGACCTAGCCTTTTTCGAACTGTTCCCTATCATCAAAATTGAACAAAATAACAGGCTCCTATTGATTTTAATTAGGACATTTTGCTATGAACATGAATGCATTAAACATGTTACACATTTTAAAGTCTGGGCACAGAGGGGACACCAGGTCAGAGGGGCAGAGACGCCGAGCAAGAGCCTTAGGGAAGGGAAAGAGATGTCCAGCAAAGGCTCCATCCAGCATGGATTAAAACTCCAAATGGACCGTTCAGAAACAATCAGAAAAGTTAAAGGGATTTTTTTAAACAGACAAAGAAGTTTTCAAGATTGCATATTTCTAGTGGATCTCACATCTTCCAGGTACTGGTAACGTCACTGAAGGTTTTAGTGGTAAACAGTACTGGATGGTATATTTTCACCCCTGCTTACACACCAGGAAAATAGTTTGTGAGGGAAATTCAACTGAATGATTATGATCTGCTTTAGTCCATCTAGGTTAAAGAAACAAGTATGTTCATCTGTTACAACCTTGCCTAATGCAGATATACCTGTACTTGACTCATTTATTAGATTAAGCAGTTTTGCCTGTGTGCTGCTGAGTCCCAGCATGTCATAGCCGCTACTACAACCTTCAAAACACACAGTAAACCCAAATTTGCCCACAGCAGCTTGGCCTTGCCGCTGTCAGCCGAATGATGCTCTGATGAGTCGTATGTAGGAATCTTGGCAGGCATTGAGATAGAGGCTGCTCCCTGTTAGCTTGTGTTAATGGAAACAGCAGATTAAGTTCTGTCTGGGGTGGCTGATAATATACAGAAGAGTGAGCCACAGAGTGAAAATCAATGTGTGGGGTCAACAAGCAGCCAGGCAACGGACAATCAGAGAGTCTGCGTGAGAGTCTTTCCCTCAGCTCCTGTATTGTTGCATGGAATCATCAGCGGGTAGCAAAGTGTGAACTCTCTGCTGGTTAAAACTGCACAAATGTGACTGTGACTCCACCAGCAGATATATGTTCAGTTGTCATTCCAATTTATATGAGAAAATTGCAGGTTTTCTTGAGAGTCACTGCATATTCCAAACAAGATTTAAATATGAAGCAGTGCAGCAGAGATATAAAAAAAGAAAACAATGCAACAAAGAAACAACGGCACACAGCGGGTTGTCACCACAAATTAAAGACCTGATCATTTCTGTTCCACTGGAAGTTTGTTGTGCATAGCTATGATCACACTCAGCAGGTCCTCATTTTTTTGGAGTCAGGAAAGGCGCTGTGAATGGAAAGAAGGTGACTGTACAAGAGGGTTAAAGGAGCGGTAAAATAAAACAAGATCAAAAAAGTGCATCATAAAAATGAAGCATAAAATTGGATAAAAAGTCATTAAATGAAGCTTCAGGTTAGGCGACTCTACGCTCAGGAGATAGCGAGACATAGAGACACAGAAAATGGCATTTATTTAGATTCAAATTAAAGTAGTAAAGGTTTACAACTCAACAACATATCAAGGTTCAAGGTTCAAGGTTTCTTTATTGTCAATTCCTTCTATATAATTTACATTACACAGAGGATTTGAAATTGTGTTTCGCTAGACTCCAGGTGTGCAACTTAAATACTTAATTATATACATACAATATACTTACATGTGCAATTTAAACTAAAAACAATAAACAATTTAAACTAAAAACAATAGACATGTACACAACACTAATCAACAGAACACACACACACACACACACACACACTCACACTCACACTCACACTCACACACACACACACACACACACACACACACAGAACGCACACACACAGAGACAAGGTGCTGGTAGGATTGTGAATAAAGTGAGGAGCAGTGAATAAGGTGCAGGTCATAAAGTGCAGATGTGGCATTTTTGAATGTTCATATTTTTTAAAGTTCAAAGGATATTCTTCAGTGAGTTGATGAGCCTGATGGCTTGTGGGAAGAAGCTGTTGCTCAGTCTTGTTGTGTGGCACCGCTAACGCTTTCCAGACAGTAGGAGGGAGAACAATTTGTGGGCTGGATGTGTGGTGTCTTTGATGATGTTTTGGGCCCTCCTGGAACATTGTGAGTTGTAACATATCTAACAGTTCTGCACATTTTGATCCTAATCTCTAAATAATGAAGATGATCCTCATAATTTCAACTGCTCCTCTTGAATGAAATTTAATATGCAATGTCACCAGTGGATGAATCAAGCTGCTTTTCCTTTTGGCAACAGACCGAATTTTTTTTTGCTTTTACAAAGACTTTGAAAAATAATTTAAAGTACTGATATCATGAACACATTTCCAGAAACCGAAGAAAGATTCATTTTCCTGCAGCAGCTCGGCCTCGGAGAAACTCTGATCTGAAGCTGTTTTACCTCAGACTGAGTGTCAGATGACACCTGAACCTTATCTCTTTGCATCGTCTGTCATATTTATTATATCAATGTTTTCACAGAGGCAATTTATTAGCCAGATAATAAGCAAGGAGATGGATTAAGTTTAGGCAGCATGACCTGCTCACTACACCATCACAAACTAATCTTTGAGAGGGCAAGGTCCTCTGCTCTCTGTAGGGCAGACGGTGAAGATTGACAGAGAAAAATACTGATGCAACATAAACTATTTTATTAGAAAAATCATTTAAAAATAATAATTTATCAGAAGAATAAAGATTTTGTTTTTTTGTCACTTTCAAAACATATGTCTCAATCATTGAAAAACAAAAAACAAAAAAAAGTTTCCTCTTTAAATATCTCTAGTTCATTCATTGTCACCAGCAAACAGACATTTGGATTGACACAAGATGAATTTCAACAAATTAATTAAATCTCCTAACTTTGCAGCTTATGCCATCTCAGGTACTTTAAACACTATTATCTGTCAAATGTAGTGTTTCTGTATCAGTAACACACACACAGATACATATACAAAGCACAAAAGGAAAGACTTTCCTCTGATGAAATTTTATAAGGGCTCCTGGGGCTACTTCTTGAGTGTGTACATTATGATAATCTTATAATAATAGTAGTAGTTTCTGATATTATATACAAGGAACACACCTACATACATCTTTGCAAATATTTATTCAGCAGCTTAAGCCAATTCAATATGTTTGCAATACATATTTGACATTTCTAAATACCTTTTTCCAAACTACTCAAAAAACAATATGAAAAATTATTTGTGAGTAGTAATATGTGTTTTGTGTAAATTTGCTATGCTTGCTTTTACTGAGCTGTGTGTGTGTGTGTGTGTGTGTGTGTGTGTGTGTGGTTCAGTGTTCAAACAAGTTAACAAGCACCAGGTGTTATAAACCTTAACGAGCTGTGATCCGGGCCTTAAGATTACCATGGCAACATGAGCTGGTTGCCAGTGACAGATGCACTGCAGATAGAGGCAGACAGTCATGTGGAGAAAAACAGCATTTTTCTCCCTCTCCGCTGGTCTCACTTTACAACTTTGACTGACAAAACTGTAGCTCCTATTTGAAAATAACATGGACCATCATGACTGTAAGTACTTCACTAAAGTTTTGGTGTCATTTGGTGTGTCTACAATAAATATTTCTACACTGGCATGATTAAAACAAAGGTCTTTTCTGCTTCTCTCTGAAATTTTCTGTATTTTCTGTATTATAGTCATAAGGAACACAGACTCAGGCATGGCTATACTTGCCCGTTAAAATTCTCTCAGATATTTGAGTACATTTTGAGAATCAAAGCAAGGTTCTCAACAAAGTTGGAAAAAATCCTCTGTGTATGTTATAAATTGTAGCTGGGTGAAGAGTGAAAACAGAGAAAATCTAGATTTTTTTTTTTCTCCTAACATTCTACATTCACAACATGAAATATTCCATTCAAACACAAGTGTGTCTACAGTTTAAAGTTGAAGTGGAGTCTCGAGGTAAGAGTATGCCTAGCAGTAGGCAGCACTTGACAGTGTAAATACTTGATTATCTACTTAAAAGTATTTCCATCCTAGTGAATTAAAAATTATTGAAATTGTTTGTCATTCTGCTGCCTATTCTATGCAGAATGCATACATTTGGGACAGCAAGCATAAACTTTCAGCTTTAAGCTTTCAGAATGTTTCCCTGGAAAAAAGCTGAGAAAGTTACAACAATGTCCTTTATATGGAAGTGTTTTTCTGGTCCTTCAGTGCTGAATAGAGTTGAAGAAAGGCTATTTTAAGTAGATTAATCTATCTATTATTAAAGCCATTAATTAATTAGTTGTTTGTAAAAGGGTATAAAATATCAAGCAGTGTTTTCCAAAGCTGAAGATTCATCCTAAAATGTCTTTTTTGTCCAGACCTACAGTCCACAACCTAAAGATCATCAGATTATTATTATAGAAGAATAATGAAACCAGAAAATAATCAGATTTAAGAAGCTATAATTTGGACATTTTCATCCTAAAAATTCAAATCCATTAATCAATTCTCAATGATTGTGTTGGTTTAGTTGACACCTAATTGACTGATCATTATAGCTCTAGTTCTATTACTTGTTTCTTAGTCAGCTATAAACAGACTATGGTCCTAATTCACAACTGGAATTAAGCTGTCTGTTCCTTTGTGAGACACATTTGTGCAGAAATATTATCCATGTGTAGGAAAAGTAAAGGTTAATCATCAGTAACTTTCTACCTCTGCCCCCGAGGATCATGGGAAAGGTCCTTTTAACAGACTGTGACCAATCCAGCAGGGCAGGCGCAGGTTAAACAGCTGTACAAGCATTATGATTTTCACAATAAGAGCTCCAGAATCTCACTGCAGCCATTAAATCCTCAGAAAAGTCTGGATGGGCCAAAGCTTCTTCTTGAAGCCGCTCCTGATGCCTGTGTGTGCATATGTACCCCTGTGTGTGAGTATATTTGTACATGGTCCATTGGATTTGTTTCCATATGTGTAATTCTCTCACTGGTATTAGCTGGTATGTTGCTTAAAGGCAACGTTGTGCTAAATCTCTGCAATCCACCCATAGCAGTAAGCGTGGAGCTCTGTATAATTTACTAATCATCTTTACAGACAACAGCCAAAAGAAGCCGTCGGTCACTTTGAATAACGTCAAAACAAACAGTTCTGCTAAGCTGCACTCCTCAGCAAAGCAGAACTGTTTGTTTTATTTCAGAATGGCGGGACGTTACACAAGAAAGCAGGCAGACATCCCTGGATACATGTTTCCCACCCAGATATTTTTAGGCACAAAAAAGGAACATTCAACCAACATCTCACAATTGGACGTTTAGTTTGTTAAGCGAGATGAGAGTTAAGGACAAATATCAGCTTTACAGTGGAGGAAAAGGTTTTAAGGCGACACATGTCTGCACTTTTGTTTCGGAATTTCAACATTTGTCAATTTTTTCTGCGAAGTCTCTTCTCACATGTATTTATGTTGAAATTAATTTATTTTAGGCAAAGGTTTCCAAATACATTGAATCATATTTTCCTTTTATCATTAGACATTTGCTCTTATTAAGTGAGGCCTTTTATTGACCAAGTTGTCTACAAATCATCAGTAAATTTAAATTTTGTCAGCTCTAGTACTAAGTCTTTATTTTGAACTTATTGTTTTCTTAACCAACTTAAAAACACATTTCAGAACTATCTTCTCTCTAAATCAAACTGCATAACTACGACATATTACAGCTCATTATATCTCAAATTTGCTAAAATTTCTATCTTGATTGATATTGATGTTAGTATCCAGATCAAGCATCCTATGTTGCAGACCTGTGTAAAAACACAGATGTGTTAATGTGAATAATAGAGCTTAATTGTGAGAAGGTGATGACCCCTCCCCTTCTCACCCGTTTATAAGGGGGGAACTGGATAGCAGAGAGAGAGTTCCCCCCGGACATGTTTGGGTGCAGGACCGGAAGCGCGACGCAAGTGGAGCTGCCCGTGTGGTCCACCTGGAGCGAGGTGGATTTTTTCCCGTTGGCGTGAGCGTTTTGTTTTTCTTTTTTGTACCGCCGTCAATAAATGTTTTTTTTTTTACGTGAGTTCCTTTGCCTCCTGTCTCCACTTCTTTTTCTGGTTGCCCTGATCCCTTTTGTGGGGCGACCACGTCGGTCGCTCACATTAATATTGTATGCAAAGTGACGAAATGCAGCATCTTTCTCTGCAGTTTTGTTGTTGCTGTTGCATGTGTTACTGTGGTGGAATTGGTTTGATAATGGAAAGTGGATATTTGAATAATAATGACGATTTAAAGACAATTAACTTGTGATACATTTCACAGATTTTCAAACAACCTGTGATATCTTCATAATCATCCAGACAGTGATTATTAATCATTACCGATCATTTTTTGAGAAAATTACTTTTAGTCTTGTGACATATACCCTGAATGATTATGAATACATCATAAGTCAATTGAAAAAAATAACTGATATACTTAGAACACAAGTTAAATGAGTGTTGAATTCACAAAAAAGCTCTAGCTCTAGCTACATTAGCTTTTATATATTATATTTAAAAAAATATATATATACATATATATTAGAAAAATATGTCAGTTACTTTGTGTTTTTACATGCAAAATTTGATTGAATTCAATTTTTTCATGACTTTCGTCATTTCATCCAGAGCAAATAGCATAATTACATCCACCCCAATTTGCTTTGAGTGGTCGGAAAGACTAGAAAAGCGCTATATAAATGCAGGCCATTTACATTGATTTCAGTGTCATTAGGTCACATATATATATATATATATATATATATACACAGTGGGGAAAATAAGTATTTGAACACCCTGCTATTTTGCTATTTCTCCCACTTAGAAATCATGAAGGGGTCTGAAATTTTCATCGTAGGTGCATGTCCACTGTGAGAGAGATAAACTAAAAAGAAAAATCCAGAAATCACAATGAATGATTTTTCAATGATTTAATTGTGTGATACAGCGGCAAATAAGTATTTGAACACCTGAGAAAATGAATGTTAATATTTGGTACAGTAGCCTTTGTTTGCTATTACAGAGGTCAAACGTTTCCTGTAGTTTTTCACCAGGTTTGCACATACTGCAGGAGGGATCAGTCAGGTCTCTGGGCTGTCGCTGAGAAACACAGAGTTTGAGCTCCCTCCAAAGATTTTCGATTGGGTTCAGGTCTGGAGACTGGCTGGGCCATGCTAGAACCTTGATATGCTTCTTACGGAGCCAGTCCTTGGTTTTCCTGGCTGTGTGCTTTGGGTCGTTGTCGTGTTGGAAGACCCAGCCACGACCCATCTTCAATGCTCTGACTGAGAGAAGGAGGTTGTCCCCAAAATCTCACAATACACGGCCCCAGTCATCCTCTCTTTAATGCAGTGCACTCATCCTGTCCCATGTGCAGAAAAACACCCCCAAAGCATGATGCTACCACCCCCATGGTTCACAGTAGGGATGGTGTTCTTCGGATTGTACTCTTCATTCTTCTTCCTCCAAACACGCTTAGTGGAATTATGACCAAAAAGTTCTATTTTGGTCTCATCTGACCACAAAACTTTCACCCATGACTCCTCTGTATAATCCAAATGGTCATATGCAAACTTAAGACGGGCCTTGACATGTGCTGATTTAAGCAGGGGAACCTTTCGTTCCATGCATGATTTCAAATCATGACGTCTTAGTGTATTACCTACAGTAACCTTGGAAACGTTGGTCCCAGTTCTTTTCAGGTCATTGACCAACTCCTGTCGTGTAGTTCCGGGCTGATTCCTCACCTTTCTTAGAATCATTGAGACCCCACGAGGTGATATCTTGCATGGGGCTCCACTCCGATTGAGATTGACTGTCATGTTTAGCTTCTTCCATTTTCTAATGATTGCTCCAACAGTGGACCTTTTTTCACCAAGCTGCTTGGCAATTGCTCCGTAGCCCTTTCCAGCCTTGTGGAGGTGTACAATTTTCTCTCTTGTGTCGTTGGACAGCTCTTTGGTCTTCGCCATGTTACAAGTTAAAGTCTTGCTGATTGTATGGGGTGGACTGGTGTCTTTATGCAGCTAACGACTTCAAACAGGTGCATCTGATTAAGGATGATACATGGAGTGCAGGTGGACTTCTAATGGGCGGACTAACAGGTCCTTCAGGGTCAGAATTCTAGATGACACACAGGTGTTCAAATACTTATTTGCCGCTATATCACACAAATAAATCATTAAAAAATCATGCATTGTGATTTCTGGATATTTCTTCCAACACGACAACGACCCAAAGCACACAGCCAGGAAAACCAAGGACTGGCTCCGTAAGAAGCATATCAAGGTTCTAGCATGGCCCAGCCAGTCTCCAGACCTGAACCCAATCGAAAATCTTTGGAGGGAGCTCAAACTCTGTGTTTCTCAGCGACAGCCCAGAGACCTGACTGATCCCTCCTGCAGTATGTGCAAACCTGGTGAAAAACTACAGGAAACGTTTTTCCTCTGTAATAGCAAACAAAGGCTACTGTACCAAATATTAACATTCATTTTCTCAGGTGTTCAAATACTTATTTGCCGCTGTATCACACAAATAAATCATTAAAAAATCATGCATTGTGATTTCTGGATTTTTCTTTTTAGTTTATCTCTCTCACAGTGGACATGCACCTACGATGAAAATTTCAGACCCCTCCATGATTTCTAAATGGGAGAAATAGCAAAATAGCAGGGTTATTTTCCCCACTGTATGTATGTATGTGGCAAGATATAGAAATGTATATATTATGGTTTAAATGCTAAACTGCCTTTTAAAACAAAGATTTGGTCACCTACAAAACAAGCAAGCTTTCTGACTCTCACAGACCTGCAACTTCTTTAAGAGGCTCCTTTCCTACACTCATTACCTGTACTAATGGCACCTCTTTTAACTCTTTATCAGTATAATAGACACCCGTCCCAAACCCCAAAAAGTCACACTTTAAACTCCACTCTGGCCTGAACCAAAGAGATGAAACCAATAAATCAAATATAGACGTGCACCAAGCTGGGAAGATTAAATCTGCCATAGGTAACCAACTTGATTGGAAGAAATTAACTATGGGAGCAATTATGAGAAAATGGAAAATATACAAGACCACTGTTAATCTCCCTTAGAGAATTTTTACCTTTTTAACTTTTGTTTTACCAGGTTACTTAAATTGAGATTAAAATCTTTGTCACATGTTCTTAAGAAATAACAAATTCAACATATTTACGTAAATGTGATGATATGTTATGTTGTTTAAATGGCTTTAACAAACAACAACATTTTCTACCACACATTTTTGTCCTTAAGGTTCTTAGAACTCACTTGGGTGCAAAAACCAACTTCATCACTGAATGGTGTCAGAAGCTACTAAGTACTGTGCCTTTCAATCAACATATGAAAAAGGCAGAAATAATACTTCCCCTCCTTCTTTTCTAGGAATTGTTTACAGATGACTGTAAGTTCAGGGAGCGTTTCCAGGAGAACAGCTACAACACCTATGCCTCAGTCATCCACAGGAATCACAGAACTGGTCGTGAGTGGTTTGTGGCCCTCAACAAGAGAGGCAAAGCCAAGATGGGCTCCAGCCCACGGGTCAAACCTCAGCATGTCTCTACACACTTCCTGCCCAGGGTCAGCCTGCATGATAAGGGTGAGCATGGCTTCACCATCACAGACAGGAGCAAAGAGGGAAAAAAAACTCAATCGCTCAAACCTCCGCTGGTGAAAGCTAACATCCATGCAGGTGTGATGCTGAGACGCACGCAAGTGAAGTACTGGCCCAAGTACCGGTTTGGATAGATGTGACAGAGTTTATCTCGGGAATACGTCGATCATAGACATTGGACACATTAGTAACGGACCAGAAATCAGGTTGTTAATTTTTTTCAACATTCCAGTTGTCATTATACTCTGCACTGTATATGACATTTGTGATGAACCTCAAAGTGCTTCAGACCTGATTGTCAGAAGTTCTATTTTCCCGCTGATGATGGTCTGTTCTATTTTATGTTATCATCCATGTACACAGTGACCTTCAGTAGGGCCTCGTTCCTGCCCACTGTTGGTACCAAATCACTTTTTGATTATACAACAAGGATAGGAGAGTCCACATTGTTTTTCCTGTCCAGAAAGCTGTTCAAAAAAGTGGTAACAGTCTCCATCTTTTGTTTGATTAAGAACTGTCCAAAAATTACTTTCAGACAAATATCAACATCATTTTACTATATTTGAAAGGAATTAATCGGATTTGTGTGTAGCGACATGCTGGACCAGTTTGTCAGTTTTTAAAAACATAACATAAATGAACTATGTCACCATGTATTAAATGTTGATTTTTATTGTGTTTGTAGAATTATAAATTATCTGTAAAAATGTTCCACTGAGATTGATCTATATGACTGATGATTTTGTCAGTCAGCTGCAATATTTTCCAAGTGAGCATCATGGATGTGGAGGGTTGCACCTACCTGGTCTGATAACTTTTGTACAATCCCTGAATTGAAGGCAAATCTCATAAAAAGTGAATAGAAAAGAATTTAAACAGTTCAAAAGACTTATTTGAAAGAAAAAGGAAGTATTAATAATTGTAAAATGTATATGTGTCTTATAGTTCACTGGACATGGTAAAAAAAAAGTAATGTAACCAAAAATAAGCTCTAGATTTTAACCTAAAATATTGACATGTCTGCTGTTAAACTATAATTTGTGTGATGGATCTGTGAGACGTATTTGAGACATTATGAGTTCTCAAACCTGGCTTCAAACACTTCTCCTTTGCTAACACATTATCTGTAACAATTAACATGAAAACGAGGTCTGGCTCTCTGGAGACCACCCCCCCCCCTTCCCCCTCCACACAGACAGCTGTGAGGGATGAAGAGGAAAATTGTCCATCAAAACTATCATTTCAGCCACCGGCTGTCCCCAGAAAAATCCAGAGTCACGACCTCACAGGCGATCCCACCACGGGGAAAAAGAAGCCGAGAGGGAGTGGAGCATGTTTTCAGGAAGGTTCACGCTGTCATGTATCAGATGGCAAACAGCCGGGGATGATCTCTGGGGAGGGAAGGCCGGCCCTCCACTTCCCAAAGAGCCTGAACTAAAAACTGCATAATGTCTTTTATTTACAACCAATAATCATTCAGCACCAATGCTGCTAATGAGGAAATGTTCAAATTAACTTTTTCCACAATGTATAAAATGATTAGATTCAAATATAATATTTGAATCTAATCATTTTATACTTTTCCTTTGATCCATGGCAAAACTTTATCATTTGTTTTATTTTATCAAACTAACAAACTGAAAAAAAAAATTCTAACAAAAAACCCAATGAAAACTACAAATTGAAAGAAATAATTACACAGTTTATACACAGGTTAATAAACACATTATAGTAGGTTATACATAGGTTATAACTAAGTTATAAACATGTTACACAAATGTTAATATACAGTTATACATAGGTTAATACACAGATTATACACAGGTTATACACAGGCTAATACACAGGTTATAACCAATTTAATACAGATTACACAAAGGTTAATATAAAAATTATACATAGGTTAATACACAGATTATACACAGGTTGATACATAGGTTATACACAAGTAATTACAGAAGTTATAATGGGTTATTCAAAGGTTATTATACAGATTATACAAAGGTTGATATACAGGTTATACATAGGTTAATACAGAAGTTAGTCACAGGTTATATACAGGTTAATATACAGGGCATACACAGGTTAATATACAGGGTATACACAGGTTACTATCTAGATTATAAACACGATATATAATTGGTAATACATCATACAGCTCATACACAAGTCATTATATAGGGTATACATGGGTATACAGATATACATAATATACATATCATTTAAGTTATACACTGTTACACTGTAATTACACAGGTTAGTGAACAGTTTTTGATGCATAATATGAAAATGATGTTTCTTATTTTCAGCCTTATTGTGATGTCATATTGTAGTTTGGTCTTCTTACACATCCAAAAGATATATATTTTGTACCAATTTAAAAAAAAAAAAAAAAATCTGACATATTAATACATTTTATGTAATATTAATTTTACAAATAAATATATCAATTGTTATTATATGTATCATGTTTTACTGTGTGTGATGCTCGGTCAAATTTAGTAAACTGGTATATAATGACAAATCTCTCTGAGTCGCTGTAGTGTTCTAATACTAAAATGATCTACCGCGAGACTAGGATAATAACTCTCATGAGAATGTGTGAGAACAGTTAGTTAGACAGGCAACCATGATGCACATGTATGTGTCGAGTTCAACCAGTGCTCATTAAAAGTTTACTAAATGGATATTTCTCTCTTGTGAGTGATTCCTAACACACCACAACTGGCGATGAGGATGTGCCCGACAGCATAGCAGCAGGACGGAATTACAAGCCCTCTCAGCTGTCTACGGACTTTAAAAGAAATAACGCATTCGAGCCACCGCCGTGAATGGACATTAGCCTACAAAAAACGTCGGAGTTTCAATTCAGGATCTTCGTTGGACATTCTTTCAGGGAAGTGAAATGTGTTATTCTGTGAGATGCCAAAACGTTTAATCATCGAAATTGAGCGTACATATCACGAAAACATCACGAAGAATTCCATCCAATATGCGACAGCACGTCATTGAAAAGCTACAAGAGCTAGTGGACTTGGACATGATTGAGCGAGTGACAGAACCAGATCATGAATCCACTAGTCACTGTGGAAAAAAGGCCATAAAATGACCACAAATGCGGGGATGTGCGAATCTGCATCGACATGCGACGAGCCAATGTGGCCATTGTTCGTGAATGTCACCCAGTGCCTACCATCGACGAGACCATCCAAGAAATGGCCGGAGGGAAATACTTCTCCAAAATTGACCTCAACATGGCGTACCACCAAGTGAAGCTCCACCCCGACTCCAGAGAAATCACAACATTTGCTGCACCAGGTGGACTCTATAGGTACAAAAGGCTGCTGTTTGGAGTGAATATGGCCTCAGAAGAATTCCAGCAGATAATTAGCCAAGTTATCAAAGACTGTCCAGGTGTGTACAACATGTCGGACGAAATAGTCGTAGTTGGCAGCACCGAAGCAGAACTTGATACAAGGCTGGCTACCGTGGTGCAACGGCTAGCTGAAAGAGGACTGACAGTTAACAAGAAGAAATGCCAGATCAAACTGACATCCATCAAATACATGGGTCATGTCCTATCACAAGAAGGCCTGAAGGTGTCAGATGAAAAGGTCAAAGCCATCGCGCATGCTCCCCCACCTACTGATGCGTCACAAATGCGTAGCTTCCTCGGATGGGCCCAGTTCTGTGCAAAGTTCATCCCACAGTTCGCCACAATAACTGTGCCTCTCTGGGAACTCACAAAGCAAGATGCTGAGTGGAAATGGGAAGAGGAGGAACAGCGTGCGTTTAACCAGGTCAAAGATGCTTTGATCATGGCCCCTGTCCTGGCCTACTACTCAGTTGGAAGACCGACCGGAATCACCTGTGATACTTCCCCCATCGATGTAGGCACTATATTGCTAGAGCAACAACAGACAGATGGAGTCTGGAAGCCGGTGTATTACGCCAGCAGGAAGCTAACACCCACTGAGACACGCTACTCTCAGTTTGAAAGAGAAGCTCTCAGAGTATTCTGGGCCTGTCGAAAATTCAGTTTATATCTCATCGGATGTGAATTCAAAATCCTCACAGATCACAAGGCGCATGTGAAAGTGCTATCGCCCAACTCACTGCCTCCATCAGCCTGAATGGAACGGTGGTTACTATACCTGCAACAGTTCACTTACCAGGTAGTCCACATTTCCGGCAAAACCAATAAGGCTGACCCCCTTAGTCGTCAACCCGTGGGTCACTGCGACAAAGCTGAGGAGAGAGAAACAGATGAGTACATCTTCAGTGTCATTAAGAATTCCATCCCTCATGCTCTAACCCCCCGTGAGATCGAGCAGGTTTCAAAGAATGATCAGAACATTTCCAAGCTACGTCAAGCCATACAGAAAAATGACTGGACCTACTTTAAAGGCACAGCATTCCAGGCGGTTAAAGATGAACTTTGGACCGCTGGACAGATGGTAATGCGAGGGAAAAGGATTGTGATTCCTGAAGACCTGCAAGAGCGCGTGTTAGAGTTAGGACATCAAAGGATTGTAAGAACGAAGAACCGACTGCGAACCAAAGTCTGGTGGCCTGAAATTGACAAAATGGTTGAAAAGAAAGTGAAGCAATGCTACCCGTGTCAAGTGATCGGCAAGAACGCTCCACCTGAAGAGTTAGAGCGCACACCATTGCCAGACCAGCCCTGGACTTACCTGGCAGTTGATCTATTGAGAATATCTGAAGGCAACTACCTGCTTGCTGCAATTGACTATTACTCCAGATAGCCTGAAGTTGCCTACATGAAAGTCACCAATGCCACCAACGAGATTAATGCTCTAGAAATGATGTTCCAGATTCATGGCTACCCCAAATACCTGAGAAGTGACAATGGACAACCGTTTGCATCCAAAGAGTTCCATGAATACCTCAATGCACATGGTATCATGCAGCTGAAAGGAGTATCATACTGGCCTCAGTCGAACGAAGAAGTGGAAAGGTTTAATCAAACAATCCTGAAATCAGTGAAAGTAGCCAAGATAGAACAGGCAGACTGGAAAGTCGCACTGAAGAGGTTTCTGTTCCACTACCGAACCACTCCTCACGCAGTCACAGGAGTGTCCCGGCAAAGCTGTTGATAAACCGTGAGCTCCGTGACAAACTGCCCAGTTTCACCAGTATGCCTGCTGTGTCGTTATTTTGGAGGAAATTCATGACAAAGATCCTCTGCAAAAGTTGAAGCGCAACATTGCTGCTGATCAGAGGGGAGGAGCTAAGGATCAGGAGATAAAACCAGGAGACACTGTTCTTTGCAAGAACCTACACAAGTCCAGCAAGCTAGACCCAAACTTCGAATCACAGCCATATGAAGTCATCAGTAAACAAGGAAATGCAGTCACAATCCAACAACCCAACAGCCCACCCAAAATGAGAAATGCCGCTCATGTGAAGAAGTTCAGTGGGGATGTCAGTCTCAGCACCCATTCCGTTCCGGATCCAGTCCCATTAGCTGAGTCTGTCTCAGTCTCCGCGCCCATCCCCCACCTTAGGTCAAGAGGCCATGGCAGCAGTGCCGTCACCCGATGTTCCTGTGAAGACTGCTCGTGTCAGGTTCCCACCTGCATGGCAGAAGGACTATATGATGACCTAAACTCTTACTTTGTTTAAAAAAAAAAAAAAAAAAACCTGAATGAATAAAAAAGAATGATCTTGTTGTTTAAAAAGAGGGAAGGGTGAATTAAGTTTAAGTTTGTCTGAAACAGAAGTTTATTTTTTACTCTGGAAAAAAAAAGAGAAAAGGAAATGTTTATGTTAACTCCAAGTTAAGTTTCCAGCATAGCAAGACTACATTGATGTAGATATGATTTATTTTCTTTTAAGTCTACTTTCAGAAATTTCATTATTAAAAAAGAGGGGAGATGTAGTATTCTAATACTAAAATGATCTACCGCGAGACTAGGATAATAACTCTCGTGAGAATGTGTGAGAACAGTTAGTTAGACAGGCAACCATGATGCACATGTATGTGTCGAGTTCAACCAGTGCTCATTGAAAGTTTACTAAATGGATATTCCTCTCTTGTGTGTGATTCCTAACACACCACAGTCACATAGTGCCATCATGTGACTCATCATGTGTATATTGACTAGTTTGATCAAACTTTCCTATTAACACTCAGTGCTTATGCATGTATATGTTTGATAGTGGAGCTCTGCAGTGAGCATCTATTTTTTTATTTTAAGCTTGATTTATTTACCACAACTACATATTCTCATACTCTCTCTGCCTGTCTCTCTTCTGTCTGTCTGTCTACCTGTCTGTCTTCCATCTGTCTGTCCATGAGCATCTGGGACAGTTCTAACCCTTTGTAGATATTTGATGACCTGAACAAGACTAATAATAATAATATTTGCCAATAAAGAATAATGTCAACATACATTTACATAATTCACAACAGTGTTAATAAAACTGTGAATTTTTACTTCTAGAAAAAAACATCCTTAGAAATGAAAAGCTTGCGTGAATTTATAGTTGATCTTGTTGATCTATAGTTAATGTCTAGGTAATTATGATCCTAGTGTTAAGTATTTGAATTGATATGAATAGAAATCTCAAAAAGTTGATGACTGAAATAATTATTAACTGAAATTAACTGACGCACTACAAGTAAACAGTTGCTATAGTAACACAGCTTGACAAACACCAGACTTCCTGTCAATGTTGAATTACGGAAAGTAATTCAAGTACAAGGAAGGATGGTTATAAGCAGGCTAATAGTAACAGTATTAATAGTTGGAACAGACAGATCGTGAGCTTGTTATGAGACTGTCAGACAAATGAAGCAGAAAAAAAGACAAAAAGTTCATTTTGATATGACATAAGTGTTAGGCAATACTTTCTTTTCTTTTGTAACTTTATTCAAAATATACAATACCAAAAAAATATCTAAACAACTGCATTTTTGTTTTTATTTAAATTTGCAAAGTTTATTTTCTCATCTGACAGATAATTATCTGACAGCCCAGATGTAGGATCTGGATCTAGTTCATCACAACTTCATAGTCATTACTGCTTGTTTTAAAGCACAGTTTCAGAGTACGGCTTGCTTATGTTTTTTCTGTGAATTTAATGGTTTGAAACACACACATATTGGGGATATATATATATATATATATATATATATATATATATATATATATATATATATATATATATATATCCCCAATAGGTGGCAGTAATGCAGCAAGTCGTTGTTTGTAACGGCCAGTAAACGTCAAAAGCATAAAAGCCAGGAAAGTAAGCAGTAGAAGAAGAAACGGGTTGCCATAGTAACCTCTTAACGACACAGGCAGCAGTAGAAGAAATAACAGGTTGCCATAGTAACCTGTTAACAGCACAGGCAGCAGGAGGGAAATGGAGTTCAGGGCTCAATTGTGTGACTCTGTGACGCAGTTTCATGTGTTTGAGGATTACCTGGACTCCAAAGTGACATCGAAGGATTTATTTTACCTTAAGGTGAGTTTGACTCAGTGAACAAGTATATTTGTTGTAGGATCAACGTCACATAACGTCACTTTCTACGCCAAGTCAAACCGCTATTCGTAATTGCTTTAACGTTAATGAAACGAGTTACAATTTCAGCGAAGTTACGATTCAATAAAATATTATTATTAGCAATTTACGCAAGTAATGAACGAGTCTGACTCATGGCGGAGGCTATAGAACAAAATCTTAATCCGCTAAACAAGAAATATAAATGTTTTGTAAAGTTGTGTTTTGATAGGTTACTGATTTTGTTAGTTTAGTGTTATGCTAACAGTGAACAACTGGATGCTGGCTATTGATTATGTTGTTGTGGCCGTTGCTACTTTCAGGTGCCGCCTGTAAATCGACAGCAATATTTTATCACATTTAACTTCAAGCTATGTTTAAAAAACTGGCGTTCATTTTTTAGAGTGATCTTTTTGCACATATACAATTATATACATCAACTTAGACTCTAATGTTTAATCTAAGTAAATGTTAAGTCTAAATGTCACACCTAAATATAAAAAGTAAATCTAAAAGTTAAATGTAGTTTCATTAAATATTTAACCAATATGCGAATCCCAAATGCCAGTAATCCGAGGTGCCAAAAAAGCTTAAGAAGCTCGTGTTACTAGTGCAAAATAACGAATAAAAATACAACTCTGATAGGGAAATTGACTCATGTGCGTAGATTATAGTAAAAATAATCTAGGCACACAGTCTCCATTGTTTTATTGAATAAAACGGTTACAGAGGAATTCTCCCAAAAGTCTTAATAACTGGGACAAATGGACAATAAATGATCAATAAAGAAAATAGTTTTATTGATCATTTGTCTATTTACTCGCTAATAACTAAATACAACAACTACATACAATCTGCATGAAAAACATACACATATATACAATATATGGAACAACATAAGAAAAATGTAAAACTGAGGATATACAGTGGATATAAAAAATGTATAATGCCAGCTTTTTGTGATAAAAAAAATAAATTCAGCATGGTACATCTTCATGTAGACTGTCAAAGTGAGCCGCCTCATGGAGGCCAATGTAGTTGCAGGTTATAAGTCAAGCGCCTTCATTGAAAATTCAAAGTAGCGACCTCTTAAACTTCAAAAAATGTTTCTCCAAAAAATATTTTATGTTGGTATTATGACAATAATTTATGAGCATGAGTCAATTTACTTTTCCAATTTTAGTTGTATTTTATTCGGTATTTGGCAGTAGAATGCAATGACCTCCCTGATTTTTTTTTAGTATGGATTTCCTGTTACCAGCATTTTGAATTTGCATATTAGCTAAATATTTAGTGACACCTGGAACATTTAAATGTAACATTTAAATTTAGATTTAACAGATTTAGATTTAGATGTAACATTTAAATTTAAAATTTATATTTAGAGTTATATATATCATTTGTATTTAACAGTTGGATTTATTGATTTAAAAAAAAGTTGAAATATATATATATATATATATATATATATATATATATATATATATAAATAATAAAGAAAACAGTGATTCTCTGTGATATAGTAACTGTTCAGGCTTTTCTTCATTTAAACATTGAGTTGAGTCGGACAAACTGCTGTTATAAACAATTGACAACATGAATAAAATACATCTAACAAAAGGAAGAGAAAATAACAAAATGACCCTTTGAATAATCAACATTCATGGTGTTGATTGCTTTGTTTATTTCAGGGATAAATCGTTGAAATGTATTTTCTTTGCATTGTTTTTTGTTGGTAAATTTAAATTTGGGAATGATGAACTTTTACTATTAGATAAATAATAAGAAAACATGCATTTTCCTTTAACATCTAGATAATACATTTGAATATTTGTGGTAAGAACCTTATTGTTTTCCAGTCAATATTACTCCATAACGGTTTGTTTCATTCAACTATGGATAAGGTGTGTTTGCTGTGTTTTGTGTTGGTGTAGTTTTTTGAGAGAAACACTAGGTGGCAGTAACATACAGGTTACCTGGCAGCTGAATTCCTCGGTCAGCTGAAGACTGGACACATTTACTGGTTTATTTAAAGGACCCCTATTAGGGGTTTCCATGGCAACCAGATACTCTTTCTAATGTCAATAGATACATAACTTTACAACACAAAGCTTATATCAATAACAAGTAAAAGAATAACATAAAGTTCAAAGCCCTGAAAAATACAATTAGGTTAAATACTAATTGAAAATCAATTTAAAGATTACATTAAAAATTTAGTTTATTTTTAATTACAATATAACAGTTATTCCGTAATTATATTATATTATAACCTTTTTTAAATAACAGTGAAACATATTTTCAGTAATGTAACATTTAGTATCCAACATTTAGGTAAAATAAAAGTAAATTCATGCTGTAGGTGTTGTTTAAAGGTAATGAAATGTTAGAATAGTTATAAAGTTTTAGTGAGTTCTTGGTCTAAGGCTGAGACATTTGTGGAAGATTTAGTTGTGTAATTATGTATTTGTGAGGAAAAAAGGAGAAAAAACATTATACTTACGATTTACCTTTTCATATAGTTTTGACCAATATTATGGTTATTGTTATTAATTTTATTATTATATTATTATAACCATTTATGTGGTAAAATTTGGAACCCAACAAAGTTTAAAGACAAAACTTGATACATACTTGAAAAATCATTTAACTAAGGCTGCAAATGATGTATATGTCTACCTATGGAAACCTCCAGAATATAGTCTTTGCCTTTTGAATATAGTCAGGAAGAAAAATGTAAATTTGAATGATTTAAAAAAAATGATTCTTAATAATCAGTCCTCATTCATTAATTTTGTAAAGATTTGCATTGCAGAGAAATCTACAGACAAACATAAACAAAATAACCTAAAACAAACCTAAAAATGAAGACATTAAAGTGTGAAAAACCTGCCGTGACCATTCCTTTATATAAATTGCACATGTCAAAGAAAAGAAAATCCTGGGTATAATGTAATATTAGAAATGTGGTGATGTGTAATAGTCGGTGTTGCAGACCACATCAGCAGTGTCCAGCAGGTGGCAAACTTTAAGGATGATTATGGCTCTTGCAGTGGCCACTTTGAACACCTGTGTCCACACAGAGAGAACAGCTCTTATCTAACCTGATAATCTTCTGCAGTCAATCACTATCAAACTCTATCACCTCATGTTGTGACACCACACAGTCAGCACAGGTCATCCAACCGGCGCAGTCAGTCATGCTGATAAAGACCAACTTCTGATAAATCAGCTAATTATAAACCCATTTTACCTAGGTGATGTTATTTAGGACTTTTCACAAACTATGACAAATCACTTAGTCAAATCACTTTGTTTGACTAAGTATACCAAACACATTTTCACCTGGTAAGACTTAATACTACAGCAGCGTTGCAATCATTTAGTAACTAATTGATTAGTCTTTCACTTAAATTATTCATTTACAATGTTGATAATCTATTAATGGATTTGAGTCATTTCTAAGAAGCGAATGTTAAAAGTAAAACTCCAGTTTCTTAAATCTGATTATTTTCTGTTTTCTTTAGTCTTTTTCTAATAGTAAACTGATGATCTTGGATCACGGACTATTGGTCTAGACAAAGTAAAGACATTTTAGGTAAAATCTTTAGCTTTGAAATGGTGATCAACATTTTGCACTATTTTATGAACCAAACAACTAATTAGTTAAAAATAACAGATAGATCAGTTGACTATCAAAGTAGCTGTTAGTTGTCTGTGGACACTTGAAGCCTACAGATCACAAACACTTATGGGGAGCAACGTTTTATTGTGGAAAAAACATTAGACCCAAATGATCATTCAGAGATGTGTTTGGAGGGGGTTTGAAGTTCTCTCAGTGTGGAGCGAGGATCTCAGATTCTGACTCCTTCTCCTCAACTGACTCTTTCTCCTTAGAGCAGGGACTTCACCCGCAAGCTGGTGGAGCACGGCCACAAGGGCACGGTCCTGAGCTGGAAGGAATTCCAGGAGAGGAAAGCAGCTGCACAGGCAGTGGAGGCTGCAAAGAACAACACTTTCTGTAACCGGAGCCGTCCACTGTGAGTTAAACTTCTCAGCAGAAACCAACGGTGCTCGATCAACAGGGGAGATATTTTCACACCCAACCGCCAGTTAGCAGGAAGCTTAATTCTATTCTTAAAATTAAATTTGGCTGTGCAAAGTCTGAATGTGGTTGGCGGATTTTCGAATGAACTGTGTGGCTGGAGGAGCTGTTCCTTTCCTCCTCACTCCCAGTCTGTGTTAGTGTTCTGTGGTTCATTGTCCTGACTTCTCATTCAGTGTGAAAGAATAATATTTCAGGCAAGCGCTGCTCTGTCTTCTGCCCAGAATGCGTTTGTTGTGGTGGATCTGGGAGCTCCCCCCTATCACTTTCTGTCCTTGTGTTCAGCCAGGTTTAGCTGCAAAGCAGACATGACATCATCTTTTAATATAAATAATTTGTTCTTTTACAATGTCAAATCTGTAAAATGTGAAGAAAACAACATTCTTTATATTTTAGACAAAGTAAAATGAGCAGCTTAAGGATTGCTCGGCTGCAGTTAATTCCCACTTCTGACCTTTGACCCTCCTATGTAAGAGGAATGGTCCCTGTTTTTATATGGTTGTTGGTGTTTACAGTGAATGAGCCCTCAGCATTAGTTGAATCATCAGTTTCTGATAACGGCAGTTTCTCACCTGACCCTGAACCAGACACAGATTTATGTGAGGCAGCTGCAGCTCACACTTTGCTGATTCCACCAAACTTCATGTAATTGGACTTTAACACCAAATACACACAAATGTGCAGCACCTGTGAGCAGACTGATCAAGCACCCTGCTTCACAGGATAGAGTTTCACATCTCCTTTCTGCAACTTCTATCTTCAGCTCTATAAGAACAGGCCATTTGGTTTTTGAATACAGGTTGAAATATTTATCAAACAGCTTGACCTCATTATAATCACACCATCAACATCATCAGATTCACTTTGGATCTTTTTTTAATTAACTTTTATTCCTACTTTTCTTTTTTTCTTTGTTCTTCAGTTGTTAAATTCCTGCAGTTCCGAGCTGCTGCAGTTTCATCTTCTGTATGGAGGAAAATGTAAAAATGCTTTTTTTGTTGCTTGTTAATCAAATAATGACAGGTCATAAAATCCGATAGTTGTATCCCGTGCAGTGATGGTTTGAGCAGCTTATTTATAAAACACAGGATAAATGGGAGTAATTCATCAAGAGCACGTCCGGGTGTTATTTGAACATGGGCGACCATATGTCATTTTTTGTCAGATAAAAAATGTTAATATAAACAAGCGAATGACAAAACTACAAACCAGAGCCTGTAAAAGGCCTCCTGCACATGGAAACGTGATCATACAGGTATTGTTCTCATTCCTGATAAAGCCTTTGATGACAAGCCAGAACACACTCCAAATACGACCCCACACACAACTCACATATTCACACACACACATGTGCACGCATACACGCATACGCACACACACACGCATGCACGCACATACACACACAGACTGAGGGGTTTTAGAGGTGTTAAATTTTAGAGGTGTTGAATTTGATTGAACTGTTGAATTTGATTGAACTCTCTGATGCTTATCCAAACGTGCAGATGTCTCGCTGCTGCGTGTCCCCCCCACCCCCAAATATCTATGAACATCAGTGACACTGGTGAAATGGTGAAACAGGAGCCTCCACACCTGCAGTTACAGTGATATTAGGCCACAAAGCCTTTCATCTTGTCCCAACAGGATCCAGGGAAACGCTGTACAGTAATGTCGGGATGTTATGTACACGGCAAGTTGTTCCGTTTCCAAGATTTAGAGCCACATCGAGGTTGTTGTGAGGGCTGTGATTTGAATTGTGCAGTAATGTAGAGGTCATGGATGTGATTGGATATGGGATCAGATGCTTCACTGTGACAACATCCATCACATTGTTTCTAAGACAACTTCTACTGCATGATCCTTTTCTCTGCTGTTGACCCGAAGGTCAGAGGAACATAATTAGATATATGTGGAAATATGTTTGAACATACGTGTTTAGAACTCGGAAGCCCAATAATTTGCTATTTGAAATCTTGTTTCAAGAACCTAATTAGAATCAGACTTATGGTGTTCTCTGTTGTATTTGTAGTATATTTTATCTTTAAACTAGAAAAAAAAATTATTTGGTTTGAGTTATTTTTAAGAAGAAAATATCCAAATTCTCTCAGATCTGATTTTATTTTCAGATTTCTGTATTCTGGGCGACACGGTGGAGCAGTGGGTAGCACTGTTGCCTCACAGCAAGAAGGTCGCAGGTTCAAGACCGCCTTGGGGCCTGGGTCTGGGACCTTTCTGTGTGGAGTTTGCATGTTCTCCCCGTGTCTGCGTGGGTTTTCACCGGGTACTCCGGCTTCCTCCCACAATACAAAACATGCTCAGGTTAATTGGCAAATCTAAATTGCCCATAGGTGTGAGTGTGTGTGTGAATGGTGTGTGAATGGTGTGTGTGCCCCACGATTGGCTGGCGACCATCTGGGGTGTATCCCCCTGCCTCTCGCCATAAAATGCGCTGGGATAGGCTCCAGCAGACCCCTGCGACCCCGAAAGGGAATAAGCGGGATAGAAAATGGATGGATGGATGGATGGATTTCTGTATTCTATTATAATAGTAAACTGATGATACTTGGCTTGTGGACTGTTGGTCTGGACAAAAATAGACCAGTTTAGAGACAAAAATTAGGCAGAAAAAAATCACATATTGTACATTCAAATGGGAAATGAAAGGTATTAAACATGGTTATGTTTTTTAAATTATCAAGAGAAATTTCTATATCTTAAAGACAGAGCTTTTACTGCAGAAAACCGGCAAACCTTCAACACTTGAGAAGCTTGATTTAAAGTTTGGCATTTTTGCCTGAAAAGTGACTTTAAATGATTAAACGGTTAGTGATTAATCAATCTCAACTCCACCTCTACTCTGAGAGACGTTTTCAAGCACACAGCTGTGAGTATTTGATACTCAAGGATGGATTTTCAGTAAAATATTCCTTACAAAGCCTGTACAGAACATACTCATTAGAAACAAACAGTAGACATTTGTACCATATTTAATCAGTAGCTTCTGTTTTGAAAACTACCTGTTCTACTTTCATTATTAATTATGAAGCAGTTCTTTTCATCAGCTCTGTTAAGTGGATAGACGAAAACGGCTCATAACATTTTCCAGCATTTTGTTCAGAGCCCGCTGGACTCAGCGAGTGGGTTTGAATCCTGTCCAAGGTAATTAACCACCTTTTGTTATTTCAAAAGGAAAACATTTTACATTGGATGTGATCTTGTTCTGTGTAAATGATAGCTTGCAGAAAATTAATGCAAATTTTTATATTAAATTTAACCCTTTAATAACCACCTGATACATCCGCTGTCTTTTATAGTTTCTCACACTTTTTTTTCCTCCCTATCACACATTATGTGACCTGAGGCTGAAGTGTGGTCTGTAAAGACATTTAATACATTTCACCTGCTATTTGGATTATTGCTTCAATGCCAACAACCTGGAGCAAATGTAGGCTGATGGCTTTCAAACTAATTAACAGCTTTCATTGCTTTCCCACACTAATTTGACATTTTGCAAAAGGCCTTGAAAAGAAAAATCCTGCACAGGCTCTTTCCATCAACAGTGGCGAGTATGAGCCATTTCACCTTCTGTGTTTAAATGTGGATTGCTCTTTCCTCTGTGTTTTTTCTGATTGGACTTCCACCAAACTGACCCTGCAACCTCCTGTTATGGTCACATTGTGAAAACACGGGCCCCAGGATTCGATGTACCACCTGCAAAGTGGCTGCGAGCACAATCGCTGCAGTGTTCTGAGAAATGAGCACGACCACAAAAACTGGCTGCTGTGCTGTAAACAAACTAAACATGGTTCTTCTTCGGCTCATGAAGTGAAAAAACAAACAGCTGGGTCTCCGGAGGGAAACGTCAACTCTACGTTTCTGCAGACCCGATGAAGGTTTCTGACATGGTGATGAAGTTCAGACGTCATTCCTCTTTATGCTCACTTCTCTAACAGGAGGAGGAGGATGGATGGATCAAGGCTTTGTTTCCTGAATGATTGGAAAAGATGCAGGATTGACACAGCTAGTAACTGGAAGTTTGTCCCGAAACATCACTTGATTATTTTCTCTCAATGTTTCCTTCTTTTTTGAATACTATTATTTAACATAAATAAAGCAGTCAATGTACAGACAGAAGACTTGTTTTTCTGAGCAAAATCCACCTGCTACATTACACAAATATTCAGAAGCCAGAGCTGACCACTAAGCAACAATATACACAAGATAGTCTGATAAACTAAAGGGACAAATATACAAGTACAATGAATTACAAAAAGGGGTGCCACATTTCATAGGATTTATTCTATTGTATCTTCTCCAGAATCATGTAAGACATTATATCTTTAAGCCAATGTGAGTGAAAGACAAGAGAGGTCTCTTTCCATTTAAGGGCATTGATCATTTTGACCCGATCAAACACTAACTTTACTTCAGCTTTAGTGTTACCTCACCATAAAACTGTATTCGTGCAAATATGATCCATATCTGCAGAAATATAAACTGCCAACATTTCCCTCTGGAGACTGGGCTGGACCTAAGGCTACAGAAGTGATGTTATGGAAAACACATGCTTTTGGATTTGCATTTATTTGTGCCTCTTTTCAACATATAGTAATCTTCTCTTTCAAAATGTTCCCCTGAAGAGATTTGCACCTGCAGCTCATGGCACAGCAGCCATTTTGTTTTGGGAATGCCTTTTGCCTTCTCGTAGGCTTTAACCTATGTCTCTCAAGTCTTTTTTCACTGTTCTGTCACTGCTCTGTGTTTTCCCCCCTTCCTGTCTCTTCTTTTCAACCTCCCTATGCTCCCTTGGAGACCTTTATTGCCTGCACGTGTATAAATAGAGCTGTTTTCAATTAAGGGCTAACTTTGCCTGTAGCGTGCATCTGATCAATGAATGCCTCCTGCACCTGTGGTAATAAAATACAGAGGGAGTGGAGATAGTGCCGTGAATGCTAATCAGATGTTGCTCTGTTGTTGCCCTGCCTCATTCTTATGAGGACAACGTGCTCCTCCTGACAGCTCGGCTGTGAAAGAAGGGGGAGGCTTTGCCAGCACATTACAAAAAGACTGAACAAAAGACCTGGTGCTCTCATCAGACCTAGGTGAAATTCAATACGTGATTGAATAAGGAAACTTCAATGAATTGGATGCTTAGACAGTTGTGCGGTTGTTTGGTTAGGGGGAAGCCAAATGGCTAGAGTCAGAATCAACGGTTGCAGAAGAATAGGGTTGGGTGCGACAGACCACTTCTACTCTGAACTCGACAAACACAACTTTTATGAGGTGGCTTATTTTTTATTTGTAACCTTTTTTTTTACTCATCAGGAATCATTGTTATTATCCTGGATTATAATGTGTAAAAATATTGACACTGTTGTTAAACATGCTAAATTGTTTAATCTCATTAACCCAGATGTTTCCATTTAAACCATTTTAATAATAATTTAATGTAAATGAGGATGTTATATGGCTACTACTACTACTAACTACCTCTACTGAATGAAGGATTTTAATCAATTGATATCTGGATCTTAAATTATCAGAGCAGAAAGCAGCTAGCATTAGCACAGTTAGCATGAGGAATTGCCTTGGAGAAACACTGATATTTACTGTGATTGTGTTTTATTAAGGTCGTTTAGGAGATTAAGACACATCTGCAGATAATATGACTGCTGGTAAAAACCTCCTGAGCATCTGAAGCTTAAGTAGGGTGACCAGATTTGGGTAGTTGAAAAAGAGGACACCTTTTTTGTATTATAGCTCTGTTAAAGACACGCTGCAAAAGAAGGGATTCTTTTCGAAATGCATTGCATTTACTGATAACTGCAATAAAATGATAACTGCAATACAATGTTTGGAGGAATCAGGCGTATTGATTAGGGAAACAATGTCTTCACACATTTAAAGAAGTCCCTGCAGAACACATCTCTTATTGATGTTGGCTGTCCAGTGCATATTCTGAACAATTGTGTTCACCATGGTGCACGCATACTAGAAACTAATTTTCAAAATCTATTACCACTTTCATATACACACTGTCCACACAAAGAATTTGAAGGAAATAAGGAGAGAGAGGAGTTCTGCTGCATACATTTTGACAAATTCTTCTTAAAAATCTTCTTTAATCTTTATGCTTTTTGAGAAATATTTGAGAAATTGACATCCTTTGGCCTCAAACAGTTTATTCATGGGAGAACAGTTTATTTGTGCGGGGAAACAAGAGACAAGACAAGAGGAGATATCCATTTTATGTAAGCAATACAGTTTGCAACTAATCTTTCTCTTTTTTTTGTCATAAACTCATCATTATGTTGTCATAATTTTTACCTGAAAAATAGTAACTAAAGCTAAAATGTAGTGAACTTGATAGATCAAGTATCATAAAACTTATTCAAGTACACATGTCTTTAATTTCTTCTTTTTCTTCAAATTTTTCTTTAACTCCTCCGCGAAGGAGCGCTTGCGTTTAGGCATTGTTGCAGCAGACGCACATGTGCTTTTCGCTTGTGAACACTGAACACATGCGATTCAAGTCTACCCACTCACACACAAAGCAAAGTAACTCGTTTGATCGTTTGATCATATGGTAACTGGAATGGAGTAAAATGGAACGGAGTGAAATTCTATTAGCAATGCAGATTATGTTTGAGACAGGCGCATGCAGTCCCAGACGATTTTGGCAAAAACCGTTAGAGAAACAAGTCAAGCTAATGTTTACAGCAGTTCGGACTGTCCCTGTCCACTAAAAGACAGCTAATTTTAATATGAAACTGTCCATTCACTGTTTTACTGGTTTGAATTTGCATCTGATTGTTTTGGAGAAACAGAATCTGACGATAACTCCCATGATCCCATGCTGCCTCATGATGTCATCAACTCTGTCTTTTGTTCTTGTTTTGATTGAGCACCTCAGCAGCAGAAAATTACATATTGCACCTTTAGTCATTCAGGTAGTTTCATGTAAACAGCAAATGTGGTTAGTGATGATGGAGGTGCCTCATCAGTGGTAAAAAAGAGACTGGACTGTCTCCATAAACATTCTGTGGTTTCCCAATAAATCGTATACATTCTTTGTCCCCAGAAAATTAAGCCCAATGACCTCAGTGAGTTTTGCTTTTTTTTATGTCTCAACAACTAAAGGAGAAGTTGGATTCATCATGAATCCCCTTAAAATGAATTTTAATAACCTTTGTGAGCTTTTGCTCTCAATCTATTTTATTACTACAGCTTGGACTAATTGTCAGTCCCAACTATACATTTAATGCTTTTATTGAAGTACAACCTTGAATGTGTCAAACATTCTACCTGCAGCATCACAGAGACTTTTAATCTTCATCTTTTAAATGGCTATATTGTAATTACATTATATACATACTTTAGTTACTTATAATATCTTTGATAATTAAACCTGGAGAAATCTAATTAGGGTTGATTATTTTATCTGAGGAGTCAATAATAGATTCTGAATAAATGAATTGTAAGAATTGTTTATTTTTTTCTAGTTATTTTAACAAAATTCACAATATGATAAGTCTTTGTGAGAAGGTGATGGCCCCTTCCCTTCTCACCTGTTTATAAGGGGGGAACTGACTAGCAGAGGGCAGAGTCCCCCCCGGACATGTTTGGGTGCGGGACAGGAAGCGCGACGTGTGGGACTGCATGTCTGGTCCACCTGGTGCGAGGTGGATTGTTTGCCTGCTAAAGTAAGCTTATATGCTGTGTTTACCACCGTCAATAAACGCTTTTGGTGAGTTCCTTTGCCTCCTGTCTCCACTTCTTATTCTGGTTGCCCTGATCCCTTTTGTGGGGAGACCATGTCGGTCGCTCACATTTGGTGGCAGCGGTGGGATCAGTGGCGCCGCCTGGGAGGCTGGAGAGAGGAGGTGGAACTCGCGGGCTGACGGTGGTACCGAGAGGATCGGCGGCGGTGTCGGCGAGGTGTCGACGAACGTGCCGGCGGAGACGGTCGGCGAAAGTGTCGGCGAGACGGTCGGCGAAGGAGCCGGCGGAGACGGTCGGCGAAGGTGCCGGCGGAGACGGTCGGCGGAAGTGCTGGCGGAAGTGCTGGCGGAAGTGCTGGCGGAAGTGCTGGCGGAAGTGCTGGCGGAAGTGCTGGCGGAAGTGCTGGCGGAAGTGGCCGACAGGTTGCCGACGGGACACAGCAGGACAATGGCGGGGCTACGACCAGAGACAGAGAGTGGTCGAGCGTCCCCCGGAAGGACACAGACCACGGTCGCGGACTTTTGTCTCGCCACCCAGTAGGCGAGACTCCAGAAGGGGAGGGAAGTGTGAGAAGGTGATGGCCCCTCCCCTTCTCACCTGTTTATAAGGGGGGAACTGACTAGCAGAGGGCAGAGTTCCCCCCGGACATGTTTGGGTGCGGGACAGGAAGTGCGACGCGTGGGACTGCATGTCTGGTCCACCTGGTGCGAGGTGGATTGTTTGCCTGCTGAAGTAAGCTTATATGCTGCGTTTTTGTGTTTACCACCGTCAATAAACGCTTTTGGTGAGTTTCTTTGCCTCCTGTCTCCACTTCTTTTTCTGGTTGCCCTGATCCCTTTTGTAGGGAGACCACGTCAGTCGCTCACAGTCTTACACTAATAGAAGAAAAAAAAATAATAAAAAATAAGCAGAAAAGGCTAAAGCTATAACACGCAAATTTTTACACTTTGTTTCATAAGTTCACCTGATGCATACTGAAATGTCCTTTATGTGACAACAGATCATCAGGACTCATATATTCTTTACTTTAGATTGGAAGATGGTAAATATCTCTCAGTGTCATGATCCTGTGATAAGTCCTGATAGTGTTGTGTTTTTAATGTGTGTGCAGAACCACATTTGATATAAAGTGCAAGCCAAACAAAGGGAGCAGGGCAGTGCTGCCTGAGCAGACATGAGTCCTCTGCTTCCTTTCAGCTCTCCAGCTCTGGCTCAGGCCCAGAAGTCCATGTCAGCATATGTCCTGACCTCGCATGCTCACGACAGCGCTGCAAGGTTTTCATCAGGCTCCCCGCGATCTCCCCACAGCCCAAACCACAGCCAGGCTCATTGTCCATTGTGCTGTGAGGTTTTTACAATCCACCTCAAGAATTCTCTGCTCTCTAACTCTCTACTCTATATTAAAAGTGAGCTATCACTCACCGTGCCAAGCAAAACCGGTGCCACGAACACGCACAGTGAATACATTTGACTGCAGATCCAACCTCCAGATGCTCAGCAAAAATAAAATTGTGGATGTGACTGACACGAGAAGCCTCACAAAGCTGATCTCAGCCTCATTTCCAGCGAGCCAACCCCCCGCCATTCTCCGCCACTGCCGCTCTGGTGAGGGCCCTCAGGCAACCAGGCTTTGCAGTCTCTATTACATGTGCTGTCAAGCCAATTGCCTTCCATGCACTTTGTGATTTTGGAAGATGTGTGTAGCTCTGGAGCTGGAGCTCTCCCCTGCAAGCTGCGTCCAGAGACTCACATCCTGCCCAGTTTAAACTCACCACCACATCCCACCACGTAACTCATAGATCAACACAAGCTGTTTTCTTATATCAGTCCCTGAGTTGTAGCACACAACAGGAGATTGTCCATGTCAGAAGCCTTCTCACCTACTGGAAATGCTCTGTTTGGTTTAGGCGAGGGGTGGCGCCTGCGTACAGCTGCAGGAGGCAGGACGTGACGCAAAAAATATGCTTGGATGTGTTTACAGCAACAAAGATTCATATAAGGCCGCAACTCATCTGTGATAACAACAGAGAGCTCCAGATGACATACAGTGGCTTGCGAAACTATGTGGCCACCTTGAACTTTGTGACCTTTTGCCACATTTCAGGCTTCAAACATAAAGATATAAAACTGTAATTTCTTGTGAAGAATCAACAACAAGCTTTAAACTTCTCCACAACAGTCTCTCAGACCTGCCTGGTGTGTTCCTTGTTCTTCATGATGCTCTCTGCACTTTAAACAGACCTCTGACACTATCACAGTGCAGGTGCATTTATACAGAGACTTGATTACACACAGGTGGATTCCATTTATCATCGTTAGTCATTTAGGTCAACATTGAATCATTCAGAGATCCTCACTGAACTTCTGGACAGAGTTTATTGCACTGAAAGTAAAGGGGCTGAATGATTTTGCACGCCGAACTTTTTGTTTTTTATTTGTTAAAAAAGTTTAAAATATCCAATAAAGTGTGTTCCACTTCATGATTGTGTCCCACTTGTTGTTGATTCTTCACAAGAAATTACAGTTTTATATCTTTACGTTTGAAGCCTGAAATGCGGCAAAAGGTCACAAAGTTCAAGGGGGCCACATAGTTTCGCAAGCCACTGTATTGTTGTCAAAAAACACAATTTTTGTTGAAGTGTAAATGCTAGAAGTGAAAAGCGAAGTGTTGTGTTGCTGTCAATGTTCCCTCTCTAGTTCTATTTATTTAGATTTTTTTATGAGACACGAAAATCTATAAAAATCCAGGAGTATTTACAGATGTATTTACTGACATCAGTGTTGGGAAAGTTCACTTTTTTAGATGAACTAGTTAAATGTTTGTTCAGGTTAAAATTTATGTTCACCATCCATATGGTTTAGTTCTTTTTTCCAATATGTTGCTAAAAGCTATTATTTGTCAACATTATTTTCAAAGCCAATAGAGAACCAGAGACTGCAATTATTTGTATGTATCTTAATTTTAAACCTTATCCAACCAGGGTTTAGTATTGAGGTGACAGCCCTTTAAATTCTGGCAAAACATGAGGAAAAACTTTCTGCTGAAATGGTCTTTATTTTAACAATAAAAACAGGACCGAAGTCCTTAAGGTGCAGTCTGGGTCAGTACTGACTTTTCCATCGAATTCTGTTAATGGTCATAGCTGTGGTGGTGTCTTCTTCAATGCTCGTGGCTTTGGCTCTGAGTTTTATGATGCATTCGATAGTGTGACAGATATAACAGCTGCTGCCAGATCAGCAGCCTACATATTAAGGTCTGTTTATTGTGACTTTCACCTGGTCACCTGGAAGGATCTAATAAAATCTGGCACACTCTCAAACCAAGTTCTGCTATGAGAGCGTGCTGTTCACATCCAGAATCAAAAAGTTCAGTCATTCATGAAGAGGAAAAAAAAACAGGATGTTCAGTTCACGTTCACCCAGAATATGAATAAGTTCATAAATGATTGTTCATTGAACGCGTTCAGGCACAACACTGACTGAAATATTTAATGTCAGAATAAAACATGAAGACACAGGAGCCAGGAGTTCTGAATCCTAACTCAGTTCCTTATTTAAGGATCATTGATCATCATCCTGCAGCTCTATATTTCATGTATTTAGACGTATCTAATTTGTATCAACAAAAGAGTCAACAAGCTACATACTGTATATATATCAATGTATTGTTCTTTTTCTTCATTCTAGTTTTTAAAAAATGTTATCAGTTTCACACCAGTTGCAAGATAGAACTTTAATGGGCATTACACAGACTAAGTTGTATGGAATGGGCAGGCTAAAAGCTAATATTTTGATGTTACTTTAATATTATAATATTTAAGTTATTATATTTTTAGTATTTGTATGTTACATGAGTTTTTATGTTTTTGTCAACTTTTACTTATGCTCTAATATTGCCTTCTTTGGAAGAAATTAGCTGTAAACAAACTGTAAAGAAGCAGGTGAGGTGTTCAGATCAATGATTATTCACATGGTGCTTCAAAGTTGCTGCTCACACATGTTAGAAGTGACTCTACAATGAGACTGATTAAATAAAGGAATTAAAGGAATTGAAATTCTTAATTAATTTAATCAAGTTAATTGATTGGTAAAGTGTGGTTCATCAAATGGTCTAAAATGTTGATCACTGTTTCCCAAAGCTGTAGATTCAACCTAAAATGTCTTTTTTTGTCAAGACCATCAGTCCACAACCCAAAGTCAGTCAGTTTACTATTATAGAGTCTAAAGAAACCAGAAAATAATTAGAGAAGAGAAGCTGGATCCAGAGAATTTGGACATTTTCTTGTCAATTAAACAAATAATTGACTAATCATTAACCTCAACTTTTGATACTGAACTACAGTTAATAAAAAATTTTTCAAACTCAGTCGGGGGATTTAACCTCCAACTGATCCAGATGTTGTGTTCTCACACACAGATTCTCCTCTGAGATGTCTTGATAAGTTCAGGGTCACAGTTGCACATGTGAAAGCAGCTTCATTCACTACTTGAGGAACCAGCTGGTGCAGCAGATAATACTGTAAATAACAAGCTGTGGTCTGACCTGGATGAGCCACATTTCAGAGGTCATTCCATAGATCATAGTAATGGCTTGATTGAATGAAGCATCTGCCCTCACTCAACATTTGATATTTGAGACAAAAAATATTATGATTTATCTTGACAAAATAATCTGAACTCAGGATTTACTTAGAAGCTTTTTCCAGCTTTTTCAATATCGTCAATTGCAAGACAATAAGACTTTGTGAGATGTGGTTTCACGTGCATTCAAACAACTTGCATACACATGAATTTTTCTTTTATGGAGATAAGAAATCCACATATATTCTGCATTAATACCACGTGCAAATGGTATGTTAATAATAAACATTTTAACCTGCAAGCTGCCCAGTAACCCTCTGTCTGTTCAGGACAAGTCGACTAACAGATGTGCAAAATCACTTGCAAGGTGAGCAGAGTTGGGATTTTCACAGTTTTGTAAAAAGATGTTGATCAGCCGAATTCCAGTTCAGGAAAGTTGTAATGTTGCACGGAAAAGTTTCTAGCAGACATTTTTACACTTTTACTTTCGGCTTCAAAATACTGAGAATGAATCATTTCCTCAGGACAGATTGGTTTATAGGTAGAGTTATAAACACAGAAAAACATGATCCTAATTGGTTTACTCTGGCTTTATAGTAATTTCTTAATTTTTTTATTCTGGTGATTGGTTTATAATGAGCTCCTAAGTGAGATCTTGAGGATTTGTTCACAGACTTGGACCAGCAGCAATTTTCTGATGTTAAGTCACACGTCAAAGGAATGTCTGTTTTCACCCTGTAACTTGTAGCCTATGCTGAATTCATGTCATGTCGAAATAATCTGAAAAAATAGTCCCTGAAAAGTTCAGGTCACAATTTCATTAAAAAAAATTGATACGGGCAGATGTTGTGATTTGGATTTCATTCATAATTTTCTTCAAATCAATTTTCAGTGCACACCAACTTTTACAAGTATCACAGAAACTTACAACATACCATTAAACAATTAAACTAACTTTGACACCATGTGCCTACTTGTACATTGTTGCCTATATTAGGTGCCTGTATGAATCCTAACTCAGTTCCTTATTTAAGGATCATTGATCATCATCCTGCAGCTCTATATTTCATGTATTTAGACGTATCTAATTTGTATCAACAAAGAGTCAACAAGCTACATACTGTATATATATCAATGTATTGTTCTTTTTCTTCATTCTAGTTTTTAAAAAATGTTATCAGTTTCACACCAGTTGCAAGATAGAACTTTAATGGGCATTACACAGACTAAGTTGTATGGAATGGGCAGGCTAAAAGCTAATATTTTGATGTTACTTTAATATTATAATATTTAAGTTATTATATTTTTAGTATTTGTATGTTACATGAGTTTTTATGTTTTTGTCAACTTTTACTTATGCTCTAATATTGCCTTCTTTGGAAGAAATTAGATGTAAACAAACTGTAAAGAAGCAGGTGAGGTGTTCAGATCAATGATTATTCACATGGTGCTTCAAAGTTGCTGCTCACACATGTTAGAAGTGACTCTACAATGAGACTGATTAAATAAAGGAATGTATATTGTATGTATATTGTTCCCCCTACTGTGCAATACATGTACATATACTTGTTTATTCTATTGTATTTATTTTATCGTCTAATCCCTTGTATATGTAAGTGTACTTGGCCAATAAAGCTGATTCTGATTCTGATTCTGAAATAACTAATTTAGGAATGAAAACTAAAGCCAAGTGATTTCATATGAAGTCCTATTTATTAACAAGAAACTGCTATACATAGGCCACATTGAATACTTGAGCAACAACAGTTATTACAATTGAAGAACTAAAAAAGCATTTATGTCTGTTGAAGTAGAGCAAACAAGTCTTTCAACTTAAAGTAGGGTCAGGGAGGCAGTTCATGTGGAAAATCGTTACCAAAAGGTTAGGAAGACAGAAAAAATTGTAGGTTTGACAATCTCAAAATTGCATTGTCTAAAATTTCAGTTGTTGATCTAAATTGATAGATTGTTTGGAACCACAACTCACAAAGGCACAAAAATCTTATCATTGTGAATCACTTTGGGAAACAGTGATAGACATTTTTAGTTTTTGTTAAAAATGTGTACACACCCTGAAGTCAGGTGAAGCAAAATTTATTGGTTCTAAGGAGTCATTTGGTTCAGAACAAATCTGACAAAAACACATAAACTATCACAGCAGGAAACATCTTCAACATGTTGTTTAGATGCTGTGAGTAATAAAATACAGCAAATCTTCTTTGTAGTGTCCATTTTGTTTCCACATTATGACTTAAAAGCTCATGAACACACTGAAGTTGAAAGAACCACTTCCCAGCTCTGGAAATGGGACCAGCCGTCCAGCACGTGAACGCAGCATTAGGCCTTGATGAAGGGAAGGAAGTGGTTTCCACATCCGTATGATCTCCCCATCAGGCTCCCAGGCTACACTGTCATTTTCCCTTTTTTCTTGTCAGTTCTGTAGATAGAGAACGCATGATGAGTCATTAAGCACATTGTAATATTGGTCAGTGTCTTTAACAAATACTTTTAATTACTTTTTTCAATACATTTTTAGAGTGTCAGCAGAATTACATTTTTTTGGACAATAGTAATAAATAATAAAAGTTCAGTTCTAGCTCCTGAAGAGTTCCAGCAGTGTTTAACCACATTAAATCAGAAAAAAATACTCAAAGTAATTCTTGAGTAATAAGCAGCTGAAATAGCTGAAAATACATTTAAATGATTTCATATGTGTTTCATTAAATTGTAAGCTAATAAAGCGATGGAGAGGAAACCACACATGTTAACATGTGTGAGGCAGGCAGGAGCTGATTTTTTTTCTCCAGAAGTTTCCTGTTTCTCCACTGTCCACATCAATATGTCAAAGCTCAAAACATGAATTGGGATCATCTCAACTCTTTCAGTATTCACCTCAATCTCCAGAGGAAAAGTTTGATCATCTGCATTATGCACATAGATCTCATAGCACTGTGTTTGGATATGTGTTTTCATAAATACTGTTTTTGGTGTGACAATGGTGTGGTTAGGTTTACGTAAGCAACATGTAACATAAGTAACATGGCTTTGCTCAATCCCCACTGCAAGCTACATTACTGGACATATTACAATGTGAAGTATTTTAGAAGTGAGCATTCATGGGCACCAATCGTTGTAACAACCATGGATGTATAAAGAGAACGAAAACACACAAAATGTCACTTTACTTTTCTGACTTTTACTGTAACTGCTGTTGATTTGGTCAAATATATGTTTTTTGTTCTTCTATCATGTGTTAGTAAGCAGAAGACTGCACATAATGTTTTATCTTATTTTGAAAACTAACTGGTTGATTTGTGTTTTTCCTGTCTGACTTCCTGTCTGGCTCCTTCTGCTCTCTGATAGATTGATGCATGTTCAGAATAGACTTCATGTATACTTTTACCGACGTACTGCAAGGTTTCTCAATAGGGTTGCAAAGGGGTGGAAAATTTCTGGTAAATCCAGAAATGGGAAGTTAAGATAGGGAATATTGAATTCAATAATCTAAATAAATATAAATCTAAATAAAAATAATCTAGAAATCATCTGTGCATGTGATGGAGGACTGAACAGAGCATGAAGGGCTTCTAGCTTCAGTAGACCTGCAGAAAGCATGTGTGCATGTAATTGAGTAGCCTAGCTATCACCAGAGCTCATATCAATGTACATTGAAATTCGGTATGGGTCCACCACTTAATGGAGGTGTGGTTCATGAAAGACCTGAGCCTTTTATTGGGCATTATAGATATCTGTCAAATGCGTCTGTACATAGCTTATAGACATTTATGTCAAACATATCCAATGACATACGCAATACACATTGATGATTATTTTTTTTAATTAGCGCTAAAATATGATAATTTTATAATAAACTTGCAGTCTAAGTTAATTAGAGCACATTCTAAGGCTGCAGTGAAAGGTAAATCACATCTGCACAGTTATCAACAGTTTCGTCATTGCTGCACCATTCCCCATATGTGATTGGCTCCCGAGATGAGGGGGAAACCGGGTTTCCACACTGAATTACACAGTAAAGTGAATTTGCCTGCAATGAAGAATAGGTATACAAAGGCTAACTAAGAAACTGAATATTAACTTCATATGTTGTAATGTTCCAGTTATTGTTTCATAGAGTGGTGAATGCTTGGGTCACAATTCCTCCACCAGTGTTTGGGAGCTGCTGAATTGTGTATTTGATGAGTTTTACGAGGGAAAAATACCAATAGCCACCTACAGTATTGGTAGCTAGGCAGCTTTTGGCTCTGCTCCATTGGTCTGGAAACAGCTTGTATTAACAAAAAAAGTTTATTCCCACATATTCCCCTTAATTACTGAAATTTTCCAGCCCTACTTTTGAAACACGTTTGGATATACAAACGTTGATTAGACTGGCAGCAATCAGCTCCGACCGTTCAGCCGAAAATTTACATTGACAACTACACCACTATTATTAAAGTCTTCTTTCTAAATAAATAAGTTTAGACCCAGATTCTATTCTGTTAGTTGATAGCACTAAGATTTTCTGAAGATCTGTGAACACATGAGCCCTTGTCTACAGCTACAGTAACCTGTGTTAATGTAAGGACTAATGTAGCAACTAACAACCTGCTAAATGTCTTAAAGGGTGTTTTTTTGGGATTGCAGGGAGGGAGACATTTGTTTTAGGGGTGGCTGCCTTAACTATAAAACACCGCAGGAAACCCTGGGAACTTCGGCTCACCACATCTAAATCATTAATTCAACATATCTGTGCTTACATAAAGGTAAACTGTCAGCATTTCCCTTTGAACTGCTTGTATTTGAGCCACCCATCACTCTGCTCAGTGTTGTCTCCAAATAGAACATAGAATATTATCTAAGTTTCTTCAATGAGGTCTTGTTGTGAAAGAGAAGTCTCAGGTAGAATATCATGTGTAACACATGTGTAACTGATAGGTTCAGCTCATTGTAATCAGAGGTGACAGAGGATTTTAGAAAAAGCCCAAAATAAAGTAAATTGTCATGCTGTGTGGAATTTCCCTTGACGTCCACCAGCCCAAAATAATATTTTCCATAAGATACATTTTCCAAAGCACTCTGAGAAAATATTCTGGTACAGTATGTGTTGTTTCAAGGATTCAATGAACATTTTGTATAGAAATACAAGGAATTTGCTTTGGTTCAGCTTTCAAAACACGCAAAGACATTTATATTCAGTAAAAATGTGACAAATAACCTAAAACATAGACACTGTAACACTGGGGGAATTTAATAAAATATCTAACAAATAAATAACACAACAGACTCTGCTATGCTGGGTTGTAGGGGGAGTGGCTTAAAGTGGCAGGTGCGATACAGGTAGAATCTGGTATCTAGTGATGTTAGATTTAATTATCCAACCTCTTATTTAGTTTAAGAGACACTTTCTAAAAAATGAATATAATATATAATACTTTTAATTGAGATAAATAAATAATAATATATGTATTATTATTATCATTATTATTATTGTTATTATTATCAGTTTTTGTAGCATGTTTGATTGATAATTTTATTCACAAAATAAAAAATTCAAATAAAAAGGTTGAAGCAGAGGCAAAAGTGGGTGGTAAACTAAGTCTTTGCTACTCTTGAGCTAGTGAGAGGGGAAGCTGGCAGGGAGCAAATTGGCAGGGTCCAACGGTGGAGTACGGCAGGGAGGAGACGACAGGTAGCGGACATGCAGGATGAATAGGGGAGAACTGGAAAGCTGGAAATGATGGAGAAAGAGACGAGGTTAGGTCCGGTGGATCAGGTAGAACGAGCAGTAGGCGAGAACTTTCTGATGAGTAGTTGGTGTTTAAAAGGATAACAAGGGTGATTGTTGACAGGTGTGCAAGCACTCAACCACTGCACCCCTCCTCTACCTTAAAAGGAAGAGAGGGGCAAACACAAACCTAGAACGCTGGGAATGTAGGAGGTAAAGGCAAAGCCGGGTCTGGTGGAGCAGGCGGAATGAGCAATATGTAGAAACTTTCTGGCGAGCTGGTGTTAAGGTAGGTGTGCCAGGATTCTACTACTGTGCCCTGTCTCTAACTGAAAAAAAAGCAAGGGAGGGACAAACACAAGGGAGAGACAGTCAGGGAAAGACACACAGCGAGAGTCACAGAGTCACAAGTGAGGCTGTGACGTCACAATCCTGATGAAGTCTCAGAGGCTTATTGAAGAATCACACAGAAACACAGTCCTAATAAATAATCTCATTTCTAATCTAAACTAATCATCTACCACTCATCTGAGGTCAGGTCGCAGGGGAAGCAACCTAAACAGAGAAACTCAGACTTCCCTCTCCCTGGCTATGACATCCAGCTATTTCAGGAGAATCCCAAGGTGTTCTGAGGCCATCTGAGAGACATAGTCTCTCCAGCATTTCCTGGGTCTTCCAGCTCAGCTCCAGTACAGAGCATGCAGTACAGAGCATGCATCACTGCAGACGCCACACCGACCCTCCTGCCAATCTCCACTCCATTCTTCCCTCACCCGTGACCAAGACCCAGAGATACTTGAACTCCTCCACTTGAGAAAATCATAGCCCTAAGAAAAAAAATCAAGATAAAAGACAAATTATATCTTTAGTTGGATCTAATGACGAATCTTTCCTTGAAGATGAGTCTAATAATCGACAAGCTCCTTACACAATGATCTGTCAGAGAAAAACAGGAAAACAGTTGTAACAGTCTTGACATATCATAGAACTAGCTGTTTGATTATAGGAAGGTGTAGGTGTTATGTAAATAGTGTCTCAGAGAAACGCACACAGCCCGTATTCAGAAGCCAAGCCTTGAGACCTCCTTGTTGTCATTCAGTCACATGCCCGCCAAATGTCAAATGTCAGGTAAATGTAAACATACCACATTATACTATCAGTATAAATACCTTAACTTTCATATTTGTGGTGAGAATAATTTATTTAAAAAAAGTTGAAACTCTGACTGGGAAAAGTTTCCGATACTCATGGAGCTTCGACATTAGACTCATGTTGTTTTCTTTTCTTTTCTTTTCTCAGCGTTGCAGCACAACATTACTTATATTTAGTAAAAAGTAATTTTATACCTGTGCTTTTTTTCTTTTTTTTTCAACAAGCCAGATGGCGACTGCTCACATCCTCCCTTACCTTTTTGTACTAATTTCAGGACCCACCTGGTCTGACAACAATCCAAAAACAAGCCTCTTAAGACACTTGCTCACAGCTAGCTTCATACAGTGGGGAAAATAAGTATTTGAACACCCTGCTATTTTGCTTTTTCTCCCACTTAGAAATCATGGAGGGGTCTGAAATGTTCATCGTAGGTGCATGTACACTGTGAGAGAGATAAACTAAAAAGAAAAATCCAGAAATCACAATGCATGATTTTTTAATGATTTATTTGTGTGATACAGCGGCAAATAAGTATTTGAACACCCGTGTGTCATCTAGAATTCTGACCCTGAAGGACCTGTTAGTCCGCCCATTAGAAGTCCACCTGCACTCCATGTATCATCCTTAATCAGATGCACCTGTTTGAAGTCGTTAGCTGCATAAAGACACCTGTCCACCCCATACAATCAGCAACACTTTAACTTGTAACATGGCGAAGACCAAAGAGCTGTCCAACGACACAAGAGAGAAAATTGTACACCTCCACAAGGCTGGAAAGGCTGCAATTGCCAAGCAGCTTGGTGAAAAAAGGTCCACTGTCGGAGCAATCATTAGAAAATGGAAGAAGCTAGAGGAGTCATGGGAGAAAGTTTTGTGGTCAGATGAGACCAAAATAGAACTTTTTGGTCATAACTCCACTAAGCATGTTCGGAGGAAGAAGAATGAAGAGTACAATCCGAAGAACACCATCCCTACTGTGAACCATGGGGGTGGTAGCATCATGCTTTGGGGGTGTTTTTCTGCACATGGGACAGGACGAGTGCACTGCATAAAAGAGAGGATGACTGGGGCAGTGTATTGTGAGATTTTGGGGAACAACCTCCTTCCCTCAGTCAGAGCATCGAAGATGGGTCGTGGCTGGGTCTTCCAACACGACAACGACCCAAAGCACACAGCCAGGAAAACCAAGGACTGGCTCCGTAAGAAGCATATCAAGGTTCTAGCATGGCCCAGCCAGTCTCCAGACCTGAACCCAATCGAAAATCTTTGGAGGGAGCTCAAACTCTGTGTTTCTCAGCGACAGCACAGAAACCCGACTGATCTAGAGAAGATCTGTGTGGAGGAGTG
Source organism: Eupleurogrammus muticus (assembly GCA_036785175.1). NCBI lineage: Eukaryota > Metazoa > Chordata > Actinopteri > Scombriformes > Trichiuridae > Eupleurogrammus > Eupleurogrammus muticus. The sequence continues at coordinate 7,229,340 of JAYKQN010000025.1, read as the reverse complement.
GGCCAGGATCCCTCCTGCAGTATGTGCAAACCTGGTGAAAAACTACAGGAAACGTTTGACCTCTGTAATAGCAAACAAAGGCTACTGTACCAAATATTAACGTTCATTTTCTCAGGTGTTCAAATACTTATTTGCCGCTATATCACACAAATAAATCATTAAAAAATCATGCTTTGTGATTTCTGGATTTTTCTTTTTAGTTTATCTCTCTCACAGTGGACATGCACCTACGATGAAAATTTCAGACCCCTCCATGATTTCTAAGTGGGAGAAATAGCAAAATAGCAGGGTGTTCAAATACTTATTTTCCCCACTGTACCTCCTCATTAGCCACTAATAACCAACCAATAGCACAATTCTTGTTATCCCTCCTAAATGAGGCTTGATAAGATTTTTTTTAATTGAGGGGAAACTCAAACTTGCAGTGGTCTGCATGTTTTGCTGAAGTATTATTCACTCTACGTGACTCTGTGTGTTGCTTTAGCTAGTGGATGGGGTAACCCTAGTCACTTGCCCCCTAAACACCTGTGTTTACTTTGGGGCCACAGCCCCCGTGACCCAGCAGAAATCCTTCACTCACTCAGAAGATGGAGGGGGCTTCCAGCCTCCAAATATGCCGTCCCTGCACTTTTACCGTTGTGTGATTCCTTTAAGACTTTCATCAGGGGCACGAACAACGGGGATAAATTACTAATTCTGGTGAATATACACGTTCAGATCCTGCTGTTCTTCTCTGAGAGAAAGTCACTAAGAAAATAATCCAAATGTTAACTAGAAAAATCGGGTGCTTTGAACTAAATTTCAGCTTTGACCAAGATCAATATGCAGCATGAAGTACATGTCGTAACCTTGGCTTTATAGTCTGAATTTTAAACAATGGCCCAAAAATTGAATTTCTCTTCATTCCTTGGCCTGGTAAGCAACAATTTTAATCAGATTTTCAACAAACAAACCCTAATTATGTTTGCTTGTTGTGGCTGTTGTGGCTTTTGAAGGCACTTTGGAAATGGAAAGTGGATTAGAAGAGCAGAAGAGAGTGTCAGAAACAGATTTATAATCATAAGTCAGGGGAGTGTTCTTACTCCCGCTTAAAGCTTCTCTGTAAGATATTTATTTATTTATTTGAATGTGTCTGTAACACTAAGTAGTTAAATCTGTGGTAAAAACTTACCTTTACCTTTCCTTCATAAGATATTTCCCAATTGTGTGATTTTATTTACTAATTCTAGATGGTATTTTGTTTATTTTCTGTGTTCATTTAACATTTGTCACCTTAAAATAAAACAAAGACAACTTTTGTCACTATCAGTGTATTGAGTAATTTATATTTATAGAAATGTTGTATAGAAATGTTTCTGTATTTATATTAACACATGTTTTCTTGTAAACCTGTTATTCTCTGTGAAGCCACAATGTTACACAAACATTATTACTTTGCATCATCACAACACCTTTTAACAATTCTTTATGAAGTTGTTTGTTGAACTTTCAGTTCTCTTTAGCTAACATGCTTCTTTCTTTTCTCTTATTTCCAAAATGATGTTGATCATTTCTACACACAGATCAAGGCTCTGAAGAAAACAGAAAGCAATAGATTTTAAATTCTAAAGTCAAATGGAAACATCCAGGAAGGAAAGTTAAATGTTGTTTGCGTGTGTTGTTTGATAAAAAATAGAAGGATATATTTATCCTAATTAGGTTAACTATCTCAAACTTTTTGGAAAAGAGCATCCATGATATGGTAAAAAGTTTAAAATAAACCTCAATAGAAGTAACAACAATTAGCTGATTAATCGATTAGTTGCCAACTATCACATCATCACTATTTTGATAATTGATTACATTTTTTGGGTCATTTTAAGAAAAAAATGTCCTAATTCTCTGGTTCCAGCTTCCCAAATCTGATTATTTTTTGGTTATTAGTCTTTTATAAGAGTAAACTGATGATCTTTGGATTGTGGACCGTTGGTCTAAACAAAAAAAACAAAACATTTGATGTTATATTTTCAAAGCCTTTGCAAAACAGTGATTGAAATTGTACATCATTTCTAAACCAAACTTACTGAATAAATGAAAATTTGTTGGTTGCAGCTCTGAAGCTCATATCATCATATTCTGGGATAAAAGTCCTGAAGCAGAAGTTATTTATTCAGATTTGTTACATTTCAGGAAGCTGAACTCGAACAGATTTGGTGGTGTTCTGTGTTCCTTCCTCGCCACTTCAACTATGTTTCAATAAATGGGCTTACTTCTCTTTCCTTTCTTGCTCCTGCTGCATCTCAACCTGCAGCTGAGAGGTTTCCAATAACCTGTTTACTGCCTTTAAGAATGTGAACTATGTGTGGATCTGATAGATGTTTTGGACAATCAATTCCTGATGCCTGCCAGAGTTCTGCTGCTCATACAGCAGTGTTAACTGTTCAAATATTAGTCAATGTTTTTTCAGGTGTGGATATGTCAGTGTGTGCCAAAACCATGTTTCCATGGAAACAGGCCAGCCACAGTGTCGAAAGCTGCCACAGCATTATATAAAGTGATTAAACTGTTAGGTGATTAATGTTGCTCTGCATATTGAAGTTATAAAAGACAAATTTGACAACTGCCATCTGCAGTTTTCACATTTATTACAGAAAAAACAACTTACCATTTGGATTCATCAGGTATTCCAGCTATAAAACATACATATATAATCTCCTGTTGTAAATCCTCAATCACTTCAACTTAATTGTAATAATGCTGCAATGAACAATTATTCTGAAAGTGAATTAATATATAGCTCACTGAAACAATTAATCAATTAGTTGTTTAGTTCATCAAATGGTGTAAAATATTTATCACTATTTCCCAAAGCTCACGATTCAACTTAGAATGTCTTTCTTTGTTCAGACCAACAGTTCACACCCCAAAGACCACCAATTTAGAAGATCTATTATCAAAATAGTTGGTAATCGATTTAATAGTTGACAACCACTTGATTCATTTGACATTTCCACACAGTAAGTATTAAACAGCAACATAAGCAAAGAAAGGACAGAAAACCCACAAGAAGCCACTGTGTGTTTAATGGGGAAAAGCTTTCATAAAGAACCTTTTTTTCAGGTTCAGAGAAATATTTTAAACTGGTTCGTGTTGTCTTTTCCAGGACATTGGCAAGTGCAGGAAAAGAACTCAAAGATAACTTTTTGAAAGCACTGGCTGAACGAGAGGAGGCCAACCGCACTGGGAAAATGACTGTGAGTACATTATTACAGCACTCCAATTGCTACGTATTGGGATTCCCCTCAAATATTCCTGCAATTCTATTAGGATGGGAACAAAATCCATACTGTGTCTGTGCTCTTAGGATTTAATAATAACACAGAATTCCAATGTATGTGGATATTTAATGTGTAGAACAAAAGTTTTTTTACACCATAAACAATGTGGTATTTTTTAGTATGAATCTCACTTATATTTATACATGAAAGTCAATTTAATAAATAAATTAGTTTAGCCCCAGGTTCCATTTTGATAGGTGATAGTGCTAGATAGTGAATTTCTTGATAGGATTGGATTGGTGAATGGAGTCTGTAAATATGTCTTGGAGTAACAAACTGGTTGATTTGTTTTTGACAAATGTTACTTTCTCTATATTGGTTGCATGATCAGTGCAGGAACAAATGGGACAACACAGCTTTGAATTATAGCTAAAGCTAAAGGATCTAAAGTAAACTTTTAGGACCTACACTGGGGAAGAAAGAAAGAAAAAAAGGCTTTATATGGCAACACTCTTCCCCTAGCTACCCAAAAAGATTAGGGAATAGGATCTATCTATCTATCTATCTATCTATCTATCTATCTATCTATCTATCTATCTATCTATCTATCTATCTATCTATCTATCTATCTATCTATCTATCTATCTATCTATCTATCTATCTATCTATCTATCTATCTATCTATCTATCTATCTATCTATCCATATGGAACTCTATATTAAGTGATGTGCTATTGAAAGAAGAGCAGCACTAACTGTGGACTTACAGCTCCTCTCTGAGACTCTCTCCCAGGACTCCATGTTCTCACATGAAGTCCTGGGAGAGAAGTGGTCCCTCGCAACCTGGCTGATATCACAGTCTAAAAAAGAGTCTGTTAGATGGGGGTTTGTTCATTTAAGACATCTTATGAGTTTAGGAGCTTCAGGTGTGCCCACAGACAGTGTTGTACCTCAACACATTCCTTTAACAGCTTTTTTTTTTTTTTTTTTCCTTTAACGGAACAGCTTTAGAGGAAAAAACATTAAATCTGGCACCAACACTAGCCACCAGTGTTGCACCGCGTGGGTAATTGAAACAGAACAAAACAAAATAAAACGAAAAAGCAAAACGAAGGCGACGGTATCAGATAGCCACAATACGGATTCGGCTATGGAAAAATGTTAAAGAGCCCTATGAATAGGTCAGTGAGGATAACAGTAATGTGCACTTCAATCACACCAACAGCAAATCTAAAACTTAAAAATTAGGATTTAAAAATTGGTATGAAGATGATATGTAACACATAGTTTCAGTATTGAAAGAACTGATGGAATCATTTCTATATAGGCTTTGGCAATGATATTAAAAAATAATACCTCACAGCAACATATTGAAAAAAGAATGGTAAATGGCCTGCATTTATATAGTGCTTTTCTAGTCTTTCTAGCACATTCCTCATTCACACATTGATGGCGGTGGCGATATACAGAGCTGCCCACACATCAGGAAGAAGAGCCAGGAATCAAACCACCAATCTTCCGACTGCTCTACCTCTGAGCTGTAGCCGTCCCTAACTATGAACAAACTATTAACTATAAACAATGATGGCAGTACTATGAATACACTATATAATTTTTAAATCTGTGAACTGAACTTTAACTAGTTCAAAATGAATTTTTCCAGCAGTGCTCACAGATTCCTTTATTTACTTTGAAGAACAGAACCTTCAGGTGCAGCTGCTGAGTGCAGCAACTGTAACCTCCAGGGCAAACGGAGCTGTTCACAACACTGTGTAAAACGGTTGGAATGAAAGTCTGTACTTCCAGGTCTAAGGCTGCGGAGGCCAGGACCATCCAAGGGAAATGCTGACAGTTCATGTTTCTGTAACCATGGAGACGTTGGATTAACGTTTCAGGTGAAGATTCACTTCTTCTTCTCTCAGCAGCAGGAGGAGGGTTGGATGGATGGATCAGTGTTTTGTTGTTGCAGCAGACTTCTGTTGAACACCACTGGTAACCTACATTTGTCCATCATGTCACATGTCAATAATTTTATCCCAAACAGGATATTTTCCTAAACCTAACCATAGTGTTTTACCATGATCCTACATTAATGATATGATGCTTATGAAAATGATGATGTTCAAAATATCTGCAGGAAAATAAACTGTCAGCATTTGCCTCTGGAGACTGTTTGGGGAATCTGGTGAGAAAATGCCCCTTTTGGTGATTCATTGGAATGCTGTGCAATAACTGCTGGGTCTCATTAAAAGAAAAGACAAAACTAATTATATTACAAATACAAGCTGGCATTTTACAGCCGAGTAACAAAACAGATCCAAATTTATTGTGTGTTCTTCAATCATTTCTTAGTGTGGTTCCTTGGTGTTCGTAAATCATTGTCTTCCACTTTAATCCTGCTGCAGTCAGAGTAACTGTGAGCACACAGAACTGCAGGGAGAGTTTCTTAACCCCTGAAGCCAAAGCTGCACTCTTACTTACACTTAGACGCACCAGGGAACTATTTAATTCTTTTGACCAATAGGACGGCTGTTATTACTAACAATAATTCACTCTCCATCCCACTTCAGAAAAGCTTTTTACAGTGAGTTGAAGGGAATGTGCAACATGCATTAATTGACTTCAGATGACTCACTTCCACAAAAAGAGGAATTTACAGAAAGCAGTGACCTCTCTGTACCTGCCCTTCTGGGATTTGCAATTATGAGATCACATGAGGAGCATGGAGGGAGTCAGAGTAGTAAAACCAGGAGTTTTCCCCCTGGATGTTCGCTGTGTAAACACTTCCTCGCAAAAAGCCCAGTCTCTTTCTCTTAGCCCTTCCTAACCTCAGCCAGTGGGGAGATATTAACCATTGGTGTGAGGTCCATTAACTGTGCCGGAGCCCTCCCTCCCCACCCCAAATGTCAATATGTATTTTAAAGGTGCAGTGAGTAAGATTTAGTATCAAGTAGGTTTTAATTAGAATATAATTCATTTAAACTGTACTTAAGTACAGTACTTGTGTAAATGTACTTAATTAATTCCACCACTGGATGAAACCATGACCATTAGTTAACACATTAGACACACACAAGTTAGTGACGCTTACACTGCAGCTAACAACTATCAGTAGTTGTTAGTTAGCTGCAGTCTAATCATCATTAACTTGTGTGTGTTGATCAATCTATCGACTATTGAAACGAATAATAGATTAGTTGTGTGGTTCATAGAAAGGTGTGAATGTCAATCACTGTTTCCCGAAGCTTTAGATTCACTCTAAAATGTCTTTTTTTTTGTCCAGACCATCAGTCCACAACACAAAGATCACCAGTTTAGTAGTAGTATAAAACAGGGACTTCAGTTTTCAAAACAGTTGGTGATTATTGTAATATTATACAAATCACTTAGTAATACAAATTGATTAATTGACTAATTGTTGCAATTCTAATCAAAATATGTTTCTCTAGATAGGGAGGAAGTTGCGCTCCCTGAAGCTGTCATGTTTCTAAGGGACCCTTGAATGGACAAACCAAACAATGTGTCGAGAGATGGACTAATAGGTTTCTCATGTTCACTATTGGCGAGTTTATTGAGGCACTTTATTGACTGAATCCACATCCTAAAAAATAACTGGATCCGGACCTGAAAATTTTTACTATTTTACTTTTGCAGCTTCTTATTCCAATTGGATAGAATAAGGCATACACACTCTGATAATTGTTGCTAAGTGGCCACTGAAAGACACTTTTCAAACGCCATCATCAGCTGCTTCTCTGCTTCAGCCAAAACACACTGTATACAAAAAACAGAGTAAGACTAAAGTTGTTTTGCTCACATGATATTTTTCCCATCTCCTCCTATTTTTCATCTCAACGAGCTTCGTCTGTTGAAGAATGGATCATTTTTCATTCAAGCTGCTCTTTTCAGTTTAAAATTGAACCCACATTTGTGCATTAATGTTGCTTCTCCTTGAAACCGTTAACAGGCAATCTTAATCCAATCTGAGGAGGCTTGACCTCATTGGTGTGTTTACTTTACCCAGATGTATCCGTACAACAGGCCTGTGTGTGGACATACGAGGTGAAACCTCTTTTCAGAGAGAGAACACTACATTGATATTGTATTTATTTTCATATTTTAATTGTAATTTGTTGGTATGCATCAATCCATGTGGTCCTAATACCCATGCAACATATGCTGTATTTTCATACTAACATCTGCTGAAAGTTGAAAGGAGTGAAGCAGGAATGAGGAATGACCACCCGGCTCCGGGGTATCGCTCTTTCTGTTCTTAAAGCCTTATTGAAACAGGACTGAAGCTTCTATCTGCTCTTCCACCCTGCAGCTCAGTCAAACTAATACATTCCAGCTCTGCACATGTTACTCTGCAGCAAAGCACTAATTATTTGGGTTTCTTAATTCTATCAAAATTAACTGATGATGTTGGATGGTCTGGACAAAATAGATAGAAGATAGAAGATATAGATATAGATAGATAGATAGATAGATAGATAGATAGATAGATAGATAGATAGATAGATAGATAGATAGATAGATAGATAGATAGATAGATAGATAGATAGACAGACAGATAGATAGCCTTCATTTATCTTGAAGTGTTTTCATCCTTGTTGTGAATGACTGTACGAACACAGAAAATCATCCATTTAGATGCACAAAAGAAGAGGAAGAGAAAATACTGCAGAGTTATTGCCTTTCCTTTAAACAGATGACACACTCATTGTCATCCAGTGTCTCATTCATCAGGGGTCAGTGCTTTGTCCTCCTTTCATGTCTCACTTGGCCTTTCAAGTCAGGTTGAAATTACACCTGTCAGTTAATATGCTTGTCAGTTATTGCATTTCCTCTGTCCTGCTCTGAATGACGTTACAGAAGATTGATAGCATACATGTCTCTTAATGCACAGAGCTCATCTTCCCTTTGTGCTCAGGCCTCGTCTCTATCGTGTTTGCCTGAGGGAGTTAACCAATTGAAGCTTAGTTCTTATGCAGAATCTTGACTTGAGCATGCTCATCTCTGTAGTTTTCGCACAAAGTTTTCTTGTTTTTTCTGCATTTATCAGAGGAGCCTCCTGTGTTTCTTGATGAACCTTTAACACCTTTGGTGCCTTCGTTTGTTTCCCAGCCCTATTGTACAAAAGCTGCTTCGCTGCCAAAAGTCAGACAAACAAAAGCTGCACCTGGGCAGCTCTGTCTTTATTTGCACTGTGTAAGAAGTTACGTTTTTTATCAAATCCAGGTCACACCTGTGCAGGATGCCTGAGGGTGTCTATTGTTGGGAGGTTCACATCTAAAACTAATGGTGTGCTGCACCACCCACCCGGCTGCTGTTTGTTTGCAGGTGTTTGTTGACAGCTCCAAGGATTCGTGAGGGACTGAAACACATCAGGACTGTTGTCGGATTATTGACTTTAGAACAAGTTTACATTTTTCAATTTTTTTACTATATTTATTGAGTATTCACTTTTAACTTGACATATACATTAATGGGGTTTTACATTTAATATAAAAAATTTAATATATGGTACAATGCCAAAACTGCCATTTGGTGTAACCCTAAAAACCTCTCCTAAAAAGGCTTTGAAAAATGAAAAACACATGCTATCAATTAGTTTTATATTCTAGGTAGATTAAACATTTAAAGTAAAAAATGGCACAAAATCTTAAAACCATTTTGATTTCAGATTTGTCACTGACATATACATCATTGACAAGTTTCGCATATCTTAATCCAATCAAAATGGATGTTCACTCATAGACAGCATGTATACAGATCCAGGAGATGACGTCACATAGCCCTGAAACTGAGCGTGCCAAATGTTTGTTTGGAGTAAATAAACACAGCGGAGATCCAGGCTAAGAACAACCAGAACAAAGTAATTTTTCTGAGCCTATAGAAGTTGGACATGTTTATTTTATCAGCATGTTATATGACTTTATAAAATTGCAAGAATATTGGGGATAGATTGTACTCTGACCAAGTTACATTTATGTTTTAATGACAGATTAAATTCACTTAAGTGGTCATTTTCTTTTTTTTCCCGACTCATCATGTTTGTTTGGAGTCTAAGGTGTATAATTATGGTTAGACAAACAAATGACATTAAAACACGTGCCAAATCTCACACAGGCAATTTTATAAACATTCAGCAGTACAGGGTCAGGGCAACACAGTGAAACAGTGGTCAGCACTGTTGTCTCACAGCAAGAAGGTCATGGGTTGAAGTCTTTGGTCTGGGACTGGGTTCTCTGCAGGTTCTCCAACTTCCTCTTCCTGAGGTGGATTTGAGATTCCAAATTGTCCCTAGGTATGAGTGTATGAGGTAATGGTGTGTGTGTGGTCCGTGATAGTTTGGTGCCTGTCTGGGATGTATTGTGCCTCTCACCTGTAATGTGCTGGGATTGGCTCCAGCAGACCCCTGGGACCCTAATGAGGAATAAACAGGTATAGAAAATGACTGACTGACTGGTGACAGTATAGGATCACCATGCACATAAAATAGTGCAGGAAAAAAAAACTAACACCATAAATTAATCTAAGAAACTTCATGAATAAAAAAAATATAAATAAATATTACTTTTTGTGAAAAATACACAAACATAGAGAGCCGAAAATAACAGACTGATTTATTTCTCTTTTTATCAGCACTCTCTACAGACATATCAACTGCTCTACATCTGAAACTTGACTTTACTTTTACAAAAAACGTATTTAAAAACACACATATATATGCAAATATGTGTGTATGTGTATGTATGTAGGTATGTACGTGCATGTATGTATGTATATATGCCTTGCTTATGCATACTTTTTTTTTTCTTACTTTTTGCATACTATTTATTAGTATTTTCTCTCCATTCTATGTCGATAATGCATACTATGTATGCGGATCATCAACAAATTCTGCGAATTTGTACATTGTGTTGTGTGTTTTTTATTTTTATTTCTTTATAGTTTTTTTTATCTTCAGCTTTATTTTCTTCTCTTTATCTGTAACGCTGCAGTAACACAAATTTCCCCGTTATGGGATCAATAAATCTTATCTTATCTTACATAATGCTATACTGGTGTGTAGATACCGGTGTTAGCCTAATGCTATCAAGTAGTTTATTCACGTTAGCGATTAAATTGGCACCATTCCAGATTAATTTAAGATACGGATATATGACGTAACGTTAGCCTGCAATACACTGTTAATGTCTGTCACTGATTTCCATTCCTCTGACTCTCTGACCTGTTGCTAGGCAACTGATGTGTTTGACAACCATGTAACAACTTCCCACAGACAGCAGATACTGAGCAGATAAAAAATTAATGAGGAAATGTAATATAATATAATATAAAACTAGGTACACCATTGACTAATACTGATTTTCAATTTTTTAAAACAAATCTGCAGCTCAGAGACAGGTCTATTTTAAATACACACAATAGCTTAAAAAAAGGTTAAAGCAAAATACATTTCCCAAATGTTTTTCACTTTAAGTGCTGTAGTTTGTGGAAACAAATATTCTTTTTACTGCTGAGAATTTATTCTCTGCACTGCAATGTCACCTTTAAATCTGATTTGCCCTTTTTTATTTTTATGTACTTTTACAATCTTGATTCATCAAAGATTGTTTAAAATAGTTTTTATATCTATTTATATTGTAATTTCGAAAGTTTTTATAAGAATCACATTGAAGTGCCTTGAGTTAAAATTTGCTGTGTAAATAAAGCTGTTTGCCTTAATGTTTAAAAAATGTTCTGCATGTCTTGCTAATAAAAAAAAAAAAAAAAAAAAAAAAAAAAAAAAAAATTTGAAAACTCCTGGATTCAGGGCCTCACTAAACACATGTTACTCAGACCACAGCTGGCTGTGACCTTTCACCAGAGTTTTAGAACATCTGCAAACAGACGCTCGAACTGACTCTAGAAAGTTATTATTATGATTATGGAAGGTTAACAGACTTAGACTCAGTCCTTATGCAATAGGATACACAATAACATTAGATATGTTTCCGTTCAATCTAGTTTTGGAATTTGACATGATGACAAAACTAAATAAGAGGCCCATGTTTGTCTTTGAACAATTACGTAATAATTAAACTGTGGATATCACAGTGAATAACAAGTGTTGCAGAGAAGTGACGACAGACACAATGACAGATTTTGAATAATGTGTTTTAAAGTTATCAAACGTAGCTGAGTAACTCATCTGCAGTTACAAAAGAACATATAATAAACCCTGAAAGTAAATTCTTCGCACTCAAGTAAATCAAATAAATCAAAATTGTATTGAATCAAAAAGCATCAGTCACTAAGCAGCAAGAGGAAACTTCACTATAACAAAGCACCAGAAGTAAGGTTTGCTCTCATCTCTTTCAGGCATCACAAGAACAAGCTGAGGGTCTTACTCAAACATTTCAGTTCTTTATTCAGCTTACATCATAAATCCTGAAAACAGTCTTCAACTCAGACTTCAACATGGTTTCAATCTTTTTCTCTGTCCAGCATTATTTATGGATTAATTTTCTAATCGACCAAAGTTAAGATGAGTCTTAGTTTATTTATTCATGTTCATGATTATGTCACTTTTTATAGCACTTTGTGACGATTCGTAATGTTTATGTGTCCCAAAAGCTTGAAAAAGCTGCTGGTAAAGAGTTAAACACTTTGTCTATAGTGAACTTTAGGACTTTGCAGCTGCGGTTACTGATGGAGTAAACGCTCACTTCTCTGCTGTTTCATGTCACGAAATGACATGAGGTATGTAACATGAAATATAAATGCTGGCAGTGCTTTGTTCTGTCAAGCTGGTTGACACACGTGGTGTTGCTAAGGTGCAGCTAACTACCGTTCAACAAAAAGCATGACTTCATCAGAGCGTTGAAATGTTAAATAGTCATGGGCCCATCTGTTGAGACGCTGTTCTGAGCTGTGAGCTGATGTGTGGGGATTCCCTCATTATTCTTCCACTGAGAAACTGCTCTTGACATTTTGACACCTTCTAACAATGGATGAGGTTATTTTGGACCAAAAATGAATATCTTTGTTCTCTGTTTCTTAAACTTAACTTGCGCTTTGACATCTGTTTGTGCAGTTTTGCATTTTCTTTCCCACAGGTGCATCATTACATGCGAGTACATGCTCTGAAGTTATGATTTACAATTTGTAGTGCCCGGCCAAGAATGAATATTTAAAGTCCCCCTCCACACAAAAATGTGTTTTTCTTCTTGTTCCTGTAGTTTATTGTTTGAGCTTCACCCTGCAGGATGACGTATGTACAAAGTTTGATACTAGAAAACATTCAGGAACATTCAAGCTTCTCTGTGCTCATGGAAAGTTCAGTTTTAAGGAACAGGGCCTATAATCAGGATTTGTGACATTACAAAGGGTTATATGATGAATATATGATGAATATATATATATATATATATATATATATATATATATATATATATATATATATATATGTATATATATATATATATATATATATTTATAATATATATTCAATTTATTCATTTAAACTCTTTAATTTGAGTATTTTGAGTGATTTTCAGTAAATGATTTTCAGTCTCCCACCCTTTCAGTTGTGGAATTTTGCTGGTTGGCCTGCGCTGCATCTCTCATGCCCAGAGGGGACATCCCACATAAAGGAAGTGTTTGTCTTTGGTCTGTGGACCCAGCGAGTTCTGTATTGATAAGCTCCTGTCGCTATAGATAATAAAGTGGTCAGTCATGCAGCCCAGAGATCAAGTATAGCATTGAAATTAAAGAGGAATTCCCAGCCCTATTGCATTACAGGCCATGTGTGTGTGTGTCCCACTGCCCAGTTCCTTTGTCCTTGTCATGTGCAGTAAAAACAACAATGGCAAGTTTGATTTCAAAGCAACAGGACGAAGGTGGACAGCCGTTAGAAAGGAGTCCTGCAGGGCTATCAGGTGACCTGGACTTGAATGGTATCACAGAGATGTGGAGAGGTGGGATTAGGTCCCAACAGTCAGCAACCATCTATCAAGCAGACAAAAAGGACTTTCTGTTTGCAGAAGCTGCCATTGTGACATCTGAGCACCTCATCAGCAGCTATTGTCTTTTTCTTCTTAGTTCCAGGCCTTTCTAATTGTTTTTAGTACTTTTAGCAAACACTATTTCTCTTTTAACTGCAGTGAAGTATATGAGTACTTCATCCACCACTGATACATCATGTAGATTTTCTTCACTGCTCTTCATTCAAATAACCACTTTTCTTTTCCTCTTTTCGGAGCTTTGAAGTAAAACACTTTGAGCTACACTTTCTCACAGTTGCAGCTCTTGAGGAAAACCAAACATTTAACTGTAATATATTACTCTTGGCTGATTACAAGATGTGGATTTCATGGCTAGTGTCTTAGTCTATAAAAAGAAAATGGATAGCCAAAGCATTATGTGTTATGTTAGTCCCCACAGCCAACATGGCAGCTGTGCCCCATCTCTCACTGCAGCAGATCTGCCACTTAGGGATTTTGAAAGGAATGAGAAAAAGAAAGATTAAACTGGCCCTCAACTTTTATACAACTGTGCTTCAGTGCTTGTTATAAATGGCAAATGAAAGATAATAATAGCCTGTGATTAATCTCAATCGTGCATATTGAGTTATTTAGACTTGAGAGATACAGCTGCTATCAATGGAAGAGCTTTGACACTCAATATTTTCTTGAATGAAAGCATAACTAGTTGGTTGCAAAAAGCCAAATCCAGTGAGAACATGCCACAGGCCTTTTGGAAATGGCTTAGCATGGATGAAAGGTTTGTTTACCCATGAAGCCAAAAATCACGTATTGCAGGATATCAGCGCCATCCCAGACCAAAGTGGCACTAATGGAGAGCTGGATGATCCCCCCACTAATGATTTCTGCTGACCCCTCCCTCCTCAGAACAGCTGCTGTTGTCCAGAGACATTGCCCCTGAACATGTGGCCCCTGGACCATTTTCAGAGAAAATGAAAATAGAATCCACTTAATCTAATCTCTCTGGGTCTTTTGTTTTTTTCACACCCAATCATATTTTACCATCTACTTTCTCAAAATGTTGCCTCTGAACTTTGCCTCCTTTGTCCTGTGCATTCAGTCAGTGGCTAACTTCTATTAGAATAGATCAAGGTCACTGCTTCTCTGTTCAGATATTTATCATAATCTGGTGCTGTGAGCTTCTAATCAATCACTATTTATACCCATAACAATGTTGTGCATTCCTTTCAGTTCAATGTTCATGAACTTGTAAAACTTGGCCTGTTTTTGCTCCAGCTCCCTGTAACGGAAGTTTCTGGCTTGTCTCTGGAAGAATGTTCACCTGCCTTCATGTGCAGATGATGATTTTCAAAGGCTTTAGGCTTTATGCGCTACACTGAAATATAAACACTTCACAAATATTTGAGCATTTAAGCATATTTAATTTGAAAACCTTCTGACTGTCACGTTTAGAAATAGCGTACACTTTTCACTTTTGCTGGAACTTTGCCTTTGTTTACAGTTCTGCTGCGTCTCGTGGTTCTTACATCATCGCTTTGGATTTGCCTCAAAACAGTGCTTAGACAGTTCCAGTTTGTGTCTGGATCCATCTTCTCTCTAGCCTGGTAGGGAGGAAACCAGCAGGTGTGTGTGTGTGTGTGTGTGTGTATGTGTGTGTGTGTGAATACCGTCACATGATCTAGAGGAGAACAGAACATAAATCTCCACACTGCAAAAGATACAATTTTATCAGGTGGAATTATCTTGTTTTTGAGTAGAATTGTCTCAAACTATTTGATTCCACTGGCAGATACTTAATAGTCTTTCAATCTCATATTTTCTACTCAATGGACTAAATATACCATGAGCAAGATATTCACCACCTAAACAAAGTCCTACTTCAAATGGTGGTAATCGGCATCCTAATCTTATCAACATGAATGGTTAGGGCAGTCTTGATTTCCTGTGTTTTTTCTCAAAGCCTCACTGATGTACACTCTGTAATTTGATTACAGCAGTTTCTCTGGTTCTCATACATGTATTCTGTATCTCTGTGATCTGATTACAGAAGTAGCTCTGACTCTTGTGGATGTGAATTTTGTAATCTGATTACAACAGTGGCTCCTTTTCTAATAGATGTATGCTCTCTAACTCTGACAACAGCAGTCACTCCAGGTCTTGTTGATGTGAACTCCGTAATCTCACTACATCAGTAGTTTGTGAATTTCCAGCTCTTTCAGAATGATCCATCTGATCTCCTTCAGCTCAAATTTGTGACTTCTTCTGATATTCTGCATGTGAGGCATTCAGGGAACATTGGTAAATTGCAGCGTCTTCCAACAGTCTGCGTGTGAAGACTTGTATATTAAACCTCCATCATCCTAAAGTAGTGATTCTGCGGTGAAATGCTCCCAGCACTTTCCCTTCTTCTCCTTTTTTCCCAGGCATCTGCATGCAGACCAGCAGAAGATGAGTTTGTTCTGACACTGCCACAGAGCTTCACTGTGTCATCATTCCAGCTAATGCCCCACGAGCGATGAAGGAATCCATTTATGGTTAGGGTTATGGGAATTCAGCAAGCCCTCATCCGCTCTTAGCAACATATGGAGCACATTCTTAAGAATCTTCTTTGTTTTATCACCACACACTAGACTGTGCTTTGGCAGTGTATTATTCCACCTGAGTAAATACTGCATGCTATTGCTGCTCAGAGCTCTGCACTCGTCTTCCAAAAGGTGTTCGTCACAGGCCTCAGCCCCTGTGCCTCTTCCTTCTCCTCACGCCTACTACCGTCTCCTCCTTCTTCTCCTTCTCCTCCCATCTCCTCCTGCCTCCACCCACCTCCTACCATCTTCTCCCTTTCCTCCCACCTCCTCCCGCCTCCTACCATCTTGTACCATCTCCTCCCTCTTCTCCTCCTTCATCTCCCTCTCCTCCCACCTCCTCCCACCTCACATCGTCTTTTCCTTCTCAACGCATCTCCTTCGACTTCCTCCCACTTCCCCCAGCCTCCTACAATTTCCTGCCATCTCCTACTGTCTCCTCCCTCTCCTACTGCCTCCACCTGCCTCCTCCCTCCTCCTACTGCCTCCTCCCACCTCATTCCACCTCCTCCCACCTCATACCGTCTCTTCCTTCTCATCCCATCTCCTCCTGCCTTCTCCAATCTCCTCTCATCACCTCCCACCTCCTCCCACTTTCTTCCATAGACCCTCTCCTCCTCCAATTTCCTTCATCCTTCGATTTCCTTCCATTCCCTCCCATTCCCTCCTTTCCTCCCATCTCCTCCTGCCTCCTCCTACCTCCTCCCACCTCCTCCTGCCTCCTCCTGCCTCCTCCTGCCTCCCCCCACCTTCTCCTACCTCCTCCTGCCTCCTCCTGCCTCCTCCTGCCTCCCCCACCTCCTCCCATCACCTCCTCTCATCTTCTCCCATTTTCTCCCATCTTCTCCCCCCACCTCTTTCCATCTCCTGCCACCTCCTACCATCTTCTCCCATTTCCTCCCATCTTCTCACTACTCCTCCCCCCTCTTCCCCCCAACTCCTCCCTGTCCAGCCCAGAGCAGGTCCAGTAGTGTTTGATTTGTGTCCTGAGAGAGCAGCTGCTCCTGCTGATCGTTTTCTCCTCATGCCAACATCAGCATGTCTCTGTGTCTGCTGCGTTCAGCTCAGTCCCATTGACATGCCAGAGATTTAAGCTCATAGTTTCTTTCAAGCTTCTAAAATTCTCGACAGGCCAGATTCTCTGCATATTTTCACATCATTGTAATGCATATTAACACATGTATGAAGCTCCTGCCAGAGAGTAACGCAGATGGTTTGAGTCCATTAACAAATATAAGGGATTACATTTGAGCTACCTGACCATAACAAACACAGGTTTATTTGGTTATTTGGTTCACTACACAATACACAACCAACATACACACGCTTGTCTCTACAACTAATTTATTAATCAATAGATTTAAATAGTCGTGAGTTGCAGCCATATTTTTTACTAACTTAACTAACTTCATGTGTGTCACCCAGTAGTAGAAAGTAAATAAGCAATTTTGCTCAAGAACTGTATTTATCTACAATTTGAGGTACTTTTCCATGTCATGCTATACAATAACAATATAACAATCTGTAAAAAAAGTACCTTTACTTTTGGTACTTTAGGTATATTTTTGCTCATATTATTTCAGTACTTTTAATAACATTTTCAATTCAAGACTTTCACTTGTAAAGGAGTATTTTTTGTTGACAGTAGTTCTACATTTATTTAAGTGAAAGGAAATGAGTATTTAATCCACCCCTGGTGTCATCTGACATACTGCAGTTAATAATTAAATACATGTTCCATTGTGTTTCATTCACATGTTTCAATAGACTCTAGAAATCTCAGGGAATCAGAGTTTGGGAGAAAAGTGTCAGCATTGGTACTTTTGAAAAAAAATATATAAAAGAAAACAAACAAGCTGATTATTTTTTAATGTGGAAGCAGAAATGGAAATAAAGCTGACGGTAATCACCCAAGTTCCTCACCTGAAGAACGTGGTACAATGAGAAACAATAAAGTAGTGCAGCCTCTGTAAAATGGACAAAACATGTTCAGATATTTCAGATCAAGGTGTTGGAGCTGATAACGGTATTTGCTTTAATGAGTTCTGCTGAAGGCAAACACCAGTGAAATGTTCGCACCCATAATTGTTTGAAAAGCAATATGTAACCTATTTATCTGTCAGATAGACATTCAGACACTTGTTTAACATGTTTTAACCTGCAGGTGTGACTGGGTCATACTTTTAAATGCATCATGTTGACATTCAAAGGTTTTGCTTTTTGCACGTTTAATTTTCCATTCCACCCAACAGTGTACTTTATTGTTTTTGGCCTCAATTCAGATCTGAGTTTGGTTGTTCTCTTCTTTTTAATTACATTTATTTTGCATTTGAAGAGAAAGAGAGGCAGAAAGACATAATTGTTGACACAAAAAGTTGTGGAAGGACAAATTCTTGTTGAATTTGTCCTTCCACTCCCTACTACTTATGTCTTGTCTTGGGGTACTCATGTCTTGTCCTGTCATACGTGTTTGCTTGTTTCTAGTTTTAGTTTAGCACTTTACCATTGTAGTTTAGGATTGTCTCGTCTTGCGCACCTGCACTTTGATGTTGTTGTACATGTAAAACGATAGGATAGTGAGAAACGAAATTTCGATTCCTTTGTATGTCAAGTACATGTGAAGAAATTGACAATAAAATTAACTTTGAACTTTTTGAACTTTGAATATTTACATGAACAATATATATCTCCTCTGTGTATACTTTAACATCTCCTCTAAAGGTTCTCTCTGCAGCTCTATAAGAACAGAATCACAACTTGGTTCATTAATATTAGTGAATCTCTACTTTGGAAATAATGTGAATGGGGATTGGACTGTAACTATATAATTATGACATCATAACTTCACAGAAGTCCTTATGGCTGGTTTTAAGGCTCAGTTTCTGAGTACAGACCGAAACAAGGGATATAGAGACCTTATAATCAAACACATGCAAACATCTTCTTTTCTACCATAGTAATAATACGAATAAATAAATGAATAAATAAGCATTCTTCCTCCCAGATTATATTTTAATAGATGAAAAAAAGAACAAAACATAAATGTGGGTTCAGGCCTTGAATCATCATCAGTTTCCTCTCCACATTGATTTTTTCACTGAACACATGTTTCAGATGCTTTCACGTTATCTTTACATGTTGTTTACATGTTGTTTACATGTTGTTCTAAACCAGACATGTCCAAAGTCCGGCCCGGGGACCAAATGCAGCCAGTGGTCAATTTTCATCCGGCTCGCAGCCTCCGTCATAAAATCAATAACACCTGGCCCGCGTGTAGAATTACATAAAACATTGGGCAGCAGCGCTGTTACCTGCGTGTTCTAAGTGCTGCCATCTAGAGGCTCAAATAGGAACAGCAAATTAGTATATGAGGCCCCCCAATTTTCGAAAATGGCAGCAATTAACAAAAGGAGGAAAGTTGACCGTGAGGTACCGACGGTTCAAGGATGGACTATTTCTTCACTGTAATACGTAACAACTGTGTCTGCCTCATTTGTAAAGAGACAGTGGCTGTTTTTTAAAGAGTACAATGTGAAGCGACATTACCAAACAAAATATGCTGACGCATATGACAAGATCACAGGGAATGAACGCAGCGAGAAACTGAAACATCTTGAAGCTAGCTTAATCTCACAGCAGCAATATTTTACAAAAGCTCGAGAGTCAAACGAGAATTCTACAAAGGCTAGTTACGAGGTAGCAGCGCTGATCACAAAGCATTGCAAACCTTTCACCGAGGGTGAATTTTGTCAAAGTTTGCCTGGCACATAACACTGTGGCGCGCAGGATTGAGGAAGTGTCATCGGACAGCACTGACACTGACACCTCTGACACTGCTCAGTTAGTTATTTTTTTGAGAGGAGCGGACAACGAAATGAATATTACTGAAGAACTACTTGACCTACAGAGCCTGAAAAACCAAACAAGAGGAACAGATTTATTCTCTTCTGTTTGCGCTGCTGTGGATAACATGAAACTCCCGTGGATTACAATTTCTGGGATAATTACGGATGGCGCGCCATCGATGACTGGAAAACAAAGCTGATTAGCAACACTAATAAGTAACAAAGTAAGTGAAGAAGGAGGGAAAGCTGTAAAACTCCATTGCATCATTCATCAGCAAGTTCTGTGTGCTAAACATCTCTGATACAAACATGTTATGGGACTGGTGATAAAGTCATATAACTATATCCGCTCCAGAGCGCTATGCCACCGTCAGTTCCAACAGTTTCTCAGCGAGATTCATGCGGAATATGGAGATGTTGTCTATCACAATGACGTGATATGGCTCAGTCGGTTTTCTGCACTGTCACGCTTCTACTCACTTAGGCAAGAAATCTGTGAGTTTTTGGCTTAAAAAGGACAACCTATGGGAGAACTAAGTGACCCTATTTGGCTGGCTGATTTGGGGTTTCTAGTTGACATTACAAAGCATCTTAATGTCCTCAACACCAGTCTCCAAGGACCAGATGCAGTCATAAGCCAACTATATTCACATGTCAAATCCTTTGGAATCAAGCTGCAACTGTTGGAAAGACACCTGTCGTCGTCCCAGCCCAACACTGCACACTTTCCAGCGCTGCAAGAAATCATGGCCAGATTCCCATAGAGCGATGTCAGTGTGCAAACAAGGAGGTACGCGTCAGATATTTCATCTTTGGCTGAAGAGTTTAAACAACGCTTTCAATTATAAGCAATCGAGAAGGAGATTACTCTTTTTTCCGCACCTTTCTCTGTGGACACAGATGATGTTCCAGACCATTTGCAGGTGGAGGTCATTGAGCGGCAGTGTGACGCAGAGATCCGCGGTCAGCACCAGCAGCTTACTCTCACCAACTTTTACCGACAGCTGAATAAAGACAGGTTTCCAGAGTTCGAGCATTTGGTAAGAAAATGAGCTTGTTTGGGTCGACGTATTTGTGTGAGAAGACATTCTCGGTTATGAACTTAAATAAGAGCAATGTGAGGACACGGCTATTGGACTCTCACTTACAAGACATCTTGCGCATCAATACTACTGCCATTGAGCCAGACCTGACCTTTGTCCTGCACTCCAGATCTCACACCGCTAGTGCGTGACATGATGCTTAACATTGCATCTGACCAACATTACCTTGATTATGGTATCTTATTATCTTATTTCATAGGATCACTTTGCTTATTCATTTTTTGATTTTGGTCAATTTAATTCTCCCCAATATTGGACTAATTGTACCAAACCAAAATAATGTCACTTCTTAGTTGGGCTGCAAATAACAAAACTAGCTTTGCATGGAAATACTCAAGTACTTGAAAACTTTACTTAAGTACAGTACTTGATGTATTGGCTGAAAACATTTAATTCATTAGTTGTTTCATTCATAAAGTCAGTAATTATAAATGTTGATCACTGTTCAAAATTCAACTTAAAATGTTTTTTGTCCAGACCAACAGTCCACAATCCAAAGATTATCAGTTTACTATTATAGAGATTAATTTTAGATTAAAGAAACCAGAAAATAGTCAGAAGAGGGAAGTCAGAAGCTGGAAAGAGACAATTTGGACATTTGTTAAAATTGACTCTAATCCAATAATTCATTATCAAAATAGATGATGATTAATGTAATAGTTAGAACTAATAGATTAATGGACTAATCATTTCAGGTCTACTTGTTAAGATGTATTATTATTTTTTTTTGCAGTTAGCACCAGTGCTCACCTTTGATTGGTTTTTAGACTTGTGTAGTTCCAGCACAGAAGCTCTGGTCTCACATATTACAGAATCCTATTTAGGACAGGAGCCCGCTCACCACAGCACGTTTCTGTTTCACTCTGAATCACACACACACAAATCCAAACTAACATTTGGTCACAGCGGCCACAGTGGCTGCCCAGAACTCACCTTCTGCTCTAACTATTTTCTTTAGTTACCTACCAAAGTGGCTGGTACAGAAGATAAACCTCCAAACCGCAGCCAGTATTTAGCTAAGGCTGCTGTTAACTTCCATCCTGCCCTCATGGTCTCTTTGCCCTCACGGTGCTTCCAACTTTATTTATCATCTGTGTATTTCCAGCCTGCCCCATCTGGCCCAGCTGATACCACAGCGGTGGGCTGGTGCTAATATGGAAGTCCCCCTCTTTTATCTTCTCTCCAATGACAAAAAAAAAAAAAAAAAAAGATCTCCTCATCTGATCTAAGCAAGGTCTGATATCAGCCAATGGAGACCAGGAAGAGGCTGAACAAAGACAAACATGTTTGCAGCACCAGTTATTGTTAGTGTTGCCACAAGTCCCCTCGTTTGAGTTATTTCAGAGCCACAGAAAGCAGAGATCAAACACAATCACTGTCTCTATTATTCTTTTTCTCTTGGAGGGCTGAACTGAAGTGCATTTCATGGTTTGAAAAACACAGTAAAAACACTGTGAATTCCTGCCGCTGCAGTGTGACAGCTGGCGATTGCAGGAGTCTCATGGCAGGACTGAAGGGAGCTTCTCAGCAGAGCTGCAGGCCAACTAAAACAGAATCGTGTTTGAACACCTATATCCACTGGGAGGGGGGAGGGGGGGATCTTAAAACAGCCGAGCCTTTGATAACAACCCTGTACATTTATCTTATTCCTATAAAGCCGCCGCTGGTTTATTTCATCCCGCTTTGATCCTGGTATTCTGGAGCGTGGTGTCAGGACGTGTCTCCTGAGCTGATAACACACTGGTCAAGTTGTGATGTAGAGAAAGAAAAAAAACAAGAGCCCTGACCCCAACTCCTCCTTAAGCACCACATCCAAAGTGCATGACACACACACACACACAAACACACACACACACACACACACACACACACACACACACACACACACACACCCTACCCCGTATGGAAATAGTGCCATTAATTTTCCGAGTGCTGTGATAGATATCACCTCCTGGTAAAAGAGGAGCTGCGACAGCACTGCTGCCCCTCCAACGTGCAAGAGCAACAATATTTGCCTTGGACGTGTTCCTGGTGATGTGGCCAGACCCTGCAGCAGGCCTCTTGGCAGATCACATGCCCCACTGCTTTGGAATAATGCTAGGAGGAGCCAAGTTGGACTTTAATCTGAGCGACACAGCTCACGATTTAAATCAGATTGATTTAAAACAATTTTAAAACAATTTAAAACAATTTAAAACATTTCAGCATCTAAACATTCAAGACTCCTGCAGTAATGTTGTTTAGGGCTTTAAGGCTGCAACCAATGACTATTTGTTTATTTTAGTATTTTAGTAAATAGTATTTTTTTGAGTATGTTCATTTTATGAGTTTTTATTTGTTTAACAAATTTGATTTCCTCTGACATGTTTCCCTAAGCGTTACTAACTACAACATCAAATTGAGAAAATCCCAAAACCTTTTTAATAAAAGGTATAAACAGACTGTTAGTAAACAGGTGAGGTAATGTCAATAAGGTCATTCATTAATCATGTGATGGTAAAAGTTCTACAAGGCTGCTGCCAAACCTGTCAGAAGTAGTGATTCCATGAGGAGAATGATAGCCCATGATGATGAAGCTGTTTTACTCATTACTAGGGCTGCAACTACAAACTATACTGATAGTGGATGATTCTATTGATTATTCAAATGATTATTTGATTACTTGTCTGGTTTAAAAAATGGTGGAAAATGTTGATGAGTGTTTCCCAAAGCTGAAGATTCAATATAAATGTCTTTCCACAACAGTCCACAACCCAAAGATCGTTAGTTTACTATTATAGAAGACTAAAGAAACCAGAAGAGGAGAGAAGCTGGAATCAGAGAATTTAAACATTTTCTACTTAAGATGAAATCCATTACTTAAAATAGTTGGTCATTAATGTGATAGTTGAAAACTACTGGATAAATCAACTAATTGTTGCAGTTGCATGTAACTAACAACTTTTCTGCATAAGTAAAACTTCACATCTGTGTTCATCTTTGTTTTCATTAACATAAAAAAAGAACCTAGGCAGACACCATGAATATGAAATTATTTGTGATACCTATCTTATTTATTCGGTATATCTATAAATATAAACCAAAAATCTGCTGAAAAGTCTGGAAAAAGCTAAAATTATGTTAATAATATGTTTTCATAACTTCATAAAGTTCTTTGTTCAAGGTCAACTTTTAGCAGCTGCTAAAACTGCTTTTAGTTAATGCAAGGAACAAAATGACATAACTGGATAAATTTATATTCTGTTGAAGCTCATCACTCCTGACAGAGATATGGATTTAGGATCATCTGATCATCTCAGTTCATAATTCTTGAAAAGAATCTGAGAAACAATGCAGTGGCAGACTCAGAGGAAGTACAGCCAGGAAGACAATGTGAATATTGAGAATTCCTCTGCATCATTAGAGAAGACCAGGATTAGCAGAGACTTCCTGTTTGCCACTAGCTGGGGGCCAGAGCAGCCTGTGATGTTGGCATTAAAGAAAGACGTCACCTTTAAAGGGTCCTGAACCAGGCGGGGGTCATGTTTTCTTTCCTGTGCGCTTTGAGCTGCCACTTTGCCACTGGAAGCAGGTTCAGCTTCCCCCTGCTCCCCTCAGGATCATAAACTCCTGCTAAACAAAAGCAAATTCACCATAATACTCTGTAAAATTACTGTCAAATCACAGGGAGTGGATACCCTTTGCTTTGTGTCACTGTGTTGCTGCTAACACTGGTACTGCTGCTGCTGCTGCTGCTACACTATTGCTACTGCTGCTAATGCTACAGCTAACATTGTTACTGCTGTGCTAACACTGTTACTGCTGCTGCTACACTATTACTGGTACTGCTGCTGCTGCTGTTGCTGCTAACACTATTATTGATGCTGATACACTATTATTGCTACTGCTACTGATGCTACTGCTAACACTATTACTGGTGCTGCTACACTATTACTGGTGCTGCTACACAATTTCTAGTGCTGTTACTGATGGTGCTGCTAACACTATTACTGCTGTTGCTACACGATTACTCGTGTTGCTACTGATGCTGTTGCTAACTCTTTCAGTGTTGGTGCTGCTGCTAACACTATTACTGCTGCGGCTGCTTTATTATTACTGCTGCTGCTACACTATTATCATTAATAAAATCAAAGCTTTAAGTTTCAATTGTTGCCATGGTAATCAATATTAAAGTCTTTAATCTTTTTGTTTCTTTTTGTAAAAAATATGCATGTAAAAAATATGCATGCAACATAGATGAAGAAGAAGAAGTCAAGTGCCTCCCAGACCCTCTCTTCATTTTGAAGGTTGATTAATGTATTTAAGTCATTTTTAAGAAGAAAATGTCCATGTTCTCTGATTTAAGAAACTGTTGATCTTTGGGTTGTATCTCGACAAAAAAGAGATTTAAGGATCTAAATCTCCAGCTTTGGAAAACAGTGATCAACACTTTAAACCATTTTGTGAGCCAAACTATAATCCATTAATAGTTTCACTAACCGAGAGAATAATCCATCAGAATAGTAGTTAGTTGTATCTTTAGTTGAAATTAACTCGTGAACAGAATCAAGAGAAACATTTTTTCCACTGATCTGCTAAAACCTTGTTGTTAAAGTGTAAATATTTTGATAATAATTCAGTGATGGATCTGTAGCAACTAATAAACATATCTTCAAGGTCTAGATGTAGAAAGGTATATGTTAATATGTTTGTGATTAAAATGACACACAAAAAAACTGTTTAAGGGCCTCAGTTTGAGAAAATGTGTTAATCATTTCTTTTTTTTTAAATAAACATCATGAATGAGGCAAATTTAATTTGGTTTATAGTGTGTGTGTGTGTGTGTGCGTGTGTGTGTGTGTGTGTGTGTGTGTGTGTGTGCATGCGTGCGTGCGTGTGTGTGTGAGACAATCAACATGCTCTGAGAATTCTCTTCTTTTAACATCTTCGACCTTCAGCAGTTAAGGTACGATATGCATTGAGTGCTTACATGTGCAGCTTTCACCTTGCTGTTTACCATCCATGAGATAAACAGAGAATCAGAGTTTAAACAGTGATTGGTTTAAGTTTGGAGAGTTTGACAACATTGCGGAAATGTTTTTACTGGAACTTAGGCCAGTGTTAAGAGAGAGTTCATCCAGGCAAGTAAGGTTTTAACCTTCGCCCAGAGTAAACACAACTAATAAGATCTTCTCTAAATAAACATGCTGCATGAAAAGGGCTGCGGAAGGAGGAAGAATTGCAGCAGGAGCCTGAAGGATAGAGGAGCCGGAGGAGCTGGAAGCTGAAGCTTGTGACAGAAGATCAGTTCAAAGTCCTGGGAAAAGTTATGTGTGGGATCAGTAATGACAAATGCTCTGAGGCAGCTTTTAATTAGCAGCAAGGTTCTTTTAGCAAGGTGCTGAAGTCCAGCTGCTGCAGCAAAGCCTGTGAGGGTGGCTGCTCTGGCCAGAATTCACTGGATTCAACAATGAATGGATGTCAATGGCCCCAGCTCCAAAATAACAATATACATGGCTCAAGTTGAGAAAGTCCAAAACTTGTAAAAATACATTTTTAAAAGCATTCATTAGGTCTCTTAAATTATACATTTTGTGTTCATGTTTTTTCATGTCATTAAAAAGTTGATTTATATTATGTGTTATTGATGTCTAACCAAGAAAGAATGATTTTCAAAAGCATAATCTGCCTAGAATATAAAACTGGTTGATAGTGTGTGTTTTAAAATGTTTAAAACCTCACAGAGAATTTAAACTATCTGGTACTAGATTAGATTAGATTAGATTAGATAGCTCCTTTATTGTCCCACAGTGGGGAAATTCACAGTGCTACAGCAGCATTGAAAGAAGTTAAAAAAAATTAAATTAAAAACAAAAAAAAGTTTCTAGTGTGACACCACATGACAGTTTTTAATTGTCCCAAAACACAATATAAATAACCAAATAACCTGAGCTGTGAGGATCCTCTCATATTCTTTCTGTTCTTAAATTACATTTGATTTCTGGAACATCTTCGGTGTGTGTCAACTGCCCAAAACTGGAGCCCGGCCCCATATGAAGCCCCACAGAGTTACTAAAAACTAAGAGAATAGATATCAGTTTATGATTTGGAAAACTCAAACGTATCTATAAAAATACTAAAACTTCAGCAGAAATGAATCCAACATGCTGTGACACTGCAGGTTAAAGTAAGGACTTGTTGCTCCTGATTGTTGCTCAGTGCTGTGAACAGTCACTCATCTCGACCACCAAACAGGAGGCTGCTGCTTGTTGAGATGGTTGGCATTCTTGGAACTTTCTCTGACATGTTTGGTCTGTAACGAGCAGGCTTTGAAAGCTTCTGTCAACGGCAGAAATGCCTAATAATCTGGAAAGAGTTTGTCTCAGGTCAAAGGAATTAACCTCTAGTTGTGTGCGTGGCTAAACTTGGATAAGAGTCGGACAAGGAGCATGATAGTCAGGTCTTTCAAGATTTATTCTGGGTCCCTCCCACTCTTAAAAACACACTTCAATTCATTTTGCTTGGTATGTGTAAGATTTCCTCCTCTTCCCACCACACACCCTCATTGTTCCCACAGAAGGACACTCAGCATACTTTCAGATTAGCTGAAACTGAGGCTTTGGGGTATTGTGGTTTCACTGCAGGACACATGTTTGCCTAGTTAGCTTATTGATGTTAGCGTGGATATTCTGAAAAGACAGGTCAGTGAAATGGGAGATTTAGATATTTCTTAACTTCTACCAATGCCTAGTTTGGATTGTAGTTTTGTGTAGCAATACATTTAAAAATATGAGTCCTCTTTCTCCTAGGTAACAAAACAACACATATACCTATTTCAAAGATCAGATCTGTTGTTTTCATGATTAATGTTAGCTGAAGTTTAGACAAGTAAAGCCACTTTGATTATGTTGGGAACAGATTGTGATCATTGTTAGGGGGGAACAGCGTTGAGTGTGAGACAGGACACAGTTCTTCTCTTTGTCCGACTCACTGTCCAAATTCTTGCATTCAGAGTACGACCATTTCAGAAACTTCAGTCAAAGATGCTATTAGCTGCATTACTGAATGATACTGAATACAAATATCAGGTCTTACAAAGTAAAGCTGCAAAATGATTATGGCCAGCTCAACTTACTTTACTTTATTGTTTTATTTTAGCGGGACAGGACACATTAATGAACATGTTCACATACACAGACAAACCTCATATATGAAGTACATGTAAATATTTTATATATTTGAGGGGTTACCTCAATGCTAATTTCAGTATATAGTCCCCAATAAATAATATAAAGTACACACAGGGTTGTCATTCAGTTATCTCAACATCAAATGTACATGCAAAGATACCACATATTAGCACCAACATGGGTTTATTTTAATCATGAAGCTGGTCTTTTCCACACCATAGCAAATATCAGCTCTTATTAACCAGAAGGACAGTCTTAAAACCTTAAGTCTTTCATTTTTTATTTTAACCCAAACAACCATATTTTTTTCATTTTTATTAATTCTTTAGATCTATAGATCTAATTGGAGGAGTGGGTAAAAAAACCCTCCTTTTCCCTCACCTTCCAAGGTTCAGGTCTATTTATACATAAATGAACAGTGGTAAGAATTACGGCATTAAAATAGAGTGTAATTAGAAGAGTGTTTTACCAAAGAAAGAGTGGAGTTAAGTTCGGAGCTTTATCTGTTTAGCTACTACTTTATTCCTCACTAACACAGGCTACTTTGGCCGTAGCCAATGACAAAACTACAAACTTCATAAGAAGAGTTCACCTTTAAGTGCTGTCTTTCCTTTTTCCCTTTCTGAAGCGTCTTACTCCAAGAACCACTCACTGATCCTCAGAAAATCCCAGTACAGTATTTTTGAGCTTAAAAAAAAAGAATATGGTAATTTAGTTATAGTGGAGTAACTCAGTTACTAAAAGTAACTTCTAACTAATTACTCTTTCAGCAACTTGCTTGAACACTGTATATAAACATTTTCTGGATAAATAGGCCAACATATTGATACCTAAATACACTAAAATAGACATACTGGAGAACACATAAAGCAACAATATTAATGACTGACATTTCTCTATAGTGATTGAATAAAAAATCCTGGCCTGACACAGTTAGTTTGTTAACTCTTATCCTCCCTGTAATCCTGCCCATAGCCCTGTGACAGATCCAACAAGGGTTAGTTGATCATAAATAAAATAGGGGGGTGCACACAGTGACGGAGTATTTTAGGAGGCTTTATCAATCCAATCATGGTCTGTTTTTGATTTTTTAAATAATAGACAATATAATAATAATAATGGTATAAGGTATATAAGGTAATAATAATACAATAAAAATAATGGTTCTAGAACAAATACAATTCATTTACATATTCATAAAATTGAATTGTCTGGAGGGCGACACTGTGGTACAGTGGGTAGCGCTGTTGGTGCCTGTGGAGTTTCATTTTCTCTCTGTGTCTGCGTGGGTTCTCTCCAGGTTCTCCAGCTCCCTCCCACAGTGAAAAAAACAGGTTGAGGTTAGATATTGATTGATTGAGATTATAAATTGTCTATAGATATTGTGTTTGAGTGAATGGTGTATGTGTCTACTACCTGTCTGCGTGTATCTCTGCCTCTCACCTGTAACGTGCTGGGATTGGCTCCAGTACACCATGTGACCCTAATAAGGAATAAGTAATAAATGAATGAATATTCTGGATGAAAAGCTGCCACTGGTTTTCTAAATTCAAGTGTTAAAGTAAGAGGAGGTTTAATTCAGGTAAAACACAAGGTTTCTTTTAAAACTCTTAAAATTTTCTTGAAATCCACATATTGTGATTATGATTTTTTTTCTAACTAAAAGAAGCCATCGGAATATATTTTCCACTTTGTTTCATCAGAAATAGAAACTGAAACCACGATCTAACCTTAAGTTGCTTTTATGGAACCAGAGAAGACTGATCAGGAAATATCTTGGATCTCTATGCTGCCATTCTGTAGTCTGAACATCCTAAAATTGTTTGTGGCTCAGACCTACAACACTGTTTGATTTTTAACCCTTGAAGCAGCATTCTATATAAATATCTCTTATAGAGCTGCATGCAGATTCCTAAACATAGTTCACTCCTCCCTGAAGCATATGTGCATCTTCGAAGCTTTAATCATAACCTTTTACTGGTGTGTTTATTTCTGGTTAACCTTTAATTAGCCAACTGGAAATCACCCCTGCAGGTCTTTCACTTTTTAGTGTTTGACCACATAAATTATTATCTGCATTTAGCCTCCAATAAAACCAGACCACATCTATTGTAGAGGAAATGTGGCTGCAGATATAGTTGAGCTTCATCCACTCTGTCTGACAGAAAGTGGTAATATGGGAACATATTAATGTCCGTCACTTCATTTGCTTCTTCAAGAAGTATTCCTGAAAAGTAAGCGCCTTAATTACAAGGAATGTCTGCGAAACTTTTGGATCTCCTGTTTCCAAATAGCAAATTCTTTCCTGTTGCAGCACGTGAGTGGTCATGGTCTCTTATAGTCAGCTTAATAATTCTTTGTATGAATCTGCCTTTAACAAACACTTTGCAATGTGGACTCCACCAACATAAGTAATCAAATTCAGTGCAAATATTCAGCTCTGCCCCAGCAGTCATTTGTCTGTCTAAAGAACTGATTATGCCATGTACACTTTCCCTTCCAAAAGCCTTACACCTGTGTCTTTGTCTGCCTGGGAATGTGTCCACAAATGTAAGGTCTGATAACGCTGCACCTGTTTTATAAGCTATTTTAACAAGGGTAAACAATAATCATGGAACAACTCATCATTATGCTCTGAGCAGGGCTATTACAGCAGTTAGTGAGTGTTAGTTTTAATTCTTTGTACAGCTGCAAACGCTCAGAAAACCATGTTTCCGTTTGAAGTAGGAATATATATTAATGACCATTGTGGCTTTCAACTTTCAACACAGACAGATTATAGTGATGTTAAAAGAAATGAGGCAAGGAGCAAAGTTCACATATGTAAATTTCTATTCTCTATTCCTATAGAACTGCAACAAAGTTGATTCATGGACAACTATCACATTAATTAAACTACTCAACTTCAAACTGGGTGGAATAAAAAGAATATGTTAAACATCATGAAGTGCATACTCCTATTAGATCTGAACAATATAACACCTTAAATTCAGATGTAGAAATGAATGAATGAAATGTTAATATTTTGTCCTCCAGGGACATATTCCCTGTTTTCTGCTCCATTGAGGAGGCACAAACCTCATTTTCAACATAGGATCTGTATCTTTCTTTTCCCTATTGGTGGTTTAAATATCACAGCCTGTGCAGGTAAATATGAGGTAGCTGCTGCTTGGCTCTCAACTAATTTATAATCACTTTGTCCTGGAAATATTTTGGCTAAATATGCAGCAGCTGAAATCAATACACAGTGAGGGATTAAAGGATAATGTGGAAGATGTTATCTGGAGTTTATTGAGCTGTGTAAGGACACGTTCCTACCTCTCTGTGCACTTTGACCATTGGAGCATTACGCAGAAAGTGAAATATGTGTTTTTAGTCTGTCTGGTCTTTGAGACTTGAATTGAGACTTATTATTTTTTTTTTTTACAAACATTTTTTTATAAGATATTCGATATGAAAACAGTGTTGGTTTGTTGGTTTTTAAGGAAAATGTATATATTCTTTTTACTCATTAGATCAAGTTATATTACTGGAGTATGAATATCAAAAAAGTTCATGATGATTATCAAATATCTGATTTTTAGCAGCTCAGTCACTGAGGGAAATGTTGAAATTTGCAATTCTATAACCACGGATATAATTAATCAATCACACGATGGTGTCGTACTTCAGTCTCCTCAGTTCCTGTTGTCTCAGCAGGAGGAGGGTTGGGTGGATAGATCAGTGATTTTTTTTATGTCTGAACTGGGAAAAGTTGCAGCACGCGTCTGGTTAAAAATCACTGTCACATCACATTTTCATTGGTCATTTAAACCCAAACATGATTCCTTTCTACACCTTAACCAAAAATGTATGCCATAAAACAGTAAACATTGAAATTTAATGTATCTGCAGAAAAAGAGACTATTAGCATTTTCTCTGCAGAGATTTTATATATTAGTTTATATATCAGGAGGTGAGGCTCCAGTATGAGAAGAAGAAGGGGTTAATGCAGCATTTACTCTCTCAACTAATTTCTAAACATGTTGTCCTAGAAACATTTTCTCTAACTATGAAGCAGCCTAAATCAGCAAAGAATTAACGGAGGAAATAATGGATCATATTTTCAAATAATTCACTCCAAGTGAAGCCAGCTTCGTCTGATTCCTTCCAGCCAGAGTCTGACCTGTTGATTTATTCAGACCTGATAAACTCTGAAAAGTATAATTCAGTCTGAGCAGAGCATGACATTTGTTTCTGAACAAAGTGTAATTCATGAAAATCCAGTTATTACAATAATACAACAA
The DNA here is from genome assembly GCA_036785175.1 of Eupleurogrammus muticus. Lineage (NCBI taxonomy): Eukaryota > Metazoa > Chordata > Actinopteri > Scombriformes > Trichiuridae > Eupleurogrammus > Eupleurogrammus muticus. Next base: position 7,197,104 of record JAYKQN010000025.1, on the reverse strand, counting down.
TATTCAGAAGATGTTAATTTGTGTTGAGTTCAGACAAGTGAACCTGGTGTAAGTGGAGATTTGTTTTAAAGTGAACTAATGGTCCAGCTATGTTATGAACAGACTCTGGTGTCATCAGGTCTCATCTTGGTTATTAAAGCTAAGTTGCTCAAATAAACAATTTCCAAAATGAGGAACATGAAGCTTTGCTGATCTAAGTAGATACATCACTACATCTACCCGCAAATGAGTTGAGTTGATGTGATGACACCATGAAGTCATGTGGGACAATGGGAGCTGTAGTTTAAAGATAACTATATATATACTGTTTTATGTTTCTGGTCTATGGATCTACATTGCAAATTAGCATTTTCAACGGCACATTCTTTATGTTTGTTCATTTCAATAATCACTAATTATAACATTAATAAAAACAATTTTAGATCCTAACTTAACTTACCTTATTACTTAGATAACTGATAGCTAACTTAAGACTCAGGAGGTTTTTACCAGAAGCCAGATTAAACTGGTTTTAAAATAGTTTTTTTTCTATGCAATAGGAGACATTAAGAGGTGCTGCAACTTATTTATCTTAAAATGTATGATAATATTAAAAAAGTATCAGATTAGAAACATTTTTGTTAATGAAAGTACACAACATCATGTTCAACAGTTTAATAATATAAATATGTAAAAGCAACATTTCAGGCTTTTAATGCTAATGAAATGTTTAGTTCTGGCCCCAAATGTGAAGTGAATGTCTCATTAATGTTTTGAAAACTCTTAAAAGGAGTGTTTCCATTTAAATTCAGCTTGACTCCACAATCAATATCATGTGAACCTAAATCCACAGAGCAATGAATTGTAAAGCTTCACTCATATATTCTAAAGATGCCGAAGCATGTGATTTGCACATTTGGTGTTCAGCTGACTTAGTTTGTTCCATGAATGAAAGGGTTTGGCTGCAGTTTAATGTGATGGACACATGGGCCACTACAGGGATCAGGCCTGTGACCTTTCAGTTACAAGGTGGTTGCTGTAACCAATAGGCCACCCTGCCGCCTTCAGTGCTCTGCTGGCTTCTGGCTCCACTCAGTTAGATCCTTAAATGTTAACAGACTTAATACACTGGAACTCCATCATGTCACAGGCAGCGAGTGGTTAGAGGAGCTGCTTCTCATTAGCTCACAGGCAGGAATCAATATTTTGTGTGTGTGTGTGTGTGTGTGTGTGTGTGTGTGTGTGTGTGTGTGTTGTTTGTGTGTGTCTGTGTCTGTGTGTGTGTGTGCATGTGTGCATGCTTTTGTGTTGGACTTACACATAATGAATGTGCTCTTGTTTGCATGTGTGGCAGCATGCACACATTTATGGGCCTGTTCTGTGTTTTGTGTGTGTGTGTGTGTGTGTGTGTGTGTGTGTGTGTGTGTGTGTGTGTGTGTGTGTGTGTGTGTGTGTGTGTTGTGTGGGTGTGACATCAACAGGCAGGGACTTCCCTGTGTTTGGAGCTAATCCCCGGCTGCTCTGCCCAGATTAATGTGCAGCGGGAGCCAAGGCTGACAACTAGAAAAGTGCTTTTTCCCTTCAAACCAGACAGACAGACGCATGTCGAGCGTTGACACTTTAGACAGAGACTCCGTCAGAATTGTTGAAACGTCTTGGAGGAAGGTTTGCAGTAACGCATGGCATTCCCACTCTGAACCGGAAGGTGATCATTTCATGTTTGCAAATTACAATTGGTCGATTTACTGAGATCAGACTAATCTCCAAACATGTAGGAGGAAATTGTGCCCCACCCCGAGGCTTTGAAGTCTGCCTCCTGTCAGAAGTTACACGGTTTAGGCTGAAACATGAAATATGGGAACTCAACGTGAGTAGAAATCAAGGAAGGAGAATGTGTGCTGAAGCAAAACAAACAATACTCTATTAGATCATGTTGTTGAAGCAATAAAGTCTTCAAACACTGACTAAATTCTCAGTTACACTCAACTTATTCATAGGGTGAATCCCAATTCTCATCTCCATCGTCACCCTAAGCCCTTAAGCTAAACCGAAAACATAGTGGCCCTCAAAACCAAGTGTTTAGGGCCATTTGGTGACTTGTAACTGTAGTACGTCTTCAGACTGTGGGAGCAACATCACCCAAAAGCTGCGTTTAGTCTGTTATTACAATAAAAGAGAAGAAAGAATTATGTCATCCTTAGTTGCTTGTTGCAGTTGAAGAGTTTTGTAGCACTACAATTTAAGTAAACATTACTGGTTTCTTTCATTCTGCGAGGGGTTGCACTTATGCCCACCATCTGTTGAAAGTCACACTGTATTAAACAGAACTATGTTTAATAATGTAAATAACAAATAGTTCACTTTAAACAGAGGTGGTGAAAGAAATGTCCAACAAGTGCCATAAAAATCAACAAAACACAATCTGACCTAAGAACACAATGCATGGTTAATAAAACATGATTGTAATTTCAATGAACTCAAATGCAATCACATTTTGTCATGCACTCAAAAAGTTGGAAAAAATGCTCTGTTCTTGCTTCACTCTACTCATGGTGGGTCTGTTCTCTCCCTCTCATTGTCTTCACATAGTTGAGAGGTGATTGGATTTTTGCTTCTGAGAGAAATGAGAGAAATAGTTGTTTGATGAATATATTTACATATTGTTTAATTAAAAAAAACAGTTTTTTGTTTTGTTTTAACCATTAAATATGTACATGTTTCCTGAAATGACAACAATAATTATTGTTGTATAATATAGAATATAATATTGTAATTTATCAATATGCACTTTATTTGCACTGTAACCCTGCCAGGTCAATCATAATACAAACACAGCTATCATCTATCATCATTTTTTTCATAGAAAATATTTTATGAAGTCTGTGTCTGAATAAAACACCTTAACAACTACATATCTACCAAGAAAGTAGTCATTTTAGGACATGGCCATGTCTCATCTGCTCCTTGGCTCCTGACAAATGATCAGAATGTTATGCAACAAAATACTTAATAATCCCTGAAATGGGCCTAAACAAAGATAGTCGACTATAGTCGAGTCTTTGACACCATTTTTGTCCTTCAGTTTGTTGCAGCGAGACGCAATGCATGCTGGGTACCCCTTATTCGGAAGGGAGTCCTCTGAAAATCTCTATTTTGTGAGCTGGTTATCCCTTAATGTCAGCCTTTGTTTTAAAATTCTGATGTTTGGGACAGCATTCAAACTTCCCAAGAATGCAAATTTTTGAGATTCAGGGTTAAGATTGAGGGTTGAGGTGGGAATTTGGATTCACCCTGAGACTTCACATCACTTTACATAAAACTCAAACTAGGAAGTTACCTGAAAACCTTGAGATGTTACAGCTGATTCCCTCAGCTTGACCTTCTGTAACATGCTGAAGTTTTCACATGCACATATACTGTTTGTACATACCATACAAGAACGAGATTTATATTACTAGCTATGTGTTGTATTTTGTCAAATATTTGAGTATTTTATGTTGTAATTTATTTCTTTTTTTTTTCTTCTGAACTGCTGAGAATGAAGCTGTCAGACTTCTCTTCTCTGATTATTTTCTGGTTTCTATAGTCTTCTATAATAGTAAACTGATGATTTTTGGGTTGTGAACTGTTGGTCTGGACAAAAAGTTATTTTAGGCTGGATTAGTTCTTCAGAACCACTGATTGACATTTTACATCATTCTTATAAACCAAACAACTAATTGATTATTTTATTTGAATCATCCACACATTATTACACTATCGCCAGGGTTTATTTCACAACAACCTGATAGCTGAACATTATCTGGTTTGTTACACTGTGAAACAATGAAATCTTATGTGCAATCTTTGAGTAGAATTTTCTTGTTCCATTGTCAATGTCTTGTTTTCTTGATTTGGGTTAAATTTAATTAATTAGTTTCAATGGAAATGATAATCTTGTTTCTAAAATTCGAATTGAATGACAAAATAAGCAGTCTGCTGTTTAGAAATCAGAATCAAGGTTTAACAAAGCTGTGTGATAAACAATATCAGATTTGTATCATTAGATCATGAATAACATCTAATATCCCCTGTGTTTGTACATGAATTCTCTTGCTTAGCCTGCAGAGAATGAATGAATGAATTTTCTGCAGAATCGCACCCTCACATGCATCTGACTGTGTTTGGGTTCAGTAAACAGAATCACAACGGAGCTTTTTTAAGCTCTCGCTGTGTGGCTTCCTGTATCAGGGGGTGCAAGATGTTAAGGAAATGACTCTGAGATTCAGTAATTTTTACAGCTTTATGTGGTTGGTCATGGTTGAGTAATGTGGCCTTTTGACATCTTGTAGCAGCAGCAGCATAGGATAGGCAGGAAAGGACACAAAGTACAACATCACATTCACTAAGTTTTACTCATAGATGCTTTAAATGACTTTTTACTGGTTCACATATAAAGACATAGTTGAAAATAGCTTGTGTTTATTACCATTAATCAAATATTAAGGAGAATTAGTGTGAATTATCTTGTTTCATTGGCAGATATTTTTCTGTTTTGATTTTGAATAATTAAATCTGTTATTTATATTATATAATTCTATTTATTAGAACTTTTAGGCTTTAGAAAAATGTATTCAAAAAAAAGCTACATGATGTGCCAATGGAGCAAGATTATTCGACTAATTAATAAAACAGGCTACTCCTGGACTCCTGTCCTGATAAGATTTAGTTTTTTTTCAGTGTAATGCTTCCACATGTGGACAGACCTTCACTGCACATAACAAATCATTTTCTCTGTTCCTGCAGCGTTAGCAGGCACAGAAACAGTTTGGCAGCTGAACAGTTTAAGTCCATTAAAGACAAAGCCTTCACTGGATATTTGATGCAAGATGTTTCCATGAATGGACACTTCTGCAGGGAACATCCACAGCGCTGCAGGAGCCAGACACAGACATGTAGTCAGTAAAAAACGTGGAAAATAAAGAGGTAAACCCCTGAGTCTCACTTCAGCTGACAAAAAGCACAACAGAACTTTGTCCAAGACAAAGAAGGAAGGAAAATAACAGTGTATCAGGGGCTTTATGCAGCCAGTGTTTTCTTTGCAGAGGTAATTCAGAGGACGACTCCCTCTCGACATCCGTGTTGTTTTTTTCTCTGCTGCGTTCCGCACCTGAGTTTATGTAAAGATTTACCTCAACACATCAAAGTCACCTGGATAACAGGCCTAAGCACAAATACTGTGAATTTTTAATGAAAACTGCCAACTTTTCTGACATGTCCTCCTCAGAAGTGTCAGCAGTGGCTGAATGAGATTTTACCTCCTGTACCGAGGGAGGCGGACCGGGTGGTGAAGTTGGCACAGTCATGTGGTTTCACTGTAGAACATCACAGAAACACACTGCTGTTTGTTTTGCATCACTGAGGTCTTTGCTTTTAATTTGTGAAGCTCGAGTGGATTTGCGTCATGGAATAAAGGACCAGGAAAGGGTCCCGGAAAGGTGCAGCACTTGCACAGCTCTTAGAAATGTTATTGAAACTGTCAGTTAATGGATCAGTAAAGCCTTAACCTGCTGCAGGTGGGGAGAGGCCGCTTGATTGGGGGAATTGACTAATCACTTTTCTCCACTTTTCTTAGAGCAAATAGTGTCAGCCACTTCCTAACTTTAAACTTCGATTTTATATCTGTGCTGATAAATGTGTTATTGTGTTCTCTGATGTTACAGAGGTGTTCACATAATAAAAAACTATGTAAAATACAATTGAATGCAGAGCAAGAGCAATTACACTGAAACTTCTCCACTTTAGTTTTTACATAAAGCCAATTGTTTTTCATATAACAAGCCTTCTAAAATTGTATGTTTAACTATGCAAGTGACACAATTAGGGTGGCAACCAACGACTATTTTAATACTCAATTCATGTAAAGACTATTGAAATGATTTATAGATTAGTTGTCTGGTTCATAACATGTCAAATCTTTTTTTAGGAAAAGAAGATTATCATTTACCCAAAACAAGATTAAACTAACCAAAATCTAGAAAAAAAAGACTTTGACACCATCTTAATTAACTGAAAATGGAACAAGAAAAATCTACTCAAAGATTGCACTAACAAGATATTTTCAGCTCATAATAAGATTTATTTTTTAAGAGTGTAAACCAGATAATGTTTTCTGACAGTGGAATAATAATGACATGATTAATGAATTAGTTGTTTGGATAATAGAATAGTGTAAAATCTCAATCAGTGGTTCCCTAAGCTAAAGATTCAACCCAGTCTCACTCTTGGTGGGTAAATGATAATACAGGCGTAATACTCTTATACACGATTATTAGTACCAATGTTTTCAAATGTCTAATTGAACACAAACATATATGAACAGGCCTGTTTAGCTCACGAGCCACCAGAGCATTCAAATATCAAGTCATTGCTACGGTGGCCATGTTAGAGAATTAATTAAATGTGAAAGATAGATAAAGCAGGTTCTACATATCCAAACAGATGGGCATATCCAAGAGTTTGGATATGTCCAATAATCAGTAAATTCAACCTTCAACAGTTAAAAATAAATGTTTGTTCTTATTTTTCTATGAATGATATATATCATCTCTGTACAACACCATAATATACATGTATAAATAAAAGTGTGAATTTTGGTTTAAGGGCTGCTGAAGTGGAGATTTTATTTAGATAAATCCACTTGAAAACCAGCCAATGATTTAGAGTTACTTTCTTAAATGTATTATTCTATCTATCTATCTATCTATCTATCTATCTATCTATCTATCTATCTATCTATCTATCTATCTATCTATCTATCTATCTATCTATCTATCTATCTATCTATCTATCTATCTATCTATCTATCTATCTATCTATCTATCTATCAGGAGATAGCACGGTTATGCAAGGTGTGTGCATAACCGTGGTAACAGCCCCAGTTCTACACAACAGACTGAGAGCATTTTGGCTGTTGGTTTTTCCTTAATAACTTTTGATGTAAAGGTTGCACGCTCACCAAACCTAGTGAGAGCGATAAAATAAATGCTCTGCACCATACCACCACAGGGACGTTGTCGCTGTTTGGGTGCAACTTCATTCCTCGTTCATTTCTTTAGAGATAGTCTGCAGAACATATGATTTGTGTTAACAGATACTCTAAATGATTTTATAATCACCACAGAAACAACACAGCTTGGTGGCTGAGCTGTTTACTCCATCAGGCTGAAAGCTGATTGGCTGCTGGTTTTTCCTTAATAACTTTGGATCTTAAAGTTATATAACTACCAAACTGATGACCATGGTAAGTCCAGCAATATGATAGACTTAGAGCTGATTGGCTGTTGGTTTTTTCTTAATAACTTTGGACCTAAATGTCAGACACATACCAAACTTGGCATTAATGATCAGAAAGACATCAGCATCCCACCTGTGGTGTTGAACTTCTGTATTAAGCCACAGTAGAATCCCAACGGCCAAAGGCCCAGCCCGAACTCTCACAATTATCATGGGAATTGTCTAGTTAACTTTAAATCCTCTTTTTTACTTTATTGATTGGTTATTAATACAAAGGAAATGACAATATCTCGATGTTTGAGCTGAAATAGCAACTGACCTGGTGACGACTGGCGAGCTGGATGTGCTTCGACCTGTGTTAGATGCTGACTGCTGCTTGGTTTAGCCAATTCTAAGGAATGAATGAACACAATGTTTTAAAAGCAAAATCTTATAAGGGCAATTGTCCCAAATCAAATCAAATATAGAAAATTGTTGAATAAAATAGATAAAAAATAAATATTACTTTATGTGCAAAAAGTGCATGTAAAGTACTTTTTTCTGCTCCACATTTGGCACTTGACTTTACTTTTAGAACACATTTATATAAAAATCCAGTCAGCAGTTATATAATGGCGTGTAGATATTAACTTAATGCTATAGAGTAGTTAACTGACTTTAGTGACACTAAGTTGACCAAGTCAGTTAAAGTACCTGATATATACTTACTATACTATCTACAACATAATTAATAGATTCTGTCTTCCTGGATATTCTTAGCCTGGCTAACACCAGATCATCTCAATCTACATTGATAATTTATGTTGTGAATCTGATTCCTCCACACATGCTGAATCTTGCAGCAGCAGATGCTCAGTTGCAGTCAACCTGAGGTAAGGTGCTGGTTAGTCTTGCAGTGAAACATTGGAATGCGTTTACTACAGCCCGACCTTCGTCATGTGGTCACTGAACCATCACGAGTGCTCAAAGTAGGATCTTTGTGAGTGGTATCTGTTTACTTGCCAATTGCAACTGAACAATCTAACATGTATTTGCCTCGACTCAAAAATCTGTTAAAACATCCGTCTCAAATAACAGGAAGGGAGTGGACTCCAAAATAAAGTTATTTGTGGTAGCAGGTTTGTTCCCACTTTGGAACTAAGGCTAGAGTGTAATTGTTGCATAGCTGCACTGTGGGAAACTGTGACGATAAGTACAACCACATAATAATGATTTGTCTCCAAGGTGACAATAACAAGTATTCAGACCCTCCAAGATAATTTGATGCAGTTTCAAGCTAAAGGTTTTGCAGCATATTTGTAAAACCCTGTTTTTGTTTTCTGGCAGATGAACAAATGCAGTTGTATACCTGATGTATACTGTACCTGATTTTGTTATACACTCGATATATGTATACAGTAAGTGACCCTGTTATATACCTCATATCTACTGTAACTGGCTGTTATATACTTGATATATATACTGTAACTGCCTCTGTTATATACCTGAAATATACTGTAACTGACTGTTATATACCTGATATATACTGTAACTGACTCTGTTTTTGCCCCCTTGAACTGTTTGGCCTTTGGTCTCAATCATAAAGATATAAAATTGGAAATTTCGTGGAAAGGCAAAACAAAAGTCATAAACATATAAAATTGGATTTTTTCATGGAGAATCTAAAGTGAGATACAATCATGAAGTGGAATGAATGAACTTTTTTTTTTTATTTTAATATAGTAGTAAAGTATGATTGCACCTGCTCTGTGATAGTCTGAGAAGAAGAAGTCTGAAGACCAAGAAACACATCAGGCAAGTCTGAGGTACTATTGTGGAGAATTTTAAAGCAGGATTAGGATATGAAAAGACTTCAAAAGCTTCAAACATCTCACAGAACACTGCTCAAGCAGTCATGTTGAAATGGAAAGAGTGTCAGACCACTGCAAAGCCACCAAGACCCGGCCATCCCTGCAAATGAATGGTTCAAAACTAAACATATAGGTGTGAAAGACATGTCATAGTCCTTACCAACGTCCAGAATCCAATTGAGAATCTGTGGAAAAGTCTAAAAAAAATATGTTCATAAACACTCTCCATCTGAACTTACTGAGCTCAAGGAAGAATGGGCAAAACTTAAGTCTCTAGATGTGCAAAATTGAGACATACCGCAAAAGAATTGGAGCTGTAATCCCAGGTGGTCCTATAAAGTGTAAACTCAGGGGGATTAATATCACACAGCCTACTTTTCAGTTTTTACCTGATATATACTGTAACTGACTCCTATATACCCAATTTATTGTAACTGACTCTTATATACCTGCTATATACTGTAACTGACACTGTTATATACAGTGAAGAAAACAAGTATTTGAAATTTTCATCGTAGGTGCATGTCCACTAGAGATAAACTAAAAAGAAAAATCCAGAAATCACAATGCATGATTTTTAATGATTTATTTGTGTGATAAAGCGGCAAATAAGTATTTGAACACCTAGAATTCTGACCCTGAAGGACCTGTTAGTCCGCCCATTAGAAGTCCACCTGCACTCCATGTATCATCCTTAATCAGATGCACCTGTTTGAAGTCGTTAGCTGCATAAAGACACCTGTCACCTGTTACAAGACTTTAACTGTAACAAGAGCTGTCCAACGACACAAGAGAGAAAATTGTACACCTCCACAAAGCTGGAAAGGGCTACGGAGCAATTGCCAAGCAGCTTGGTGAAAAAAGGTCCACTGTTGGAGCAATCATTAGAAAATGGAAGAAGCTAAACATGACGGTCAATCTCAATCGGAGTGGAGCCCCATGCAAGATATCACCTCGTGGGGTCTTAATGATTCTAAGAAAGGTGAGGAATCAGCCCGGAACTACACGACAGGAGTTGGTCAATGACCTGAAACGAACTTTTCCAAGAACGTTTCCAAGGTTACTGTAGGTATTACACTAAGACGTCATGATTTGAAGTCATGCATGGCACGAAAGGTTCCCCTGCTTAAATCGGCACATGTCAAGGCCCGTCTTAAGTTTGCATATGACCATTTGGATGATACAGAGAAGTCATAATTCCACTAAGCGTGTTTGGAGGAAGAATGAAGAGTACAATCCGAAGAACACAATCCCTACTGTGAAGCATGGGGGTGGTAGCATCATGCTCTGGGGGTGTTTTTCTGCACATGGAACAGGACGAGTGCACTGCATTAAAGAGAGGATGACTGGGGCCATGTATTGTGAGATTTGGGGGAACAACCTCCTTCCCTCAGTCAGAGCATTGAAGATGGGTCGTGGCTGGGTCTTCCAACACAACAACGACCCAAAGCACACAGCTAGGAAAACCAAGGACTGGCTCCGTAAGAAGCATATCAAGGTTCTAGCATGGCCCAGCCAGTCTCCAGACCTGAACCCAATCGAAAATCTTTGGAGGGAGCTCAAACTCCGTGTTTCTCAGCGACAGCCCAGAAACCTGACTGATCTAGAGAAGATCTGTGTGGAGGAGTGGGCCAGGATCCCTCCTGCAGTATGTGCAAACCTGGTGAAAAACTACAGGAAACATTTGACCTCTGTAATAGCAAACAAAGGCTACTGTACCAAATATTAACATTAATTGTCTCAGGTGTTCAAATACTTATTTGCCGCTATATCACACAAATAAATCATTAAAAAATCATGCATTGTGATTTCTAGATTTTTCTTTTCAGTTTATCTCTCTCACAATGGACATGCACCTACGATGACAATTTCAGACCCCTCCATGATTTCTAAGTGGGAGAAATAGCATAATAGCAATACAAATACTTGTTTTCTTCACTGTACCTAATGTATACTGTAACTATTCTGTTATATAACCGATATATACTGTGACTGACAGTGTATATCTAAGAGTTTATTTGGAAAAAAATATCCCTTTTCTGAACTACTATTCCAGACATAAAGTGATGATGTAGCTTATCAGTTCCAGCAAAAACAGCTTTGTTTTTCGATAGTGGTTAGTCAGTTATCAGAGATGAGCTAGCAACTTAAATAGGACAAAAAAGAAAGTCTGATGTCATAATTGATTTGTGTTTTGTTAGAATGTGTAAATAAACGGAGTGGAAACATAAAATCACATCCAACAAATGACTATGATATAGAAAGCTCCTGGCAGGGCATGCTTTGTGAGTGAAATCTTTCTTTATACTGTATATATACACTTTATAGTTGACTTTCTTTTGTCTCCCTTTTTTAAGTAAAAACTGAGGTGAAATACTAATATCTAATATATATATACAACCGATGTAGACAGGCTTGTCACAGTCACAATATCTGAAATGTAAACCTTCAACCCAAATACCATGATATACAATATTATCACAGGGAAGAAAACAACAATATAATTAGTAATATTTGATATATGCTTTTATTCATATTTTGTTCCTTGTGTCTGTGCCAGAATGGATGATTTCAAGTCCCGTTGTAATGTGTTTTTAATCTGCAGGTGATACCAAATGTTTCTTTCTTTTAACTGAAGAGTTGATACTGTTGAACTCTGCAGAAACAGCTTAGTGTTGCTTTAGAGTACATTTATTGCGTAGAGCAGTAAGTGAATAGATGCTGTAGCAGAGACTCAACTGTAATTAGGTGCGTTCTCAAAAATTACTCTACTGATACTGAAAACTACACTACTGATGATTTTACATCATGGTGTTCTTTTGCTAGTTTGGGGAAGATATATGTGTATTAATTTGGTGAAGACAGAAAACAATTCATGACTTTGTAGCTCTTTTTGTTTTTCCTTTTGGGAATCAGGGCTTGTACCTCAAAAACCTTTTTTTCAAGCTCATTATTATACAGATTTAAGGAATCTAAACATTTCTTTAGAACAGCAGGCAGCAGCCAAACTTAGTGAAACTATAAATTCTATTAGAGGGTCGTGGTGCCAACCTGAAGGAATGTGTCAGTATTGACAGTAAAACCCAAACAAACAAAAACAAACAAACAAACAAAATGGGATATTAAACCTCCAGTAAACCATGGTGCTGCAGCACAGGACGATGGAGAGACTCTGCCTAAACTAATGTTATTCTTTGTGTCTTATTGTAGGTTTGGCCCTCTAGAGACATTACAGCATGCAGCCTATGTGCAAATTGTAGCAATGCTTTGTGTTGCATTGGCTGTATTTTCAAAGAGATTTGTAAGTAAAAGGAGGTTTTGGTTTGTTTTTTCCCCTGATGTAGTAACTGTTGGTTTGGAGAAAGTTAGATTCTGAACCTGCAGCAGTAATGTGACACACATGCAAAACAAAGGCATGAAGGGAACATGTACACTGTCAATCTCACTTTATAAAATCTGTATATCTGCCAAATTCTATGAAACATTTAGTACCTATAAAGAAGGCAAGAAATGCATCAGAAAAGGATTAAAGTGCTCACAGAGTTCCTGTCACCATAGTTTGTCATTTCTCTGGACTAGTTTACACAGACTCACCAGAGGAAGAGCTGCACGGCTTCACATGTATTTTAGGCCCAACTCGTTTTCTGCTTCCCACTGGTAATTTAAAAGCCAGTGGAATGTGGAAAATGATTGTAGGAGTGGAGGAGTGGAGGGAAAGATCTCGCTTGGTTACTTTGGTGTCTGAAAGCCATATAGCTGAGATGGCGTTTGACTGATTTGTGTTTTGACCACATGTGCCAGACCCGCCTGCTATTCTCAACCTGTAATTCCTCCCTGAATTCAAGCATGCGTCTAATTTACTGAAGGGGCAGTTTTTTTTCTTTTTTTTTCCTCCATCTTCTTCTTCTTTTAAAATAATAGTCCTTTTTAAGAACAACTTTTTCCAGATTCTCTGGTTCCAGCATCTCAATCCTGATTATGTTCTGCTTTCCTTAGTCTTCTATAATAGTAAACTAAAGATCTTTGGGTTGTGGACAAAAAAACACATCTTAGGTTGAATCTTCAGCTTTGGGAAACTGTGATCCACATTTTACATGATTTATAAACCAAACAACTTCATCAATTAAACTTTTTTAGGCAGGACAGTGAGCATGTTGATAGGACTCAGGTCCACAGATTTGTGGATTCTTTGATTAGTGCAGAAATTACCCCAGCAGAGGTGGTTTCGACTGATCCTTCTATTACACAAGCTGAGTGTGTGAAGTCACTTGATTGAAGCAATGGTCCCTACTCATCTTACTGCTGAACCGCCCTGACAACCCCAATGTGTTGGTCTGAGCAAAAAAGATGCAATTAGATAAGTACACCAGTGATTACGCTATTTTATGTACCACCACCAACTAATCGATTGCGGGGGGGCAGGGGCAGCAGGTTAACCAGGGAAAACCAGATTTCCCTCTCCCTGACCACTATTTTCCAAGGGAACCCCAAGGTTTTCTCAGGCCAACCGAGAGGCATAGTCTCTCCGGTGTATTCTGGGTCTTTCCCGGGGTCACCTCCTGTAGAGACCCACCCGGAATACCTGACCATGAAGGTGTCCAGCAGGCATCCTCACTAGATACCTGAGCCACCTCATCTGGCTCCTCTCAATTTGTACGCTTCTTATCCTATCTCTAAGGGAGAGCCCAGCCACCCTGCGACGGAAATCTATTCAGGAATGTAGATTGACTGGTAAATCAAGAGCTTTGCCTTTCGGCTGAACTCATTCTTCACCACAATGAATCAGACAAACACTGCACCAAGTTTGCCTGTCGAACTCCTGCTCCAGCTATCTATTACTTGTAAGAGGGATGGAGCCTGACATACTTGAACTCCTCCACTTGAGGCAGGATCTCATCCCACCCTAGAAGCTGTACTAATCATGGCCTTGGATTCTCACTCCAGCTACTTCACATTCGGCTGTGCGCTGCTCCAGTGAGAGATGAAGGCCATGCTCCAATGAAGCCAACAGGATCAGGTTGTCCTCAAGAAGCAGTGACCCAATCCTGAGGTCACCCAACTGCTGCTACTCAATGCCCTGGCTGCACCTAGAAAGTCTCTTCATAAAGTGTTTAAAGAGAATCAGTAAAATAGGGCAGACCTTATGAAGTCTTAAGCCCACTGGGAACAAGGCTGACTCGTTGCCAGCAATGCAGACCTTGCTCTGGCACAGGGTGTACAGCAGTAGTGTCCAATCCTGATCCTGGAGGGCCGGTGTGGGTGCAGGCTTTTATTCCAACCAGGCAGTAACACACCTGAGTCTGCCAATAAAGATTCTTAGCCCTCCTGTTATTTTCGGGTCAAAATGACCCGCCACTGCATTGAAAAAAAATCCTATAAACTATATTTTTTTAACTTGAAATTGTATTACTTTTCCTAGATTGGATTAATGTCCACCACCACTCTAGTTTCATACCTCCCAAAGAAAAGCAAGAATGTAGAGCACACTGCACACAGACCATTAGCACCATTAGTGACCGTGAGGACAGGAAGCCAGTCATCCTAGACTACAACCAAACAAGGGAGGTTTGGACAACCTAGATAAGGTTATTGGAATATACAGCTGAAGAAGGATGACTACCCACTGGCCCCTGGTCATCTTCCACAAAATCATCTCTCCTATGCCTTTGTGATTTGGAGAGAGATCAACCTAACCTGGATGTCTCATAAGCATAACAAGAGGAGGGTGTTCCTGGAGTAGCTAGAAAAGGCACTTGTAACTCTACTAATTGAAAGAAGGAAGCATGTCCCCCACACAGAAGCCTCAGCAGCAGTTGTAAAAGCTATTCAGAGTGCAGCAGCTCCTGATCGACCTGAGGATCCAGCTACTACAGCCACTTTCCCAGCTAGGGCAAGTAAGAGGAAGAGATGTCAGTTTTGCCCTCAAAAGAAGGACTGTAAAACACATACTGTGTGCTGCAAGTGTAAGAAATCTATCTGCAAAAGCTGTGCACTTGCCTACTGCCCTACATGTGCTAATTAATTGAATGGGTTATGTTATCTGTTAATATTTTTGTATTGTACATTGTCTCAAATTGTTGGCTGGCGAAAAAAAACAAAAGACAATAAATCATTGAGATGATTACAATTTTTTTTTCTTTTCTTAAGCTATAAACTAAGGCATTTTCTGCTGAATGACAACTTGTTTCTTCAAGCAAGATGAAATTTGTTTTTTAAAAATTAGGGTTTAGTGAAGACGGGATCATTTTGACCTGGAGGATACGGGGTGTATACAGAAAATGAGGACAACAAGAGGGTTAGCAAGGGCTCTAGTAGTTGATTAGTAGAATCAGGTGTATTATTGCCTGGTTGGAACAAAAACCTGCACCCACACTGGCCTTCCACGACCATGATTGGACACCCTTGGTGTACAGGGACAAGATGGCCCTTGTCAGTGGGTCTCGAAGTCCATATTCCCAGAGAACCCCCAAAGGGATCCCCAAGGGACATGGATATACACTTTCTCCAAGTCCATAAAACACATGTAGACTGGTTTGGCAAACTCCCATGCAACCTCCAGGACTGTGCTAAGTGTATAAGATCTGATCCACAGTTCCATGACCAGGACAAAAACCACACTACCTCTCCCTAATTCGGGATTCAACTATCTTATGGACCCTCCTCTCCAGGACCCCCTGAATAGACCTTCGCAGAGTGGCTGAGGATTGTGTTTCCCCTGTAGTTGGAGTACACCCTCTGGTCCCTCTTTTTGAATGAAGAGGGGAACCACCACCCTGGTCTGCCAGTCCAGAGGCACTTCCCCTGATGTATATGTAGTGTTGCAGAGATATGTCAACCAAGACAGCCCCACAACAACAATCTAATCCACCCCCAGGGCCTTGCCACTGAGGAGCTTTTGACAACCTTGATGATCTCTGTCCCAGAGCTTTGGGAGCACCACAGGCCAAAAAGGTTCTGTAGGAATCCTTCTTCAGCTTGACGGCACCCCTCACCACTAGTGTCCACCAACCTTATAGCCACAGCTCCGGTCAGCCACTTCAACAATGGAGGCACGGACCAAAGTTCACTTATATTATGTCGCCCACCTTCCTGAGACATGTGTGAAGCTCCCCCAAAGGTGTGAGTTGAACATTTTTCTGACTGGACTCAGCAAACCCTCACAGAACGTTTGAGTCTGCCTGGTCTGACCGGCCTCTTATCCACCATCAGAGCTGGTTTACAACCAGAGGGTGATCAGTTGACAGCTCCACCCCTCTCTTTATGTAATTGTCCAAGACCTGTGCCACAAGTCTGGTGACACTACCTCAAAGTTGATTATTAAACTCTGGCCAAGGGTGTCCCAGTTCCAATTGCACATGTGGACTGCTTCTGGTGCATGTCAAGGCATGGGACTATATAAGCCGGTACATCCAACCTCATGAACCAGCTCTAAGATCTACTATGCTTGTTTTAATTTGCCTCAAATAACTTTGACTTGTGTTTGATTAGATAGACTATTGAAGGGCTATGAATAATATTCATTAGCCCTAATTTATTCTGACTAAACTAAAGAGATTAGAATGTGACTTCATCTAAATGTAAAGTTCATGTAAGCAACTTAAATTAAAGCTTCTTGTCTAACTCAAAAGTGATGATAAGGACTGTTTGAGTTTTGTTCAGGCTGCTTGTGACTAATATCAACATTAATATCAGTTGTAAGAAGATAAGGTTGCTGTCAAGCTAGTGTTGTTTTAAGGAAACCAGTCAACGTCATGTTTTCCTGTTCCCATCACTGTTATGCTCCAGCAGTAGTCGGATTACTGTGAGGCTGTTACCAATGAGCTTTAACACTTTAATTGTCCGACGTCTTCCAAAGACAACATATAGATCAGAAAACATGTGGCTTCTTTTTCTGTCACACTACAGCATTTTGCTGCAGCTGTGGGTCCTCTACATTGCGTTGGCCACTTGTTCCATTTATGAAAACAATGAGAATCCTCCGAAGGAAGGACAATTCCTTCCAGCCAACATGAACTGATACAGTTAGGAGAAAAACAGCAAAGCTGCACCATAAGGCCAAAATAAAGAGGTTTTAATAGAAATTCTAAAACACCAATTGCGAAAAGCAGCATAGCATTTTTTGATTTTGAGTGCCCTGTAATTTGAAGCATGTGGGTTCAAGCCACTTATTTTGTGGTGATGGCTTTACTGGCGAGTTCTGCAAAAAGACAGAGGCCAACGCAGCTGAGGGTTGAGCTAGCTGCCACCTCACTGATTGACCAAGCCGCTTCCCCTTTGGTATCTGGCCTCATGGCTAACCTCACTGGGCGTAGCTGTGCTGCCATTGGCTGCTCACAGAGCCCAATAGGAGGACACCTGCTCCCAGATTTATTTATTCTGTCTCTTGCGCAAATACCCATGTCGTCTGTTTATGGGTGCAAATGGAGAGCACATGAGGTAAACAAATGCACAAATCTCCCTTTTGCTAAACCAACGTCTAAACAACAACGAAACAAGCCCATATCTCAGTGTTATTCACCACACATCACTCGAAATTTTAAAAATGTTGCCAAATTTACTGTATATATTGCATTATTATCTAATCAGGTCTTAAGGTCAAACATCCGCTGAGCTTCACTTGGCTTTCTGTCTTTTGCGTACTTGAATTTCCCAGAATATTCCAAATTGGGGAAATTCTTGTGGTCTTCAAGGACATAAAAAAGACAAACAATAAACAACAGAAAAGCTCTTGCGTATTACAGGCTCTAACACGCCCTTCATTTTATATAGAGCAAACTGCACACATTCGAATACAAACATACAGTAAGAAACAGCATAAGGCTGAATTGAATGTGGCTGAATTTAAAGTTTATCAAAAAAATGTGAAATTGAAGTTGCATTTGATTAAACAGATTTATCAGCAGAACGTTACTTTGCAGTCTCTGTACAGAAATTCAGAGGAGACAGATATAACATAAAACCACAGTGCAGAACTAAAAGTCCTTTTGAACAGTCAACTTGTGCATTTTTGTATCCGGTGCCAAGACATCTGTCCAGTGACACACCCTGTAATTATAAATGAAAGAAAAAAAAGCTTCTTTTGATTATTTCCATCCTTATTGCTAGCACACACATTGTGGCCTGTAATGACAATTACAACTAAAAAAAAGAATGATGGAGAGATTGAATTTTTTTCCCTGTTCCTGTACATGGTGGTGAGGTGACAAGATGGCAGAGTGGAATCCAGACTGTGACAGAAATGACAAGGTTTAAAAATACCCTGTTTGCATTATAAACACTCAAATATTTGTCATAGTGGTCACTGACTCTGTGGGGCCACAGCTGAACTGCGTTCATCGCTTTCCTGGACAGAAACAATCAAAGCGCTGGGGTTTTATTTATTTTTATAGATATAGACCTGTTTTAAAATTAAACTTGGATTTAGTGTTTTAGTGGATAGAAAAGCAGCAAAAATGCCAGTGGAGGCTGCAGCAACGTCTGGTAGGGAGGCTGCAGTCTATCGGAGGTTTGTGATGAGAGGGTTCACTAAAAGCAGCTTAGACATATTATGTACACAGTACAAAACAGATCACAGCTCTGTTCCTGCATCTAAAGGCACATTTCATCAAGAGTGAGGACACAGCAGGTGAGACATTCCTGTTGTCCGTCACCTCTCAGGATCTTTAGTATGAATTAGAATCAACTGCTGCAGTTAAGAAACTCATTTCATAAAATGTTCATAGATAAATAATGTCTGTTTTCAGTTACTTAAAAAAACAATGTCATTGGTGTAAAAAAAGCAGTAGCCAATCAAATCTATAATAGACACTAGAGCTGCAACAATTAATCGATTATAGTTAAATTATTCACTATTTTGATGATTGATTTACAAATTAGTGTCAAATTTGTGTTAGAAAATAGAAAATATCCAAATTCTTTGGTCTAGTGTCTCAAATCTCATTATTTTCTGCTTTCCTAATTTTCTGAAGATCTTTGGGTTATGGACAAAAAAAGACATTTTAGGTTGAATCTTCAGCTTTGGGGAACAGTAATCGACATTTCACACAATTTTAAAAAACAAACAACTACTTGATTAAACATTTAAATAATTAATCAATTAATCCGCTATTAGAACAGTTGTTAGCTAAGAGATTTTTAGGCAGGTCAGTGAGCATGTTGATGAGACTCAGATTTGTGGATCCTGTGATTAGTGCAGAATTCACCTCAGCACAGGTGAGCAATGACCCTGCTCATCTTACTGCTGAACCCCCTGAAAAAAAAACACACACCTTAAGGAATATCCAAATAAAGATCCAGACAAGGGGAAATCCTGCTCTCACCTAAAAACATTCCTGTAGTACCGTGTGTGTGTGGGTGTGTGTGTGGTACAGGCTGTGTTTTTCTTACCCCAACAAATTTACACAGTTGTTAGTGATGGCCTGGGATTCCTCATAAAGTGGAGCCCGCCAACAGTAAGGCAGCTGACAGTACAAGACACCTGCACAGTAGCCTGACACTGCAGGATGGTTCCCAGAGGGGGGAGGGGGCTGGGGTCGGGTATAGGGGGCTGGTGAACGACCTGTGTGTGTGTTTGTGTATGTGTGTCAGTCAGCACAGTGGACAGGTTTCTCTGCTGCTTTACTTTCTCACACTGTAACATGTGACATTTGATGTACTGAATTTACTATTTGAACCATTTGTACCAATATCAACTTAGCTGTTAGTAAATAAAATCCCAAAATTATTCACCATTTATTCTATGAATTGAGTCAGTTCCCATGAACTTGAAAACAATTTTGATCATCAAATAATTGTTATTGTTTATTTCTCAAATGTTAAGCTAGGAAAAAGCTATTTTAAAGTTATTTAAACACATACATACAAGGGATCAATTCTACAGCTCATAGACTTATCTGTGTGTTATTTAACACATTCTGGATGCACCAGGAAGTGTTAAGACCAGCTGCATCTTTTTGCAGATTTTTTGCTCATTACAATTCAACTCTTCACTGAAAAGTGTTAAAGCCTTTTACATGGTGGTAGTTTCTGAATCACTGTATGGATTAGATCTACAGGTAATAAAATAAAAAGTAAAAATTCAGAGGTAAAAAATCATCACAAAAGGACACACCAGATCTGGCCGTCACTACCATCATGGATGCCATTAAAACCTCAGTGCAATCGGCCTTAACTAAAGTAGGAGGCTCAGTGACAAGAGTGTACTGTTGACAGACCTGCATGCTATAATAGAAAGCCTCTCTAAAGAGCTGCATGCACAAATAGCTAAAGTTATCTCCGGACTACACAAAGCTCTAACCAGGAGCTAAAGCTTCAGGTTAGTCAACACATAGTCTAGAAGATGAGGCTAACCAATGCTTCATCCAGGTCACTGGGCTAGAAACACAGTTCTCTTTTTTTTTTTTTTTTTAATTCACTTTTTATTGATTTTCTTCACATATACATACAAATAAATACAAATACGAAAACAAATGTACAACAAAAACAGTTATCTTCGTTAACTTTAAGTCAAGCAACTGACAGCTAAGATGGAAGATTTGGAGTCAAGGCAATATAGAGACTATAGACTATTATATTATCAGAGTTGTTAAAGCTTTGAAAATGTTTGTATGAAGCAGCCAGTGGCGAAGCTTCTACAGGACCCACTGGGTCTGGATAAACAAAGACATTTGACCATGGCTACAGATGCTTACAGCTGAAACACAAACAGTGGGATCCCCCAGGTCAATTGTTATTAAGTTTCACTATTGCCAGGCAAAGATGGATATCCTGAGACAAATGGATGTTCATTTATTCAGACTACCCCGCTGCTGTAAGGAAGCATCGAGGCGCCTTTATAAAAGTAAGAAAACTTCTAGGCCCCTACTCTAACACCAAGTTTGTCCTCCTGTTTCCCCTGATGTTGAAAATCCGACCCCCAACAGTGAACACAGATCACTTTATAACCTGCCCAAAGCAAAGAAGTATATTATCAAACACTTAAAGACTGACAAATCAGGTAACTGAGGTGATAAATCCCACACCCACATGAAAAGCTTTGATGCTGCATGTTTCAGACAGCCAAAACTGATAACCTTTATCAGTGTTGAATGCCAACATTAATAGATGTTACAATGTTTATTCTGTCATGAGTCTGTTTATGTAACTTAGTAAGTAATCAATATATTGGTTATCTGCTTCTCCCCCACTGTGCTGTTTCATTGCTCTTTTCTTGTAGTAATTCAGTTAAATATTTTATACCCAAAGCAGCATGTGCGACTCATTTAGAGTGGATTTGTATTCCAAGCAGAATTTTCTCCACTTTTAGCTTATCTGAAGCATATTTTGTTTTATTTACATTATCCCTCTAAATATTTATTTGTTACCATTTTTTTTTTCTTTTTTTCTCTTTTTTAAAATTTATTTTATTTTATTTTTTTATTTCTTTCTCATACAGCAGCTTCTTAAAACATCTAATTTTGGAAATTCTTGTTTTGAGAAGAGTCACTTCTCTCCATTGGTTGTTTCATGTACAGCTTTCTTAGGCTTAATTTAGTATCAAGTATTCTTGTTGATAGCATGTTCTCCTGGAGACGGAGTGCCCTACAGGATAGGCTGCTAGCCTGCAGGGATGGTACCAAGAGTTTTTTTTTATTTTCTTAAAATAGTTTTAAGCTTGTCATAATTGGGTGTTAAGTTGGCTAGTACTATGTATGTGTATGTATTAGATTGTAAGACCCAATTAACTTCTGCAAGGACTTGATGACATAGCATATTTCTGCAAATTTAGAAACTAATATGACATCACAAAGATAAACAAAACCTCCAGTCTTGGTCTCACTCGAAGCATGTGCAATCAACTTTTAGCCATTTGAGATTATTTAACCCAGATGTCATATTTTAAAAGGAGACACATCTAAAGGTCAACCATCATACAAGGAGGACGAAGAACTGAATCAGTCAGGTCTTCCATTCCAACTTTAACCATCACTCTATGTGTGGTCCAATCCTTTTAAGAAAGGAGTTCCACTTAGCCATACAAAAAGGATTACAGACTCCAATGGTAGATTCTTCATAATAAAGAGGTAAACTTTTCAATTCCCCAATCATGCTTGTGAAAATTTATGGCCCCAATTATTACCCATACATTAGATAGGTGGTGTTGTTGATTCTTTCATGCAGTCTTAGACTTTTGGTCACAGCAATGTATATCCACATTTTACCAACACACAGTGCCACAGTATTATGGTATAGGATCACTCTCCTGTACAACATCTGTCTCCTAGGTAATGTCCAGCCTCAGCAAACATGGCAGCTCTACCCTTCTCTGTTGCTATGTACTGAAGTTACAGAATTTGTTGCAGAGGATATTGACCTCTTTCTTTAAAAATTTACCGGTCAGACATATCCCAAAATTCTATGTGAGAAACACATAAAGCCTACATTTGAGGCAAGATACATTCATACACAGTTCTTCAGAATAAACAAAGCAATTAACATCTTTGAATTTTGTGCAATCAACCTCACTGCAATGAGATATAGGTTGCGATGACAGATATATATATATAGAATAGTACAAGATTTTTGCATCTAAATTTGTACCATTTTTTTAAACAAAAGTGTGAAAAACATTAGAAAATGGCTCCCTTCTACCAACTCTCACTAAAGCAGCTATTTCACAGCTTATCTCACTTGTTTCAGCAGTGAGAGGTGAAGAAGAAATCAAGAGCATCACTAGAGGAAACATGATACACTGTATGTGAATCTACTTAATATTGCCTCTGATCCATTTCAGTCTCAATCTTCTAAATTTAGAACATAAATGTGCAACTTTTTCAGGCTATAAATGAAATTGCTTACTATTCCCTCTCTATTGTATAAGAAAATCACTATAATATGACTACTTTACCTTTAAAACAAAAAATAAGTCAGTACTACTTAGTCGAAGTACATAAACTTATTTTACTTTCATATGGAACTGGAGGATTCCATATGAAAGGAGGATTGGGTCTCCTAAATTTTCTACAATACTATTGGGCGTCAAAGATTTTCAAGGTGGCATATTCAGTAACATCACTTTCCAATAATGAAGGGCCCACCTAGGCAAAAATAGAAGTCTCATCACACACAATGATAGCACCAATCTCTCTTGTGATAGCTACATTGTCACTATGCAACGACAGCAAGATTTTTCCCAATCCTGCTGTTTCAAGCTCAAATAAATTCTGGGTACAATTTAATAAAATTATTGTCCTTTCTCCTGTGTTCCATAACTATCTTTTCATACCTTTAACAAACTGATTTGAACTTTGCTGGCTGGCATCACTGGTCTTTGATGATCTATATGACAATATTTGCTTGCAAAAAAAGACTTCTGCATGAAATGGAACAAAGCTCTAATTTCTTCTTATAAAATAATCCAATCGACCCTCCATTGCAAACTAAAATATGAAATATGAAATTGTATTTCCAACCACGGATGACGTCTGGGCTAAATGCTTGCTAACATAGACTCCTCTTCTCTATGTATAAGACATGGGTTACTACGATTTAAGTTCCTTAAAAGAATTTAATATTCTAATGACATATTATATATATTCATCTATTCATCCCATTTGTCCCACATGTGTTAACTCAGTGTCAAGAGGCCATATGTTTTGTTCCTTTCCCTGCCTGAAACAAATTGTGTTACTCCATATTTATCAGTTTTATGTGATGTATCTCTTTGACCTAACCTATTCACTACCATCTTTGGAGTCACACCCTCGCAAATACATGTCACAAATACACGAAAGAGAGCAATAGCATTCTGTACCCTCATAGCGTGCAGAATGATCTTATTGAACTGAATATTTAAGACATGTCCACCTTTTAGATGGATGCAGGTGGTACTGTTGCTTTTCTAACTTGAACAAGTCAGACACAGAATTAAATGGGTTAGATGCCAAATTTGAAAGGGTATAGTCCCCATCTGTTGAATATTTGGAGAAGTTAAATTTCTAATCGATCATGTGATCCAGAGATCTAGCGGACCTGTCTGGCTGGTCTACTAATAGTGTACTCCAGGTGAAGAATCAAGTCTTTTGCATTTTCCTTGTCAAATTCTGTTATGCTTTATGTTTGCCTAGGTATTCGTCGTTATTATCATTCCAAGATCACTGTGGTCATTGCAAATCTGAAATCTTGTCAAAGTGTTTTTTGTTGTACTGTCAGGAGGGTTTAGAGGTAGGGTTCAGGGAGAATATATGGGATTATGTTTTTTGACACTATGTATGTCTGTTTATGTTTGGTTGTTAGATCATTTGTGTAATTAAAACCTGGTAAACAAAGTCATTAAAAAGAAAAAAAGGTAATAGTTTAGTAATAGTTTTTATTTGTTAAAGTATCATTTTTTGCAGTGTTGATATAGATTTTATATCCGATATGTAACTTTGAGAAGAATAGAACTGATCAACAAAGAAGTGAACAGGTGCTAAAAATGAATTGAGGTTTTATTTCAACAAAAGAAAACACAAAAACATCAAAACACAACACAAACATAATATGTCTGCAAGGGAGCAGGAAGAACCATATAAGCTGATTTAATTTTCTCGCAGAATTAAATCAGAATTAAACTAATCTTTCCCGAAGGGCTAAAATATGATGATATGATATATATATACATATATGATATGTGAAATATTAGCCAGGTTTGTGGTGTAATTTCACATCTCTGTAGGTTTTACTTATTGTCAAGAGGCGGGGGATCCCTGCAGTTTCCTCAGACCTCAATCATTACAACCGTGGATTTAAAGGAAACTCCTCCTCACTACTTCACTGGTTTGTGCAACCCCTATGTAAGGTCACTGTTGTGGCCCTCCAGCCACTGAAATTTTAACTGTGTCTACATAAAAAATAAAATTCAAAGAGAAGCAAAGTGAATGTCTAGTCTCACAAGCAGCCAGGATCTTGTACCTGAGACCTGAGAAGTGCTGATGTTGGCTGTGAAACGGTGCCCTTTTGCTGCCCTGTGAGGTCACAGCACCTGTTCTAGGTAATTGCTGGCAGGTGACGTCAGGCCTCCACTTGTTTTCCATAGTGTGAGGTCGAGGTCTCCAGCTGCCTCCCACACTGAGGCTGAAAACTCACGGTGCTTATTTGCAGCAAATAATCAAGTGACTGAGGCCTTCTGTTACCATGACTATCTGAGAGAAAATCTTGGTACTTGTCAGACCAAAACTCAAAGCAATAACCAGTGTTTTTATAGCTCTAGTCGGTGTGTGTGTGTGTGTGTGTGTGTGTGTGTGTGTGTGTGTGTGTGTGTGTGTGTGTGTGTGTGTGTGTGTGTGTGTGTGTGTGTGTGTGTGTGTGTGTGTGTGTGTGTGTTAGAGGGGATGAAGGCAATCAATGTCGTTTTCACAGACAAATCTATGGATTGGTTTTAAAGGACCAGAGATTTTAACCCTGATTTGATCCTTATGCAGAAAAGGTTTCTTTTTTTCTAACAAAAATGAATCAGAAATGTCTTCCAAAAACCTGATAATAAACTTGTTAACCGGATAGTTAAAACATATTTTGAAACATCATCACTCTGGTACTGCTATTCATAATGCTATAAATTATAAAACAATGATATTCATGGCATTTCATTTTGGCTTAAAATGAATATTGTTAAATGTTATGTTGTTGAAATGGCAATGGAAAACAAAAGAAATAACCGGAAAGTGTCTAAAACAACCAGAAACACATTTAAGTAACCATAAAAAGTAATCCGGAATATGAACTGAATATTCTATGAGTCTATGTGTGTGTACCTCCCTTTGCTTCTCATCCACCTGCTAATGTTTTCTCCGGCTGCAGCCTGGAGCAGCAGCTGGACAGCAGAAGCCAGCAGATAGTGGATCTGTCCAGACCTCCATCCTGCTGTGAACCTGATAGCATCTGTTTTAAATGTTTGAGGGACTGAGAGAAAGGGGCCCTCTTTTCTTCTCAGCTCTGGAGTGCTAGTTATCTCACGCCTTTCTAGTAAAGTGATCCACAGATGGCCCCGTGTCCTGACAGTTATTCAAATGTGATATCACGTAGCTGGGGTATTCTGCTTGGCAGGTTGTCTTTACTGTAAACCGGCAAGTGGGCCTCATTCATCCTCAGAGTAAATAAGACCACAGTCCTCCTTTCTTGAGACAGGAAAGAAAGAAAAGCAGCTTGTATGTGTGTGAAGCCAGACAAAACAACCTGTTCACACCTGAGTGTGTCCTCTGTTTAGAGTTCTTCCATCCATTGTCATTGCCTGTTATCTAAACCATCGAATCCACATGAAAAGATCATTTCATGTTGTGTAGTAGCCTAAGGGGTCTGCCCATCATTGGCTCCATCTGGATTCATAAAATTGTTGTCATCCCTGTCTTTCTGCAGGTTGTGTCTGGTCTGAGTTCACTTCACAGAGCAGGTCTGTGATGAGTAACCAGGAAACGTCTCTGCTCTTACTCATCAAGCTTATTCACACATTACACACATACATTTAGTATCTTGTTGCCAGAAAAGGCAGCAAAATGTCTATAAACAAATAAAGTGAGAGAATTTCCATCAAAACAGAAATGAAGGAGCTGCAGAAGCATTAGTTCAATCAATCAATTAACTAATAACCAACTTTTGCATTAATCATCTGTCGTTTAATTGATTATCATTCTGAACAATGAAAGGTTTTGAGTCATTTTTAAGAAGAAAATGTCCAAATTCATGCTTCTCTTCTTTGATTATTTTCTTCATTCTTCTATAATAGTAAACTGATAATCTTTGGGTTGTGGACTGTTGTTCTGCATAAAATAAGACATTTTAGGTTGAATCTTCAATTTTTTGAAACAGCCATCATTATTTTACACCATTTTATGAATAAATCAACAACTTCAATTCATGAATCATTTTAATACTCTATAGATTAATACACTATTAGATTAATATAGTTGCAGATTTAAATTGAAATATCTGATTGGAGACATATTAGAAAATTATCACCGCAGCCAAATAACTGAAGGTTATTAAAAAATTGAGCTACACTTTAGAAGGTGGAAGTCTCTAACCCCACCCTCCACAAAAAAAAAAAAATGAAAATGAAAATAACAAATACATCCACAAAAGTGATCAACTGATAAGAAAGACAAACAAACACATACTGAGTGAATGGTACTATGTCTCCACTCAAAAAACGTTAACAGTTTTTAAAACTCTCAAAAATAAACTCTGTTATGTGTCAAATTATGCTTCCCGGCCTGGGGGCAGCTTGCCAGTCTACCACCGAGCTGACACATACAGACACACAAGCATTCACATTCACACCTACAGGCCATCCAGAGTCTGACCTCAGCTCATGTCTCTGAGCCGTGGGAGGAAAACAGCAGCTCGCAGCAAACCCACGCAGGCCCAGGGCTCCGATGAGGGCAAACAGGTTCAAATTGAGAACTGCTGCTGCCAGGACACCGAATAACTGAAACCACTCTGGGATAATCACAGTAATTTATTGTGGCATAAATAACAAGGTTTGGTTTGATTTATGCTAAAAGCTCCACTTTGGCAAATAGGGTTCGGGTTAGTGTTAAAGTTGCTATTGATCACTGCTACACTTGATAAATATTTGAAATTACTCAAATCCAATAATTATTGAAATAGTTGGTGATTGATGTAACTGTTAGATCTAAGTGATTAATTGTTGCAGCCATTATTTTATTTTAGTTTCCAATTCCAATTATGGTAGAAAGATAGATGTTAGTAAGAATCATGGCCTTGTAACTAGCCCTTAGGACTTCTGTGAAGTTGTGATGTCACAACTAGAAAAAAAAGTGATATCACATTCATTCTAATCAGCCAATCAGAAGAGATGATCATTTACTGTATATTATTGAGTCAGACACTAATCACATGTTCTTCACTTGAAACTACACTGATGATGTTGATAAATATATGTTGTTACTGACATCACACTACTTTAAAAAAAAAACCTCCCCTTTTTTCAACTTTACATGAAACAACATGAACCCTGCAGAACCTTTGAGACAATTTTTTGATTTGTTTGTCTTTTTATTCATTTTCACTAAAAATCCACAGACTCCAACCTTCATCGCCTAAGGTTTTTTCTTTGCTACATTGCAGTAACTGGAGTTTCTGTAGGTGTGTTGGATGCGAGCAGGAACGGAAACTCCAGTTACTGTAAGTCGGAGGATTCACGTATTAATCTGAGCAGAATTCTGTGCAGTCAGCCCACCTCGACGAGCTCTGGATCATCACAGGACGACATCGGCTTGAGTCGTTTCTGATTTGAACCCGATTCAGAGTTGAACCTGAGCCTCTGTTTTTCATTGTGGGAGAATGTCAACAGACCCTGAGTATCTGTCCACTTCAACAAGTGACATTAGCCGACAGGACTGTTTCCTCAGGAGAGACTCATGGCTATTATTGTTTACACAGAGGGTTTCCTTCTTCTTCTGTCTTTCTGCAGTCGGTCATTTTCATACGGGATCATAATACTGTTGGACAGGAAGTATCTGGCTATATCGACTACGCCCACAGACTCAAGACCCAAGATTTTGAACCATATTTCAGCGGAAAGAAGCAGCTGATGCCAGAACGTTCGGATTTATGGTAAGTCCCCTTCCGTCGTAACATGTCCACTTTGGTTGGGGAGGACTTGACTTGAGTGGGATTTGACAAGATTTGAAGGGTAAGGAAATCATATTACCCGGGATTAAAGATTCAGGCTGATGTGAGAAACCAATATAGGCCTGGAAGGAGCTGAGCTGTGTAGCTGGTATGTCCAGAACCAGCCGTTATGGCCTCAGCAGAGATGTGAGATAAATATATAGGCTATACAGGTAGAAAAGCTGAGCAGCTGCCAAAGAACCCAACCTGTCAGGACAAGACCCACATAATTAGATTCAGGAGTCAGAGGGTTAAAGAAAGTAAATTAACCAATTTAGATTCAGCTGGAGCTGCAAAGACTGAATTGATTAGCTGCCAATTACTGTGTTTATCACCAACTATTTTGATAATCTTTTTTCTTTATTTGTAAACTAATGATCTTTGGATTGTGGGCTGTTGGTCTGGACAAAAAATTTTAGGTTGAATCTTCAGCTCTGGGAAACTGATGTTTTTTTTTTTTTTACCATTTTATGAGGTAAACAACTTATCATTTCAATTATCAGTAGATTTCATTTTTAGCCAAACAACTAACCAATTAATTTTTTCGATACTCGAAAGAATAATCCACTATCAAAAATTGTTCTGTTAGTTAGATGGTTCTAACAACTCGTTGGGTATGGACTTCCGCAGAAGTTCATAAATTAACTTTTTTGTCCATTTTTTTTTTTTTTTTATATTCATGGTATACTTTTAAGATCTTGGTCATTTGTAACAATATATTTGAACTGATAGAATTTTTTTGATCTTTAGTTATCTTTATTAAGAGAATAGCTGAGTAAATGGCTCTAGACGTCCTGTCCACCGAACAGCGTCAGAAAAAAATCAGATTTTTAATAGGTTTACTGATGCAGTTGAAAGTGATTTTGATTAAACCTTTTACATTACCTGCAGACATCTGATCAGATCAATACAGGATTGTGTGTGTCCAGTTTAAAATGTCTTGACCCCATAGTGTCCTAAAAAACCACAGTGACAATATGATGACTAAAATAATGTAATTCCATAAATCTTCATGTAGCCTCTTGAACTCTGTCCTGTTTGCCAGAGAAACATCATGTACAGTAAGTTGAAGCTCAGCCATTGATTCCAGGAGAAGCCACAATTGAACTGCTGACCTAACAGGTGTGAGCTAAAACCCTCTGTGGTTCAAGTAACATCTTTATAATTCTCTGTCCATCAGCAGAACTGTATACATAGAGCGCTGTCTGCAAATTACCGGAGCCAAACCCATCCCCACATTCCACATGCTTGTGCATACTAACATATTACCCAGATTTCAAATGGATGTGCGAGAAATCCCATGAGGACAAACACAAGTGGACAGGTGTGTGTTACTATATGTCCAGAGTTCAGCCAGACGACAGCAGGCTGTACAACCGCAGTGAGACCAGCAAAACATGAGCTTCACTGACCTGCGGGGAACACAGTTTAAAGGTGCATTACACTTATTATAATGATCAAGCTCTTGTTTTATCTTCTTAACAGCAAAGGCTGCCAAAGCTGGATTAAACATAACACAGGCTGTAAACTATTTAAGTATTTGGAAACAAAACTGAAAATGACATCAGTAATGACCATGTAAAACGTATGTCTACACTAACTACAGGTCGGTGAAACTCAGGAAGTAGCCCAGTAGAATCTCCGACAAAACAGGTGTACACTATTAACAGGTTTACACTTCCAAATGAGTGATTGAGGTGATGGTTAAAACAGATCAGTTTCATCATGTCTCAGTGTAAAGAAATAATCTCTGTCTTTCCTTCTGATTGCTTCTTCACACTTGGCATATCAGTCAGTGGTCATTGCTCGCAGACAGCAAGGAAGACCAGCTTCCCCTTAAAAAATAATATACATTTACGTTTCATTGACTAATAGAATAATGTGCTACAATGTGTTCAACTAGACTATTTCTAAAATGGTGGCTGCAACAATTTCAATCTTACAGTCAACATTTGGGGTGAAAAACAGTCAATAGAGAAACAGAATCTTGACTCATATTAACAGCAATTCAATTCTTCTTTGTCTTAATCTTCTTTTTTTCTTCTTTAGAATAGAATAGAATAGATAGAATAGATAAACTTTATTGATCCCACAACAGGGAAATTTGTGTGTTACTGCAGCGTTACAGATAAAGAAAAGAAAAATAAAGTTGAAGAAGATAAAAAAGACTTTAGAAAAATAAAAAAACACACACCACAATGTACAAATTCGCAGAATTTGTTAATCCGCATACACAGTATGCATTATCGACAGAATGGAGAAAGAAATGCTAATAAATAGTAAGAACAAAAAGTATGCATAAGCAAGGCATATATACATACATACATGGACGTACATACCTACATACATACACATACACACATATTTGCACATATATATATGGACATACATATCCACGCACATACCCACATGTACACATACATAGCTAATGCACACTTAAGGTGCAGGGTGAGTGTGAAGAGGAAAAAAGTGACCAGTGTAAAAGTGACAGTGGCTACAGTGAGGTTTATGTTTATGTTATGTTATAGAGTCTTATTGCTGTCGGGATGAATGATCTGCGAAAGCGCTCCTTCTTGCAGCGAGGGTGTTTGAGTCTCTGGCTGAAGGAGCTGCTAAGCGCACCCACCACCCCATGCAGAGGGTGATGGGGGTTGTCCATGATGGATGTCAGCTTTGCCAACATCCTCCTCTCTCCCACCACCACCACCGACTCCAGAGGACATCCCAGTACAGAGCTAGACTTCCGTACCAGTTTGTCGATTTTCCTTCTGTCCCCGTCTGAGCATCCGCCTCCCCAGCAGACTACTGCGTAGAACAGGGCAGATGCTACGACGGAGTCGTAGAAGGTCTTTAACAGGGTCCTGCACACACCAAAGGACCTTAGTCTCCTCAGCAGGTGAAGTCGACTCTGGCCCTTCTTGTACAGGACATCAGTGTTAGTTGTCCAGTCCAGTTTATTGTTCAGGTGAACACCCAGGTATTTGTAAGAGACCACTGTCTCAATGTCTTTTCCCTGGATGCTCACCGGTGTGGTGGGGAGGGACTTCCTCCTGAAGTCCACAACCATCTCCTTTGTCTTGCTGGCGTTGATTTGGAGAGCGTTGATCTCACACCAGCTGACAAAGTCGTTGATGACCCCCCTGTACTCCTGGTCGTTCCCATCTGATACACACCCGATGATGGCCGTATCATCTGAGAACTTCTGTAGGTGGCAGTTGTCCGAGTTGTAGGTGAAGTCTGAGGTGTACAGACTAAACAGAAAGGGTGAGAGCACTGTACCCTGTGGCGCCCCCGTGCTGCTGACTACCACCTCAGACACACAGTCATGAAGCCTGACATACTGTGGTCTGTTGGTGAGGTAGTCGATGGTCCAGGCCGTCAGCTGCTCATCCACTCCGGCTCCCTCCAGCTTCCCTTTCAGCAGTGCAGGCTGGATGGTGTTAAAAGCACTGGAGAAGTCAAAAAACATGATCCTCACCGTGCTCGCCGCTTGTTCCAGGTGGGAGAGAGATCGGTGCAGCAGATAGATGACAGCGTCATCCACACTGATGCCGGGCCGGTAGGCGAACTGCAGAGGGTCCAGTGCTGAGCTCACCAGTGGGCGAAGGTGGTGCAGAATAAGCCTCTCCAAGGCCTTCATCAGGTGAGAAGTCAGGGCTACAGGTCTGTAGTGGTTGGGCTCCCTGGGCCGTGCGATCTTAGGCACTGGAACTACGCAGGAAGTCTTCCACAGTTCAGGAACCCTTTCCAGGTTCAGACTCAGGTTAAAGATGTGCAGGACCACCTGACAAAGCTGGTCTGCACAGTCCCTGAGCAATCTGGAGCTGATTCCGTCTGGACCTGCTGCCTTCCTGACCTTTGTCTTCTTTAGCTGACTTCTCACCTGGTCAGCTGTGAGGCAGATCTGTGGCTGGTCCGGGGTGGGGGGAAGGGCTGGCTTTGTTGTTGGTAGGTGTAATGGGGTGGGGGGAGGGGCTGGCTTTGATGTGGGTAGGTGTAAAGGGGGTGTGGTGGGATGAAACGAGGAGAGTGAACCTGGGAACAGCACAGCGCCAGAAGAGGGGGGAGAGGGGGGGGGACAGCACATGGAGGGGGGTTGATGGAAGCTGGGGTGTGGGGGAGGTTGTTGGTCCAGAATCGAATCTGTTAAAAAACAGATTCAATTCATTGGCCCACCCCCGGTCGGTGGACACTGCTACTCCTCCATTGTCCTTGAGGTGACCAGAGATCATGTTCATGTTTCTCCAGACCTCTCGGACATTTTTTGATTGGAGCTGCTCCTCCATCTTCCTCCTGAAACTGTCCTTGCCACTCCTGATTTTATATTTCAGTTCCTTCTGCACTCTCCTCAGTTCCACTTTGTCCCCCGACCAGAAGGCCCTCTTCTTTTCATTCAGCAGGGCCTTCAACTCTGGGGACACCCATGGTTTGTTGTTGGAGAAACACCGTACCTTCTTGGTCGGCACAGTGTTCTCCACACAGAAGTTGATGTAGTCTGTGATGCAGTGGGTGAGGCTGTCGATGTCCTCACCATGTGGCCTGCAGAGTTCTTGCCAGTCTGTACATTCAAAACAGTCTCTCAGGGCCTCACTGCAGTCCTCAGACCACAGCCTGATCACCTTCTTGGTGGGAGGGGTCTTCCTCACTAGGGGGGTGTAGGTGGGTTGGAGGAGGACCAGGTTGTGGTCTGAACAGCCAAGTGGGGGTAGGGGTGATGAGCTGTAAGCCTCCTTTGTGTTGGCAAACAGCAAGTCCAGAGTTTTATTGTCCCTGGTATGGCAGTCAACGTACTGGGTGAAGTTAGGGAAAGTGGTGGAGAGTGAGGCATGATTGAAGTCCCCAGAGATAATAATGAGGGACTGTGGATGTGCCGTCTGTAACTGAGAGACGGTGGTGTGGATGTCCTCGCAGGCTACCTTAGCATCTGCCGATGGTGGGATGTAAACAGTTAACACGATAACATGCGAGAACTCCCGGGCCAGGTGATATGGCCGAGCGCTAACCGCTAACAGTTCAATGTCTTTGGTACAGCGCTGCTCCTTCACAGTAATGTGTCCCGGGTTACACCATCTCTCATTCACATACATTGCCAGTCCCCCTCCTCTCCTCTTACCACTTTCCCTCGCGTTTCGGTCCGCTCTCACCAGTTGAAAGCCGTCCAAAGTTACGACGGAGTCCGGTGTGTTTTCCGTGAGCCAGGTCTCCGTGAACAGCAGGAGGCTGCTCTGCTTATACTCCCACTGCAGTCTGGTTAGCGCCGTCAGCTCTTCCATCTTGTTGGGTAAAGATCTTACGTTACCCATTACCACAGACGGAACGCTGGGTTTGTACCGCCTTCTCCTCTCCCGGTACTTCGCTCCAGCCCTGCATCCTCTCCTCCGACGCCGTAATTCCTTCGGAATCCCGGGTCGCTCCTCTGGGAGTACGCTGTCCCGTAGCGCCAACAGCTGATCCCGGCTGTAGACGATGGACTGGCTCACGTTATCACCAGATGCGGCGGTGAAAAGTCCCGATAGGAGTAGAAAGAAGGCTACTCCTCTCAGCAGACTACTCGGGTCCATTCTTGTTGCAAATTAGATAAAAAATTAAGCAAAAAAATAACTTGAAATAAAACAAATAAACCAGAAAAGGGAAAGAAAAGACTAGAGAGCTGCGTAACAGGCTGCCTACCGTGGCGCCATCTTTTATCTTCTTATTTTTCTTTTTTATTTTTGCATCTTCTTTTCTTCTTCATCTTCTTCTTCTTCTTCTTAGGGTTAGGTTTAGGTGGGTTAGGGTTAGGGTTCCCACCTAAATCCCCTAAAACCACCAAGGGTTTTCAGGGGATTTACATTTGTAGTGATGATAAGTACCATAGAGAATGAACTGAAAACAGCTCAGTTCTGTTCTACTGTTTAGAGTTAAGTTTCTATCTTCTCCTGCACTCCTGTCCAGGGTGCATTCAGGGACACTGCTGTCCTTTTGGTATTAGGAAATTCCGAAGCATATTTGGAACAGCGACCGCCACTTGACAAAAAATGTTAAAAACAAGTCAAGATAGCATCAACTACATCTCCTGGTCTTCATCTGTAATTCTTCTTGACAGCTGTGTAAATTCCATCCACTGATGAAGACTATCAGATGCAGTCCAAAAGAGCTCTGCTCTTTTTTAAAGGTCAAGAAAGAACTTTTTTGACTGAAATAATAGTTATTATAATAATAATAATTAATAAGTCATAATGAACTTGATTACAGAGCAAACAGTGATGTTCCAGTCAAACATTCCTTCATTATGAATTTTGTTAAATAACGAGTCCTGTCATGCCTCCATTAAAACATACACATTACACCAACTATCACAGAAATGTTAAGGTCATGGAAACATTTTCCTATAGAAACATGCACAGTGTCAGACTAACTTTTTTTTAAGTAGTTTTCCCTTTTCTCCTTCCCTTTGAATCTAAAGTGTCAGCCTGCATGGCTTTGTTGGTTTATTTATCCATTGCTGACCATGTGCCACTCGCGGCCTTGAACCTGACCTGCTCTGAGGTGGATGAAGCCTTCTAACAAGCTGAAGGTGTGAGTCGGTGAGCCAAGTGGCCTGGAGCTGCAGCGACTCCCTAACCCCGCCTACCCCACTCCTGACTAAAACTCTCCTTCATCAAATTTACACATCTCTATCTGTACGTTCAACTCCTCTAACCTCTCTTTCATGCTTTGCTACCCTCCCTCACCCCCCCTCCCCCTTTTTCATCTCTGTCGGGAACAATAACACCCAGTGTGGTTACTGCTAAGAGGGAGCAGATGCTGTAGCTGCTGCCCACTCAGTGCACTAAACCTCCCACCGCAGGACTCGGAATCCTGTCCCTCCTCCTCCTCCTCCTCCTCCACAACCACAAAGAACACAGAGCAGTGACACCAGCGCCAGCTTGCCTCCACCTCCCACCTCCAGCGAGGAAGGGTGGATAGGTTCACAATTACAGGCTGCAACGTCTCAGCCGGAGAGGAAGGAACAAGCAGGAATCAAAATGAACTCCGTGGACAGATAGAGACAGATCATTGCAAAGTGATGGAATGTGTCTAACACTCATAGACCAGCTTCTCTATTGATGTTCACCTGTCAATGGAGTTATTTTTAGTATAGTATAAAGTATATAAAAAATATTTGTTTTATTTTTTTTAAAATATATGTTCTGTGTGTAAAAGTTGATTTATAAAATGTATTCAATAGACATGCAATACATATATATATAAAATATTATGTTGCAGTACTCCTATTTAATGGACTAAACCATGAAAATGTGCCGCTTAGTGCTAAAAATTGTCTGCATTTAACTGTTGTAACATTTGCATTTCAGGACTTTTACTTATAAATTAGTAATTTTAGATGACAGAATTTCTACTTTTACTGCAGTAAAATATCTTAGTACTTTTCTGTGGCACATCCAGAAGCACACTTTGTTTATTTAAACTTTAAGGTTTCGACTTTGGTCATTAATTAATTCATTAAGAAATGAGATGTCAGCCAGGCAGAATCTGGTTTTAACTGATTCGTATTATTGCAGCGTTTCCTCCGTCACCTTCAGGATTCCTGCGTTTGCCGTATAGGAACAGTGAGGGACAGAAATCAGTGGAGCGCTAGGCTTGATTTATTTTAGCAAGCGCACTGGGTGGGTGGGTCATATAAACATCATTTATAAAAGCATATGTTGTAAGCCTCTGACCTCCTGGGAAACCTGGTTAAGTAAATCAAGCGCAGCGTTTCCCTTGTTGCATCTGGAGAGCGTTTACATGTAAGGAGCAGCAACAACAAGATATTAATGAAATGGAACTTTTTCATGGCTGTGTGACGGAAAGCTTTGTTAAAGTCAGTTTTACATATGTGTTGAAATGTTTCAGCTGCTGCAGTTTACAATATTCAAAATATACAATATACCCATGTTTTAGGGCTAAATCGGCATCATTCCTACATGTTTTTTTTTCCTACACACACACACGTGCACACACACACTAGTCCTGACCCTCATCTAATTATCCCACAGATCTGCAGCTCCATGCACACAGCTTCCTGCCACTCCAGATGTGCCTACAGCATTTCTGGTGTCTATTTAATGTTCCCCAGCAAAGTGACTATCTGTTTATGCACTCTGGCTGCCCCCCCCCCCTCTCTCTCTATCTCTCTCTCTTTCAGAAAGACTTGAACACATAGACGTTACCACATATACGTATCCTTATCGTAACTGTAGTGTTTTGCTCTTTATGTTGCTCTAAACTTTTACTTTTATTGAAAAAGTCCTGAAAGTTGTAGATTTTGTCCTTTCTGGAACCCCTCTGCTATAATGCAAATCCTCTGCTTTCAAGTAAGCAATACCATACTTCTTTTCTAATTAAATGAATCACTGTATATTCAAACAGCTTTTATGAAACGCTGGATCCCATAAAGCTTTCCTGCACTTGCGTGCACTTGGCGACAGACTGAAACATTGAAGTTGAAGGATCTGCTCTGCATGCGCATGCCTCCTCCACCGCCAAACGCATATTGCCTCCACGCTTGGCTTCTGCAATGCACCTGTGTGTCTGGCTTCATTTTCTGCTGTGAAAATATTTGCACTGCTGTCCTATTTTATTAACTTTAATACAAAAGAGAAAGTGTTCCAGCTCCGTAGGTGATTCAGCGGCTCGCATTGAAGCATTGTGTCCGAGCTGTAATGAGACCGCCGGGATATTCTATCACGGCCCACTTTGCCAGCTTGATAAATATTTGCTGGTAAGCTAGGAACATTCTGTGTCATGCGTGTTGATCTTCACACATGGTATGCATATACTTCACTGGCTGGATCCTTGGGGTTAAATCCAATTGGGCTGTTTATTCTCACCGCTGATACTGTTTAGACTAAGTTTGATGTATTAGCTCTGTGTTCCACCTGCAGTTGGATCAGCAGAGACCTCCGGCCAGGTTTGACAGCCACTCCGTCCCGTGTCATTAAGATCTGAGATGAAGAATGGACGTCCCCCAGCAGGGCTGTAAAATATTATTATGTGCCTTAAATCTTCCCCGTTAACATGTTATCATGCCAGACTGATTGTCATTAGTGAACATTCTTGGGCTATGACTGAAGGTTCTGGGCTGGTCACCTGCATTTTTCTTGGGTCATTTTACAAACAGAGTTTGACCCCTGACCTCTGTCAGTCAAGGAGCTGTTAGGCTCTCGAGCTCTAGTGAAATGGAATATTGGAAAACACCCAGTGGTGTCAATGCGTTATGTAACCTGCTGATCTGTGAAAGTGAAGCTGCAAGATTAAAGACCAAACTGCCTATTAGAGCTGCAGAAATTATTAATTAGTTATCATTCAGATAATTGATTTTCAGTCATATTTAAGAAGAACATTTCAAAATTCTCTGTTTCCAGCTTCTCTTCTTTGATTATTTTCTGGTTTCTTTAGTCTTTATAATAGTAAACTGATGATCTTTAGGTTGTGGACTGTAGACAAAAAAAAAGATATTTTAGGCTGTATCTTCAGCTTTGCGAAACAGTGACCGACATTTTATGTTGTTTATATAATTAAAACAGCTAATCAATTAATCTCATTTAATAATAAATAGATTAATCCACATCAGAAAAGTTGTTTTTGCAGCCCTAGTTTCTACTGTTGCCCAGAGTGGACAAACAAAGCACTGACTCCAGAGATGGAGTTTCGCATTCACAACTGATTTTATATAGGTGTTTGATTTGATAGATCAAATGCTGTAAATTTACTGTATCTCCAGTGCTTTGTTATAAGTAGGTGATTTGATCCATATTGTCCCCCTTTAACTGTCTTGTTCAATAGGTTGATATATTATAAGATAAAATAATTCATAGAGCTATTTCCTGTTCTTCCTCCAGTTTTCTCTGCAGGAAGAATATGTGCCGGATGCCTCAGTGCAGCTGAAGCTGAGCAGAGAAATACATTGATACATAAAATTATAAAGTATATGTTGGCGAAGAGGCATTTTTTATCCATGCTGCCAATAGAGAGGAGCAGCTTCAGAATAGACTGGTGCAATGCCAATCCCAATTACGAAATATAAATTGAGGTTTTTTCCCTTTAAACTGAGAGGAAAATTATGTTGTCTGAACCTCACTCACAGACGTATGCATACTTCTCCTCTTTGTAAATTAGACCTGACAGTGTTTCAGGGACTATTTATACTGAAATGCTATACAACAATTAACATTTTTTTGGTCGACCACTTTTATTCCATGGTGCACCGCTTACTTTTGGTTGAAAAAAATGGACAGATCTGAGATGTTTTACTGAACATGAAAAAGAAGGGGTGGAGAATGATTTTTTTTTTATTTTAAAGAAATTTTGTTCTTACGTTACTTGGACATGTTTTTTTGTCGAAACCCCTTCTTCTCAGCGTCTGAGATGACGCCACATCTACAAGCTCTACAAGCTGCACGTCTGCTGCAGCAGCAGCAGCTGGATGCCACCACACCCAGAGCCATGGACCAGTAAAAGTGTGAGAACCTGGATTTGCTGGAAACAATGACGGTGTTCCCAGCACCAGGTCCTGGTTCCCTATGCATTCACTACGACTGTTTGACACGTGCACTGTGTGCTTTCACTTTCCATAGTTACTGTGCTTAGCGCTATTGTTATCTCCAGGCGGTCATTTTCCAGCCTAATGTCAACAGTCTCATTACAGGGCTCAGAGGAGCTGGATGATATATAATAAAAAGCACAAATACTGAGCATGTGTGTTCGTTCAGGGGCTTTTTCTGTAGTGGATAAAAAATACTCATCCAGTAAATGGTTCTAACGTTAATGTTTCCATTGTAAATCAGACCAGGCCTGTTCAGCACTGACAGCTGAAAGATGCTGAAATTACTGTCAAGCCTCCTGGTTGAGGCTCTGATTAAACAACAAATCAAAAATGGCTTGACCTGATCAGTCTCAGCTAATTCACTGACAACAAACCTCTACCTGTTTGGATTTTCATAGGAATGCAAACACTGGGTTTGTTTTAGCTGCAGGAGCTGTGAAGTTTAATCAAACTCAATTAATCAACTGTACCTAAGACAAATTTTCACAATTCAAATTATATAATCTATTGCAATTGCAAGCGATTTCTCTATTTTAGCATATTTATTTTAGAATTTCCCATTGTTGTTTTTGTTGGTTTTTCTTTCTTTTTTGATATGAAATATCATGTTATTATTATTCTGTACTCTATTGTATTGTGTTTTTTATAGTATGGGTTGAGTGTTAGACTGAATGTGTTATTTTTAATACTTTGCTGCAACCAAATTTCCCAGAGTGAGAAAGATCTTAATCAGCAGACAATTCATTAAAATAAATTAAAAAATAAATGATCTCTTTCATTTGGTTTAATTTCACAAAAACAACTAAATTCTCATGCTCCACGTTCTTAAACTGAAAGAGTTCCATTTTTTTTCTTTTTTTTGTATGATTGGAAACTGAATATTTTTTAGTTTGACCGTGTTGATACCACAAAAAATCACCTGCTTTTAATGCTTTTTATAACTTTTGTTGCATGTTTATTATTGTGCAGAAGCCAATACCTCAGTTTGTTTTTCTGTTATTAAAGATCCAGACCTAAATCTTTCATCCAGTTAAACAAGGATAAACAACTAATCTAACTGTAACACAACATATTCAAATTGAATGAAAAGTGAATATATGATGGCATCAGGTAGACTGATAGATATGCACAGAGGATGGTAATGTTTAACAGATATAAAAGTAAAATTATGAATTTCTCTCGTTCTAGTGAATTTGACATTTGAAGCGAGATAGGTTTCGGCCTTTACGGCCAACATGGGTCATGAGCACTTTTTGACTATTATAATTTGAAAGTATATATTTTTGGGCTTTTTGCTAATCGAATATTATATAAAGGTCTGTTGTACAGATCCTGATAAACGTTCCTTTAATCCAGGTGAAATCTTGATAAATTAATATTTTAAAAATTATTTTAAAAAATGTATT
Organism: Eupleurogrammus muticus; assembly: GCA_036785175.1. Lineage (NCBI taxonomy): Eukaryota > Metazoa > Chordata > Actinopteri > Scombriformes > Trichiuridae > Eupleurogrammus > Eupleurogrammus muticus. The sequence goes on along the minus strand of JAYKQN010000025.1, from coordinate 7,156,377 downwards.
TTAATATTTTTAAAGTGTTTGTAAAGTCGATGCTGAGCTCTTGAAACTCTTACCTTATTTCAGTTCTTTGTGATTCTTCCTCTCAGTAACTGAATACAAGTGTCCATCCAGGAAAACCCTGTGTCCAGGTTTAAGTCAGCCTCTTTCTTTCAGCATTGGCATAGTATCCGGTTCTCTTTATGACAAGAAAAAAACAGCCATTCTGGACAAATATGTATTTACATTTCCAATTACTGCACAACAAGGTCTGTGTGCTTTGGAAAGACCACTTGGCTAAAGCTGGTATGCTTTTATTTTCCTGTGCTGTATGTTTGCTTGAAATATGTAGTGAGTGCAATACATAGTCAGAGAACAATTTTTATGGCACAAATGCAAATGTATGTTTGCAAGTGTGTTTTATGAGTCTGTAGAGATTTAACCTCTGAAACAGATCCTGGAGAACAGATCTTTTCTGCAGAGGTCTTACAATGTTAATGAAAACATTTTGAGATGTATTTCACACAATGTGGGTCATACTTTTATATCTGCTGTACATCATAAATTGGCTGTAGTGAAGTGAGATATATAACCTGTAGCTTTCTGGCACCTTCCTTTATGTTCCGGTGCCGTATTTACAACCTGCTGCTGCAGCTTCAGCCCATGTGAATGCAGTGTGCCTCTTTCCAGATTTAACTGAGCGGCCTCCCTGAGGCCCACTTCTCTTCCTGGACCACAAACTGCTGCTGGACAGCTGAGGTGCAGAAATACCCAGCAACGGTCAGACTGCGACATGTGAAGTTAAGTTACATCTAATAAAAACCGCGGAAAATGGACAAAATTCACTAATACGCTGAATTATTGTTGATATGAACTCTTCTTCAAACCTGTTGCTGCAATAAAAGCAAAGTTATCACGCTATTCATGGAGAGAAGATATAAATCGTAATAGATTTGCACATAAAATAGCAGTATAATAATAAAGTTGATATCAGGTAAGCTCAGATATGATTTGCATAATGAGGTCAAACTAGTAGAGACAGCTGTCTTTATTTTTTTCATCTCAGCTGACTTTTCTGCTCCGATCTAAACTTCAGCATTCAGAAAAGTAGAGATTGACATTTTTATTATTTTATTTAATTTATTTTTTTTTACCAAATTTACAGATTTTTCAACACTCAAAATATAAATAAAATAGTTAATATATCAACTGGTAGAAAACTATTTCTGGTTTGAGATACAAAACAAAACCATTTTGTTCTGGCTGCATTCAATTTATTTTTTTAGGTCTTATATTATAAATATATATAAAAATATAAACCTATATTTTAGGTTTATATGAATATTTCATCATAAAAGGGCAAAATATTACTTATATGTGGTATTTAGCCTCAGATGTTTTGCGGCCTTTGTTACTTTTATTTAACAAGAGAATCAAAGATTTTCTGTCATTGCTGGTGATAAATGACTTATGTGTGTTTCATGATCGGTGGAAGGGTGATCCTGGGCCTGTTGGCATCATGTAGCATATCATATCATGTAGACTTCCCATGTAGATAGACTTAGCATGGAACATACCTGCCCACAGACACTGACGAGACGCCATCTTGGAGTGGTGATACACTCCACTCAATGCAATCCGCTTTGACGGGAGCATTGCCCTATCAGTGCATTTTACTAACAATACTTCTCTATCTACCACTGATTCTCACAGGTAAGACATTAAAAAGATGAAACTGTAATAAAATGATCCGATTTCTTTTTATTTAAATGGTCTCCTTGACATGATCTGCCAGACAAATGTGTCTTCAGTTCCTATTTCCCCACTAACAATGTCTCTGTCTGTGAATCATAGAAATACATGGTCTGCTCCAAGATGGTGGCCGTGTTTCTCTATCTACATATAGGATGTCTATGTCATATAGCGTCAGCCAATCTAAAACACCATTTATCTTTTTTCTGTGGTGACCACATTGTGTCAGGTGATCCATCACATCTCCCCCTGGGGCTGCACTTCTATTTCTTTTCTACCAGTAAACAAATCAATGGTCCATGATTTAATAAATATTAAAAATAGCAACGTGTATAATATATCGAACTAGAACCATTCTATACTTAATGCACATGTTAAACATATTAAAGCCTAAAGGTCTGAGTGTGTCAAAAATAACAGAAAACTAATAGCAGAGCAGGAACCAATCGGATGCTGTAAATTAATCACTCATTTATTTTGGAATTCAACCCTTTCTTAGTTTCTATTGCTTATTAACCACAGCTTTACTTTAATGCCTGCTTGGCAAAACGGTGCCCGCAACATCAAATTAGAAACAGCCTTTTTTTACCTTCTCGTTCAAAAAGATTCCTTCCTCTGCTTTGCAGAAAAGAACACAACTTACAACATTTCTTTAGAACCTGATGCTGATTATTGATCTGATAACCCAATCCATGAAGTTTTCTTTCCTCTGTGAAACATGCTGAGTCGTGACCTCAGCATGGTGCTCACATTGTTTTAAAGCTTCCAGCTGTGGAAGCCAGAAAGGCTTAACTAACTTTATATAATAGTACAAAGTTTTGTTCATGTTTGAATCCTAAAAAGAGAGGGTATTGTTTTGATTGCAAACATTTTCAGCTGAATTGCTGATATTTTCAGCACATTGCAGATCAACTGATGACATCAATTCCTGTTTGAAACACACATATATACAGTTGATGTAACATGTTGCAACCAAATAATCACAGGAAAGAAAACAAACGACTTATTGTTTGTGAAATTTAAAGAAATTCAGAAACCAATGAGCGCTTTGAGTCTGTGTGTGTAAGATTTCCCTCATTTCATCCTTCATTATTATTATTATTATTATTATTAATAATAAAACATATGGAATAAGACTAAGAATGAGAAAGACAGAATACAGAATAACAGCAGAATAAGTGGTTTTCCTCAGTCTTCTCTGAATCTTTTAAAGTTCTTTTAGAGAGTCGTCAATGTCACTTTTATTTGTGTAGCCCAAAATCATAAATCACATCATCCTCTAGGGGTTTTACAGTTTGTACAACAGCAACACAACATCTGCTGATCTTAGACTCTCACATCATACAAGGGAAAATTCCCTAAAACCCTTTAACAGGAGAAAAAAGACACATAGGAGGATCCTCTACCAGGATGGACAGAGTGTGATAGATGTGGACAGGATGGAAACTACACATTAGAACAGGCAAGATTTTGATAGGAGAACACAATAAAGAGAATTTCTGCTGCATGTGGAGAATAAGTAAACCAGTCTAAATGCTTGTTGTTGTTGTTGTGTTACATCTTTTCCTGAAACAGACAGTTTTAAATGTGTTTCTCTGAAGTCAAATATCTGTGGGCCTAAAAAAGCTAAAGCAAAGCGGGCATCCAGGCAGATTATCCAGTAAAACACAGAACTGCTCCTGCAGCATGTATGAAACTTTCCAAAGAACTTTGGTTTTAGGACTGTTATCAATAGAAGTAGAAGATTCAGACCATCTCCACTGCCACCTCTGTACTTTATTTGAATACCACTGCAGCTGTGCAACAGAGCAGTGAGGGAGGAGGCAACTCGCTTGCCATGACCATGGCAACTGCAGAAACGACAGCAAAGGGAAGCGATACAATTTTTTAATGGAAAGCCAGAGACCGCTGAATGTCTCACTTCATCACCAGCAGTGAAGCACAACTTTTCTCTGAGCTACATCAGCTTCAAAGTGTGTTTAACCGCTCGTGGCCAATAAATACATTCGTTATTTAAACCGCTGCATTAATGTGCAAACTGTTTCCTCTTCCTGCAGCTCTGATGAAATAAACTGCAGCTGGAAGCTTTGAAACGTCTTCACCTCAGTCATCAACATTAACTTTGTCCTTTTTGTCCCTGCAGCTACTATAACTGGAAGACACAGGTGTCCACGTCCAACCACAGCCCCAACTATGAGGTGATTTACGAGGACCCGCACTGCCTGCTCTTCAAGAACAAGAGGGACAAAATGATGCTGAACGTGGATCCTGAGGTGCCCCCTGTTGTTGTTGTTCCTGCTTTGTTTTTCAACCTCAGGGAGACAGATGGTCCCAGATCAGTTCACCTGTTCCGCTGTAGTAAAGAACACAAAGAAACACAAAACACCTTTTTCTGCACCAATAATCAGAACTAAAAAAACAATGTGATGAATGATTACTGTTATTATTAGTTGTAATACTAGTAGCAGCAGGAGTATTATGGTAAATGGCCTGCATTTATATAGCGCTTTTCTAGTCTTTTCGATCACACAAAGCTCTTTACACTATAAGTGTCCAAGGACACAACGATATGCAACTCGGAGGAGCCAGGAATCGAACCATCGATTTTTCGACTGGTGGATGGCTGCTATACTTTTGAGCTACAGGTAAAAGTACCTAGTAATATATTACTATTATTATTATAGTAGTAGTACTACTACTAACAGTAGTAGTATTAGTATCAGGAGTAATAGTACTTTTTTATCTAAGACGGTGAAGCTTGTTGGATCACAGGTTATCACTTTATTTACTTTATGCACTGTTTTACCATTACCAATAATATACCAATTAATTGCTCAGTTTTAGTGCTAATTAATGACAGATGTCAGACACCAGAGAGAGAGAAACCAGCAGCTGGACACAGCTGTTTGTTTTCCACCTGCATTGCAAAGGCAGGACAGGACGAACAGGTGCTTCCTGAGCACTGTGTTTTCTCCTCGATGGGGGCACTCGGAGGTTCTGGGCTAAACTATTATTAAACTGCAGACAGAGCTGTGGGGATGGACTGCGTTTTTGAGGCCAAGCGCCAGAATGGCAGTGTAGTGTTCTAGCTGTGGTCAAGCACCACCCCGACCAGGCTGTCACAGCAGAAGGTGCAGGAAGCCAGACGCAGCAAAACCACTCGTGTGCCCTGAGCTGCTCGGCTGAGCCCCGAACTGCAGGACTTTAACCCACCAAGAGCTCCCGAGCTGCAGCCTCAGACCCACAAAAACATTGGTGCTCCCATCAACTCGTATTTCTGCCTTTATCACGCGTGACCACAACTCTATCTGCGCCAACAAGTGGGTTAGGGGAGTCATTTTTGAGTTAAGACAATGGCCTGAATTAAAACTGCCTTTTGTGGAACAGAGCTAGAAAATTCTAGTCCCTGTTAAAACCTCATCATTTAGTTTCCCCCAACATTTTCTCTTAAAGTGTCTATGAAGTCATTTTTTTATTGGGCTATTTTTATTGTCCACGCTTTTTTGAACTTGCTAAAAGGAAGAGCGCCTCGCTTATTAGGACACCCACAAGTGTGTTGAGGTAAAAGTGTAAATTGAGGGTAATGGCCGGCTATGGATCCACTCTCACCAGCAGGTTCTGTCACACTTAGCCTTAAATAAATGCTCCCAGCTGGTAGCGGCTTCACATCTCAGCGGAGGCACCGTGACGCCTCCACATTCACAACACCCAACATCCTGAAAAATCTGTGACTATATGCAGTCAACCTTCCTTCAAATAGCTAATCACTCTTCTGTGTAATTAGTAACAGACAGAATCATTTACATCTGCGCTAATGCGCCATAATAGAGGTCCAGAGTGTAAATTTAATGGAAAAATTTGGAAGAAATGAAAAGATATAGGTATGTTTTAGTGTATAATTCAATCAAAAAAGTATTTTTTTGTTTTTTTACTTACTTAGATTGAGATGTAACTTAGAATGAGATGTTTTTTTATGTTTCTACAGTAGCCCATTACAGACAAGCCAAACAACTAGGGCTGCAGCTAATGACTATTCTGAATATTCTTTCAATTGTTGAAATGATTAATTGTTTAGTTGTTTGGTTCATAAAAAGGTGTAAAATGTCAGTCACTGTTTCCCAAAGCTGAAGATTCAACTTAAAATGAACAACATTCCACAAAGAAAGTTTGGACATTTTCTTCTTAAAATGTACTTAATTAATCAATCATAAAAATATTTGGCAAAGAATCTACGAACAAATTAATTAACTAACTGATCTACAAATGGCAAGAGACTGACTTTTGTCTTTTTCGTGGCCACTGTAGTTTCTCCTTCATACTTGAGATTCTCAGTTTGCTTCAATTTGCAACATCACCACTAGGTGCCACCAACAACTCAACATTGTACCTTTAATGTATCTACACACTCTTCTACAGACCCTTATTAATAATTTTAAAACATATTTTACTTGTTTTCAACACAGCTTCATGTTGTTAGGGTTAGGTAGTTCAGGGCTGCCCAATCCTGCTCCTCGAGAGCTACTATCCTACATGTTTTAGGAATCTCCCAACTCCAACACACCTAATGCTAATTATCAACTCAAAATCAAGCAGCTAAAGCTTGCCAAGGGCTTGTGAATAATTGGAATCAGGTGTGTGGGAGTAGGGAGGTTCTTTAAATATGTATGATAGTAGATCTTGAGGAGCAGGATCGGGCAACCCTGTTGTAGATGATTGAGCATTGTGTTTGCTTGGCTGTAAAGAAGAAGAAAGAAGACTTTCTTCTTTTTAATGGCCACTGGACCTTCTCTTTCATGCTTGTAGTTTTTAGTTAGATAAATCTGCAACAAGGATATTTTGAGTTTTTCCTTGCCCAAACAGGACACGGGATGTTGTGTTGCTGTTGTACAAACTGTAAACCCCATTGGGGTGAATGTGTAGTTTGTAATTTTGGGCTACACAAATAAAATTGACTTGACCTGAATATATGTTTATTCTTAGGGCGATACGGTGGGTAGCACTGTTGCCTATGGAGTTTCATGTGTGGGTTCCTGTATGTGTGTGGGTTCTCTCCAGTTTCTCTATCTTCCACATCCTGAATATTGCAGAAAAAAAAGATAAATCTGTTTAAACCAAATAACGTTAGAAAACTTTTATGTATGTATATACTCTCTCCATATCTCTATCTCTACTTACTGCTCTTGCTTTGTGCTGTTCCAGCGTGATCCTGGTGAAGACTCCAGGAGGATGTTTGTCCAGTCCGACATCTACATCCACGTTGTCTTCTACGACCACAGCATCAGGACAATCTGAAGCTTCAGAGGTGCAGCCAACACATCCGTATATATGGCTCAGATCAGAGGTTGATAGAAGCCTCTAATTTGACTTGGGGAAAAAAAAGAAAAAGAAAAAAGAAATGAGTGGCTGTAGAGGCACCGTCATTTACTGTTCCCTTGGTATCATGCGTGCCATCTGGGTGGAGAGTTCTGCAAACAAAACAGCTTTAAAATAAAGATCTCTACAGGAGAGGACCACGTCTCAAAAATAACTTGAAATTTCAAAAGTTTTATAACAAATCATTTGACATTGGTCTCACATAAAGTCTGCTGATGATTTATTTGTTTTTTTCAAATCAAGGGACGTTTCCATGGATGTCAGCAGCCTAGTGGGCAGGAACCTGCTCAGCGACCATCTCCTCGATGGCCTGGCATGTTTTGGGCTGTTTGTCTAAACAAATTAAAGGCGTAAGAGCTTTGAAAGAAGGTGGGGGTTTGCTTTTATGTCCACCCGCAGGCTACGGTAGCTCCAATTGGACTGGAAGAATGGGTAATGGGCTTAAAACATTCCGCATTGTTCCCAGATGCAAGGCACACGTTACAGGACATCAAAGTGCTCTGTCATTTACATATTAGCCATCCACCGTGACATTTTTAATGCACGATAACCCTGCAAACAACCTGCTCCACAAACATGGAGGAACCCGAAAATACTTTGCAAATGGCTCCTTCTAATTTGTTGATTTCAATTCTTTTTTGGTTTTGTCATTGAAACACATGGCAAGAATTAGTCCCACCACAAGTAACATTATCAAGGTCTATAGGCTAACAAATTACAAGGTCTGAACCTTAGGGCTAGGTAGTATATATATATATATATAGCATCAGTCAGTAATAAAATATGTTTTGCAAGATGAAAAAGTAAAAAAAAAAAAAAAGAATAAAAGAATATTACTTTTAATTTGCGAGCTGCTATGCCTCCTTCTGATCTCAAGTGCTGTTGGTCCGTTCTGGTCTGAGTTGAACCGGCAGCCTCGACGGATCAGTGTGTGTGACAATGGGGATGTGGGTTCTGGTTATGTGAGGGTCGGGGGGTCTGGATTCTGTATTCTGTGGGTTCCTGGGATTGTTTTGGTGATGATGATGATGATGATGATGATGATGATGATGATGATGATGATGATGATGATGATGATGATGACTGAACGTCATGAAAGCTTTAAGATATTACTTTGATTCCTGTTCTCCAAATCTGTTTTTGTTTTTAGTACGTCTATAAATATTTTCTTCTTAAGTCTGTTTTCCAGAATCTGGTTCATCTTTGCTTTTGTCTTAACAAAACGAACTGGACGGATGAGAATGAGAAGCACATTTAAATTTGGCAGCACGGTTGCGTTGGCAACGTCATTTCCTTCTCGGCAGATTTGACCTCGGGGGGGCGACCAGGCATCCACCTGATTGTTTCGGTGTCTCCTGTTTCGTGTGTGTGTGAGCTGGCAGTCGCACGGCCAACAGACCAGGTGGCGAAGCAGCGTTTTACACTCATCTCCAGCTGTTTGGGTTTACAGGCCGCAGCTCATTCATGCGGCCCCGGCACTGGTAATGGAGCTGCCCGCTCCGCTCTCCCTCCGAAAGTTGCATCAGTCTTTCCAGATGCCTTCAAATCAAAACAGCAGATGTGCCCTGAAAAAAATTGGCAATTTAAAATACCAGATGATTGACAAACAAGCAAACACTGCTCATAAAATCAACTGGCTACTCTTGCTGTGCTGCTTTGATGGACTTGAACTGAAAAACAACATAACTCATGCAGACAGATCGAGTGTCTGTAAATAGTAATGAATTCACAGTAAAGTCTAATTTCAATGCTTCTATCCCTCCTTATTTATTTTATGGGGCTTTTAAGCTGTTGGGGTTCTAACTGAAGCATGGTTTTACTAGTTTGGGGCCTGATGTGCTGCTAGTTTACACAACATGAGGCCGAGTAGCTCCGTCTCAGAAGGATACACTGACAGTTTCTGCAACCACCAAGACATTGGAGCAATGTTTCAGATGTGGGGACGGAGTTTAGTCTACATTCCTCTTCAGTTCTTTTTCTCTCAGCAGGAGGAGGAGTGTTGGGTGGATGGATCAGTGCTTTGTTTCGTGTCTGGACCTGGAAAAGCTACAGGAGACGACTGTTCAAGGCACATTTGTTCCATCACGTTGAGCGTTTTGCTGTCCTTCAACTAGACATTTGTCCCGTCATGTCACACCTTTGCCAACAATAAACAAGTGTTTTGGTGTGTTGGTAAACAACAGCATTACACAATAAAACAGGGTTTGTGAAAATATGCTCAATAACCCTAACCCTAACTATGATATGATATGTACTCAAATTCAATGTATCTGCAGAAAAGTAAACTGTGAACTTTTTTTCCTTGGTACATTTTCTTACCAGCAACATCATAGGCCTTAAACAGCTGTTCTGCATCTGTCAGTAAGTGACACTGTGGCTGTGATTTCATTCATTAAGAAGTTCATCGTTGACCAAATTAGCAGCTTTTGAACATGTGTAACAGACACCAACATGTATTTAACTGTGAGGAATGAGACCAGTAATAAAGTCTGAATCAAACTATAGACTCAAAGTCAAAGTCAAAGTCAAAGTCAATTTTTATTGTCAATTTCTTCACATGTACTTGACATACAAAGGAAATTTCGTTTCTCACTATCCTATGCGTTTTACATGTACAACATTAAAGTGCAGATGCACAAGACCAGACAATCCTAAACTACAATGGTAAAGTGCAGTAGCTTAAGACTACTTTTGCCTAGTCTTACTAAACTAAACTAGAAAAAAACAAACATGTATGACAGGACAAGAAAGTGCAGTAGTTTAAGGCCACTTTTGCCTAGTAGCTTCACATGTAAGCTTCATATGAAATCATGACACTTTTAACTTTTATCAGAGCATTTCTTTTTATTTAGAGAACTTTTGTTTACAAAAAAGATGATTCAAAACTGAATTATGCTGCTGTATCATTAAATAGATTAAAACATTTACAGGCTGTGAAACACATCATAACATTCTGTAGCGATATTAATCCTTCAGTTTATTCAAATTCAAATTCACTTGAACAGTCCTGATGCAAACTTTTGTTCTATATAAAAATTATCAAATCAATAATTGATTTCTGCTGTAAGGTAACTAAATACAATTAGTCAAGTACAATTTTGAAAAACTCATACTTATCTTAAATCAATAACTATTTACTTAATTTGACATCAGCAGCATTTTACACATGTGAACTTGTGAAACACAAATAGATCTACTATTTAAAGCAGAGTATACTTTCTTTTAATGGATCAGGGTGGCTAGATGGATCGGTTAATGGATGGATGGATGGATGATATGATGCCGCCCTGCCTCCTGCTCTGCTGCATGTATTATGTCCTGCTCATCTTCCTACCAGCTGCAGCTCTAAACTGGTTCAGTCTGTGACTGCGATGAAGGACATGGCATGCTAATATTATTGCCATCAGATGTCAGAGGGCGGGGAAATGGCCTAATCATTTCCTCCCGAGTGCCCCTGAAAGAGAAGCCCGGTGAGGGGGGCGACTGGGTGGGGTGTTTAAACTCCGCCAGGAGGGGGTTATTCGGGGGGGGGGGGGGCACAGTACAGCATCCGGATCGGACCGTGATGGTACAGGATGTGTGTGCTTAACTCCATTGAACTAAACTAAATAGGAGAAAGAGCCTTTAATGCCGCCAATAAGCCGCCGCATTCAGCAGCGCGTTACAGACGCACAGTTCTGCGGAGTAAAAATTACGCACGGAGGGGAGGGGCTCTCTGCGGCAGCAGTTTGGGTATTGAAATCAGTCCAATAAATCGGTGGAATGTCTTTAGAAAAAGTGAAAAGAAAAAATCCGTCTCGTTTCAGGTGAAAAAAGCAACAAATACAGCTTCGTTCGGAGCATCGGGTCCTGATACATGAGATAATTTGTTCCCAGGCCAAATGTGAGTAAAAGTATCTCGAACAGGAAACTCTCTCTCTCTCCCTCCCCCCTCTGTGTGTGTGTCTGTGTGTGTGTGTACGCGTTAGTGTGTGTGTGTGTGTGTGTGTGTGTGTGTGTGTGTGTGTGTGTGTGTGTGTGTGTGTGTGTGTGTGTGTGTGTGTGTGTGTTTGTGTGAGGAATACCCAGCTGGTCCCACAAGCCCTATAATACCAAGCACAACATGCTTTACCTTCAATGAAAGCTGAGACGGGGGAACGGTTAACTGCTGGTTCTGAAATCAGCTCAGAGCTCGGATACAAAATCCAAAGCGTCGGTGTTTGAGCAGCTTAGTTGTGCCGCAGCTGCTTTATTCCACTTTCTGCTCTGCCCTCGTAGCACGTTTAGACCTGCAGTTTATCAAGAGACACAAAGACAGCTTGGATAAGTGTGATTTGTTGCTGTGTGGCGGCGGCCGCTGTCAGAGGTGATGGTCTCATTCGGTAACGCAGGACTCCTCGGGTGATGATATGTCCTTTTGGAGATAGACGCCACTTCTGGAAACTGTCTTAGGTTTCACAACATTATTGTTTTTGGGGTTTGTTTGTACTTGCCCCCTCGCTTTGCTCCAGCATGGCTCTTTACTCTCGGTTTGTGGTCGTGCTGCTTTATGGATGGAGTTATCTGTGCGTCGGATACTGCACGATGCTTAAAACGGACAATTTCCCCGCCGGACGAAAGGTGGATTTTACACATTCCGTGGATAAAAAGCACCCGACGAAGGAAGACCAGGATCTGCTTTCACAGGATACAATGACGGAGCACATGCAGATGCTTTACGCGAAGTACAACCGGGCTGGATTTCCCTTCAAGGATGGAAACACCGTCCGCAGCTTCAAAGCGCACTGGGGTATGTATCCAAACTTTTACGCATGTTAACAATACCGATTGTACCAGTCCGGACAGGTCATTCCCTGGCTGCCGAAATGTATAAACTCTAAAAATGTAATCTGGACCTGCTGATGGCTCCTTTCGTCTCTGTCAGTTAGATTTATCCGCAATTCAAAGGTGCGCCGAGCTGAAGAACCTGTGCGCAAAAACACATCACCGCGAAACTTTCTGTAGAAACGTGTTCATAATGTGTTTTAAAAAAGGTTTTAAAAACAAAAGAAGACAAAAATATATTCAACATTTCATGCTGCCAAGCTTAAAGTGAAATACACCTGTCAATACAGTCCTGGAAATGTGATCTTGTCAGTGCTTCTCTGCGCCAACAGCAGATCCTTCAGATGCTTCCGCAACAAGAGATTGTTTTGTGACACAATCGCTTCCACACCTTCAGATTTTAGTATTAGATAGACTCAGATTATCCTCAGGCAGCATCTGGCAGCTGCAGATGCAGCTGTTCCGACCTGCAGCACGACTGGACGTTTTAATGCGCCAAGCTTCTGCTTCTAACATTATAAACTATAAACTATAAACAGGCAACCTTTTGATATTATCAGTGCTATTAAACACAACCAGTTTCCATTCGGGGTCGGCGTTTGTTGAATCACACCGCCTCCTGTCGACGGTGAATGCATCTTCCTTAAAATGAATAAAAATAAATCCACCCAAATTGCAAACATATTTCTCACTTACCTCCTAAATCGTATAGATCTGGTAATATTTGCTCAGCTTCTGATTTATATTGAGGTTTCTGACTCCATCCAACATGACAGAGTTCAGATCAGAGATACTGGATTACTCCAAAAGATCCAAAAGAGTCTCTACTAAAACTTTTAAAAGTGTAAATGTGTTAGAATGAGACAGAAATACCATCATTATTTGATTTTTTTTTTAAACTGTAGATTAATCAAATAGTGATTGAAACTGTTGGATCAGTTGATAAACATATGAAATTATTATTCTTAACATCATTATGTATTTGATGATAGAAGTCCAGTGTTAGATTGTGAAATGCTGGCATTGCTTTATAAATAATACTCCTCCTTATACACACAGGTACTCTAAACAAGAAGCAGCTGCAGATCTTCAACCTCACCTCCCTCACCAAGTCTGAGGACGTGCTGTCCGCCACTCTTCATTACTACATCAGAGACCTGCAGAACGGCACCCAGGGCTGCTCCAGGGCCAGGAGCTGCAGCCGCCACGGGCCCCGCCGCCACAGCCACATCCACATGGTCATCTGGAGTTTTGCCTCTGTGGAGAACCAGATGAGGACTCTGGGACAGTTCCGGATCAATGTCTCCACCCTCTACAGGGACTTCATATCCTGGCAGTGGAAGGACATAACTCGTGTGGTGAACCAGGCAAAGCACCACGATGAGCTGCTTATCGGGATTGACGTGGCCTCGCAGGGCCCCCAGCCATGGAAGAAGCTCCTGTCGGACCGCTCGCCCTACATCTTAGTCTATGCCAACGACTCTGCCATTTCAGAGCCTGAGAGCGTGGTGGCCACCCTCCAGAGACACCCCTCCGTTGGAGGGGAGGACTCTGTCTCACACGGCATCCATAAACTGGCACTGCGTGAACATAACAACACGGATCGAGGACCACGGCAGCCCAGGCACAAGCGCTCAGTCAATGTCCTGCTTCCGTTGCAAAACAACGAACTTCCAGGGCCTGAATACCCATATGAGACCACTGGGTGGGACGAGACAAGCCCATATGAACCTTTTGAAAACAAGCAGGCACGCCGGCCGCGTAAAAAAACACGCAAGAACCAGCGGCACAAGATGCCCCTGCTGCAGTTCGATGAGCAGACGATTAAAAAAGCAAGAAAGAAGCAGTGGAATGAGCCCAGGAACTGTGCACGGAGATACCTGAAGGTGGACTTTGCTGACATCGGATGGAGTGAATGGATTATATCACCAAAGTCCTTCGACGCGTTCTACTGCTCAGGGTCCTGCCAGTTCCCCATGCCAAAGGTGAGAGGTCAAGTAATGCCATTGTGTTTGGGATATTAGAAGCTAGAGCTACAGATAACAGATAACGCTTGCTCTTATAGTCAATGGTGTAAAATGTCAGTCACTGTTTCCCAAAGCTGAAGATTAAGCCTAAAATGTCTTTTTCTGTCCAGACAAACCACCCACAACCCAAAGATCATTATTTTACTAGACTAAAGAAACCAGAAAATAATCAGACTTGAGAAGCTGGAACCAGAGAGTTTTATATATTTTCTTCTTAAAAATGATTCAAATCGGTTAATTGATGAGGAAACCAGACTAAACTTGAATACTTATTTCCTCAGATGTTCCTCTGATAGTGGCTTTTTTTCCTGGGAATATCTGGAAAATACATCATATTCAAATAAAAGAGGGGAAACCGTTGGTTGATCTGTTAGACACATGAAACTTCAGTTCACGAGCCTGAAGTGTTGCGAACTACTGATTTATACTCATGACCTTGGTCCCTTGGTTTCCTGTAACCTGGTTTTGTTTCATCACCACCAATAAGTTTCAAACCAGGTCACAGAAGGCAAACGTTTTTATTTTAACCTTTTAACCATCTTTTGATCCAACTTTTTAGTTATCTTGTTGCAATTTATATTTGATGTAAATAAACATTGTTTAGACTAACAGGCATCATGTGTTGTATGTATGTGCAGTATGGAAAACATTATGTAACGAACCTCTGCTGAGCAATCAATGAATCTATGCATTAGGATTTCTGTACCTGTTTACTGTTACTGCTTTGTTTTGTGTTAGGTCGGGTCACTATGACTGCAGAGATCCATGAAGAGTGTTTGTCTCAGATTATACAGGATAATGCCCAAGAACCTGACATCTGCTCCATTTTCAGCTGTCAGGATGACGTACTTACAATTGAACTTCTCCTTCATGCTTCCATCTTCTGAATTCAAATCATTAAGTCTTTGAAAATAAGCATCAGAGCTCATTTGATGTGTTTTTACAAAGAAAACAGTTACTAAAGATAGTCAAACTGCAGATTGTCTAATCTAAATAACTTTATAACAGTACTGTTATGATAAACAACCTCTTGAAGAGCAGGTGGTTGACCACCCTATGAATTAAAGTACTGGAGAAATTCATCCCATTTGTGAAAATTTCTCCTAAACACATTTGCTTTGCAAAAGTGGGAGAAACAAAGCAAGCTGTGCATCGTCCAATGTTAAACATCAGTCCTGCTGGGAGCTTGTGGCCCCGGTGACAAGATAACATCACAGGTATTTTAAACATGGCCGGAATGCTCGGACTCCATCCACTTAATTCATTACCTCGGAGTCGCTGGCCTTTGTAGTTGGATGTAATTGGTCCCAGAAGAGGGAGGGAGAGCCTGAGGCGACCCCCTCCCTCTTCTGCAGTTCCACACTCATTCAGACCAGCCTGAGATCCTGTGATATTGCTGCTCCTTTGTTAGGATGAAGCTTTAGAAGTTGCTTAATAGCTGCTATTAAAAGGTGCTCTGCCTTCATTGTGATGTGTGGGAAGAGTCCTGTCACTTACTGGATACTGCCGAGATATGAAGCAGCTGGTCACATGACACACATGACCTGAGGAAAGAGCTTCCACTTTAACCTCAGACCTGATGTGGATGCATGATGTTTTATACAAGATTCTACATTCTAACAATTATGTTGATAGTGGATTAACGTATCCATTAATGAAATTATGATTATCTGTATTATATATGGGACATAGACAAAACTTCCATGTGGTGTAAAAACTTGATACCAGAAAATGTTTTTAAATGTTTAAAGACACACGCTATCATCTATTTTTTATTCTAGGTGGATTAAATATTTAATTTAATATTCTTTTTCAGTCACACCATTTGAAGTTTTTGTCAAAAAATTGCACAAAATCATGATTATTGTAAAAACAAATGGGACAAATGGATTTTTAAAGGAAACTCACATAAAGTCTGACAGACCTGATGGATGGTTCTTAAAGCTTTTAAAAAAAAAAAAAAAAAGTGTTTCACTTTCTCATCTGGCCAAAAATTATTTGTTCACTGACCTATAATTGATTTCTTCTTAAAAATGACTCACTTATCAAAATAGTTGGCAATTCATGTAATAGTTGGTTACTAATAGATTTATTGAGTGCTAGTTGCAGCATGAGATTGAAAGCATGAAAACATAGGCATAAATCCTGCTACAGTGATAAGAAGTTGAATTCAAGTGCATTACTGATTATTATCATTGCTCTGTTTAATTCCAGTAGTTGAATAATTTTTTCCTCTCTGTAGGCCCTAAAGCCCTCTAATCATGCCACTATCCAAAGCATTGTGCGAGCGGTGGGCGTGGTCCCGGGAATCCCGGAGCCGTGCTGCGTCCCAGAGAAGATGTTGTCCCTCAGCATCCTTTTCTTCGACGAGGACAAGAATGTGGTGCTGAAGGTCTACCCCAACATGACTGTAGACTCCTGCGCCTGCAGATAGTTTTTCTTCTTCGCCTTCTCACACACACCCACTGATATAGTTTCACATACAGACATTAAAACAAATCCAAATCATGCAGCCAAAAAATTCTCTCCTCCGCTTCTCCAGTCAAACACTCACTCAAACAACACAACTCCCCCTTTGCACTGGAGGAGAGTGCTACCTGTTGTTCCAGGTGACGAGGAGACTGGTCTGTTCACGGATTGTTGGGGTTTCTTCCTGGAAAAAACTGAAATGGAAAGTCCAACTTATCGCTGTGCCTCCACCACTGCTGCTCAGTCAATCATCAACGTTCAACATATAGAAACACAGATTGAGGCAAAAGAAAGACAAAAAAAGAAAGAAGAAAAACTTTTCAGGAATAATGATCTTTCTGTTGCTCTCAGCTTCTGGGGGAGGGGGTAGGGGGCTGTTCTCATCTTTCTCCTTCATAGCTTAAAGTTGTCTTCGATCATTACCACAATGCTCGCACTTGCATGGTTTTTGTTACTATGTGTATGTATTTATGTCTGTACTATCACTGTGTTATTCACTATATGAAAAGGTATTGTATAATTATTGGCTTGGCTGCTATAGAGATATATAGATTCCAAAGCCAAAATTGTGACTTAGACAGTGGATAGCCTCACATATTTGCGTTTAGATCACTGCTTCTTTCGTTGTACGGAACCCATACATTAAGATATACTATATGCTAAAGAGTAAGCTACTTCCATTAATAGTCGGAATGGGGATTTTAGAAAAAAACTAGTGTTTCACCGAGAACATGTTCAAGGTGAGATGGACGAGGAAACCTCAGATTTCACTTTGAGAGATAAAGGGATAAAGCAAATCAACAGGAGGAACTACTACATTGACTCTGTGTGAAACCAAAGGACTCAAAAGGCCATCTGATGCTTATGTGGAATTTTGTAAAACCCTTCTTGGACCTGATTAGCTCAGAAAGAAATCAAATACCTTCTGGAATCTGGCAGGTGCTGAGGATTAATAGTTGCTGTGGAGCATGATATCACCCTGAACTTATCTGTTGTTTTGGCGTTAAGTTCAGAACATGGTGCCATGATAGAACCTTCCAAGTTATGCATCTTATTTACAACATTTATGAAGCAAAGAAAATATTAACTGCCACAACTCAGATATGAATATATTGTCTGCATCAATTCAATGTGCTGGTTTGAACTAGTTTGCCCTTATATATTTTTGAGCCTAATTTTTGTATTTTACAAAATTTCTTTTTTTTTTTTTGATCTCACAGTTTCAATAGAGAACTTCCAGTCACCTCATTGGACTCTATTTCAGAACAGAATGATGTGTGATGGTCGATGCCTAGAAACAAATTATCTTTAATCCTGTTTGTATTAAGCCATGAATCACACGCATGATGTGTGTCTGTTATATATTAAGTTCCCTGTTTAAAAAGTTAAAGTGTGAGTGAATTTTAAGGACTTTCTAAATCAGAGAAAGAAACAAAACACCCAAAAACATATTACTGGACCAATTCAAAAAGGTTTGTTCTCCTGAAGCACCATTCTTTGAACAGACAACACTTCACTTACACTTTAAGTGTAATATGTGAAGTTCTTGGTTTAGTGTGAAACAGCTCAGTGAACCACTTCACTCACTCTTAACTTGCAAAATGATCAATTCAAACAGGATCAAAAGATAGTTTGTCTATAATCATGAAGTACCACTTAATTTTTCTGCAATAGGGTCCCCTATATTATAATGAATATATAGAACGATTAGGGAAAGCTGTTCTGTTTTCCAGCGTTGCATCATACTTTTAATATTACTCTGTCTCGTGGATTATTTGATCACATCAACATGGAACAACAGGAAACAGCCTTGTTGTGTCGTCATGTTGCCTCAGGTTCTGTTTTCCTGTCAGAGATCACAAAACTAAATATTTATTCAGAGCAAATAGATTTAAATATAGCAGCAAACCTTGTTTTTCCCTCATAGATTTGTATATTGTTTTTTGTATGTAGCTCATTATATGTCGATGTCATTCTAATGTCTGATTGGGTCTTTTCAATGGGTGGATTTCTGCTTTTCAAACAGTTTGGTTAATCACCTGATCAGAACGTTTTTCACACGAATTAATCCAAAAGAAGCTGAGAATAATTTTCGTATGGTACAGATATAGTAAACAATGCGTGAATATGGCGCATATTCTCTTGATGTATGTGGAATTTAATATGTATTTCAAATAATTTACTATTTTGATATTTCAGAGACATTTATTTTGTGTCAATAGTTAAGGGCAGATTTAACTTTATATATTTTGTACTGACACTTTTTTTTCCAGTATGTGCTTCCCCATCTTGTGCCAATACAGATTTTTAGCAAAGAGTTGGCCTCCTCTGTTTGTGCCAGTTCAACACTGCAGATGCACTGGAGAGCTGCAACTTTGCCTTTTGCTGCATTAGAGACTGGACCCAGGTCTTTACTGTTGAACTTCAGTGTTCAGAGTCAAGTATCAAAGACACTTTGAGTCAAATATACCATATACCAGCAGTTCATAAGACACTGTTCAACCCTTTCTTGTAAATGTTACGCTGTAGGTAAAAAGAAGAAATGCTTGTACAATAAGCCTCATAAAATATATTTGTATATGGAAATGACTTTTAACATGCATCTATTTATTTTCTCTATGTTGCATATCTTGTAGAGGTGTGGTCTGGGAAATCAGGACCAGGTGTTGATGGTCTGATCATATCTGTGATGGACATTTGTAACTGCTTAAGACAAAGTTTGGTGAATTGTTCGGTCTCTTGCCCTCTGAGCACTGACCCTCCTTACAAAGCATTAAAAGAAATAAATAAAAGTATGCAAGACTCAGGTCTATCATGATTTCTGGCTTTATGAAACGTAAATTCAATCAGGAGGACCATCAATGCCACCGTTTATGTTTGTGGAACCACAGGGATGATGAGTCAGGATTTCAAATCGTATGGATTAGTTCAGTGGACGTTCCTCAGCTTCTCTAAGCAGCAGTAGGGAGGTTGGGTGGATTGATTGGTGCTTTGATCATGTCTGAGGAGACGACTGTTCCATGGCTGCACTTTTTACACAACCACATTAGGCATTTTACTGGCAATGAACTGGATGCTCCTGTCATGTTTCCTAACACTACACACGTGCATAAACCTTAACCATGGCATTACACAAAAATCAGTGTTTGTGCATGTATGCACATATCATAAAACAATTATATGTAGCATAGCATTGTTCAAATTTAGTGTGTTTACAGAACAGTAAACATGTGTCTGTGAACGTTTCCCTCTGGAAACTCGCTTTGCATTTTCTTAGCAGCGACATCTGAGCCTTAAACAAATGGAGAGAAAACAACTGGTCTGCAAATCTAAACGTGATCTTCTCTAACACTAACCACCTTAATGGCAGCCTGTCAAACTTTAAATGTTTTCAACCCCAACTCCTAAGCACAAAGCAGGAACATAGGGAGGGCCCTTTAAATCTGTTCATTCACCAACTTCATTCACTTCCAGTTCCATCAATTCCAGACATCCTCTCATCCATACATTTCTCAGCATTCTCTTCATTTATAACCACCACCAGTCTCTAAGCTCCTTCAGTTTCTCTGTCCTTTTTTATGAATATCAGCCATTATGATGAAGACTAATCACCAAAGACTTTTTTCTGATCCTTATTGTGCACATTTCAATAAAAACATAAGTTCACCTTTATTAAGTTTCACCTGTTTGAAACGGAGGCACAAAACAGGACACATGCAAAGTGAAATCTTCCAACTGTATTTAATCCTTTACCTCTTTCTACAGATTAAATATTTCAGAAAAGCAATACAGTAGCAAAACTTAGAAGCAAATACAGTACAGTACAACTGTTGTCTGTAACATTCAGTCTTTACACTGTTGAAAAGGTACAGAATTGTAAGAACAAATAGAGAATCTGCTACATGTTACTAACCTTAAGTGATTGCTACAGATATTTCACATATTCTCAAAACTATTTGAAGCTTTGAATATTTTAGTTACATCTTGGTTTTTGTGAATGTTGGAATTGGAGTCGGGGAAGTGACAACTGATTTCTTTTTTTTGTGTGAAAGCTTCAGTAAAGATGATGTTGTCAGGTTGGATCTATGCCACTACTGTTTATTTAGAGTCAGAACTAAACATAATCTCCTTCCCGGAGCAAAAGTTGCCTAACGCTGAAGAACATCAGGATGAATGAATGAAAGTTGAATGAAACAGTGATTTGAGAGTTTGATTGTTAAGGCTCATTCAGGATGAAATGCTGTTGTTATTACTGTTACATGTTACTAATCCTGTGTGTGTCTGACATGCCAAAATATCCAGAGAGAAATGTTCCCACATGATGTTAAAAGCCGAAGTCATAATAATAAGCTATCACTCTTTAAAACTATGACTTAAGGAGATGAATCTTGAATTGAAAAAAGAACAAAACTCATTTCTCAATATATTAAGGCCACAGCACCTCACACATTATTGTTTACTGTACACACACAATCACCTTCAGTGTTTACATACAGATGTGCTTGTGGGCGACCGACATGGTCTCCCAACAAAAGGGATCAGGGCAACCAGAAGAAGAAGTGGAGACAGGAGGCAAAGGAACTCACAAAAAAAACACGCAAACCTGTCCGGGGGAAACTCTCCCGCTGCCATTCAGTTCCCCCCTTATAAACAGGTGAGAAGGGGAGGGGTCATCACCTTCTCACATTTCCCTTCCCTTCTGGAGTCTCGCCAACTGGGTGGCGAGACAAAAATCCGCAACCGTGGTCTGTGTCCGTCACCGGGCCCGCTCGACCACTCTCCGTCTCAGGTCGTAGCCCCGCCATTGTCCTGCTGTGTCCCGCCGGCAACCTATCGGCCATCTCCGCCGGCCATCCCTGCCGGCCATCTCCGCCGGCCATCTCCGCCGGCCATTTCCGTCGACACTTCCGCCGACACTTCCGTCGACACTCCCGCCGACACTTCCGCCGCGCACCACCGTCTGTCCGCCAGTTCCACCTCCCCTCTCCAGCGCCCCAGGTGGCGCCACCGATCCCACCGCTGCCACCAAATGTGAGCGACCGACGTGGCCTCCCAACAAAAGGGATCAGGGCAACCAGAAGAAGAAGTGGAGACAGGAGGCAAAGGAACTCACAAAAAAAAATTTATTGTCGGCGGTACAAAAACACAAAACACAACACGCTCACGCCAGCAGGGAAAATCCACCTCGCACCAGGTGGACCAAACAGGCAGCTCCACACGCCGTGCCTCCCGTCCTGCACGCAAACTCGTCCGGGGGAAAACTCTTCCGCTGCCATTCAGTTCCAGCCTTATAAACAGGTGAGAAGGGGAGGGGTCATCACCTTCTCACAGTGCTATTTAGAGAATCAATTCATTCAGTATTTTAAGTTTACATTAAGGAACAAGTAGCTAGGGTTGCATATAAATAGTGTATTTTAATGCTTCTGATTTACAGTGAACAGTACATACAGACATAGTCGAGCCACTGTAAACCTCACATGTTAAAAAATGGGGAATACATTTTTTTTTTAGCTCCTCAGGAAGTTTCCTGCTCCTTTTGGCCTCTTTGCTGTTTCTTATCACATCATCAACGCCTGTGACCAAAAACAGATCTGCTGCTTCTTTGTCAGAAGCTGAGAACTGCCGAGTTGAACCGACTCCAAACGGGTAAATATTTCTTCAGGTCAGATGCCCTGATGCTCACACTCAAGTGGAGGAGGTGTTAGTGTTTGTGTGAGCCTGGTCTGAGCCAGTGTGTGTGTGTGTGTGTGTGTGTGTGTGTGTGTGTGTGTGTTTGTCTGTGTCTCTGTGTGGGCTGAGGAAACACTGTTGGAACAACAAAGCTTGAACAGTACAAGCAAAAATTTTTGATGCCAAATCTTTTTTTCGGACAACAAAGCCTGATGTTTTGATACTGAACCTTTGTGAAAGCAGATACCAACAGGAACACAAGTGTGTTTATTTTGTTTTGCCAAGAAGAACCAGAAACAATCTGTGATTCAGCAACAAGGACTCGATCCGTCACTGAGTGACTGATGGATGTAAATATTGTTCATGAAGAAACTTTGTTTTACTGCAGTTTTTGTTTCTGAGCTCCTGAGGCCTCTAACACACCTGCAGCCGTGACGTGAGGTGGACTGTGTGGACGGAGCCGCAGGTCTCAGAAATCCACGTCCCACCCAGACAGCTCATCAGGAGGAGTCTCCTCATCTTGAGGATAAGTGTCAAAGTAGCAATGATCTGCAGGCCCTGTTAACTGGTGGAGAGGAGGAGACATTACTTAAA
Source organism: Eupleurogrammus muticus (assembly GCA_036785175.1). Taxonomy (NCBI): domain Eukaryota; kingdom Metazoa; phylum Chordata; class Actinopteri; order Scombriformes; family Trichiuridae; genus Eupleurogrammus; species Eupleurogrammus muticus. Next base: position 7,133,713 of record JAYKQN010000025.1, on the reverse strand, counting down.
AACATGATGTTAATAGTGTTGTAATTTAACATATTATATAATCAACATTTAAATATCCTTACTTCAGCTACAAGCTTCAGTCTTTTGCTTTTATTTTAATTTTCATTACTGTGTCCTTTATTCTTTATATTATACAACTTATTGATGAACAATAAGGCAATAAATAAGTAAAAGAATAAATTAAACTAGCTTCAATATTAAGATGAAAAGTGATTCATTAATTTATCTAAAGTAATCTTTGTTAATCGTGATCAAGATGCAACGATTAGTGAATTAATCGATTAGTTACTATCACCTTAATTACCACCTATTTTGATTATTAGAATATATATATAATATTAGATTAATGGATTAGAGATATTTTAAAGAAGGAAATTTCCAAATTCCAGCTTCTCAAATCTGATTATCTTCTGGTTTATTTAGTCTTCTATAACAGTAAACTGATGATATTTGGGTTGTGACTAAGATAAGATAAGATAAGACTTTATTGATCCCATAACGGGGAAATATGTCTGTTACTGCAGCATACAGAGTAAAGAAAGAAAATAAAAACTAAAGAAGATAAAAGATATTAAAAAAATCAAAATACACACAACACTATGCACACAATTCGTAGAATTTGTTGATGATCAGCATACACAGTATGCATTATGGACATAGAATGGAGAAAAAATAATAATAATAAAATTAATAAATATCAATAAAAAAGAAAAAAAAAGAAAAAAGTATGCATAAGCATATATACATACATACATGCACATACATACCTACATACATACTTAAATACATACACATATTTACATATTTGCATATATAAACGCACATACATATCCACACACATACACACATGTACACTTACATAGCTAATGCATACTTAAGGTGCAGGATGTGTGTGTAGAGTAAAGTGACGAGTGAGGGAAGAGTGACTACAGTAGATTCACGTTCATGTTTATGTTATGTTATAAAGTCTTATTGCTGTCGGGATGAATGATCAGACTATTGTGACTAGTCTGATTAGGTTAAATCTTCAGCTTTGGGAAACAAAGTTGAAGATTGAATCCTCTATCAAAATAGTTATTAGTTGCAGCCCTAAATCATGATCATTTTTTTTAAAAATTGCAATAAACTAGTTGATTATTTGAAAATAAATATCTTACTTCTCTTTTCATTGGAGAGAGTAAAGTTCTTGTCTTCAGTCCTTCCCAGTTGAATCCGTTAAACCACCTTCAGACACATTAAACACAGACAACAGACAACAGCCTTAGTGATTCAATAACAATGAACCTCTGTCAGCGTTTCCTTTAATCTTGATTCCTGCAGATCTGCTCTAAAAGACACTGTCTATGAGGGAAGGAGCCTTCCTCACTGCAGACCAGAAATCATTTAAAATAACATGAGATGACTCATGTTATGTGGTAAATCTAATAAAGAATATGTTTCATATTGATCTGCTACAGCGGGTTCATTAATTATCTAATAAACCAGCAGTTTTATTATTACTTTTCAATAAGGCCGAATTTCCACAGATAATCTCCTCAGATCAGCCACTAAATGAGAATGCTCCTTCTCACCTGTGCTTCTTGATGTCAGTTATTCCATTTTTCAGGTTTCCCAGCCGCTCCGATGGATTTCGCCTACAAAGTTTAACAATGTGGAAACTTACTGCCTGATACAAACGACAGATTCAGTTTGTTATGGGCTAAAGATCCAGATCTGATTCACAGCGATAGATTTGAGAAAGTGGCTCCAAACCTAAATAAAGCAAAGTGGACCTGGAACAGTCGCATCATCATAAATTTTCGTATAGATAACATTATCAACATAACCAGATTTCACATGTTCTAACGGAGGATAAAAAATTTGCTGCTGTTAAAGCTGAAACCATCAACAAAGAATGTCCAGTTTTCTTATTTGGAAACTGCTCCCACAGACATATTATAGGTATATATGCACACACATTTTTTGACCGATAATACCCCAACGTTTTTTTGTTTGGTGTGAACGTTAAACATAATAACATGAAATATTACATTAGACACACAGAAACAGCTTCATCAGTCCAGAACCCAAAGACATTCAGTCATCCTGCTTGACAGAAAAACAATAAAACCTTAAATCACTGAAGCTGAAACAAACTGATATTTTCAATGATTGAACATGACCAAAAGGATGCTATGAATATCAGAATAATTGCTGACTAATATTTTCTTTAAACAAACTGCAGTTCAAAAAAAGTGACAAAAAAATGTTCTTTGTGCAATATTTTTTTCTGCCACTTTCAGTAAAAAGCATCCATAAAAACAAAGCAAAAACTCATGAATCTATATTATCTCTGAGTTGTGTCCTGTCCCATCATATCAGGCCCCTTTAATTATCCTAAAGACTTTGTAGGATCCTGACCTCATGTGTGTGATTCTCAAACCTGCAGAGCTTCCGGATGAGGTCTTCAGGTCTCTTGCTGATCTTCTTGGGAAAATCCATCTTCTCAATTCCCTTCAGGATAAAGGTATATGTCATCATCTGGTCACTTCCAGAAAACGGAGGGCTGTGGGACACAGGAAAAAAGGCATAATTCATTTTCAAAGATGCTCCATTCAAATAAAGTTCTAAATGGTGTGAGAATTAAATTAAACCAACCTGCCGGTAAGCAGCTCGAACACCAGAATTCCCAGAGACCAGAAGTCCACACTGAAGTTGTGGCCTTTGTTGAGGATGATCTCTGGAGCCACATACTCTGGCGTCCCGCAGAATGTCCAGGTCTTCTGGCCACATCGGATTTTCTTGGCAAAGCCAAAGTCAACCTGGAGTCAAAAATGTTCTGTTAGCAGCTAAAACACCCTCCATCACCTTTTACAGTTTCCTGTTTGCAGCAGGTGAAAATCACCAGCTTGATGTATCCGTCAGTGTCCAGCATGAGATTCTCAGGCTTCAGGTCTCTGTACAGTACGCCTTTACGGTGCAGGTACTCAAAAGCCTCAGTGACACAGCCGACGCAGAACTTGGCCGTGTGCTCCTCAAAACTCCCTCTGAAGCCAAGAAACTGAATTTAAAACATGTTGGTGACAAATGGATCAAAATATTCACCGCTGTGCTGTTGCTCAGCAGGAAGAGAATGTCCAGATGACTAAAAACACTTGGGTCTGTGTCTGCCCTACCTGTCTCTAAGCAGACTCCAGATCTCTCCTCCCAGACAGGCCTCCAGCAGCATGTACACATACTTATCATCCTTGAAGGTGCGGTACAGCCTACAGGAAGAGATACACAGGGTCACCGTCAAAATAAAAGCCCGAAAGCAACAATATCATGAAAAAAATTGGTTGGATGCATGATCAATAATCATATCAATTTGCAAATCTTTCACATTACTACAATATTTGCCTAAAGATTTTAGTTTGTGTGTTATTTGTTCTGTTGTTGTACTGTTGTTGTTTAGAACATTCTGGACTGATATTTTGTGGTTTTCTATAGATTAAAATTAATATGTATAATTACAATGTACACAACTGAATATATTATGAAATAACTTAAAAATTCTAATTCGATCCAATGTCGACTTAAATGACTGATGATGATGATAGGGTCCACCTGTATGTCATCAAGTCACAGTATAAATGCACCTGCTCTGTAATAGTCTCAGAAGTTTAAAGCAAAAACAGCATCTGAAGACCAAGGACAGGTCTGAGATACTGTAGTAAAGAAGATTAAAGCAGGACTAGGATATAAAAAAAAAGTTCATCTCGTGGAGCACTGTTCAAACAATCATATTGAAATGGAAAAAGTATCTGACCACTGCAAACCTACCAAGACCCCGCCGTCCCTCTAAACTTTTAGCCCTAAATCAAGGAGACTGATCAAAGATCGAAAGACACTCCAAATATGTGGAAGAAATTCGGTCCAAAAATGATTTTTTTGAGCAAAATAAAAACATTATGTTTAAAATAAATTGTATAAATTTCATTCCACTTTAAGATTTTGTCCCACCTGCTGTTGATTCTTTATCAACAATTCAAATTTTATCCTTTATATTATCATTATGTTTGAAGCCTGAAATGTGGGAAAAGGTCAGAAGTTCAAGGAGACAAAATACTTTTGCAAGGCAACATTTGAATATATATTGTATTGTATTGTATTTTAGTTTTTTTATAAAATTGATGTGTTTTTCTCTATCCATTTAGTTTGTGTCAGTTTAGCAACATTAAGATGTTTTAAACTAGTCTCCACTCAGAGTTGTGTGGATATTTATTGAGTCTCTAGTATCATATAAGCATTTTTATTATTTCAAGTCATAAGTGGCTGCATCTGTTCTACTACTGGGCCTCAGATTCTTACTTAGTCTCAGATCAGCTTAGATCAATTTCAAACATGTGAAGGAGGGGAAAGGGTTAGTGAAGTGTGGGTCAGTGTTTCAGGTGACAAATGGCTTTAATATCTCAGCCTGTTCTGCTGCGTTCAGGGAAATTGGATCATCATTATCTCACAGAAGGCAAATTAAATTTGCTGCTGCAATATTTCATAATGAATATCTCCATTTTCTACAGTATCCGCTGCATTCCACCAGCTGAGGAGATGTAATCTGTGCTCAGCCTTGACCCTGATCTCATCAAAAACTAATAAGCACCACATCGTTTACTCAGACTTACGTGGCAGCACTTCATCTTCAGGAGCAAAAACCACTTACTTCACAACAAAAGAGGACCGAGCCTCGGCCAGGATCTTCCTCTCTGAGTGGATGTGTTCCTCCTGTCTGTTGTCAACTACATACTTCTTCTTGATGACCTTCAGGGCAAAGGTGATGTCCTTTCCCTTCACCTTCACCTGCAGGTTGCAACAAGTTTATTAGTAACATGATTTATTGGAAAAGATCTCTTTTAATTGACCTGACATCAGCACATCTTAATAATGTTCACTATCCATTAGTTTGCAGTGTACTTCTTTATTTTGGTTAAACGTTTTGTTTGTTGATGTCTTCAAATGTTGTGTTGATTGATTGATTTTGTTTATTTTGGTCACCAGACAGCTATTACAGGTTTCCACATTTTTATTATATAAGGCTAAAGCTAAAAAGATTTTTATTTTACTTGTCTGTCTCTATGTCTCTCTGCATGCATGTGTGTGTGTGTTTGGAGTAAGGCTGCAGAGCGAGTGAGATTTTCAAACTTTTTCTATACTAGATAGATATCGTTGGGTCAGGGTAGAGAAAATGGGCTCCTGTTCCATCTTTTGCTAAAAAGACTGACTAGGAAACATAGCATCAAGGTGTCACCAAGTTTCCCATGTTTAGTGGAGGACAACAGTTCAGTTGTAATGCTCTTTGGTGTCAGTGTTCCCTCTCGCTATGCCGGCGAAAAAGCTGAAGCCTGGCGAACGTTCCTCTGTCTGTCAGTAACTAGCTAATTATCATAGAGCTGAATAAATATGGCAGAATTGTGTTGCTCATGAAGAAATGCCATCAGGCTGCAAATTACTTAAACTAAAACTGTCTCACACAGAAGAAGTCTATTTCTGATCATGAGCAGCAGTGATCAGGAGCTGAACTTGAGCATTAAACTGACAGAGGGGGGACAGAAGCTCAGAAGGAAACTGGGGGTGAAGTTCATCAAAAATGCTAAGCTGTACAATGAGCAACCAACACAGGGGAATGGAATCAGTGATGTTGATGACATCACAACTACTTAGGGGACAGTCATCTTGATGTGAATGATATGGTGTCAAGAAAGCAGGTGTCAGGGTGAAGGAGGACATGGCTGTAGATGTTAATATGGAAGATGAGGAGAACAGTTTCCAGGTGGTGCTGCTGAAGAGAAAGTTCATAGAAAACATGATGACTGGTTCACAGGTAGAAACGAGATAAATGTCAAATAAAAAAAGGCAGAAAAAATAAGCTGACCCATGGTCACCCACCCAAAAAAAGCAGTGAAGGTGAAGAAGTTTTTACTGATAACCTGCCAGATCAAACACGAATTACAGAGAAGACTGAGAGCTTTCTTCACAGTAAATCTTCAGAATGAAGAAATGCATGCAGAAAGTCAGGCAGGGAATCAACAGAAATGATGATGGAGAGGATTGTTCAGAGCCAGAGGACTGTAAAGCAGCAAATTACCAGAGAAAATGATGTTACTCTTATAGAGAAATAAGTCAGTTACTAACTCTACATCAGACCTTTTGCCTTTTGTCAGGTCCCTAGGGTGGCCTGAGCACCCCCACTGGACTTTCAGAGGAAATGCACTGTTTTTTTCTGTCGTTAATCAGTTCATTGTCATCACCTGTTTAGTCTGGCAGCTATTTAGACCCCACCACTTCTTCTGTTCGTCCTCGGATTCTCTGTTTTTTGTTGTTGTCTGCTGTTGCAGATTTTGTTGCTGTTTCAGACTCTCTGCTTTGTTGTTGACAGCCTGTTTTTTGATTCTCTTTAATGATAAAATAACTGAAGACCTGCATTTGAGTCCGGGTTTTTGTGAGATCCTGACACCTTTACTTGTTGAACGAGCTGGAATACAGGAAGGTCATCAAGAAATTTGTCAGCTGGAGTAAGCTTAACCAGCTTTAGGAAAGACAAAAGAGATGATCATCAAATTCCAGAGAAAAGCCCCCCACTTCACCACTGGTGAAGCGTGTATTTGGAGTGACAGTTGTGAGCAGGTTCAAGGGGGTTCGAGCGCATTTTTCACACTTATTTCCGTTCATGAATGTACAGGATAATATAAGAGGAAAAAACAGGGAACAGGTAAAGAGGACAGGTCAAGAAGGGCAGAAGTAGGTGGGTGGAAGAAAGGAAGTTGAGGAAGCAGAAAGGACATCAGGGAGCAAGATTAAAGTTTGTGAATTAAGCAGGTGGAGGAGGAAGAAATGGAGCAGGAGAAGAAAAGTGAAAAAGACCAGGTCAAAGACAAAAGCAAGAAGAAAGTTCAGGAGTGGGCTTTTTTGCCTCCACGGCTTCAACCCCGACTCACTGGAGGTCCAGCAGCTCGTCCAGAGGAGGTTACTGTGGGTCAGAGCTCAGTTTGACCATTTTAAGGCTGTTTTTATTAATTTTATTACTGTATACGCTCCAACAACCAGTGCAGAGAGGAAGCAGTTTTCAAAGCACATCAGTGATGTTTCAAGTGCTTGTGCTTTAGAGGTTTTTATTTATTCTTGGGTGGAGATTGAAACTGCATGGAAGATGTGTATTTTTCTCAGCATATCTTAAACCAGCTGGTCTGTCATGACCTGGTGGATGTGTAGAGGAGGATGCACTCGGACTGCATTAACATTATTAAAACCATTTAAGCTAAAAATGCCTAATGGCATATTAATTTATTTTTAACACTGAATAAGATTCAGGGAGGTCTTGATGTATTTCTGGGATGTTTTAGGAAGAATGATTTCAGCAATCATAGGCAGCAACGCACTCTCGATGTCTTCACCAGATCTATGAAGGATCTAGTGCAGCTAGAACAGTTAACTGAATCCACAGGAGATAAAGTTATATTAAAATCCTCAAAGTAAAAAATAATTGGCCTTGGCCAACCTGTTAGACACAAAAGTGCAGGGTGCAATGGTCAGGTCCCCGATCCAGAACACCAGAGATTTGGATGCTCCCACTACCTTTTTCTTCAGCCTGAAGAAAAAGAATGCACAGAGGAAGGTAATCCACACGATGCTCTCTACCACGGGGCAAGAACTCACGGAGCCAGACCAAATACAGAGCCAAACTGTGAGTTTTTATTCAAAACTGTATAAAAGAGAATACAGAGGGGTTCATTGAAGGTCAAGTCTGGTAAGAGACCAACTCATGGCTTAAGGCCCCCCTACAGACGCAGGAGCAGCAGACTGCCCTACAGAGCATGCAGGGGCGGCAGGGTCCTGACAACCTAATTTTACAAAGTCTACTGGCACATCATCTTACAGAACATTCTAGATGGTTTGATTGAGTCTGGCCTCTGGCTCCATGCCAGTACCCTGCAAAACAGCATTCTGTGTGGATTACAAGATTCTATTCAAAGTATTGTCTGGGGAAGGCTATGGGGGGGGTTAAGAGTCCAATGACCTAGACTTTGTCTGCCAGCCTGGTATTCCTGCTGGCTAGGACTGAGGGTGAGAGGGAGGAGAGGAGAGAGTTCAGCAGGGGAGAAGGGGAGAGAGTTCAGCAGACTCACGGCCTGGTGGAAGAAGCTGTTCGTGAGTTTGGTGGTGCGGGAGCGGAGGCTCCTGTATCTCTTTCCAGAGGGCAGGAGACTGAACACTGTTTGCAAGGTGACTTGTATCAGTTACAATTGTGATGGCTTTGTGGCTAAGGCGGATGGTGTAAAGGTCTTGCAGGGAGGGGAATGGTACACCAATTACACCTTTCAACTGTTCTTACAATGCGTTGTAGAGCCTTCCTGTTGTAGTCAGTGCACCTCACGCCCCACACGGTGATGCAGCTGGTCAGGATGCTTTCAATGGTTCCTCTGTAGAATGTGGTCATGATGGGTGGCAGCGCACTTGCCTGTTTCAGTTTGCACAGGAAGGAGGGACACTGCTGTGCTTTCTTGGCCAGTGATGCAGTGTTGGTGTTCCAGGAGGGGTCATCACTGATTTGCACCCCCAGGAACTTGGTGCTGCTCACCCTCTCCACTGCAGCACCGTCAATGGTCAGTGGGGGGTTTTGGGTGTGGCCTCTATGGAAGCTGAGAACAATCTCTTTGGTCTTGAAGGAGATTGTTGTCTTTGCACCGTCTGGTCAGAAGCTCCACCTCTTTTCTGTCGTGGGTCTCATCGCTGTTTGTGATAAGGCCCACCAGTGTTGTGTCATCGGCAAACTTCACAAGGTGGTTGGAGCGGTGGGTTGGTGTGCAGTCATGTGTCAGGAGGGTGAAGAGGAGGGGGCTGAGCACACAGTCTTGTGGGGCCCCTGTGCTCAGGGTGATCCTGTCTGAGATGTTTTTGCCAACACGCACCGCTTGAGGCCTCTGGCTGAGAAAATCCAGCAGCCAGTTGCAGGTGCTGAGGCCTAGTTTATCTAGTTTGCAAATGGGTTTTTGTGGTATTATGGTGTTAAATGATGAGCTGAAGTCTATGGACAGCATTCTCACATATGAGTCTTTCTTGTCAAGGTGGGTGAGTGCTGGGTGGAGGGCAGAGCTGATCGCATCATTTGTGGATCGCTTTGCCCTGTAAGCGAATTGGTACGGCTGGGGGGCAGGATGGATTTTATGTGTGACAGGACTAGTCGTTCAAAGCACTTATGATTATGGGTGTCAGTGCCACAGGACGATAGTCGATGAAGCAGGATGGGGAGGATTTCTTTAGTACAGGAATGATGGTGGCAGCTTTGAAGCCTGATGGCACAATGGCTTGCCTCAAGGAGGTGTTGGTCGTGTGAAGGTGGTCGTGTTTTCTGTGGGTGAGTGGTGTTATGTTTCTCAAAGCGTGCAAAGAAACTTGTTTAGGCTGTTGAGCAGAGTGATGTCGCTCTCGCAGCTTTGTGGTGCAGGTTTGTGATCTGTGATGGCCTGAATGCCCTGCTATAGGCTCTGTGCATTCTTGCTGTCCTTGAAGTGAGAGATTATCTTGTTTGTGTACTTTTTTTTTTTTTTTGCTTTCCTGATGTCACGGGACAGATTGGCTCTCGCTGTATATGTATATAAGTGTTTTAGTAAAGTCAAATCTGTCTCTCACCAGTTCCACTCGTCCGAAACCGCCGACCCCTAGCGTGGAGACGACTTCCAGATGGTCGAAGGGTCTGGACGTAGAGAAGGAGGACACCATTTCCTTTAGCTGGAGGACGTCTGGAGGCAGCGATTGACTCTGATGACGAGACACGGACCTCCTGAACACAGGCAAATGCAGGAAAAGCTGGAACTCAAACCAAAGTCAAGTATGATTTGTCTCTATTTTCACTCTACAACCTGTTTCACAATGTGATATTTAAGAAATGCCCAGAATGTGCCTGATGAGATTTATTCAGTGTTTCCTTGTTTCTGCCGAGAGAAGTTTAACGACCTTGTTTCGTGTTTTTGACTGGAGTTCGCAGCTCTGTGGATACCTCGCATGTCTCTTCCTGTCATCACGATCGAGTGTTGCCACGTAGCCTTGGAGGTACGTCTGCAGCTCGTTGAAGGTGCCCACTGTCTGATCAAATGTCCTGGAAAAACAACAAGTGCACATCAGCGGTGGAATCGCTGGAATGTTGGTCAGACAGAATAATTCTTACAGGAGAAAATCAGGTAAAAGTATGTTTTTCACACATCAACAGCAGAAGGTTGATAGAAATATAAACAGAAGATCTAGTCAAGTCCTGTTAATCATCAGATTTGTTTTATCATATTAGATGCAGAGTGGAGTTGCCATGAAAAACACAAAACCTTCTTGGTTTAGAGTCTTTGTTTGGTTTGTCGTTTCATGCAGGGATACACAAAAAATCTCAATTAAATCCACGGTAATAAAATCACCATTTTCATTTTGATTAAATTATACACTAATTAAAAATAATTAATTAGTGTATAATTACAATTAAGACACACTTATGTATGTTTTTCATTCTGCCAAGTTTCTTCCATAGATGTTTATTAAACTGAAACACTGCACCTTTTAGAAAAGTTGTAATTTTCAGTTCATTCACATATTTTTCAGATGTAATTCTGGAATATGTAATATGTGCTCAATACTTATGATTGATTAAAATATATAATAAAAAAAATAAGATTTCCTGGCACAACATAGAATGATCAGATCTAAAATACTTCAGGGAGCAGTGTTAGTTTCAGAAAACTGTACAATAAAATCAACATACTCACTCTCTATCAATGACTAGACACTCAACCCCATTTTCATCAGCAATGATGTTGGCAGATCTGACGTCATCACTGAAACGGAGACGGAGACATGTTTGTCATTTATGGAACAAGACTTTGCTATTTTCAAATGGATTTTTATGACTCTTTGAGCTCCACAACCTCAAAAAGTCGTTCTTGTCAGAAACAAGACCAACTGGCATTTTACTACTATGCTCATTATTGAATATTTATTATTTTATTTTTCATTAAATTTTATACATTCATTCGTTTTTTCTCTCTTTTTGTTTATTTAAATTATATTTTAGAGGGATATATTACAGCTTTTCACTTTATTTTACCTCCCTTCATAGTGCAGGTGCATTATGCAGTTTATATTTAGATATTTTTTTCCTAAAATAATAACAAACAGAGTTCCTCGATTGAAGCCACATATGCCAAATCTCACACAGGCACTTATTAACATCAGCAGTACAGAATCAACATGTACATGAAATGTTTAAAAATAAACAAAAAATACCAGCATGAATTAAATAAAGAAACTTCTTGAATAAAATAAATAAAAAAGATTGATTCCTTTTCTGTCGGAAACTTGACTTTACTTTAACAACAAAAGTATTTAAAAACACAGTCAGCAGTTCCATGATGGCAGGTAGATACTAGCGTTAGCTTAATTCTATCAATTAGTTAACTGACGTTAGCGATACTAATTTGGCACTGATTCAGTTTAATTTAAGATACCGATACATACCGTAGCGTTATCTGGCATTAATACATTTTGAACGTCTGTTTAATCTGTATAATCTATGTGGAGTTATCTCAAGCTCATAATTTAAGTCTTTACCCTTTTCTCTGGCTGGTCGCTGCTTTCCACTCTTCTTCTCTGCGATAGACGTGCTTGACGACCACGTAACGACTCCCCACAGATACTGAGCAGATAGTTATCTGCAGTTTACTTAGTGAGTACAGCCCACGCTGCTGTAAAGGTGGAGCAATGTAGCGAATGTGAATTAACAATTAAACAAAAAAAAAAAAAAAGAAAAGACAGAAATTTTAAGAAACTACTGGATTTTTAGCTAAGATTTTAGCTATATCAATATGTAAGATATGACGCAATTCTTTATCACGCATAAAAAAAAATACTGACATAAATCAAAAAGCTCTATGAATTGCCCAGCCCTAGGTCAGGGGCAGCACATGATATAAAATGGCCATGCTGGTAAACGAAGCTGCTTTTTTGTCATTTCTGAGATAGAAAGGGACAATAAACCACTTAAATAGTCAATAGCTTCATGTTTTAATGACAAAACGTTTCCAAAAAGATTCTGCACTTCAAGGTCAGATCATAAAGCTTCAGAAGGGTTCTAATTATGTGGGAATGAATGACTCACAATCTACATATCAGTTTTGGAATTGTGTTGGTAGGCCAAGTAAAACCGGATTTATGATAATCCAGTGAACAGTTTCCAGTTCAATAATGAGTTTTTGCTTTTTTAACAAATGTGCATTGTGCCAGAAATCCTCAAAACACCATTATCGCCTACTGAAGTACTACACTGTACTGTACTATTTATGATCTTAATGAAGGAGGCTGCAGCTCTGAATGTACCTTCTACTTAGTGTAACCACTTCAGCTGTATTGTTAACATCTTGTTTTGGGAATTTAATATACTGAAAAGAGACAAATTGTCAATATAAGTTCTCCTGTAGAAACACATGTTACTGGTATATGTGTTCATAAATAAATGAGTTTAGGCTCAGATTCTTTTATGTTAGTGGTGAGATTTCCTGATGCTGCTACTTTTTTTTTCCTTCACACAATTCACGATGCCTTTATTATAGGTTTGTAAGTTACACCAGGAGTGTTTAAATATTTCTGTAAAGAAAAAAATTGGTAAGATTAAAACTCCCCTCCTGGATTGCCATCTAACCACGGTGGAGGGGTTTGCGGGTTCCAATAGCCACTTTCCCATTGCACAGCCCGGTCGGCCCGGGCCGTAAGGCAGGCCCCTCAGTGCTGATAGCCTCAGGCCGCTGGCTCCATGCCCTGAGAGCTGTTGTTTGCACATTACGGGCTACTAGTATCTCCGGGTTACGCCCTCGCTCGGAAAAACGTCACTGATCCAACCCATTTTCAAGCAGGATAGGCAGTTACACTGCATAAGTAACCAAGCAACAATAAACAAACGTCGACATGCAGGCTACAGCAATGGCACGGATTTTTGACTAGCCACGCTTCTTGCGTTTTGGAGGCGGTCAAAGTGCCCTGTTGTCCTAATATGATGTACGATGCAAACGTGTAGTAAGTTTAGCAATTTGCACAAGGCCACAAAAAACACATCATGTCGATAATACAAACACTTACCAGACTCATCTTGCTCCTGTGGGCTAACATTTGTGTCCGGCTCTTTCTGAATAATGGTCATGGTGTTACAACTCGTCCCTTGGCAGGGAGGATGCCCCAACACACCATCCATTAAGGTCAATATAAGGACATTTTTTTGGCTGTACGCCACTGCGGTTGTTGTGTATCTTCGCCGCCTTGTACTGGGCTTGTAGCTTTTTCAGTTTTTCGCGGATTTGCACCGTTGTCCGCTTTATGCCCAACTTCGCCAGTTCTGTAGCGATGTGTTTCATCACATCTTCATTCCTGCACACCCTGTCGATTTTCCCCTGTACATCGTCCTCTGCCCACACCGTGAGGAGAGCACGGACATCGCTCTCAGACCAGAATTGCCGCTCCATCTTCCAAATACTTCCAGAAAAGCAAAAGCAGTTAGGAATTCCTTCGGTGACGAGAGTTATGGATATAGATACAGGTAGGCCAGCCATCCCTGCTTTATTTTGGTTCCAGATGGTGCCTCCGCCCCTACCTGGACACCGCCTCTAGGCCCGCCGCGGCCCCTCTAGGACCATTGTTTAGGTTGGGCCAGAAAATCGAGGGGCCGGCCCCGTTAGCACCTCCCCCTGAATGTGTGAAACCCCTTTGCAACGAGCCGCCCCTGTAGGGTCAGCTTCGGCCCGGTAATGGGAAAGCCGCTATTGATCCTAGGAGCTATGTCATCAGGTGCTTATCTCCCTAGTAAGGTCACCCATGGCATCAGGTACTAAGTGAGGGACCAGACACCGTGCAGCAAAACCCGATTGATGAAGAAGGGAAGCATGACAATCTAGTTTCCCTTGCTCAGAGATGTGTCACCTCCTGCTTTCCCCCCTGTGGCCCCTCCCACAACCTGTGAAGGGGCAAGGCTGAGAGAGGTGGACGGAAATCAGAGGTGGGCACTCTGGAAGTCCAACCCCCAGCTGTAAAAGCTGGCTCTGAGGACTTAGAACATCACCTCTCTGCTGGGGAAGGAGCCTGAGGAGGTGTACAAGGCCGAGAGATACCGGCTAGATATAATTGGGCTTGCCTTAATGTACAGCCTTTTCTCCGCAACAAATTTCCTTAAGAGGGGTTGGACTTTATACTACTCTGGAGGTGCCCCCAGCAAGAGGCACAGAGCAAGGGTGGTAATGCCCCCTAATGTTTCCCCTTGGCTCAGCACCTGTATATTCAGGTTCATCCTGGTGGATGAGATGGTAGTCTCTTTTTGGCATTCAGGTAGGGGATGGGTCCCAAAATCGTTTGTGCCTATGCACTGAACAACAGTTCAGAGTACCCATCCTTTGACTCTTTGGAGGGGATGCTGGAGGGTACTCTTGGGGGACCTCAATGCTCATATGAGCAATGACAGTGAGACCTGGAGGGGCATGTTTGGGGGGAACAGCCCCCCTGATCTGAAGCCAAGCAGTGTTTTTTTTATTGTACCTATGTGCTTGTAATGGATTGTCCATAACAAACACCATGTTTAGGCATAAGCGTGTCTACATGTGTGCTTGGCACCAGGACCCACTTGGCTGCATGATCAATTTTGTGGTTGTATCAGGGACTTGTGGCCATGTCTTGGACACTCGGGGGATGCAAGCTGTCGACTGATCACCACCTTGTGACTTGCTCACTTGCTGGTAAACACAGGTAGTGAGGGAGGCGGTCAAGCTGAAGAAGGACTCCTCCTCCTGTGGGACTCCCAAAGCAGCTAATGGGTATCGACATGCCAAGCAGATCATAGTGGAGACAAAAACTCAGATGTGGGAGGAGTTGGGTGAGGCCATGGAGAACGACTTCCAAATGGCTTTAAATAGCTTCTGGACCTGGATACCATACGGCATCTCAGGATGGAGAAGCAGTGCACTGTTAACATTGTGCTCAGTGGGATTGGGGTGTTGTTGACCTTGTCTCTGGAACATTCTGGGGAATACTTTGGAGACCTCCTCAATCCCACCAGCATGTCTGGGACCCAGTGGTAGGCTTGCCTATCTCCTGGGCTTAGATTGCCACGGTGCTGTATTAGTTGCAAAAGGCCAGAATATGAGTTATTTGTCAGTGGCCAAAGTCAGTGATGGTGGTTAGCAATTTGTTCCCAGTGTTTCCTAAACAACTTGACAGTAAATCACTTTTATACTTACTTTTGATTATGGGGATGTCCTAAAAGAGATTTGCCGTTACCTTATGAGAGCCTTTTCCCCAAAGTAGTCCCCCTTGTGCAGCGTGTTGATGGTCTGTGGCAGCTCGTGGGCTTCGGTGGTCTGAGTCACCTTCACCTGCAAGACAAGTCAGCTGAACCTTTAAAGCACTTTCCATTCTACTCACAGACAAGTGCCAGTTTCACTGCTGCAGCTTTCACAGGTGCTTTGAATTTTCTCCAGATATTTGTCCATGCATTGTGAAGAAGTAAAAGAGAATTAAAAGAAATTGAAATAATTGACACATTAAATTATAGTAATTAAACAGGATGAGTGATTCTCTGTCGGTGCATTTTTATATTTTCTTGACGCTCTGTCAAAACAGACACTTTCACTGTAATAAGGTTTTATCTACGTCCCCCTTTGTTCCTCAAACTGCTTCTCAGACAGTTTTACCAGAAACACTGAGCAGCCTTGATGCTTCAAACTGAACTTTAATTTGTGAGGCTTTAAAGAACTACCCAGTCAAGGTCAAATGTCCTGCACAGAGCTGCAGTGACATACCAGCCATAACGACCATGGTGTGTTTTAGCAAGTGTGTGTGTGTGTGTGTGTGTGTGTGTGTGTGTGTGTGTGTGTGTGTGTGTGTGTGTGTGTGTGTGTGTGTGTGTGTGTGTGTGTGTGTGTGTGTGTGTGTGTGTGTGTGTGTGTGTGTGTGTGTGTGTGTGTGTGTGTGTGTGTGTGTGTGTGTGTGTGTGTGTGTAAGGTTGGGAAGGGAGCTGGTAGTGGAGGCATTTCCTGTATTAGCACCAATCCTCCACCTGACGTGTTTTTTTGGTTTTGTTTTGTTAGCTTAGTGTCGAGGAGCTGCTGCCTTGTAACAGCATTTTAAAGTCCCCAGTGGACAAGTCTGGCCCCCCCATCACTCCTCAGCCCCAGGTGTCAGGTTCTGTCTCTTCAGACAGATAGGGTGATTCATAGACCACCACCCCCCAGACACACAGAAAACCACAACCCAAAATCTATTTGTATAAAAATATCCTTCATATTACCCTTCTTGTTGAAAGACAATACATCAATCAGATTAGAGCTGCAACAGTTAATCAAATAATCAATAAGGTACCAACTATTACATTAATCACCAACTATTATGGTAATCTATTTGAAGAAGAAAATGTACAAAATTTTCTGGTTCCAGCTTTTGAAATCTAAAGTTTGGTTTCTTTAGTCTTCTATAATAGTTAACTGGTGATATTTGGAATGTGGACTGTTGGTATAGACAAAAAACATATTAGGGTAATTCTTTAGCTTTGGAAAACAGTGTTTAACATTTTACAGCATTTTATGAACCAAACAACTAACTGATTAATTGTCAACGATCAAAATATTGGTTAGTTACAGTCAGATATAAAGAAATCATTAGGGCCTCAAATACCAGCTTCTAGAAGACCTCTAAATAATGTAAAGCACTTTTATATGTACACAGAAATTAGTCACTGTTTTCCCGATTTTCAACCTTCCTGCTGTATCACTGTCATATGCTGTTTTATAGAAAGACAAACATGTGGAGCATAAGTTAAACCTCTATTGCATACTGTTTCCATATGGCAACAATTACTTATTTACTATCTTAATTTTTATAAAAAGCTCTGATACGTTTTTTCCGGTCCCTATTGCTCATAGACATTTGACATGAGCATCATTGTCTCACAAAGGAAGGTTGTCTTTTGTCAGAAAACAAAAAACTTACTATCTGCAGTGAGTAAACTTATTTATTAATTTGCATCTAATTCAAGTTTGATGTTCTACTTTTTTTTCCTGTTATGGTAAAAAAGAATTGTTGCCATATGGCAACAATATTATTGAAAATTCCTATTGCATACAACCTAATAGAGTCCCATTGACTTACATAGATTGAAATTATCCTAAAACTAAGTTTGAAACTACATATATTTAATATCTATTATTTAGGCAATTTAAATGATATTGTTAACCATGTCTAAGTTATATTTCATGCAATTGAGGGTTAAATTAGAATTTAAAAGAAACTGTTCGCTAATAGTAACTTTTTCACAAGGTTTATTTTGCTATATGTGAAGGACTGAATTTGTAATTATTACGGCGAAGCATCACAGTTTCAGGTGTGTGTGTGTGTGTGTGTGTGTGTGTGTGTGTGTGTGTGTGTGTGTGTGTGTGTGTGTGTGTGTGTGTGTGTGTGTGTGTGTGTGTGTGTGTGTGTGTGTGTGTGTGTGTGTGTGTGTGTGTGTGTGTGTGTGTGTTAGCAGAAATTTTCAGACAAATTACCTTTCCCTGAGCGATGATGTAGAAGGTGCTGCCTTCTTCTCCCTCCCAGATAATATGCTCCCCTTTGTCATAGTATTCCTAGTGTAAAAGGAGGGAGCAAGAAAAGCAGTCATAAGTGAGGCATGACACAGATTTGAGCATCGACCAGTCGCTTGAGCTGCAGATCAGACACCCGCTGATTATCTGTCAGAGCTTTAGAAATAATTGATAATAAATCGCTGACACCAGAAGGATTTAAGGGGTCACAGAATCAATCAAACATAACCGGTTTGTGCTATTAATGTATTTAAAGTTTTCATTGTGTAGACTAACTGTATCACCAACTTCTATAGTGGATTACTTTAATCATGTTGATTCTACAGTGTGTTATCTAATTTAACATGGCTTCAATTTTCTTACTTTGGGAACATTCGGGAAAATAACCAATGAAAAACCTTATAACTTAAATTAACGTCAACAATTAAAATAATGAATTGCTTTTAGTTCTGCTGCTGTCAGACAAAATATCTGTAGGTGATGTCACAACTATACAGTCAGCCATTTTAATCAGCCAATCAAAGGAGAGGCTCCTTCAGATCGGATCTTGGCAAAACGAGAACAAACAAATCAGAGCAACCATGTGTAAACATTCTCTGGTGTTTATTGCTGAAACCCTGGACAAACCAGGAATTTGTTCTAGGTCAAATTAATCGACAAATACATATATCAATTCTACAATAGCTGGCAACTAAAGATCCACATGTGATTTGATATCAGAAGGATTTCCTTCATAAAGAGCTAGACAAGGTCACCTCTTTTTACCATAATAGGTTATATTTTCTTTAGAACCACTAATCTGTGTTGAATTCTTTTTATATGCAGATGACAATATCTTAAAAAAAAATGATGATAAAGTCAACAATTTTCTAAAATACAGCTTTAATAAGCAATCATCAGGTCTCTTAAAATATTCATTTTGTATTCATGTTGTGTTCTTGTCATTGTCATTTGTTTTAACAAAAAACACAATTTTGTATGATTTTCTCAACCTGAAAAAACAGCACCAAAAAGCACCAAAAACATGATAAATTTTAAATATTTAATCAACATTAGAATATCTACTACTAATACTAATACTATTAATACCTACTACCTGGTACATTTGGTTTAACCCTAGTTTTTAGGGTTACACCAAATGCTACACCAAATTAGCAACATGCCTAGTATACTTATGGGTATGTGTATATGTGTGGATATGAGTATGATACACATCTGTTTTTCAGTGTGTACCTTACTAGGAGTCAGATTGATGCAGGGACCATATCTTGTTATTCATTTTTAAATATTTTTTTCTGTATTTTTCAGTGTTTTCAGACATAAGTTAATGAAAAGTTTTACCAGAACATTAAATCAAATCTTCTGGACACAAGTGGCATTTTCATTGAGTGTCGGCGCTTGTTTACATCCAGTTACTGCCTCCATGTTTGAGAGTGTCCATGACAGTAGGACAGCACCGGGCTGTGTTTATAACTGTCTGGATGATGTAGCGGATCAACAGATGCTGACTGGACCCTCAGATTTGTTATACTTTGCTGCCAAGGTTGAATTCTGAACAAACATTTACCTTTTCAGGAAAGAATCATAAAATTTTCAGTAAAACTCTAAAGTAAACTGACCCTAACGATCACCTATCACTTCCACTCAAGTCTGTGTTGGAACGTGCCTCTTATATTGAGTTTGGCTGAAAACAGCAATGTTTTTGGTGGCTGTCAATCAACCATTTGCACCGTCGCCTGTGTCTCGGTGGTCTAGATGTTTTATGCACACTCAAAAATCAGATGAATAAAGCTGTGATTATTATCACACATGCTTGAAACCTGCAGTCATGCAAAAAACGCATTTCCTTGATAAGAAGAAGAAGTAGTTTTACATTTCACTGCCACAAGGCTAAACTGAAAAAAAATACAATTCCATTTTTTTTGGTACAATTTGTCTCATAATGAGACTAATTATCTTGAATGATCTTATTCCATTTACAGATGGTTTTCTTTTTTGACTTTGGTTAATTTAAAGTTAACAAAAAGTCAAACACATAAATAATTCACCAATGGAATAAGACAATTAAAAAATATTATAAGCAATATTGCATATTTGTTGTACCACAATCCATTATTTTTTGCAGTGTAATGGTTGGTGCCTAGAGCTTTTTCCTTTGAATTTATCAAATTAAATATCAAAAAATAGGCATACATTCACACATACCATCCAGGAAAAAGACACACATATACTATACAGAAAAACACACACACTCTCACTGAATTCCTTTCCCCCACTGACAAGAAGCTTCAATATTATCTGGTGTGTTCTGGATGCCCCAGAGATGCAACAGAATCACATCAGCTGCATCGCAAATGACTGAATCATGAAAATCTCTGGTTTGGAAACGAGCAGGATGAGCAACGTTGATTGTGAGCAACGACCTTGAAGTTTTTGCTGTACCGAGACACTGAGGATGACTGTTTCTCACGGCAAGGTGCCGCTTTCTCTTTCAAGGGTGAATCACAACGCTGACGGACGGAGGAAGGCATTATGCTGTATGTTTCAACACACAAACGCACACACACATATGCACACTTAAACAGTTTTCTTCTCACACCAAATACCTGTCATTCACACATCTTTAAGAAATTACTCGTTCCCCATTTGAATAAACACTTTCTGGGGCCTTGGTCAAATAATCGCGGTAACAATATACAGCGACCGACGATGACAAGAATAAAATCAGCTGCATTAATCAACACAGTAATTTCATGAGGTCTTGCTGAATGGAGGTGGAGAGAATATGCTGACATGCAGTAATGGTATATGGCCAAATGGTAATGATATTTTGACAGCAGCTATCTGCAACTCCAGAGCTGCCATGGACTTCAAGCAACATGAGGAAAACTCAATCTGTCTCTGTAGGAAAATAGAAGTTTGACAGAATAACTTACCACCTCAAGACAGTCGACTATTTTCATTAACTTGTCCTCTGGTAGATTCTCCAGCAGAGACACACTGACACAAACACAAAACACACATGATGAGCTTCACTGCTGCATGTAAATACCAGAAAAGCTATTATATGCAGCCTTTCATGTCATAACATGAAGCAGTTGATTTATGGCTGTAAATATGTTAAGATATGATGTATTTATCATATACAGAACAGACTTGGCAGATATATAATATTCATCAGTATGTTTTTACTAGGGCATATAAATCAATCAAAATGCAGATTATTAGCGCACACCTTCTAACACCTACTAACACCTCCCCACATCTCCAGAGATCTCCCCATACCTCCCTACACCTCCTAGCACCTCACCACACCTTCTAACACCTCCCTATACCTCCTAACACCTCCTACCACCTTTCCCTATCACCTAACACATCCTAACACCCCCTAACGCCTCCTAACACCTCTCTATACCACCTAACACCTCCCCACACCTCCTACCATTTTCCCATACCCCCTCACACTTCCTAACACCTAACGCCTCCTAACACCTCCCCAAACCTCCTAACACCTCCCTATACCCGCTAACACCTCAGCACATCTCCTCAAACCCCATAACACATCTCCAAACCTCTCCACACCTCCTAACAACTCCCTATATCTCCTAACACCTCCTACCACTTCCCCATACCTCCTAACACCTCATAAACCCCATAATGCTTCCTAACACCTCCCTATACCTCCTAACACCTCCCCACACCTCCTACCATTTTCCCATACCCCCTCACACTTCCTAACACCTAACGCCTCCTAACACCTCCCCAAACCTCCTAACACCTCCCTATACCCGCTAACACCTCGGCACATCTCCTCAAACCCCATAACACATCTCCAAACCTCTCCACACCTCCTAACAACTCCCTATATCTCCTAACACCTCCTGCCACTTCCCCATACCTCCTAACACCTCATAAACCCCATAATGCTTCCTAACACCTCCCTATACCTCCTAACACCTCCCCACACCTCCTATCACTTCCCCATACCCTATCACACTTCCTGACACATTCTAATGCCTCCTAACAACGTCCTATACCTTCTAACACCCCCTAACACCTCCTACCACCTCCCCATATCTCCTAACATCTCCCTATAGTTCCTAACACCTCCTGCCACTTCCGCATACCTCCTAACACCTCCTTAACCCCATAATGCTTCCTAACACCTCCCTATACCCCTTAACACCTCCAAATACCTCATAACACCCCTTAACGCCTCCTAACACCTCCCTTTACCTCCTACCTCCTAACACCTCCCCACACCTCCTAACACCTCCCCATACCTCCCAACACCTCTCTACTACTTCTAACACCACCCAACACCTCCGTATACCTCCTAACACCTCCGTATACCTCCTAACACCTCTGTATACCTCCTAACACCTCCTACCACTTCCCCATACCTCCTAACATCTTATAATCCCTATAATGCCGCCTAAGACCTCCCTATAGCTCCTAACACCTCCCCAAACCTCCTAACAACTCCCTACACCTCTTAAGACCTTACTATAACGGATTTGTCTGACAGGCATAGTAAGCAGTTGCTTGGTGCCACAGGCACAAGGGGGCCCCCCTATGGCTGCCAAAGTACTCTATAAAAATGACAGCGACACCCATAGGAAGGGGCCCCCTGGGAATTTTTGCTTCTCTCTGCCCACACCTCCTAAAACTTCCCTAACATCACCAACAGAATCGTGACAGATAATGTTAGCTTCTTGTTAGCATGGTGCTAACCTTTGGAGGAAGTTGCGATACTGTTCATGTCGTGTTTCAGCCGTCCTCCTCATGATGTTCTGAAACACCTCCCGGTCCAGAGCCCAGGTCTGGACCCTGTTTGCCGCTGAAAAAGCAACATGACAAACATAAATATTCTCCAGGTTCTAGTCTTTTAACATGCAATAATTAACTAGGGGCTACAGCTGTTATTTTATTTAGAAATACAGAAAACAGCTAAAAACAGCATTTATACTCTTCATCTGTTCACATGTAAAACATCTCTGAGAAACTTATCAAGTTCTTCCATCTAAGCCTGAATATTAACATCAGCTCAGTCTCCAAAGGGCAAGCAGTCAATTACTCAGTTAAATATATAAACATGGACAAAGAGCATCACACACAGGGTTTACTTTAGTCTAATTCTCTGTCTCACTATCAGCTGATTTGTCAGATTTAAGAAGAAACTACCTTCTCAAAGATGAAGGTCAAAGACCTTGTGTCAGATATATTCATACATTCACTGTTTGGGTTTATAGACTATATGCATTTAACTTTATGGAGATCTGATAAAATTACCTCAGCACTTTTACCTTAACAGAAAATCTGGAAAAAACAGCTTAACTTATTGTAAGAAATCAAATTCATTAGCAGCATCTACACTTAAGCCCAACATTTTTAATACCAAGTACAAGGGATTTCTTGATTTTTTCCACTTAAAGATTAGTATATTCACCTCAGTTTTTACTTAAATAGGACACAAAAGAAAATCTTTCAACTAGTGTAGAAAAAAGTATATATATATATATATATATATATATATATATATATATATATATATATATATATATATATATATATATATATGCATGCATGCCCTGCCAGGAGCTTTCTATATCATAGTCATTTGCTGGATGTGATTTTTTTGTTTTCACTCCATTTAATTATACATTCTAACGAAACACAAATCAATTATGGCTTCAGACTTCCTCAATTTTAGGATAAAGTGGTTGACATTTTACATAATTTTATGAACCAATTTATAACAAACTAATTGATTAATGAGTTCATTAATTGATAGATTAATCCACTAATAAAACAGCTTTTAGTTGCAGCACTGCAGCGAACATAATAATCGAATGAAGCCTATTTAATAATTCTGCTCATGTTCAGCCAAAGTTTTTATCTATGAGTTTATGGTATGGCTCTTCATCTGTCTGTCCATCTGATCCACTTCATACATTTCTGGAAACTCTTGTAAATTTGGTGTGGATTTAGACGAGATGGTGGCGCTATGGCTGCAAACTTCACATTTTGGCCTATAATTTAACCCATACATCTCAGAAACAGATTTCAGTCTGGACCAATCACGGTCGTTAGATTGTGTTGTGTGATGTGTGGTGATCTCTGCCAGAAGGTCACAGATCTGCTCCGTGCAGCTTCATCAGCTCAGTCATGTGATCAGAAGAAGTTCAGCTTTGTACAGATGGAAAAGTCTTTACCTCGTACTGACGCCGTTCTTGTGCAGTTGTACAGAATCGCTAATTCTCCAAACACAGTCCACACCGTGATCGATGTGAGCAGCTTGTTGTGTTGAAACACATCCAGCCTCCCATCTGTAAATATGAAACAGGGACAATCTATCAATAGCTTTTAACCCCACGTTTAAGGCCACAAACCAGAAGAAAACGCCTGATGCTACAGGCAGAATCTAATAACAGTTCACTCAGTTCATACAGTTTAAGTTTCTCATTTTGCCTGTAGACCAACACAACACTTCACCAACTGGAAGACGAGCAGGTGAATCGATTCTGTTACAGATACAGAAACAAGCTTTCATTTTCTCTGAGTGATTTCCTGTGAGTTTACAGTGTTTACAAATTTAATAATTACTGTAATATTCTATCTGCTAAATAAACAGTAAACCTCCACTAAACGACTTAAAACGTTAGATAAGAACATTAAATGTCATCATTCCTACAATCTGTATCCTCCTAGAATCAAGATGTATTTTTAGACTTTTTGTCCATTAATGACCCTGAAATGAGATCATGTGCAGCACAAAATAAAGACTTAATTAATGAGATTATGATCACTGGCTTCTGACGTCTGTGTGATTATTTAAAAATCTTTCTTCAGGGAATCACTGGTAATCATTAGCGGTTTTAATAACACATTTTACTGAATCAAATGCTGACTACATGACAGCAGGTTCTCAAACACTGAGTCTAGGTGAAAATGTCCAAAATTAACTTCCTTCCTTTACTGCCAAGAGCTGGTAAACCAGAGGAATTTATTCAGTTTACAGCTGCCAAGGATACGTTTCACAGGCCAAAATCTTTATAATCTACATTTTTCAGAGCATAAAATTAAGCCAGTTAACCATGCAGGCAGCTTGGATATACAGTGGCTTGCGAAACTATGTGCCCCCCTTGAACTTTGTGACCTTTTGCCACATTTCAGGGTTCAAACATAAAGATATAAAACTGTAATTTCTTGTGAAGAATCAACAACAAGTGGGACACAATCATGAAGTGGAACACACTTTATTGGATATTTAAAACTTTTTAACAAATAAAAAACGAAAAATTGGGCGTGCAAAATCATTCAGCCCCTTTACTTTCAGTGCAATAAACTCTGTCCAGAAGTTCAGTGAGGATCTCTGAATGATTCGATGTTGACCTAAATGACTAACGACGATAAATGGAATCCACCTGTGTGTAATCAAGTCTCTGTATAAATGCACCTGCACTGTGATAGTCTCAGAGGTCTGTTTAAAGTGCAGAGAGCATCATGAAGAACAAGGAACACACCAGGCAGGTCCGAGATACTGTTGTGGAGAAGTTTAAAGCTGGATTTGGATACAAAAAGATTTCCCAAGCTTTAAACATCCCAAGGAGCACTGTGCAAGCAATAATATTGAAATGGAAGGAGTATCAGACCACTGTAAATCTACCAAGATCTGGCCGTCCCCCTAAACTTTCAGCTCATACAAGGAGAAGACTGATCAGAGATGCAGCCAAGAGGCCCATGATCACTCTGGATGAACTGCAGAGGTCTACAGCTGAGGTGGGAGAATCTGTCCATAGGACAACAATCAGTCGTATACTGCACAAATCTGGCCTTTATGGAAGAGTGGCAAGAAGGAAGCCATTTCTTAAAGATATCCATAAAAAGTGTTGTTTAAAGTTTGCCACAAGCCACCTGGGAGACACACCGAACATGTGGAAGAAGGTGCTCTGGTCAGATGAGACCAAAATCGAACTTTTTGGCAACAATGCAAGACGTTATGTTTGGCGTGAATGCAGCACAACTCATCACCCTCAACACACCATCCCCACTGTCAAACATGGTGGTGGCAGCATCATGGTTTGGGCCTGCTTTTCTTCAGCAGGGACAGGGTAGATGGTTAAAATTGATGGGAAGATGGATGGAGCCAAATACAGGACCATTCTGGAAGAAAACCTGATTGAGTCTGCAAAAGACCTGAGACTGGGACGGAGATTTGTCTTCCAACAAGACAATGATCCAATACATAAAGCAAAAGCTACAATGGCATGGTTCACCAAAAAACATATCAAGGTGTTAGAATGGCCAATTCAAAGTCCAGACCTCAATCCAATTGAGAATCTGTGGAAAGAACTGAAAATTGCTGTTCACAAACGCTCTCCATCCAACCTCACTGAACTCGAGCTGTTTTGCAAGGAGGAATGGGCAAAAATATCAGTTTCCGATGTGCAAAACTGATAGAGACATACCCCAAGCGACTTGCAGCTGTAATCGCAGCAAAAGGTGGCGCTACAAAGTATTAACTCAATGGGGCTGAATGATTTTGCACACCCCATTTTTTGTTTTTCATTTGTTAAAAAGGTTTAAAATATCCAATAAAGTGTGTTCCACTTCATGATTGTGTCCCACTTGTTGTTGATTCTTCACAAGAAATTACAGTTTTATATCTTTATGTTTGAAGCCTGAAATGTGGCAAAAGGTCACAAAGTTCAAGGGGGCCACATAGTTTCGCAAGCCACTGTAGGACAAAAGGTTCACAAAAAATGTTTGGATGGTATTGAAATATTTTGAGGAGTGAAACCAATCTGGAGCTTTTTGATTTGATTGGCTCTCAGTCAGATAAACTGTATCCTCATACAGCCAGACAGGAAAAGTTAGACAGAACCAAAGATAGTCTCCAAGCAGCAGATGGATGATGATTTGGAGAAGATTTTTGTATGTAAGTTGAGAGGTGTGTAATTTTAATCACAGGTACACTTTAACCATTAAAGACAGGATGGGGGAAAAAACATAAGCAATTACATTGTTGGATTTTTAATCAATAATTAGTAAATTCAGCAGTAAAAAAAATATATGAACATGTTACCAGTATAAAAGACACCTTTCCACAACCTCAAACAGTCCCACCCAAAACTCCAATCGCTAGCCACTAGACCTTCACCAGCCTGGGAAGACTGAAACTGCAATAGGTAAGCAACTTGATTTGAAGAAATCAACTATTGGAGCAATAATAAGAAAATGGAAGATATACTTTTACAAGATGACTGATAATCTTCCTCAGTCTGGGGCTCCATGCAAAATCTTACCCTGCAGGGTCAAATTGATCACCACAATGGTGAC
Source organism: Eupleurogrammus muticus (assembly GCA_036785175.1). Classification (NCBI taxonomy): domain Eukaryota; kingdom Metazoa; phylum Chordata; class Actinopteri; order Scombriformes; family Trichiuridae; genus Eupleurogrammus; species Eupleurogrammus muticus. Next base: position 7,106,771 of record JAYKQN010000025.1, on the reverse strand, counting down.
CCCATAGGAAATCTTTTAAGGCAGTTAAAAAAAACCTGTGTTGCCCCACAACAGTGCCAAAACATCACTGGTCTGGAGGAGATCTGTATGGGGAATGAACCAAAATACTAAGAAAAGTGTATAAAAACCTTCTAGACAGAAAACGTTTAAACTCTGTCGTTGCTGACAAAAGATATATAATTTCATTTCAACCAAAAAGTATCTTAATGTTTAGCTAGTGAGAATCTAAACTGAAAAAGAAGTGACCACATGTGTGGTGACTGCTTATGTGACTTTAGTAGACCAGACTGTATGTGCCAGTGATTCCTGCGGCCCGCTGTAAATACCTGCCAGGACGAACAGGTGGTATCCCGGTTCTCCCTGCTGCAGCACATTCTCTCCCTGCTGGTACGTGCGCTCGTACATGCACTCCACCATGTCTTTGAGCTGCTGCAGCTCCAGACGCTTCAGGTACAGGTTTTTATTCAGGGCGTCAGTCAGCAGCTTCTTTACGCTGTTACACAGCAACACAGCAAAGTTAGTTGGGTTGGGATTCTGCACATTTGTCTCTTGCTGAAATACATTGAGATTATTTGTGTTTTAAAAAAGCGAACAAATAACAAACATAAATTCAGGTCTGAAACTGTTGAATTTACATTCAATATGAGATAAAAAGAACAATAATAGTAGTATCATAATGATTTCTTTTTTCCTTTGTTAAAATAGATTATCAATTAATTTTTGGCAGAAATATAAAAATTCAACAATTTTGAAACAACAATTTTCTACTGTTTTCCAGTTGTTCTATTATAAACATATTTGTCTTTTTTGCATTTTCCATACAAAGAGAAAAACACACTCTCCTCACTTCGCATTTTGCTGTTTCATGCTTACTGGGGTAAAAATCTGCTCTATGACCCATTAGAGGTGGAGCTTTCATGTTTTATCTATCTGATCTCAGGTTTATGTTCTGATCCTGATCATCTGAGCCTGCACCTCTATGTTCTAGTCTGTGATACGCATTTAGTCACATTTCCTGTGAACTGACTCTTTCTGAAAATGAATCAAAAGAAGTTAAACCTCAATTCTTCAGCATTTCCTTTTTTTTTTTTTAGTAACATTTATTATTATGGAGTTTTTATTCATCTAAAAAAAATAATCTACTTTTGTGTGTATGTGCTTGATGAGTACGGGGCTGTTATTGTGTTTATTTTGTACTAATTAATAATTCTATATATTTTTTTAATTGAAATAAGTTATTTTATTATTTATTTTCTTAATAATAAAAAAAGGTATGGTGAGTAACGCCGTCATTCTCATTCAACATCATCTTCCCTTTCAAAGGGCAGGCCAGTGCATGGCCCCAATTACATCGGTGTCAGTTATATAATACATTGTGAGCTTATTAGTGACATATGTTTTAAACATGAGCAGACTGAGCTGCTGCTGCTGCTTCACTGAATAAAAAGTTTGGCTTCATGAAAATGAGACTTAAAGTTTACAGATCAGATGGAAAATGCTAATTGAATAATATATATATATATATATATATTGTTTTGTTTTTTTTCTAGTTTCATTTTGACGTGATAATGCTTTGGTACTTTCACATTTCCTAAATCTCCTATAGTAAATCACATCCCAAATCCATCCATCCATTGTCTATCCCGCTTATTCCCTTTTGGGGTCGCAGGGGTCTGCTGGAGCCTATCCCAGCGCGTTAAGGCGAGAGGCAGGGATACACCCCAGATGGTCGCCAGCCAATCGTGGGGCACACACACCATTCACACACCATTCACTCTCACACTCACACCTATGGGCAATTTAGAGTTTACCAATTAACCTGAGCATGTTTTTTGTATTGTGGGAGGAAACCGGAGTACCCGGTGAAAACCCACGCAGACACGGGGAGAACATGCAAACTCCACACAGAAAGGCCCCAGACCCAGGCCCAAGGCGGTCTTGAACCTGCGACCTTCTTGCTGTGAGGCAACAGTGCTACCCACCGCACCACCGTGTCGCCCACATCCCAAATCAATTCTTCAAAAAGAACATTTCACTTCTCTACAATTATTTTGGCTGAATGTAATGATGTCACTATTGCTATTCATGTGTACTAGCATTTTAGTTTTGCATATTCACAATTACATGGAATTTTGGAAACATATTACTAGAAAAAAACTTCATTTCAGATAACTCCAATCCAAATAATCCAAGTCATAATTTAAAATGTGTTCATTTAATCCAAAATGTAAAAAAAAAAATCTATATATTCATAATATATGAGTCCCTAATAAATAGTATATCCATAATATAATATATCCATAATAATATACATAATAAAGTAACTATCCATCAACTAGCACGTCAGCTTAGGATGCAAGGAAGTGAGGATCTGAGAATGTGGGCATCTGAAGATGTGAGGATCTAAGGATCTGAGGATGTAAGGATGTAAGGATGTGATGATCTGAGGATGTAAGGATGTAAGGATGTGAGGATATAAGGATGTGAGAACCTGAGTATCTGGAGATCTGAGGATGTAAGGATGTATGGATGTGAGGATGTAAGAATCTGAAGATCTGGGGATCTGAGGATGTGAAGATATGAGGATCTGAGGATGTGAGGATCTAAGGATGTGAGGATGTGAGGATCTGGGGATCTGAGGATGTGAGGATTTAAGGATGTGAGGATGTGGGGATGTACGGATATGAGGATATAAAGGATTTGGAAATGTGAGGATTTGAGGATCCAAGGATGTAAAGGATCTGAGGATGTGACGATCTGAGGATGTGGAACATGAAGATTGAGAATTTGAGAATGTAAAGATTTGAGGATGGTTGCTTGTTGCACTGTGAGTCTCAGGCTGCAACTCAGGACCCCTGAGAGGAATATGACAATGCAGAGTGAAGAGAAGTCTGAGCAGCAACAACAAATCTAAGAGAAGCAGTTTGAGGGTTTGAGTGTGAGGGAAAGAATCACAGAATCATACAATCAATAATTCATGTTCTCAAATTGAAGGACCACACTCAAACAGAGATTTCTGCCTCTTTAAGTTTTACCTCAATCTCAACAATCCTCCTGATTGCCTCAACATTTAACGTCCTCTGTCTGAGTTCAAAGTCCCCGTGAGGCTGATCCTCAGGTCCACCTACTTCCTGAATCTCATCTACTTCCTGTTGACCTGATGTCACAGACAGTGCTGTCAATTAATCAGCTGGACCAATCAGTGGAGCTTTAGTTACATTATATTTTATACCTGCTGATGATCTTATTATTTTCTCTCATTGTTATAGTTATTTCTTCAGCTATTCATTAAATATTATTGTGGACATAAGAGAATATTCTCAAATACTTTCTCACAGTCACAACTAGCAGCTGAGTTTTGTCTGTTCATGTATCATGTTTTTTCGTCTCCTCCTCCTCCTCATCTTCATCTTCCTCCTCCTCATCTTCCTGTTCCTGATCTTTCGCCTCATCTTTCACTTCCTCCTAATCATCCTTCTCCTGCTACCACTACATTTTAATGTCAGCTGGTTTTAGGGATCAGATTGTGAATATAAAACAGCTGCTAATCCCATATTAAAGCTGCAGCAACAGCTGTATCTCCCCCTGCTGGTGAAGACATGTAACTGACAAACTCAACCTCTAACCTTGCGTCTTTGGGCACTCGGGCCTTCTCGAAGGAGAACTTAGGGAGGCAACTGGAGTCGTAGGTCCTAGACGTAGGCTCGGCGGACACTCCGGCTTTGGCACCTTTCCTCCGGTTGAGAGTTTCCTTGATGCGGACGCTGAGGTTGGGGCTCCTGGCACTGCTTCTGACGGGCGGTGGCAACGCTAGACTCTGGTTTCTCGTCACATCCTGCAGCTTGTTGAGCTGGATGCATTTGTTGTGCAGCTGCTCGCTGAGTTCAGACAGGGCCTGCGTCTGCTTGGCGAGTTGCTCCTGCAGCCCTCTGACCTGCTGCTGCCTGGCCCGCAGCTCCTCGTCCTTCCTCCTCCCTTCATGCTCCAGCTCCGCCACACGGCTCTTCAAGGAGTCCAGGTTCTTCAGACCACCATCTTTGTCGTTGCCGTTAGCAGCAGTGGCAGCGGCAGCAGAGCCATCTGCGTGTTTGTAGCGCTTCGTTTTCATTGAGCCGTTCCCCATCTCGTCACCTGAGGAGGATAGAGACTCGCAGTCAACATGAAGCAGCTTCTAACACATTTGTGCATTTACAGGAAACAGTAAAGCTCAGAGCGAGGTTTTCAAACACCGGACAGATAAGTGGAGAAAGATAATAATGGTCAATGATTGTGTCTCCTCCATTTATTATTCAGAAGGCAGGAAGTATTATATTACATCAACAGTCCCTCCCTGTAATCTGCTGATACAGACCAGGCAGGAAACGCTGCTTAGGAAGCAAATATACTGCTTTAATACTAATTCATTTCCTCTTGGAGTCATCACTTATGTCCACTAGAGCTGCAACGATTAATCGAATAATTAGTTGACAATTAATGCATTATTCTCCAACTATTTTGATAAGCAATAATTGATTTGAGGCCTTTTTTAGAAAGAAATGTCCAAATAATGGGGTTCCGGCATTCTCCGATATTAGTAAACTGATGATCTTTGTGTTGTACTGCTGGTCTGGACAAAAAAAATACATACTATGTTGAATCTTCAGCTCTGTGAAACTGTGACTGACAATTGTTTCATGAACCCAACAAGTAATGGATTAATAATTGCAAGATCCACTACCATAATAGTTAGTTGCAGCACTGATGTGCACAGACTGAGAGCTGAAAGAATTACCAGAGAACAATCCTGTAGCTGTTGACGCTCCCACATACACACACACACACACACACACACACACACACACACACACAGTCACTTCATTCATCACATTCCTGCTGCTGTTCAGATTTTGCTTGGATCATATCTGATTTTCCTCCAGTCGGCATTTTATTCTGAAATCATATTCGATTTCAATTTGAAATATTAATCAATTGCGTCATCATCGCTTCTTTTCTTTTGTTGCTTTAACTCATTGAAACAAACATACACGAGTATTTAATAATCTACTGCGTTAATATCCAAAACATAGAAATGAACATCTATCTGCACCTGAACTTCAGCCGCAGCGTCTCTGTGCCTCCGGACCTGCGCTAAGTTGGACTTTAAGCAGGTTCAGGTCTCACCTGGTCCCAGCCTCGGGTCCCAGCTCCGGGTCTCAGCCTCGGGTCCTAGTTCTGGGTCCCTGCGTTTCCAGAGGCGGTTTAATGGAAGAGAAACTAAGTGTAAACATTGGGCATCAGAGCAGAGAGACGGGTCAGGTCCTCTCAGATCCTCGGATCCTCCCTTCGCGCGCGCCCGCCTCTGCCCTCTGCGGCTGAGCGCTTTCACGAGCGCGCGGCGAACGGGTCTGACTGAGGTCCTATGTGTGTGCGATTACACATACGACGATATATATATACACACTTAAGCCCCAAATTATTTATATCCCTGTCAAATGGGATTTTTTTCACTTACAAATTAGTATTTCACTTCAGTTTTCACTTAAATAGGACACAAAAGAAAGTCTGAAGCCACAATTGATTTGTGTTTCGTTAGAATGTGTAAATAATCGTAGTGAAAACAAAAAATCGCATCCAACAAATGACCATGATATAGAAAGCTCCTGACAGGGCATGCTTTGTGAGTGAAATCTTTCTTTATATATAAATGTCATAGTTGAAAGACTTTCTTTTTGTGTCCTATTTAAGTAAAAACTGAGGTGAAATACACATTTTTAAGTGAAAAAATCATGAAAACCATTGTATAGGTGTATGAATTAAGTATGAAGTGTATATATATATATATATATATATATATATATATATATATATATATATATATATATGTATATATATATATATATATATATATTAACAATGAATATTTTCTATCTATATTTTCATGGTCTTTTTCTTTCTCTCTCTCCACTTTTTGAGAAGTTTGTGGAACAACATGTGAAGACCCGACTCACATACCAGTTAAAAGCCCAGAGATCAAGAAAATGAAGGGGCACAACAGCACAAAGACTACTGGAAGCATCGGCCCTGCCATTCTTCATTTAGGGCCAAACGCTGAGCGGGAAAGTTAATGAAATAATTAAACTGCTGAAAGGTTTTGACGTGTGCATTGAAGCTCATGCCTCAGACAAAAAAGAAAATAAACAAGAACTTATCCTAGAAAAAGATAGAGGAGCTCCAAAATGAAAGCAGCACATCTAAAACCACAATGGAGCAGCAGGCTTGTTATAGAAGGAGACAGAACCTGAGAAAGACAGATTTACCAGAAAATGAGGGAGAAAACACAAGAGAAATCTTTATCAGGATGCTCTCGAGAAATGTGCCTCTGTCTGTGGACCAGCTGCGAGACACGTGGATCTAGTCCATCACCTGGGAAAACTTTTATAACAGGCCAAGGGCGGTCAACATCCAGTTCAGGATAAGAACAGTGTGGGATGAAGTTTGGAAACGTTCAAAGAAAGCGTGAGTGTGCCAATTAAATGCATATTCACTTCAGAGAAGGCTTCTTTTTAAGTCGTGGTTACTGGTCTAAGAAGCCAGAAAGAAGGGAAAGAGGGCAATTCTAAAGAAGGGGGACATGCTCATTGACAACAGACATGTGGATTCAAATTAAACAAATTCATATAGCTTCAAGGTTCCATAAGAGTTACTATGACTTTGTTTGACAATTATATGAATGATCAGTTACCTCAAGCATTAAAATAAATTTTAATGTTAATATCTGATCAATTTTAATGTTAATATCTGATAGGACATGCTCATTGACAACAGCCATGTGGATTCAAATCAAACAAATTCATATAGCTTCAAGGGTCCATAAGAGGTACTATGACTTTGTTTGACAATTATATGAATGATCAGTTACCTCAAGCATTAAAATAAATTTTAATGTTAATATCTGATAGAGGCAAACCGCCTACCCATCCCTGCACATCATTTACTCCTGTTATTTAGTGACTATTATCTCTTTGTTCTATTAAGTAGATCTAGGGGATTAGAGAACAATCTAAAACGTAAGGCAACATTTATTTTTTGTAAGGGGCAGGAGACAAACATTCAGTGGCTGTGGACACTCATTTTGGAAACAACAATGTAGTGACTTTATCTTCAGTAATGCAACTTGACATTCAACTAGAATAATGATGATAATACTCAAAGGTTTTCTGGAAATGTGATCAATCACAAAAGTGACATCATCCATCCATCCATCCATCCATCCATCCATTGTCTATCCCGCTTATTCCCTTTCGGGGTCGCAGGGGTCTGCTGGAGCCTATCCCAGCGCGTTAAGGCGAGAGGCAGGGATACACCCCAGATGGTCGCCAGCCAATCGTGGGGCACACACACCATTCACACACCATTCACTCTCACACTCACACCTATGGGCAATTTAGAGTTTACCAATTAACCTGAGCATGTTTTTTGTATTGTGGGAGGAAACCGGAGTACCCGGGGAAAACCCACGCAGACACGGGGAGAACATGCAAACTCCACACAGAAAGGCCCCAGACCCAGGCCCAAGGCGGGTCTTGAACCTGCGACCTTCTTGCTGTGAGGCAACAGTGCTACCCACCGCACCACCGTGTCGCCTAAAAGTGACATCAATGGTTGTAAATTGAATTTAATGATGTCAACTAAATTTAATAGTTACAATTTGTTAGGATTGATATTAACTCCAGAAAAACCACCAAATTAAATAATGATACAAGTTTCCACAACTACAACTTACAAAAAACCACAACTCATTACCAAAAGAGTTGTTATTTCTCACTTTCTAATGATTCGACAGGTAACTTATTAAGTCTGTAATTATTAATGTTTGTTGTTTAGTCTGGACTTAATACAATGTTGATAAGTTGTATAATAATAGTAGTATAATAATTGTATGTATAATAAAGCACTAAAGTCAATTACTTAGCTACTCTTTATATTAAAAAACATAAAAGACAATTTTAAAACATAATTATAAGGAAGGTAATACAGACATGACCTATCACAAGGGATCGAATTATTATTGAAAGTGCAGAGTCTGATATGTATTTTAAAGCAAATACTTAGTTTTTGACTCCATGTGATCATCTGTCCTGTTTCTTATCCCTTTGGTTCTCTGACATGCTGAGTTTAACCGAAGCTGCAATTCTTTGCATCCTGAAATGATTAATTGGTTTTCCCAGCGTGTTACTGTCAGCAGCCTGCAGCAGATTCCACTGACATGCACAGAACATTAATGGCAGGAGGCCAAAGCTGATTCACTGCAGCACTCGGACCATAACTAACAATAACCAGGTCTGAAGCTGACTATCAGAACATGTGATCTGATTGGAAGGATTGACTCTGTAACACTGTGACCTCACAACTAGAACTTTGTTTGAACCCTATGTGTGTAGGGAGGGGGATCTGCTACATTAAATAGAACAGAACCTTAATTAGTGTCATTGATACACTGTGTTTACCTACTAATACATGTCAATATGCTACAAAAGGATACATACACACAGACATACTTTTACTCATTCATAAATAGTGGTGGGCCCCTTCCTGATTTTATTTTTTTTGCATGTTTGTCACACTTAAATGTTTCAGCTCATGAAACAAATAAATTAAAAGTAAAAATATAAAAAAAATATTAGTCAAAGGCAACACAAGCAAACACAAAATGCACTTTTTTAAATGAAGGTGATGTTTGAAAAAGGGACCGCCCCCCCTGTTTAAACACAACTTACTGTTGTTTACTACACATGAGTTCAATTTCTCTTGCTACACCCAGGCCTGATTACTGCCACACCTAATCTCAACCATGAAATATTTTACTTTGGAGTGGCCTAGTCAAAGTCCGGACCTGAATCCTATTCAGATGCTGTGTTGTGACCTTAAATAGAAGGTTCATGCTCCAAAACCCTCCAATGTAGTGGAATTACAACAATTTTACAAAGAAGAGTGGGTCAAAATTCCTCCATAGCACTGTCTCATTGACTCAAGTAATTGCACTAAACTTGATTGCAGTTGTTGCTACTAAGGGCCCAAGTTGCTATTTCCATTTAGGTTTGGATGTTTTTCTCCTTTTAACAATAAAAACCTTCATTTAAAACTCCATTTTTTGTGTTCACTTGTGTTGTCTTTAACAAATATTTAAATGATTTTGTTTTCTTGTGATAAACATGCAAAAAAAATAAGAAATCAAGAAGTGAGCACACACATTTCAATGCATGTTATGTGTGAGTAAAAGTAATGTTGTACCCTGGATTTTTCTTCCTCTTCCTCTTGATGGTCCATGTTATTTTCTGATAGGAGATTTGTCAGTCAAAGCTTCAATGGGAGACCAGCGCAGAGGAAAAAAAATGCTGTTTTTCTCCACATGTCTGTCTGCCTCTACCTGCAGTGCAGCTGCTGTGGTAACCTTTGAGGCTCAGACCACAGTTTGTTAAGGTTCATAACACACACCTGGTGCCTGTTAACATGTTTTAACACTGAACCAAAAACACACACACATACGATGAATCACACTGACAGAGTGATGCAGGTCATGATAACACACACACACACACACACACACACACAGCACACAGCATAGTGAAAACGATCATAACATAATTGTAACCCTGTCTAAAATCTTAGTGCATAAAATAAAGTATAGTAAGTAGCACATTGATATTGGGACTTTTACAAATAAACAGCTAATCCAAGTAATTCCAAAAAGGGGTGGGGTAAGTGGTGCCAAGGAGACGTATGTGGTCTGGAGCAAAGGAGATGAGCAGCCTGTAGGAGACTATTACAAGTTTATCTGGAAGATCAACTACTCATTGGTCCTAATTTGTACTGTAATACTTTGTAATAATTGTAATGATAACTGTAATAATTTGTACTGTATACTGTAACTAACTGTGGTGTGAAACATGTTGCTACTATAGCTGTGATGTGATGTAAAAACAGAATTACTGTTAATTTGTCTTAAATTAGGGTTTGGTAATTTCAACTGAGTTGGTAATTTCTGTGGCTCAACTAAGTTCATATGTTTAAAGGAGACATGGAGACATGGAGAGGCATGGAGACATGGAGAGAGGATGGAACACTTTTCCCAGTGCTTCCATGAGAACAGACTGCTAGGATTTCTTCCTGTATGATTCCATTGATTCTGGTGATGAGGTGTGTGGCTAACAAGACTGGTTAGCTCTGAAGTGCAGATATAATAAATAAACAGATATATTCTGATATAATCAATAAACTGTGTTCCCATATAACAGGATTGTTTACATTAAAATATGCTATGTTTATTCATCTATAGTATTCTCTGGCAGGTGTTACATGTTATTTTATGTAATCGCCACAAGGTGACAGCAAACTATTTCTTTAGCATTTTGTTAGTTATTTATAGAAAAACAACATTTAGAGCCAGAGATTGTTTGTTATTTTGATTACATGTGTATGTTTGACAGAATGTAATTTGACATCATTACGTTGTAGATATAAGAGCTGCAAATAATTATGTTTATGGTAGATTAATCTATTGATTATTGAAACAATTATTCAGAAACTCTATGTTTCTGTTATTAAAGATCCAAACATAAATCATTCATCCAGGTAAAAAAGGATGAAAAACAAAGAGAATACAAATGAAATGAGGATGTTTTATTCCACAGATATAATATTTAAACAATACATTCCTCTTTTACAAAATTCACAATTTAACTAAATATAGTGATTTTTACACATTGTTATTCAGATAAGTTACTTTAAGGGCAACATGGCTTACGAATAGAGCTGCAAATCACAATTACTTTGATCATTATACTATTGATAATCCATCCATCCATTTTCTATCCCGCTTATTCCTTTTCAGGGTCGCAGGGGTCTGCTGGAGCCTATCCCAGCGCATTTTATGGCGAGAGGCAGGGATACACCCCAGATGGTCGCCAGCCAATCGTGGGGCACACACACCATTCACACACACACTCACACCTATGGGCAATTTTAGATTTGCCAATTAACCTGAGCATGTTTTGTATTGTGGGAGGAAGCCGGAGTACCCGGTGAAAACCCACGCAGACACGGGGAGAACATGCAAACTCCACACAGAAAGGTCCCAGACCCAGGCCCCAAGGCGGTCTTGAACCTGCGACCTTCTTGCTGTGAGGCAACAGTGCTACCCACTGCTCCACCGTGTCGCCCTATTGATAATTAAAATGATTAATTAGTTGCATGATTCATAATGGTGTAAAGGTTTCCCAAAAGATCATCATTTTACTATTTATTATAAAAGACTAAAAAAACACTTTTCTTATTTAAAATGACTCAAATTCTTTATTCAATTATTAAAATAGTTGGTGATTAATTGTTGCAGCTCTAGTAGATATGGTATATCTGACAGAAAAGTATATATTTAAATTTTATTTAACCTATTTTATTTAGGCGAGAATCCTTGGTCACATGCATGTGTGAGTACAAGTATGTATGTCTTATTCGATAAGATTATTGCGAATACCAATAAGAGCTTAAAAAATATTTGCAGTAACTTCATTTGGCCTCATGATGGAGACAAACACTTTTACATTTATGCCTCCTGCAGAAAATTGAACTCCAACCATATAAGCAAACAGGATCAGTTTAATCAGGTGACTCAGTGATTACCTCCAGTTTTAATCATAAAGTCTTTTTTCTGTCTAACACAGCCTTCATCGTTTTTCCTGCTGCACAGTAAACAATAAAAGGTGAGACTGAGACTGTAAACAGATCTAATTCTTTAGATGTAGATTTTAAAAAATCAGAAAAGCCTAATAAATGAGTGAACTGGAGCCTCTGAAAGTGGCAGCAGTCTACTGTCTCTCAACCACATGTGGCACTTATTTTCATAAAAACACACACAAAAAACAACATATTTTCAATAAAAAAGAGTCTGTTTTTTTGTTATGACAGGTCAGGAAATGTTGATGGAGAATGTTAAGTTTTCCATACAGTGCCTTTTTGACCTTTTGCCACATTTCAGGTTTCAACCAAAAATATATAACATTGGATTTTTTTTTGTGAAGAATCAACACCAAGTAGGACACTATTGGAGTTTATACAATATTTACAATACGGAAATCAATTGAGTCAATCAATTTCAACCATCTTCCCTTTCCCTGCTGAAGAAAATCAGATCCACACCATGATGCTGCCGCCACCATATTTGAAAGTGGGGATAGTGTGTTCAGGGTCATGTTTAGTGTTACCTTTACACAAAACATAGTGTTTTGCATTTTGTCCAAAAAAATTCTTTAACATGTTTGGTGTGTTTCCCACTAAACGTTTCTTTGAGAAATGTCTTCTTTTTGCCACACTTTCATGAAGGCCAGATTTGTGCAGTGTGTGACTAATAGTTGTCCTCTATCTCGGCTGTAGATCTCTGCAGATCATCCAAACATTCATTTAAAACTGCATTTTTTTTGTTCAATTGTGTTGTATTTAAATACATTTGTTTTCTTGTGATAAGAATGCAAAAAAATAAGAAATCAGCAAGGAAGCACACACATTTTAAAGCACCTTATGTGTGAGTAAAAGTATTGTTATACCCTGGATTTTTTCTTGGTCAATGTTATTTTCTGATTACAGATTTGTCAGTCAAAGCTTTAATGGGAGACCAGCGCAGAGGCAGAAAAATGCTGTACATGTCTGTCTGCCTCTACCTGCAGTGCAGCCGCCGTCATTGGCAACCAGCGAGGCTCAGACCACAGCTTGTAATGGTTCATAACACTTGGTGCTTGTTAACATGTTTTAACACCGAACCAAACACACACACACACACAAACACATATGATGAATCACACTGACAGAATGATGCAGGTCATCATTCAGAATGATGTAGTCAGTGTGTGACTAATAGTTGTCCTCTACTTCAGCTGTACTGTAGATCTCTGCAGTTTATCCAAAGTGATCATGGGCCTCTTGCTGCATCTCTGGTCAGTCTCTCCTTGTTTGGGCTAAAAGTTTAGAGAGACAGCCCGGTCTTGGTAGGTTTGCAGTGGTCTGACGCTCTTTTCATTTCAGTATGATTGCTTGAATGGTGTTGTGCAAGATATTTGAAGCTTTTGAAATCTTTTTATATCCTCATCCTGTATTAAACTTCTCCACAACAACATCTCAATGTGCTTGGCATGTTCCTTCATGATTTTAATTGTGCTTTACACATCTGAGACTATTACAAAACAGAGACTTGATGACACACTGATGGGACTCTAGTTATCTTCATCATTCATTCGGTTAACATGGGATCATTTAGAAATTTTAGGGAACTTCTGAAGTGAGTTGGCTGCACTGACATAAAAAGGCAGAATAATAACACACACCCTACTATTCAGTTTTATTATTTCTAAGAAAAAATGTGGCAAAAGTTCATATTTTGCAAGGCACTGTACATTTGTCCTTTCAAAAACATTTTATTGAATTTGCATCTAGAGAATTACAGTGGCTTGCGAAACTATGTGGCCCCCTTGAACTTTGTGACCTTTTGCCACATTTCAGGCTTCAAACATAAAGATATAAAACTGTAATTTCTTGTGAAGAATCAACAACAAGTGGGACACAATCATGAAGTGGAACACACTTTATTGGATATTTAAAACTTTTTAACAAATAAAAAACAAAAAATTGGGCGTGCAAAATCATTCAGCCCCTTTACTTTCAGTGCAATAAACTCTGTCCAGAAGTTCAGTGAGGATCTCTGAATGATTCAATGTTGACCTAAATGACTAACGATGATAAATGGAATCCACCTGTGTGTAATCAAGTCTCTGTATAAATGCACCTGCACTGTGACAGTCTCAGAGGTCTGTTTAAAGTGCAGAGAGCATCATGAAGAACAAGGAACACACCAGGCAGGTCCGAGATACTGTTTAAAGCTGGATTTGGATACAAAAAGATTTCCCAAGCTTTAAACATCCCAAGGAGCACTGTGCAAGCAATAATATTGAAATGGAAGGAGTATCAGACCACTGTAAATCTACCAAGATCTGGCCGTCCCCCTAAACTTTCAGCTCATACAAGGAGAAGACTGATCAGAGATGCAGCCAAGAGGCCCATGATCACTCTGGATGAACTGCAGAGGTCTACAGCTGAGGTGGGAGAATCTGTCCATAGGACAACAATCAGTCGTATACTGCACAAATCTGGCCTTTATAGAAGAGTGGCAAGAAGAAAGCCATTTCTTAAAGATATCCATAAAAAGTGTTGTTTAAAGTTTGCCACAAGCCACCTGGGAGACACACCAAACATGTGGAAGAAGGTGCTCTGGTCAGATGAGACCAAAATCGAACTTTTTGGCAACAATGCAAGACGTTATGTTTGGCGTAAAAGCAGCACAGCTCATCACCCTCAACACACCATCCCCACTGTCAAACATGGTGGTGGCAGCATCATGGTTTGGGCCTGCTTTTCTTCAGCATGGACAGGGTAGATGGTTGAAATTGATGGGAAGATGGATGGAGCCAAATACAGGACCAAGAAGGAAGAAAACCTGATGGAGTCTGCAAAAGACCTGAGACTGGGACGGAGATTTGTCTTCCAACAAGACAATGATCCAATACATAAAGCAAAAGCTACAATGGCATGGTTCACCAAAAAACATATCAAGGTGTTAGAATGGCCAATTCAAAGTCCAGACCTCAATCCAATTGAGAATCTGTGGAAAGAACTGAAAACTGCTGTTCACAAATGCTCTCCATCCAACCTCACTGAGCTCGAGCTGTTTTGCAAGGAGGAATGGGCAAAAATATCAGTTTCTCGATGTGCAAAACTGATAGAGACATACCCCAAGCGACTTGCAGCTGTAATCGCAGCAAAAGGTGGCGCTACAAAGTATTAACTCAATGGGGCTGAATGATTTTGCACTCCCCATTTTTTGTTTTTCATTTGTTAAAAAGGTTTAAAATATCCAATAAAGTGGATTCCACTTCATGATTGTGTCCCACTTGTTGATTCTTCACAAGAAATTACAGTTTTATATCTTTATGTTTGAAGCCTGAAATGTGGCAAAAGGTCACAAAGTTCAAGGGGGCCACATAGTTTCACAAGCCACTGTACCTCTGTCCATAGAGTCTCACATGTTGAGATTTGTTGAAATGATGCTCTGAAGTTCCAGTAAATTTAATTTTCAAAAAATTCACATCAAATTTGCTAGAAATTCAGAGCATCATTTCAACACTATACAAACATTAAATCTCAACCTGAGACTCTATGGACAGATCTATGTCTCTAGATATAGTATATATATTTTATATACATATTTTCCACAAACATGTTATGAGTGAACGAGAGCCTCTGAAAGATGTCTCATGGTTGAGACCACTGCCATTTTCAGAGGACCCAGTTTACTCATTTATTATTTTTATAGATTTTTTAAAAATCTTATTCTGAACTATCTGCTGCATTTCGGTTGTTTAACTTGTGGACATTTAACAAACATACACAGCCAACCTTTTTTTTTTTTAAACATTCTTTTATAAACCATTCCTCTGTTTCCATTTTAACTGTCCAAATACAAACAGATGAACACAGGAAGGAAAGAAAAACAAACAGCATGTACACAAGAAACCAAAGCAGCGTCTGTGTTGAGGAGAAGCTGTCAAGACACCTCCGACATCCGTTGAGTATTTAACTTCATAGTCTGAGCTGGTACCTTGAAAATGAACATGTATAAAAAATAGTAAGCCAATATCCGAAGGATGTTATGTTCCTAGTACAAAATTAAATAAATGATCGTAAATATTGGCATAATGACTAAATAGCAGATTTATAAATAAAAACATATGGAGGAAACTTTACTTTTAATGATATGAAAAATAAAAAAAGGAAATGTCACATTACTCAACCACACAGAATCCATTCACTTCTTACTGAACGACCACGGGCAGCACTATCACTTTCCACACTCGAGCTGCAACGAGTGGGGGAAAGAAGCAGGTTTTTGCCACAGCCTGGTTCTTCTTCAGGTTTAATACCAAACTACAGACAACACCAGAGTCAGGCCTTCCAGTCCAAGGCCTTGGTACGTTCGAACCAAGCTGTGAATCTCCTCAAGCCTCAGGAAGGGGAGGAAGCTGACAGCGTTCCATCAAACATCCATTTATTCATTCAAATCGTTCCAAGGCTTTGAACCTGACATTGATATACACTACAAGGACGTGTTGGGAATCACAAAACATTAAACAACACAAAATAAAACAAGCAATTCCTCTATTAAATGCAGCCAGTGCATTTTGTTGTTGTTACACAAGGGAAACATGAATGAGAGAAACACAGGAGGAGACGAAATTAACAAACGAATAAAGGCTAGCTTCATGATAAACAGTGTTGTAGGTAACTTTTTTGAGTTCTCTGGACATAGAAATGCTGGCTTATGGAACCAGAGTTTTTGAGTTAGCTAACCAGCAGCGAACTTTAGCTTCAGTTGGAAAAAAAAAAAAAATTGCAATGAAATCCTGCAGAGGACACAAAAAGCTCCTCCACTTCTACTGTGAAGAGTTGTTCCTTTTCTTTTACAAAAGACTATAAAGTCATACAAAGATGAAAAAACAGCTGTTCTGAAACATACAGTATAAAGAGCAAAGAGGAAAAAGTTGAGCTTAATAAAATCTGAAGCTGGGTTGAACACAAAAAGATCCTCGCCAGCCAAAGTAGAGATTGTCGTTTCCCTTCAACGCAGGGATACTTGGTCAGCACAATACCAGCAACAGGTCTGAGATCAGCGGAGAGGTTCAGACTCTGCTGAGAAGAGTCGATCTGTGAAGAAACAAAAACAGCTATCAACATCAGGACACAACGCAACAAACCTCGGACTGGAATCATGGAGAAAATGCAAGAAAAAGTTTTGAGATTAAATTAAACTAAATATTTAATTTCAATTTCAGAAAGATTTCTGACTTTTCCTGATATGAACATTTTTGTGTTACTTCATTTTCGAATGAATTTTACAAAAAGCCTGTAAAATTTGTTTTGAGTGGCCCTAATACGACAATCACAATACATTGAGTTTTAGTGAGTTCATTGGTTCGAGACATTGAGTTTGGTCAATATTTCAAGAAAACTTATTTCACTGAATCTTTCAGCTTTAAAGGTGCATTTAAGGTGAGGCCCCGGGGGCAGGACAGGACGGGGGCCTGGCAGGCCGTCAGGAAAATGTAACCACACATAGCCAGATTCACCCTGGCAATAATCACGTGGATCTGGGTCCAAAACCTGTCTGACCTTTGACCCCTGCTGCAGGTCTTTACTATTACATATCTGTATTTTGACATTCCGGGCTTCACGTTTGCCTTCGTCAGATTATGTCTTTCTTTTAAAAAAAAAAAAAAAAAAAAAAAAAAAAAAGTGCTGCTGTGTCAGTAAAATTTTGATTTTTCTAAAAGAAGTCCTTAAAATGCTTATTGACAGAGAATTTATGGTTTTAACTTAAGTCTGTGTCTGACTATTTAGGTGACTCTTTAGAAATATGATGCAACAGCCCTGAGAAAGCCCTGAGACACAGAACAGAGAATTTGGATCTTAACTGGATTCAAGACCTTTCTTTGGGGAGTTTCGGGTTATCTCTGTGTCTCTGGGTTCTCCAGCTTCCTCCACAGTCCAAAAACTTTCTGAGGTTGAGTGGAGTCTCCAAATGACGTGTGTGCGTGTGTGTACTCCATGATAGGCTGCTACCGGTCAGGGTTTATCCTTGTCTCTCACATAATTGGGTGTAGAAAATCTATGCAAAAACTGATCTCATGGTGAATAAAAATGATTCTTTAGGGAATTATTACCCAGCTGGATAATATTACTGAGGACCTGATTTATTATATCATGTTTGCTTATTGTCTCCATTTAAAATATTTTAATTTTGAAGTCTGAATCTCAAGCTTGTGGCTGTAACCCCACACTTCTTCATATATTTGCAAAAACTTTCAGACCTTTTTATTATTGAAACCTACATACTACAGGAGGGAAGATGCCCGTTTCTATCTCTGTGGGGAAATCCCCCCCCATACCACTTTGTGTCAATTAAAGTTCAGTGATGCTGAGGAGGAAAAATCCCTTCGTCAGATCTCGTTTTTTTTTTTTTTAAACAAGTCAAAGGCAATGGAATAATACAAGATTCACACACATAGACAGAAGAGGGGACAGTGTGTGTGTGTGTGTGTGTGTGTGTGTGTGTGTGTGTGTGTGCTGATGTTCTCTTACGTATGTATGTGCGTGTTTGTGAATGATGGTGTGACTAAGGAGAATTACTAGTGTGTAGTATGTATTGAATAGCATGCAGATCAGATCTGGTCATGCCTGCATCCCTCCAGGAGCAGGGGGGAGAAATGTGGGGTAAAACACCCCCCCAGAGTGTGTGTGTGTGTGTATGTGTGTGTGTGTGTGTGTGCTCACACACACACCTCAGAGACTTCCATCTGTCCTTCTCCATGTTGTTCTCAGGACCTTCACTATCATATGATGCCAGATATAAAGCTGCAGAAAAGAAGAAAAATGTAAACAATCATTACTACATTTTCTTTCTCAATCATAATCAGAAACCAATTTTAAGCATTTTTAATTTCTTTTATACACACACATATTTCTACACTCAAGTTTGAGGCAGTTTATTCTTTTATTCATTTCATTGCTCTGTTTTCTTTAATTTGAAGTGAATCTGCTGACTGATATTGATATAAATGTACAAATCAGAAGTGCAATGATTAATGGATTCAGTAATTTTGAAGAAAAAAAACTCTGGTTCCAGGTTCTCAAGTGTCATTATTTTATTTTTTCTTTCGTCTTCTACAAACTAACAAACTTCAGCTGGAGGCTAAAAACAGCTTCAGTGGCTCCTCTGGGTTTATGCTGTTACTGCCGCTTTCAGCTGATTTGCCTGATTTGATTAAAAAAAAAAAAAAATGAAATTAGTTCTGCTTGTGTGCAGAATGGGAGGAGAATGTTCACCACCATAGAGGACTGTTCCGTCTGCCTGAAGAACAGCATTGGAGGGTAAAGGAAGCGGTCACAGCTGATTGGTTGGTTCAGTCAGAGCGTCAGTGTTTGGAGCATTTTACAGACCTCAAATCAGTCAGATATGGATTAAAAAGACCGTCTAACAGCGCCATTCAAGTACAAGAGCGGATAACAAGCGTGTGTGTATGGCTAAAAACAGTCAGTGTGTTTTCTCTGTTCTATTCCATATTATTGTTCTATTACATATTATTACAGTTATAACTGGCAACAAAAGTTTGCATCTTCTGTGATTTCAGTGTAGATTATGATGCATGATCACAGGGGTTAAGGTGAAATAAAGCAGGAAAAATCCCAATTAATGTATTTCCAGATGAACTTACCATCCTCTGTGAAAACGGGAGCTGTCAGCAGGTACTGCAGGATCTTCCTGTCCTTGTCAAATGGACAGTCCACCTTCTTCCACATCATGAACTCACTCACCTGCTTGGCGAATTCCCAGAATTTCTAAAAATTCAACCAAAATCAGAAGAGAAGTTCAGATCAACACCTTGCTGCACAAAAGTATAAATACGTTAATTCTAAATCAGTCAATAACTGGAACTGGATCTAGAGTGGAGATGATATGAGCAGAAAGTAATGTGTTGCTCAATCTCTGCTTATAAAATGTTTAAAGAGAAGCTAATAAAGAGGTATAAACCAGTTTTGTATTATTTTATTAGAGGTTCTCTATTATATAAACTAAATTACCCATATTATAGATTACATTCAATATTATTTATTATATGTATGGAACAATCCTATATTGTGCAAGTATTACATTAGTGATGTGACTGGTCATAAAATATTTATTAAGGATTATAAAAGTAAGGTTCTAACATTCTGTATGAAAACCATATGTCCTTATGCTATTTTAAATTTTATTGTGGTATTGGCATATTTGTTACTATGGATGTTCAGGATGAGATTATTTGTGCATTTTCTGAAATATTTATAATTGTTTTCCCCTCCTTAGTACGTTTTGATATTTTCTGACCATTTTGCCCCCCCCCCCCCCCCAATATTATAATGAGTTGCTTTAATTTGCTAAATAAAGTGTAGGTTAAAGCTTTATAGCTTTAGTCTTTTTTGGTCAAAACAACAGCTGTCCTTTTTTTCTTATTTTTGTTTGTTCTTTGCAAATTATGCAGAAAACCTGTAAAGAAAATAAACTAAATCAGTCAAACCTACAGCACTAACATTGTGGTTACCATGGTTACTGTGGCGGCTGAGAGGTGTGAATGTGTTAGAATAGGAATCAGCAGTTTCTCAGGATAAATTCATCTTTTAAATGGTGTCTCATTCCATGGAAATGCTGATGAGTTTGTGGTCAGTGTGAAACACTGTGGAAACACAACTGAACTCTACACTCAGCTTCTATTTCTTCTTTCTCTCACACCGTTTTAGGAAGCTGACAGAAATAGATCAGTTGCCATGTGTAGTAAACACAGCACCAGGTTTTTTTGAGACATGAGAAGTCAACTGTGGGAGAAAACTGAGAACCTGTCGGTCCAGCAAAAGAATCCACTCGAGGATTAGAAATCTGGGTGTTTTTTACCTCAAAGTTGATGTGTCCGTTCTGCAGCCGGTTGGCGCAGCCTTCGTTCAGGAAGTAGATGTCTTTTATCAGCAGGCTGAAGAAAGGGATGACGATCTGCAACAGAAACAGAATGACTTCATTTCACCAAGGGACTTTTCACCCGAGTTATACAATCAGTCAATCAGGAGAAGCAGAGGATCAGTTTCACCATGAGTTCTGTTGCATCACCTGTCAGCAGATTTCACTTAATGAAAATAAATGTAGTTTTCTATCAGCAGAGGCTTGTTGCAGCTTGTAAACCTATAGAACCAAAAGTGAGAAGGGAGATTTTCCTTAGGAAATATTCCCCTCACATCATTGAATAATTCATCCTCGTACAGAGATTCAGGTCAGTGCCTGTCTGTAGATGTACCAAACTCCATAAAATACGCTTCATTATTCTTCTTTTGGAGCAAATGACTATCAGCTGGTATTTATTAGTTGCTATGGCTGATAAACACAAACATCAGATGATGTAAGAATCCCAACACATCCCCACCCATCATCAAACCCAGGTGGCAAAAAGAGTAAGAAAAAGCAGCAGTGATGCTGAATTTTTATACAGCATATATTGATTTTTGTTGCTCAGCCAAGATATTTCAGAGGTTTAAGTGTCTCCTTAAGATCAGGTGTTCCTTCCAAACCAGGAAAATTCAATTTCATGTGTTTTTTTCTTAAAGTGGACAGGTTGACTTCAGCTTGTTGACAGGAAAACTCGTCAGAAACTGGTAGAATTATTCAGTCAGAATCTGCGCAGACTGAAAGTTGTCAGCATGTGTTGTCACATCTGTTAATGCATGTTCTTTGCTGAGAGATAAAGAGTTGAGAGCCAGAGGAGAGGAAGTGATTTTCACAGCTGGATTCAGAGAGAAAGTGAAAATCTGCAACCAGGACGGAGGGACGGATAATTAAACAAATACTGTCAAAGTTTCAAGATGTCAATAAATAGTTGTCCCCTTTGTTGATGTCAATTAAAAACTTTCAAACTCTCAATTACTTATAAATAACTTTTATACACAGTGGCATGACTTTCCCTATTTCATCAAATTGATAACTGGTAAAACAGGAAGCTTGATTCGAATCACTAAATCAGATTCTCTGGTTCCCGTTTCTGAAAATTTAATCAGTATTTCTCAATATTTCCTGAAGTTTCAAAAATAAAGCACTAAAGTGTAAATAATGACTGAACTAAAACACACATAGCTGCAGCACTAATTACATCAAATTGGGAGAGGATTTCCACTTCTTCTTTGTTAACCCTCTATTGCACATATGTCAAAGTCAAGGCCCGCGGGCCACATCCGGCCCGCGAGAGGGTTTTTTCTGGCCCCCAGGATTATATACATTTATTATTAGAACTGGCTCACAGGCAACTGCACGGCTGCAGCATCCAGGTACTTTACGCGCACTAACGCACTACATTTCCCACAATTTAACGGTGGCGCTCCGAGCGGGAAGCCACTTCCTTTCGTTATTCATCAGCGGGCATTAGCGTCACTTCAAAACTTTCAGATAGCCTTCCCTTAAAAAATGGCAAAACGGAAGGTGGACAATCCAATTAGTTTTAAAAAAAAATATTTCAATTGAGTGAATTATAGAAAATTGCTGATATTATTTTTTTCTTAGAAGTTAATTTAGGCCATTTTTGCTATTTCCCTGAGAACTAATACTGATGCTGCCTTGAATAATAATATTTTTAGGGTTTCAGTCTGTTTAATGGGGGTCATTTTATTTTTTTTCAATGAACATTCGATCAGTCCGGCCCTTGGCTTGTTCCTTAATTTTTCATTTGGCCCAAATGTCCATTTGACTTTGACACCCCTGCTCTATTGCATGAAATACTACTTTGACATGGTAGAACATGTTTTCTTTTTATCACTTAAATAATAGCTTAACTAATAGCTATATTAAAAAAAACAGTAGAAAATACAGAAGTTTTAAACATAGTGTTAGGATAGTTGGATGCTATGTAAGTCAATGATTAGGTAGCTGAACTAGAAATTTTATACTTTTGCATATTAATAGTGGGTTAAATGTTTTTTTGATGAAAATTGTTCAAAATTCTGAATAAAAGACAACCTTTGGTTGTGAGAGAATGATGCTCACATGTCAAATATTCATTAGCAAAAGGGACTGGTCACATGACCTCATAAATTTTATGTCCTTCCAAAATAAAAGTCCGCTTTTCACACCCAACTGTAAAAATACAGATTTTATATCACAGCTTTTTAGAAAAAAGGAGATAAAGTAATTCTTCCCAATATAGAAAAACTATACAATAGAGAGTTAAACATCTTGTTGCTGCACAACGTGATTCATGCTGTTGGCTTCAGGTCATCGGTTTTAATGTTTTCCCTAAAAATTCACAAATCCTATATCGGTCGTCACAACAACAGTAGGTCAAACCAAACTGCTGCAGTATTTATTTTTGTTGATCCTCATGCTGTGATGCTGCAGAGGATCATAAACTGCCCCCCCCAAAAAAAAAGAAAGGTCACAGGAGCAAGAACATAGACTTCTCTGGAACTTTCATCCCATGACCTTGACCCCTCATCTGGGTTTGTTTGCATATTTGAGCTAGAGAAGCATGGCTCACAGACCTCTGAAGCTCGGGTCCATGTTGACAGAACACAGTGTCTCCAGAAGAGAACATTATTTAATACATGATGACGTGAGCGAGGGAGGAGAGGCTAACCGCTAACGCAGAGAGACAGAGTACACTATGTGACTGGCAGGCGGCCACGCTTCCTTTCTCTTTTTTTCCCCTCCTCCCTCGGTGTGGAGCACAACATGTTAGATGCGGAGGAATGTCATGGCCCACTTAAAACTTGACCTGCCTGTTCCCTCCGTTATGCAACGCCTGTCAAACGTCCAAGTCCACTGGAGTGGCTGGACGGGAACACTGAGTGCAGACGATAATGAACAGCAGCGAGCAGCTGTTTGTTTCTGCTTCTGACAACACCTACTTCCTTCAAGTTTGATGTTCAGGAAGATCTCAGCTCTTTACATAATCTCTGCAGCAACATGCATCACAAATCACACACACACACACACACACACACACACACACACACACACACACACACACACACACACACACACACACACACACACACACACACACACACACACACACACACACAGCGGCTGAAGTCAGCAATGTCTGGTCTATTTTATTTAATCAGATGCACTTTTCAATGTTAGTCACTTGATTGTGCATCTTAAAGAAAGAAAAGAATGGGTTTGTGTGTCACCTTCTCTCTGCTACTGTTGGCGGTGATGGACCTCTGTGTCGCTCCTCTTAGAGCCGTCCGGTAGTTGTAGAAATTACTAGAAGGATCCATTTGATGCTATAAACACAAAAATAGTCACATTATTATTATTAAATGTTTTTTTCTTTAGCTCCATATGTTCTGTGCTATGCTTCAGCCTGTATTCAGAAATTTCTGGAATGTCACAACCATATAGTCACTGCCCACAACTCCGAAGTTTGTGGGATCTCCGACCTGATCAGCTGATCAATATTGAACTTTGATGATAGCCATTTCTGGTCTATTAACAGAATCTTTTGGTTTTGACATAAGCTCATCAGTGTCATGTGATCATGTGATTATGGTAAGTCAGGAACCTACATCTGAGGAGAAATTAACTCACTGCATGTGACAAGCCAGTTTAAAACAGTGGATTGTTGGTTTTGTGTTGTGCTTTAATTCAGAACCTGAGCCTGTTTGTTTCAGACCAGATTTATAAAGTCTTTCACTCTCAAATCCTGTCCCATATCCAGTCTGAGAGGAAATTCTGTGTCTTTTTAATTATACGCAACCAAACAAATCACTGACAAAAGCCGACACTCTTGCACACAACCGCAGGGTAAGTCACCGGAGCAGGACAGGGCACCCACAGCTGATGGCATCCGGTCCATAGCCACAGCCCAGGGGAGCAAAGCCGAGAGGAGAGCAAATAAAGCGTAGATCTCTGTCGTTTCCCTGGATGTCGGCATCTTTGTCTGGATGGATGTGTCTTTCACACACTCACAACTGACAGACTGTGACAAACTGTGAGCTGGAAAAACATTGCATGTTACGCACTCACCTCCAAGATGTCAAACTTCGCTGTCTTCACTTTGCTCCAAGTTTTCTTCAACCGAGACACAGGACTCATGTTCATCCCCGCTGCAATAAACAACAACCACCATGAGAAAAACACAGCAGCGTTAACA
Organism: Eupleurogrammus muticus; assembly: GCA_036785175.1. Taxonomy (NCBI): domain Eukaryota; kingdom Metazoa; phylum Chordata; class Actinopteri; order Scombriformes; family Trichiuridae; genus Eupleurogrammus; species Eupleurogrammus muticus. The sequence goes on along the minus strand of JAYKQN010000025.1, from coordinate 7,081,968 downwards.
CATTCAGCCAGACGCCCCCCCCAAGGCAGTCGTCCTTTAACCCCCCACCCCCCCTTCAAGCTGTTTGTCCTTCTGATGCAGCAAAGCAAAAGGCTGCAGGAACAATAGAGTTAACACATGCCTCATTTCCCCCTCCCAGCCCTCTGCTTCCCATATGGAAATCGTCTGTGTGTGTGTGTGTGTGTGTGTGTGTGAGAGAGAGAGAGAGAGAGAGACCATTACAACAGAACAACAACAAAAACACAAACCAAACCAAACCAGCTCAGACACTATATAATCCGAAAACCTCCTGTTTCGGTTTGACTTTGAAAAGAAGATAAAAGAACATCTGATTGTGTGTGACAGAGTGTTGTCACATGTCCTGAAGAGGGGAGGAAACGACTCACAAAGTGTGTGCGTGGGGACAGGTGCGGACTATGGATGTGTGCTAATACTGATATCTCTGCTTTTAACACACTTTAATAAAAGCAAAGACGAGCGACAAGACTGTTTTGGTGTAAATTTTGATATTTCTTGTTGGACCGTTGCCTTTGTTGCGTCTGGACCAAACCTACTTTTCTCTGAATCTATTTCCTCAGCTCCTGTTTGGATCAGTTTGTAAAGGGTCCCTCAAAACAAATCCCATCTGTGTGATGAGATGCAACCAGACACTGAGACAATGTTGGTCTTTGTAATTTGGGTGAATCAGCCCTTTAATCACATTAATAATAAAGTGCGGCTCCCAGGAGGCAAGGCTGGTGGAGATTTGCCTGCGGCGCTGACTCACTCTCTCTTAGGGGAGAAGGACGGAGGACAGCTGGCTCTCCTCCGTCCCCCCATCCCCATCCCCCTCTCTGGTCAGTGCTGACCATCTGCCTGGGTGGTTTGTTGTGTGTCCTCCTCCAGCTGCCTCTCCCTTTTCTGCTCTGGACACACACACGGGCGGACACACACACACACACACACACACACACACACACACACACACACACACACACCCTGAGGCCTAAGAGTCTGACCAGATGCCCTCTGCTCTAAAAGCCTGGACGTCTGAGCCGATTGACTGAGAAGCTACAGCAAACTCTCCAAAAGGTAGACTAGATTAAACGGTTTTATGACACGCTGACGTCCAGGTTCAGGTTCTGATCTGCTCCTGAATGGTTTGGATGAAGCTTCTGAGAAAGAAGCAAGAATCAAATCGAGCCTTCGGCCACAAACTTGTATCTCAAAGACCTTCAGCCTATCTTTGACACCAGTGATCTAACACCACTCTCATGACTAGAGCTGCAAGAATTAATTGTTAGTTTACAATAATCTCCAACTATTTTGATAATTGATTATTGGATTTGAGTAATTTTTAAGAAGAACATGTCTACATTTTCTAGTTCCAGCTTCTCTTCTCTGATTATTTTCTGATTTCTTTAGTCTTCTATAATAGTAAACTGGTGATCTTTGGATTATGGGGAAAAAAGACATGTTTATGTTGAAGCTTTGGCAAACAATGATTGACATTTTACAACAAAATTGGAGCAAACAACTAATTGATTATTTGTTTCAATAATTGATAGATTTAGTCCACTATCAAAATAGTGGTTTGTTGCAGTTCTGCTTATGAGAACAATAGTGTTGCAAAGCCCATAAAAGGGCAAAATTAAGTTTGGCAAACTTCAGTGTTCTATGATGTGTGACTTCTCATGGAAAATGTTTGACAGGAGGAACATTAGAGTTTTTGTCTCTCAAATATAAAATGTCACATTTGTCTAAAATGCTTTGCTTTGAATTGAAGAAAAAGATTCCGGCGTTTGGAACAAGAAGCGCAGCCTCGATCTTTGATACTAAACAGTTCCTATTAAGCTCTGCAGTGACAGTATTTCTGCAAATACAAGATTTCGCACATAAATAAGCAGAAATACAGAAAAACTGTCAGCAAGTGTTTTCCTTCTCTGACCAGAGAACAATTATCTGCACGAGCCTGCTCAGAATCCTGCTGATATCAGACTGATATAAATTACAAGAGCGGTAAACACAGCGAGACAAAGTCATGAGAGGTTACAGGAGCTACAGGGAAGAGAGATTACGTCACAGCAACAAGTTCTCACTCAAAAACAAATCGCTTTTACTCGCTGATTGGTTTCACCAGCCAGAAAGAAGAAGAACGCCTCTGTGCACAACCCCAGATACAAAAAAAGAATGTGACACTCATTTGTACAAGTGAAGTGCTGCTGCAGATCTGAAGAAGATGTAGTTTACGTCCTGTGAGGACACAGTAAGAACAGGATACTCACATATAATGGCCATGAGGGAGTTAAAGTTGCCGATGTTGAAGCATTCACGCGCTACATCGATGAAGAACTCGATGACTCGGGCTCGATGCTTCTTCTTCAAAGGCTGGGTACAGAAAGGAAAAGATTTTAAAGTCTTCAGCAGTAACAATTCTGGGAAACATTTGCTGAAAGTGACGTTCAAGAGCTCAAACTACATAAATGATTAAGTGCAGATAAAGTTCTAATTGGAGATAATGATCAGCTGCAGCCTGGTCTTCTTCTTGTTCATCTCACCATGCAGATCTCTGTAGCCACCAGATAACTAAGCCTGTTGAACCATTCCACGTAAGCTTCCAGGTTACTGGCCTTCTTGTGATCACTGAAACAACTCTGCAACATCAACATCAGAATTCAGATTTAAGTTAGAGACAAATGTTTGATTAAAAAAAATGTTGAACAAGTGAAAGTTTAATTCATTACTGAGCTTCAAAGATCAACTCAGCTTTATGCTGTTTCTGTTGCACATTCACTTCTTCACTTTGTGCAGGCTGCTGCTTTGTGAAGATTCCTCTTCAATTACTTCACACATTCCTTTCGCTTTACGCCACACACACAGACACACAGACACACAGACACACAGACACACAGACACACAGACACACAGACACACAGACACACAGACACACAGACACACAGACACACTCCACTCGCTGGGGGTACAAGGTGGGCTATCTGAGGTACAAAAGCAGCCACAACTCCCCATCATCTTGCGTCCACAAAAAGCCTGTTGCCTAGCAGCCAAACGTCAAAGAAGATAACCCCCCCCCACCTCCCCCCAAAACAAACCTCTCGAAGCTGCAGTTGCTAGGCGATGAGGTGCATGCATGCCCATCTAATCCTGTCACCAGGATGACTTGAGAAAATTGATGGTGTGGTGAGGTGTGTGGTGAGGTGTGTGTTTCAGTGTGTGTGTGTGTGTGTGTGTGTGTGTGTGCGCGCATACGCACGTGTACGTGTGTGGTCTGCAGATCACCTGTCCTCCCTTTGACCTGCAGCAGCAGCTCCTCTCCCTCTGTTGTGTAAACTAATGTCTGGGAGAAACTAGGCCGTCTGAGTTTAAAGCAGCAGCAGGCAGAGACGAATCGGGCCTGAGCACAGCAGCTGTTACATAACATCTGGACTCGCTCTGTTATCTGATGCTTTCTTCTCAGAGAAGTGCAGACGTTACCTTATCATTGTCCAGAGGGTCTTTCTGCACAAAGGCTTGGACGAATTCTTCAGGGCCAATGTAACTGAGCCTCTCCTGAGAAAAACAGGAAAATCAACACCATGAATCATCTGAATGAAATTTAGGACTATTTACTTAGGGTGCAAATATTATATGAATTCACTTAACTATTAATTTAGGATGGTAAAAACCAGATATTTTTGGAAACTATCAGAGCCGATGATTAAACCATTTTTCAAAAAGGTGACATGTTTGCATTTCAATGACAGACTAATGTAATGGATATAAAGCTGCTGTTTAAATCAATCAATTAAATTAATCAATCATTAAACGCCACACTGACTTCAAAACCATCATACATGTACACTCTCACTCTCTCCTCCATGGCTGATTTGTTCTTTACTCTCTTTGGGTCATGTGCTGCCAAAGGGCAAGAGCTTTCCAATTGGTCCTTGCACTATACTACTTGACCATTTTTGGAAAAAAGCTTACAGTTCTCCAGTCCTGCCTGGAGCATTGTTATGCTGCTATAGGTTTAGACTGCTGGGCCCAAAATGCCATTTTTTCACCTGAGCTTCCTACCCTGTGTTTTTGTGTTTTCTCATTCTCAGAACATGCTGCAGTGCAACCACTGAAGGATCTTCTGATGTTGGCGGGTCTGTTGCTGCCCTGGTTCACCTGGAAGCTGTGATGAATCCTGTCATCTAATCCTCTACATACACCACAATTCAATAGGTTTCTTCCATTCTATTTAAATGTCATATTAAACTTTTCCTGTTCTAATGTGTTGTTTTTACTGCACACATCATCTATTGCAGCCTGTCCATCCTGGAAGAGGGGTCCTATTTCGATTCTGTGATTTGTGATTTGGGGTTATATAAATAAAATTGACTTGTTTAACATTTTTGTTGTAATTAGATTTGACATCTCAGGCCAAATGAGGGACAGAATGTATTGATTCAGATTGTTTTTTTTAAGGTGGGGTAGATACAAATAAGAGCAAAGTCTTTTTTGATTACAGCTTCCTGTTGATCAATGAGGATAAATTAGAAAAAAAAAAATTAAAAACAATCATTAGTGTGTCATCCATGTTTCTGAATTAGTTCTCACCAGCTCGATGTGTGTGAGCTGTTGGGCGACTGTGAAGGGGTCGTTGCAGATGGACAACATGTCTCTCTGGTTGGTCGCCTGCCGCTTGGTTTTAAGAGCCGTCAGCCGCTCCGCTGCCGTGGCATTAATCTTCACCAGCGCCTCCTCGTACTGGCTAAGCACCGTCAGACGCCGGATCAGGCCCTGGCTCATCTGGCTCACCGCCTTCCTGTAAACCTGCAGGAGGAATGAGGAAATGTATTACAGCCTGCACCCCCCAGGAAACCCATGACAATCTATGAAAAACACCTTCACTTATGACATGATGCCCTTTTTTCACCTGACAAACTTTCCTTGGCTCATTGAGGGAACTTAGATTCCACTCGACCACAGCTGTTCAATTTTTAAATACTTCTACAGACTGAGGAGAAATTGCAACTTTCAGAGGCTGTAAAAATATATTTTTTTAAATCTACATCTCAGATGTGTCAACACTGTCTGACATGTTGAAATTTTACATTCGGAAATTTTAAAATTATGTTTTTAAATTCCAGTAAATTTTAGGAGAATTTTTCGAAAATTAAATTTATTGGGACTTCAGAGATCAATTTCCCAACATAAAATCTTAGCATATGACAGAAACATTTTGGACAGATCTAAAATGAGAAAATAATCTTCCTATAATAAAATCTTAATAAATGAGTTAACTAGAGCCTCTGAAGTTTGTAAGATGTGAGTTGTTGTAAATGGTTGGGAGTAAATAAGGATTCATATTTCAGGTAAATTGTAATTTTATAATGAAGTAGAAATACATGAATACTTCTTATCTCCACAAATATAGTGTGACCTCAAATGACTAACTGTGTGACTTTTGTATGAAACTAAGGAGCACAGAAACAGGCCTGTAAAGGGTTCATTTATCAATTATGACTGAATTATAACTGACATGATGGGAATGAATTTAAAAAACATAAGTTAAGGAAGCTGCAGCATTTCTCTGTTTGTGAAGAGGCTCGGCAGCAGAATATTGCTGACGCAGCCGTTTGTTTGTGTCTCAGCTGTAGGTGTTTTACCACTGCTCTGTGGCAGAGGGAAAACCGCCTCGGTGGAATTTACAGCATCATATCGTCTCAGCACAACGCAAACCACACAACGCCTCTCCGCTGGACGCCAGCTCTGTTTATTCTGCATCCTTTTGGTCATGGACTGACGCAACAACGACCGTTTCCTGCCACAGCTTGGCAGGGGGGCGGGGCTCACGGGTCATCCTGATCTCAACTTTCCTGGCCTCAAACTAGCCACAATTAGATAATTGCACCCTTTCTGACACACTGTAGCACGGTTGCATAAGAGTCAGGTCTATAGGGGGAACATGTATGTTTGATTGAGTTGAAGCAGAGGAGCCGGTGTCAGGATCCTGGTCCTGGCCTCTTTCCAAATCACCATTATGAGCTGCCTGAACAAATCTTGGTGGTGAGGTCCCTTTTCTCACAACCACATTCCTGCACCCTTAACATTCTGCCAATTCAGCTTCAAAACTATGGGTTCTACAAACAAATCTGGAGTTCAGCAGTGCAGGAAGGAGCAGAGCTTGAAGTATAATGGAGGTGGAAATTCATTTCCCACAACAAGACTAATGACTAAATCTGTTGGACACTGTGGCTATCTGGATATTGATTGTTTTGTTGAGGGATGACAAAATTGAGTGAAAAATGCTAAATTTTTCATGAATTTTATATGCTCAGAAATGTTCAGTTTAAAGAAGAAAACTCACATCCGAGAAGCTCAGATCTTTTTACAATTTATGTTGACTCTGTATCAGGCAAACTATTTGTAGAACAACTTTAAATAAAAAATCTAATGCAAAGTGGTAAACATGAAAAAAAATGAGACATGAAATAAAATAAGGCTAAAAAAGATTTATTTGCAGGCCTACATAATAAACTATATTCTCGCTGTATCGCTCAGTCAATGCTTGACCACACTTTCCTGCACAGTTGGAAACAGCAAGACGCCACCAGTGTAAATCGCTCCAGTTGCCACTTCAAAGTCGACCATCTGCTGTCACTTCTGTTGCCTCCACAAACGGAGGATGGCCAGGGTCGGATAAATATAGCCTCAGATCTTAGAGGAAACAACGCACCCTATGGGGAGTAGAATTTGCTCGTCAAAGCCATTGGCGTAAGGAACGAGGAACCCACAGGGGCACGCTGTCACCTAGGCTTCCAAGGCGGCAGACGGTCACACAGCACAAGTCACCACGGCTGAGCTCCGCCGTGTCACTAGAGGTCCTGTTTTTCCTAGCGGAACCTCGTTACTTCCTGTGGAGCACCACCTGATCCACCAACAGCCTGGATTGTTTTTAGCAGGTTCGGCAGCAGGAAGCAGTGATGAACGGGCCGGTGTGACTAGCCCCAGTCGACCATCGTCAGTACCTGAGCTCTGACACCCCACATAAAACTGCTAAACATCCAAGTCAAATTTTAAAAGTTCATAGTGTTTATAAGCAACTCGACGGCATGTCCATCAAGTTTCTGAGATGGTTTAAAACAACATTAAAGTTATCTCTAGAGTCATTGTTTGGTTTGTCTGTTCTGGGGAACTGAATTATGTAAAATGACAATCACACTTTAAATTTCCATAGCTGAAGATTCAACCTAAAAGGTCTTTTTCTGTCCAAACCAACAGTCCACAACCCAAAGATCATCATTTTACTATTATAAAAGGATAATTAAAAAAAACAATAAAATAATCAGATTTGAGAAGCTGGACCCTGGAAATGTTGACGTTTTCTTCTAAAAATTATACAAATTAATTAAAATAGTTGTGGATGTGGTAGTTGGCAGCATATGGATTAATTGACTAGTCATTGCAGATCTGGAAACCTGCTCTCTATGTAGATGAATAGACTCACTAAAATAGATTCACTCTAAACTAAGCTCTCAATTCTCATTTGAAAAAAAAAAAAAACAGGTCTTTTACCATATTTTCTTTTTATACCTTCTGTCTAAACAAAAGGTAAAAGTATTGAAGTAATATGACCTTACAAACTTAGTGTGAAATGACAGTCCCACTCTAATGTTAATGAGAAGGATGCATTTAACAGTAAGAAGCAGGTTTCACAATGAGGTAAATGGCGATTATAAATGTTAAGAGGTAATTCACCTTCTTTAACAGCAGGAGAGGCACTAACGTTGCCACTGCTGCTCAGTTGAGATTCACTCAATCTATGAAGCAAAAATGCAATATATTCGCTATGTGTTTAAGGATTTCTTTGAATTGTTAGTTCTTCCTCCTTTTGAAGTCATTTTTACTTTGTAAGTACTGAAAGTTGCTCTGTTGTAGTCTTTTCTCATAAATAATAACCTAACTGTCACGCCTTTTTGTTTGTGCCATGGATGTATTATAGACCTGAATGTTGCTCCGCCCCTCAGCAGCAGCTAATTTCTCCTAGTGGAAACTGGTGGTTCTGCAACAAAAAAAACAAAAACATGTGACCCCAAAAACATTATAGTCTGCAATAGTAGTAGATTTCTCAGTCTGGTATCCAGGCCTTATAATACATCCATGGTTTATGGTGGTTGGACACCATTTTTCCTACAGTGCTGGTGAGTGATGTCATAGTGTGCATTGGGTAGTGTCGCATTGCATTTGGCAAAGAAAAAATTTGCAGAGTTGCAAACTGTTCCAAGGGATTGAAACACTGGGCTTTCGACTTTTGATTTGCATTTTTAATTTGAGCTCAACAAATGACTTGCAATAAGATACTTGACCTCCACTTGTAGCTGTGAGGTGAACTAAAGCTAATAAAGTTATATTCTATCATAGTGTACAAACCGTGTGTGTGTTTTATTTTTTAAACATGCGCTTACATTTTTACATTTCAGTTTCTTATTATTATGTCATCCGCATGTTTATTAATTTGCATGGACAATTTATATATATACTAATTTATTTAATACAATTTATATACTGAAGATTTCCCTTCTTCTAAATGGACCAATATTGCAAGCAGAGCCTTAAAATCATTTATTTTATTTTTTTTTTTGTTTTTTACATGCACACAAAATACTATTATACTACATATTCTTTAGTAATCTACGTAAGCGAGAGTGTCTGACATTCTAACAGTGAGTTTACTTTGGTATATTTTGGGACAAATGTAGTAACCTCACACCAGTTCCATAGTATTTGAAGTTTGTATTTTCCAGCAGTTTCTTCTAAAAGTCACCAAGAGAAATTTTATAAAGGGACCTGCAACAGACGGGTGCTGTTAGTTCTATAAAATGTGGGATCTGTTAAATCGACCAAACACAACATCATCAATAATAATTTTAAAAAAAAAGGAAAAAAAACTTTGTGCAGAATAAAAATCTCCCGTTGTGAGGGCAGAGAGCGTCCCAGATGAGGTCAGCTGCAGATCACAGCGCCCGTTTTCTCCCTATACATCTAACCACATCCATAATGACAGTCTTCCTGCACAGATCAAGGTCCTGGAATGTTTGCAGTGTGGTCTGGATGCGGCTCGGACCAGATGTTGGGGACATCTATTCTGGACTCAGAGCACTGCGGTGGACACCAAGATCCAGCTTGCTAAACTCAGACCTGCTCACGGTCAGAAGATTTGGTTTGTTTTAAAAACAGGATTTGGAGAATCTGTGAGAAACATGAATGAAAAATTTGAAGCAAAACCACTTCCTGAGACTTCAAAAACCGGCCTTTCTGCAAAATGTCCCACGGCAAATCGCGTTTTATTATCATGGGTTATCGGCTACAGATAAAAAAAAAAAATCAACAGAAACACAGATTTACTTCCTGTAACATTTGCTTTTGTCGGTTTGAAAGCTTCCCTTTCTTTGGAAAGAGCGTTCTGGGTCATGCTGTGAGAATCATGAGCACATTTGCCAGTGGAGACATGATGTGCTGGCTGTAGTTATTATTCTAAAAGGTTGCTCTGCTAATACAGAACATACATGTAGCGCTGGTTTTAACCTTTATCGGTCTTCTGCCTGCGAGTGACTTTTTTCTTAAATGCAAATGTCACAGTGGCCTGTAAAACCCACAGCTCAGTCTACTGCTCAACACGCGTCCTCAGGCCACAACAGGGTTCTAAGGAAATGTGATCTTATTTTTTTTTACCTTTTTTTTTTTTTTTTTTTTTTTTTTTTTTTTTAATAAAAATAATGTTTGATGAATCTGACACAAAGGCGGCTGCGTCACACTGAGACCAACTGATCTTGCCCAAAATAAAGTAGGTCACACGATAGAGGTCGTTTCGTGGTTTAGTGGTTGGAGCTGCCTTCAGTTTTACAACTAGGGCTGCAGTGATTAGTAGTTAGTTAGATGGTCACTATAACATTAATCCTACTATTTGCTATTTTATTAATCGATTCATGGGTTTGAGTCACTTTTTAGAAGAAATTGTGTGAATTGTTTTATTCCAGCTTCTTAAAATCAGATTATTTTATGGTTTCTTTAGTCATCTTTAAAAGTAAACAAGTAATTTTTCAGTTGTGGACTCTTTTTCCAGAGAAAAATACAAAATATTTTAGGTTGAATCACCAGCTTTGGGATACGGTGATCATAATATACTACCAGAATATTCGTTAGCCCTAAAGCTAAAAGAAGCTAGATCTCTTCCTTTATTTATCACATTACTCTTCAGTATTTCCTGCAGAAAATTTGCTAGGCAAAGGGCCAGGGGCAAGACAAGTGCAAGAGCACAGAAAAGCCAGTGAAAGAACTAATAAACCAAACCGTGCAACTGATATACAGACAGATATTTCCCATTCAGCTGCAGTGAACTACGCACCTTACTTTTAAATAGGGAGGCGGAGCCAACTAGTCTTAGTTATTTAGAAATAGCTACTCTAACAAACTCCTTTAAAAACACTGGTTATTGTTTTTAAATTTCTGTTCAAATAAGACTGACAATTTTTGTTTTTTTTATAAAGTAGTGAAATCACAGGGAGCAGCTGCCTGTGTGCCAGAGAAAAGAGACGCAAACGCCGCAGAAAAAACACCTACCAGCTAACAATGAGGCTTTTCTCTTAGCTCAGCTGGCCTCAAAAACCGCTTTGTTGCCAGACAGACCTCCTCCCACCACCGCTATCTGCAAAGATCTGCCACGTGTGGTGGACAAAACAGCTCGCCTGTGATGGTGTTAACAGCCCAGAACAGTGTTTTGTCCTATCGTCTGAGGTGCGCGACATGAAGTGACCCAACAGAACATCACCAACCTCGTCGCCACTGGTCAGACGGTGAGTCAGCTCCTTCAGGCTGCGCATCATCCGGTCATCCCTGAAGTCATACGGGAATGTTTCCGTCCACTCTGTCAGAAGCTGCAGGATCTTAGGACTGATCTTCCTTATTCTCATCTGAAAATGCAAGATCCAATTTAGTACTTGATCCACTCCATGTAGGAATAATCGATAGAATGGAGCTAATTAAAGACAGAAGAAAGGAGCTGCCCCCCACCTTGTCAGCTTGAGGATCACTGAGTCGCTGCTGCTCCATGCACAGGTGACACACCTTAGACATGAGCTCATGGGGGCGGATGTAGAGACGAGAGCTGAGCAGGAAGGTGAAGATGTACGTCCTCTGTGGAGACAAGAAAATGGGTAAAAATGTATCCAAAACCAGCCCAGCAGTAATGCCGAAAACAGAAAGTCATATCATTTTCAGACCTTTATTTTCAATTGAAATTGTCTCATATTGAATATTCACTGCAGCTCTACTCCTAACACTATTAACATGCAATGTGGTCATTTCCCTGTGATGACCTTGAAATAAACAAAAACAGTTAGTCCTCTTCATGAGACCACCCACCCTAACATTGGGACAGTGAGTCCTGCAGTTTAAGAATCATCATAACTCTAGTATAGTAAAATACAGAAAATGATTTTTTATATGATAAAAATCTAAGTAATAACACTCACATCTGGATAATATTCTGCATTCGGGACCAGGTGGTGGATGAGGGCCTCCAGGGACCCTGATGTGAGATTGTTGTCATGGTAATAAAGGCCAGGGAAACCCTCCTCCTTGGTCTGGAACAGGTTCTTGTTGTAGCTGCCGGAGCTCAGCTGCCCTGTGAACGGTGGAGTCTGAGGCATCCTGACCTGCAGAGAAACAAACACACACACACACACACACACACACACACACACACACACACACACACACACACACACACACACACACACACACACACACACACACACACACACACACACACACACACACACACACACACACACACACACACACACACACACACACACACACACACACACACACACACACACACACACACACACACACACACACACACACACACACACACACACACACACACACACACACACACACACACACACACACACACCATAGCAACGTCACATGTCACCTGCAGACGCTGATGCAGGACCACACTGGTCCAGAATAACTCACAGACACAAACACAGACAGGGAAGTTTGCTTGGGAAATGTCTGCAGGGTGGACACCCTTTCTCCTCCTCTAGAGCCCAGCTTTACGGGTCCTGGGTTTAAGTTTATTTGGACACACAAACATGATGCAAATAGTGGTTGACACACAAGACAAATAAAAGCAGGCATCACATGAGTCATCTTATCACAGGAAGCTCACACACACTTATGCTGAAACCAAACCTAACACGTTTATCACCATGCAGCAAGAGTGTGTGGTGCAAAGCGAGGTGTGTGTGTGTGTGTGTGTGTGTGTGTGTGTGTGTGTGTGTGTGTGTGCAGGCAGGAGGAGGAGGCAAAGAACTACTGAGCATGCCATGTAGTGGAGCAAGTGTGTTCAGGCCTGTGCTGTAGCGTGATGCTTAGATTTCACACTGTAAATCAAATCGTTGCCATAGAATCCAAATACAAATCAAAGCTGCAGCAGGAACTACATCTCAGTCACTGATCCACATGTTACAGACCCTCACAGTCGCTTGAGGCCATAAACACTGCTGAGTAGAAACGAGGAGTGAAGTTGTTGTGGAGACTCAACAGCTTCATGACGATTCCAGTTTAAATCCAACCTACTTGTGTTTAGACAATGAACGTTTTTCTCTTTCTGTTCAAACCAACAGTCCATAAGCCAAATATCATCAGTTTACTATTATAGAAGAATAAAGAAACCAACCAGAAAATAATTAGAGATGAGAAGCTGGGACCAGAGAATTTGGACATTCAAATCAATTGATTGATTATCAATACAGTCAGCGAATAATGTAATAATTGGCAATAATCAATCATCAACTTATTGTTGCAGCTCTACACACTAACACAGCCTGCTGACCTCTGAACTTTAGTCTAGTCTCATCATGCCAGGGAGACTACTGGCTTGGCGAACACAAAGGGTCTTTTCACAGTGTGTACACACACACACACACACACACACACACACACACACACACACACACACACACACACACACACACACACACACACACACACACACGCACACACACGCACACACGCACACACGCACACACGCACACACGCACACACGCACACACGCACCTCCCACTCACACACATGCCACCCGCATAACACACGCATGCACACGCACGCACCATTGCTATTATTTAGCCAGACGAGTGTGATGGTGATTTCCATGAGAATGAGGGAGGGAAATGGCAGCATCTGTTGCAGCATGTGGCTCCAAAACACAGAAAACACTGAAAAAACATCCACTTCCTAAAATTGGAAATAAAGACTTTTACTATTCTACCTGTAAATACATCACTAACATGAAGAGATCAGCAGCAGCTGATCAGTGCTGAGAACATGACTCAGCACTCTTCCAGCAGAAGCTCTGATGTTCCCAACATACTTTTATCAACATTAAGGGGCTGATCCTTCCTTCGGATGTTTATTTCTCTTTGTCTTTAATTTCAATCATTTTTCAAACTGATAACAGAAAGAAAACATGCAGGAAAACTGAGGTTTGATGTTCTAAGCAGACTTTTTTTTAAGATTTTTTGAAATAAAAAAAAAAAGATAAGTATAAGGCCACGAGGAAACACCAGCTCAAAAACAAGGGTTTGGTTTTGTAGCAGAGCTAAAAATGATGATAATTTTCAATAAAGCTACTGACAATTTCTTTAATAAATCTGATAGTCCTTTAAAATGGAGGACAATGCTCAAAGCCAAAGATTTAACTGACCAACCAGGAGCAAGAGGAGGAAGAAGAAGGAGGTAGAGGGGGGGGGGGGGGGGGGGGGGGGAGTAGGAGGAGGAAGAGATGCAGGGGGGGCAGCTGCATTGGGGTATTTCAGCCTGAAAAACGTAGTTGGTTCAGATCTGCTGGTGCTGTAGCTGAAGGTAAACAAACAAAACAGCAGTGATCGTCTCAGGTGCAGTGCTTGTCCCCCCAGAGCACAGACTGCTCAGAGAGGCAGTAAAGCAGAGATTTGTGATGCAATAAAACCTGATTTGCAGCCTGGAGCTGCATTGCAGCGTCAAGCTGCAGGAGTGGAAGCAGCGAAAATGAAAATGTTTACTAAAAAAAGGGTTTCCTGAAGCAACCGGGTGGATGACCAGTGTGGCATAGAGGTATTGCGAATCAGGAGACTTCAGATGGACCAGCACAGCACTAAATCAATAGATCCCGGCCCCTCCCCCTCCTCAAACATCCAGAACCATGAGGAATCTTGCTCATCCATGGCTTCAGGAAAGGAGGGTGAGAGCTATCTGAGTGTCTCCAGGACTCACTCATCATCATCAACTCATTACTGCAAATAGACAATATTCTACATATTTAAAGATGCTAAGAGAAAGAATAAAAGGGGAACATTAGATGTTAAGCACACACACACACACCACAGCTGTAAAAAAAATTGTCACCTGGCGTCATCGGTTTTTGACAGATACCTAAATCCAGAGGAGAAAAACGCATTTAACTACGGATTCGGATCCTGTAACCAAATTCAACCAAGAGAAACTTCAAACTCATTTCAGCTCATGTTCTTCTGAGGCTGATTCAGAATAAAAGCGGGAACAGTGAACCAAACGTTTAGAGACATGGTTCCACTATTTTAAAATGAGCCAGCTTTATGTATTTCTACAGATTCGCCACTCGTCTTAGACAAACACATCACAAGGCAGCAACCAAGTCAACAACAACTGTCTAATCACCAAATCACCAACTAAGTGAACTTGATGCAAAGTGGAGTTTTCTTCTTTTTGCTCAGAGATTAACTCACTGGTCCTTGTCTGAGTTTGGTCGAATCCTCTTAGCCACAAGGTTTCAGGTTAAAAATAGTCCGCCATCGAAATCGGCTTCAACAATCTCATTAGTAGGTTCATGCAGGATCAGACACAAAACACCGATCATCACGCGCGTTGGTTTGGATTCTGGCGGATAAACATGAAGTTAACGTCGGTGCCACACATTATGAATTCATCATGTTTAAAGTAAATGAGTCAGAGTTATGATCGTTCAGTATAAATAATAAATAAGTATCGCCCATTTTGCGGCTGCTGACAAAAAGTGCGTTTTTCCGCCAACTGCGCGCTGGTCCGCAGATCCGCTCCGCGGCGCGCGCCGGCGCCGGTGCGCATAAGCAACACATGATTGAGGCTAAAAAACAAAGCCCAAAAACTCAGCTCACCTCAGGTGCAATAATCCAGCAGTCAAATCCCTTCTATCCTTTATCCAGAATGTGCGTAAACTGAAGAGGCGTTTTTTCTCCTCCTATTCTCCTTCTATTCACATGACAGAAAGCGAAGCGGCAGTTCGTCCTGTCGTGCTGCGGCGGCTCACTGAGCCATTTTTATTTATTTTCTGTCAAAACAAGTTAAAGCAGCAACAAAATCACTGACAGCAGGAACTGGAGTTCAGAGACGCTGCTTCGTGTGTTTAAGCTTCACACCAGAATCTGATTTTATCATGAGGGACAGCAAAAGCCAATCAGAGGACACAACTTCTCTAACCACGCCCCCTCCTCTCTCTTTTGCCTCAATTTTATTTTTTTCTCCATTTCTTACTTTCGCTCTTAGCTCTGACGTGTTTTGTCATCCTTCCTCCTAATTTCTCTCAAAATAAATTTCCCACGTTCCCAGAAGAAATCACTTGTTTGAACCTCAAAACGAAAATTTTAAATTTCCCGTGGTATTTATGATTCTGATAAATGAATGTGCGTGTGTGTGTTTTAGTATGTGTATTTATCCATCCATCCATCCATCCATTTTCTATCCCGCTTATTCCTTTTCAGGGTCGCAGGGGTCTGCTGGAGCCTATCCCAGCGCATTTTATGGCGAGAGGCAGGGATACACCCCAGATGGTCGCCAGCCAATCGTGGGGCACACACACCATTCACACACCATTCACACACACACTCACACCTATGGGCAATTTAGATTTGCCAATTAACCTGAGCATGTTTTGTATTGTGGGAGGAAACCGGAGTACCCGGTGAAAACCCACGCAGACACGGGGAGAACATGCAAACTCCACACAGAAAGGTCCCAGACCCAGGCCCCAAGGCGGTCTTGAACCTGCGACCTTCTTTCTGTGAGGCAACAGTGCTACCCACTGCTCCACCGTGTCGCCCATGTGTATTTATGTATGTGTATTTTTGTATGTTTCTTGTTGATCATTAAAAGAACAAACAATAACATCTAAATAATTAACAGACAACCTTAAGGTTGTTGTTCATTCTGTGTCTCTTCTCAATCCCTCTCTCTGTGTCTCTCCCTCCCTCTCTCTCTCTCTCTGTCTCTCTCTCTCTCACTCTCTTTTAGGTCATTTTATTGTAGTCTTAGTGGCCACAATAACTAAATTTAAACATCTTACATCAGTTCAAATCAGCAGCTTCTGTTTCTGTCCACTTTATTTCTTAAGCTTCATTTTTCTCAAGACCTCCTCTAAGTGGACACGACAGAAGAAAGAAGGAAGGCCTTTTGTTGGAATGAAAAAACTTGGCTCATAATGAAAATACTCTAGAATCTGTCTGAATCATTGGCTCTATACATAAAAATATATACAGGTTAAATTAATTAAGGAAATCACTATATTAAATTGTGTTGGTGGTTAACCTCCTGTGAATCACACAACTTCTGTGAGTATTAAGAATCAAATCACTAACTACAGTGAGGACACTATCTGAATCTCAATTCTTTTAAAACTAATTTACAAGTTTAGTTTTAAACTGCCTTTTTCTGTTTTTCCCAAAAACATTTTCTTCTTTGCAAAACAAAAAACAAATAACTTGTAACATGGTCTACAAGTGAAGTTTTAATGTCTTGGCTGTGTTATTTTTATCTCCAAGTATTAGAATATCACCTTTAGGCATGTTGATTACAGTCTGGTGTCTGAATTTAAATACGTAAAGACTCGTTCACACTCTGAACCTTCAGGGCAGCTTTAATGCCAGAGACAGACGGATTTACAGTTTGTTCAGGTAACAATCAGCATGTGGCAGCTGTAGCCTGGAGCTTCAATAAATAGATTCCTGAAAGTGTGGATATTAAGCAGCATGGCAAAAAAAGGAAGATTCCAATGGTTTTCACTGAATATTCTTAGCTTCACATACAAATCTGTTACTGCTTCTGCTCTCACAAATTAATAAAATACAGATCTGTAATGACAGGCTACTGTAAAAATGAGTAGAATATGTCTGGAGCTTCAGTAAGGAGCTGTGATGTTTACTCTGACGGAAACACAGCCTGACGGTAGCGAGGCAGCGTGACATCAGCCTGATCTGCTGAGAAATAAACACACTTAAAGCTACAGTTACACTTCTCCCGGGGTTTATTTGAAATTGTGATATCACTAATAAGATGCATTTGTAATTTTAAGAAGCAAAAAGAAGCTCCTCTCTGATACCGACTGTTTTGTGACTGTCTCATTGACATTAATGAGCCTCGCCTCTGATTGGCTGATTTGAACAACTGTGTTAATGTTTGTGTCACATTCCACATTTAAGCTTCAGGAATTTACAATAAATTCCTCCATGGACACAGTCCAGTGGATCCTGATCGTTAAATTGGGGGAAATTAACCTGTGACACTGTGGTCAAAGGTTAACAGACAGTTTCTACAAGTGATGACTTCCTCACGTTGGGTTATTGAGACATCAGCTGCGTGTCAACGTAGATGAGTTTCAACACAGATTAACATGTTTACATTAGGGCGGCATGTCTCTACAAAACTCACTGTTAAACAGACCTCAGGGGAACATGAAAACTTGTTGAAAATCTTCTTTAATTTATATAAAATACATAAAACAACATTACATGGGCACAATCAATTGACAAATCTAAGTGGGTCGTCTGGAGTCTACTTACATGTGGAGAATTTCTGCCAAAGCTGCATCTATCTGGGGAACTTGTCAGTGTTTCATTTCTTTGGTCTGAAGCCGGGTTGATGGTGAACTCGTTTTAACATTCACTCATCACTCAGCTCATTAACTAGTCTTCCGAATCTTGTTTTGTGCATTTGTGCAATGAGTTTTCTCTGATGTTCACAAATTCTGAGGTGAGGCTTCAGGCTGGTTTATTGTGAGCAGAACATTTGTCACCAGATTTCAAAATTTAAGTCTTAAAATTCGATTCAAATTCAGAATAAAAAATTAAAGAGTTGCTCAAATTCAATGAAAATTCAGATTCTAAATATAAAATTAAAGTAATCAGAATATCTGATGACCATTGGTCACATAAACAATGAAGCATAAATTCAATGGCTAGAAGATGGTTTGATTTGTGGCACAATGAGTTATCACACTTTAACACAAATTTTAGGGTTTGAATTTGAACAACCCAAAGATACAGCTGCATCTCAAATATTTGGAATTTTGAGAAAAAATTGGTTAATTACACAGAGTTGAATATTCCAAGCCTTTATTTCTTGAATTTTAAAAAGGATTATGGCTTAAAGATAATGTAAATCCAGAACTTATTATTTAAGATGGCCCTGTATGTTTGATTTTTTTAATTGAATTTTTGAATCAGAACCTATAAAATAGTTTAAACATTATTCTTATTTCCATTCAAGAACACATTACTAAGAATTCAAAGGATTTTAAATTTCTCGCTCTAGTGACAGATTTGTTTTCACAGTTATAAACTGGTAGAAAACCTCAGCATGACAACACCTGGCTACAAAAATCTCTTTGTGACATTTGTCGAGAAAAGAATCTCATGTCAGTATGTGATTATATTGCATTTCTCTCTCATAAAAGGTATAAACATATTAAAAATGAACAATCTACACTACACTTTTCTGTGGATTTTCTTTCTTCTGAGAATGAGTACTGAGGGCTGTCAAATGTCTACATTCACATGCTTATACAGCTGCATCTCAAATAATTAGAATATAGTGAATAAGTGAACATTTTTTGTCAGTTATTTAGAAAGTTAAACTCATATTATATATGTACTCATTCATTAGACATTAGAGTTGCAGCGGTTAGTTAATTAATCAATTAGTTGCCAACCATGACATTAAGTGTTACTATTACCCATCTTATAATAGATTTACCTAATTTTAAAAGGGAGAAAAATAATAATACATAAAATTATAAATAATAATAAATGTCCAAATTCTCAGGTTCCATCTTCTCTTCTCTGATTTTTTCTTCTTCTTTCATAGTAAACTGATGATCTTTGGGAAGCAGTAATTGCTATTTTAGTCGTTGGTTGCAGCCTTAATTGTTAAATAACATGCAAAAACACGAAAAGCTGCACTAGCCAAAGAAGAGCTTAATTTACCTCTACCCAAGGGTTTTCATGATGAAACTCAACCAGACTTCAACCACAGCTTTGACACTGCATTTGTAGGTTTGTCTGGACAAAAAAAGATATTTTACCACATTAAGAGACAGTGATCAACATTTTATACCATTTTATTACAACCAATTGATTAATCAAATATTTGATAAATTAATCCATCAAAATAGATGTTAGTCCAACCCTATTACATATCAAATGAAATATTTCAAGCCTTTATTTTTTTGTGTGAAAATGTTTGAACAAACCTTTTCCACAACCTTCTAATGATTAGAGATGCAGCTGTACTCATAAATATCTGGATTTATATGTGGTTCATTAAACTCTGCTGCAATTCACAATGTTCACCTGAAGACGTAAACCCTGGAGCTGGAAAATGTCCCTCAGTTTAGTGTCTGAGTCTGTATCCTAGCATCTAACGTCCGTCCTTGGTGTGATTGGTCCCTGTTGGCGTCCCTGCTACAGTCGGGCTGCCTCCACACCTACACCCCTGTTCTCTTGCGAGGCTGGTGAGGAGCTCCAGGACCCTAATCTCGTGCTCCATGCGGGCCTTTTCCCTCCTTTCTTCCCTCTCGGCCATCTCCCTCTGCCGCCGCTCCTCTCTCTGCAGCCACTCAGCCAGCAGCTCTCGGTGCCAGCGGCCCTGCTCCTGCCGCTGACTTTCCAGCTGCACCAGCAGCCCACGGCTCTCCGCAACCAGCCGCTGAAAACACTCCGACAGGTGCTTCAGGACTGCCTCCAGGTAGCCCGGCTCTAGGTGGCCTGCCTCCAGGCGTGGTGCCTCCAGGTGGGGCAGCTCGGCCGGCTGATGGCTAGAGGTGGGGATAGGGGTGGGGCTTGGGTCAGGTGGCACAAGGAGGGGGGAGGAGCCAGGCTGAGGAAGAGGTGGGGGTGGGGTGACATGTGGGGACGGAGGACTCAGGCTGTTTTCTACAGGTGAACCTATGGTACAGGACAGAGACAATGAAGAGAAATGACTGATGCTGTCATAGTTACCCAACTAGTGAACATTATATATATGCAAATATACTGATTTTTCAGCATTTCATATGGTGCTTTATAGTCAAGGTGGCCCGCCTCACCGACAAATGCTCCTGCTTCACCCACTTCCCTCCAAAAAAAGGGATAAACAATCTTTATTTTATTAATAAAAATATAACTGAAGCATATGCCCACGTCATTTCTGTAACACAATCCCCCCATCACCAGATCACCTCCCTACCTAACAAATTAAAACTTATTTATTAACACATAACAGTACCATATGGGTTTGCCTAGGCTTGATCTGATTGACAAATATCTCAGACTACTGGACCAGACCTCAACATAAATACAATGTGCCTAAAAGTTGCAAATCCATGCCATTTCAAATTCCTGCATGAAACAATGTTTTGAATATGCACAATACAATGAGGTAGTGATTAAAAAAATGAGGCAGATTGACGCAGATTCACTAAAGTACGAAAAGGAAGACACCACGAGCTCAGCTACTTTGAAGCTGTGTACCTGCAATGAAACTTGGTTCACAAATTTCCAGATGCTGTGTTGGTGTGGTGCAGAGGCCGAATCGGATAGAAATGTGTGAGGAAATCCAGTCTGGACACCAAGGACCCAGTTTTTCCCTCCATCTCAGGAACCAATCACAGAACAGGGCAGGGTGCCGCAAGACGATGACGAATCACAGAAGCAACTTTGTTGATAATTGCGGTTTCAACATGGCAAAAGATGGTAAATTACCTTTGAATGCAGCCTTAGACAGACAGGAGAAGACGTGGAAGTAGTTAAACTACGTACAGCCATTCAGAGCATCCAATAAATGGCTCTGCTTTCATAATCCACAACTCTAATATGAACAAATGGAAGGCTCCCAGATCAAAATATTAATGTACATTATTATGATGTCTGATGATCATTTTTGGTTTTAGGATGTCAAAGCATATGCTCACAGATGGTGGACACGTCTCAGGTTATGTCTATGCTGTCTATGATAATTTTGGGACCATTTGCAGCTTCACAGATGAATTTAACATTACTGAATGAAAGGCAAGATCTCTTCTTGGATTTGGCTGATTTGATGGTCCACAGCTTTAACTGATTATCTTAACCTTTTAGATTAGAGAGTCGTGGTTGGAGGTTCAGCTGTGGAATCCACGGCTCAAGTGGCTGACATGACAAAAAAACACAGTTTTAATTACATTTAAAATTGGTCAAAAAACATCGGTGAGGATGGATATTGGGTTAAAAAATCTAAACTTAATGTAACTGGCGCCCTGATTTTACATGCAACTGAGAATATCGAATAACATTGGTCCGCCCTCTCATGCAGCATCACCATTTGCTTCAGAGGTTAATATGGCCGTAGATAAATATATATATATTGCTGGTTGCACTGTGCACATTGAATCAACACTTACACCACTTGTTTCTCTTTTCTTGGCTGGTTATGGCAGCTTCTCTGCTCCACTTTGTCCCATCTCTACTGGTGTGGAGCATCAGTGATTGTCCAGCATTAGCTCCATTAAGGCATGAACGTGCCGGAGAGAGTCCAATTCCTATCATTATATCCAGGTGTGTTAATTCAACTATGAGAAAACTTGGCCTGATTTCAATCCAACTAAGGTGTATACATGCATTTCAAAAGTTCAACCATAGTCAGATTAATACATGAATTCCATTTACTTGACTGTCATGTAAACATACTAAGTGTCTTTATTAATTCCTACATTGTTTTCCCAAACAATTCCGTAAAAATTTCCCTCTGAATTCAGAGGTGTCGACCTGGAAAACTGCAAGAGCAGGTTTGTAAAAAAGTAATGACCACAGTGATGTTTGCTTTTGTTTTATAAGTGTAAAAAAAAACTCACTAAAGGTCTTTACTTGAGTCTTTTGACGCTAAAGTTCGTTCACACATGAAACTGTTCCATAAATGTTCCAGTCATTTATCTGGAAAATCTGCTCAAAACCTGTAACATCACTGGGAATTTGCAGGGAAGGGAAATATTTAAATCCATTGGATACAGAAAAGGCCAATAAATGGTTGCATCCGTGTGATAATTCACATTGTAAATTCATCAAAGCAAATATTAGAGCTGCAACAATGAGTCGATTATTTGATTAGATTAAAAAAAAAAAACAAGCACATATTGTTCTGCACAGTGTGAAAACAGGTTTCCCTGTACAAATAAATTGACCTCGTTCCGGCGTACGGCATCGAGGCTGAACACTTATCTGTCTTCCCACAGAATCCCCTCCTGTCAGATAATTATCTATATATTATCTATATTAATAGCTTTTGAATTCCTGCTATTAAACTACTCACCACCTGTAAAAAGCATACTCACTAGATACGTAACTAACAGTTCTATATCTAAATACAAGATGGTGATTCACTCAGTATTTAATTCAGTGACTTGCCTCACCACAGCTGTGGATTTATATGCTGTGAAATAGATCAACTTGTTAAGAGCACTGCAAGTTCACTGCGAACGACTCTGACTACATCGCTCCACAAAATAAGAAGTTAATTAAACAAAAAAGAGTTGCACCCTGGTATAACTCTCTCACCCGTAAACTAAAGTTAACCCTTTCAGAGGCATGAACGAAAATGGTGCTCCAGAAAACTGGAAGAAGCTTTACACACATGGAAAGAGAGTCTCAGAATGTACAGGAAGGCCCTACACAATGCCAGAGCTCCTTATTACTCCTCATTGATAGAAAAAAACAAAAACAACTCAAAGTTCCTCTTAAGCACATTAGCCTCACTGACTAAATGTAACTACACTATTGATCCATGTATTCCTACAACCCTCAGCAGTGATTACTTCATGGACTTCTTTAACGACAAAATTCTGATAATTAGAGACAGAATTCATCACCTTGTCCCATCCACTAGCACTAATCTGCCCTCAAATGCAGTTATTGTAGAGACAGATGAAATAGCTAATATTCACCTCGACACATTTACTTCAATCAACTTCGCTGAACTAGCTTCACTGATGTCTTCATCTAAAAACTTCAACCTGTTGTTTGGACCCTATTCCATCCGTATTGCTAAAAGACATTTTCCCTTTGATTAGCCCTTTCTTACTAGAAATGCCTAATATGTCTTTATTATTTGGCTATGTACCACTGTCCTTTAAAGTAGCTGTAATTAAACCTCTCCTTATAAAACCTGCCCTCGGCTCAAGCATTTTAGCCAACTATAGACCCATTTCCAACCTTCCCTTCCTCTCTAAGATTCTGGAAAAAGCAGTTGCTAAACAGCTGTGTGACTTTTTACACAACAATAACTTATATGAGGATTTCCAGTCAGGGTTTAGAATGCATCACAGCACAGAGACGGCTCTAGTTAAGGTTTCAAATGATATTCTCAACGCATCTGATAAAGGATTTATTTCAATTCTTGTTTGTTAGATCTTAGCGCTGCATTTGACACCGTTGACCATTAAATCTTGTTACAGAGACTAGAGCATCTTATTGGTATAAAAGGGACTGCACTAAACTGGTTTAAGTCCTATCTCTCAGATCGTTCCCAATTTGTCCATATCAATAATGTTTCTTCTATCCATACCAAAGTTAATCATGGGGTTCCACAAGGTTCTGTGCTTGGACCAATACTTTTCTCTCTATATATGCTCCCATTGGGTAAAATCATTAGGAAACACTCTATTAATTTCCACTGCTACGCAGACGATACACAACTGTATCTATCAATTATGCAGAATGAAACCAATCAGCTAGCTAAACTTCGAGCTTGTCTTAAGGATATAAAATCCTGGATGACCTGCAATTTTCTTCTGCTAAATTCAGACAGAACAGAAATAATTGTACACGGACCGAAATCCTGAGGAACTCAATATCCAGTGATATAGCTATCCTGGATGAGGACATATCCTTGGCCTCTAGCTCCACTGTGAAAAACCTGGGAGCCATTTTCGACCAAGACTTGTCATTCTCTGCCCACATTAAAAATATTTCTAGGACTGCCATCATTCACCTACACAACATAGCAAAGGTCAGACACTTCCTATCTCTGAAAGATGTGGAAAGAGTTGCAATTCTTTACAGTCCGGTTGCACCAAAAATTCTCTAAGGAGTCTCGTGCTGATCCAGAATGCAGAATGCATGTTTATTAACTGGCAGTAGAAGAAGGGAGCATATCTCACCTGTATTAGCCTCTCTACACTGACTTCCTGTGAAATAGAATTCAAAATCCTGCTCCTCACCTATAGAGCGCTCAACGGTCAGGCGCCATCCTACCTTAGGGATCTCTTAGTCCCATATCACCCATCGAGAGGATTACGTTCCCAATATGCAGGCTTAATGGAGGTTCCCAGAATTTCTAGAATTAAAACAGGAGGCAGAGCCTTCAACTTCCAGGCTCCTCTCCTGTGGAATCGTCTTCCAGTTTCAGTCACCCTTCCTATATTTAGGAATAGGTTAAAAACTGTCCTGTTCGAAGAAGCGTATAGTTAAGGCCGGCCCTGACTAGCCTAGTCATAGATATGCTGCGATAGGTTAGTCTGCCGGGTCCTCATGAGATGCTCTGAGTTCTTTTTCTTCTTTTTCTTCTTCCATCTGTGATACTGATGAACCACTATTGTACTTTTAAATCTGCTGTGTTCCTGGAGTCCTGTCCTGTGTTTTCTAATTCACAGAGCATGCTGCAGTGCAGCCACTGAGGGATCTACGGATGTTGGAGGGTCTGATGCTGTCCTGGTTCACCTGGAAGCTGTGATGGATCCTGCGCCTCATCCTCCACAAATTCATTACATTTCTGTTTTTCTGTTTGTAATGTCCAATTTTCCCTGTAATGTTTCCACCTGCACACACCATCTACTGCAGCCTGTCCGTCCTGGAAGAGGGATCCCTCCTCGGTTTCTCTTCCTGAGGGTTTTCCATTTTCCATTTTTTTTCCCCGTTAAAGGGGTTTTTTTAGGGAGTTTTACCTTGTACGATGTAAGGGTCTAAGGACAGGGGATGTTGTGTTGCTTTTGTACAAACTGTAAAGCCCGTTGGGGCAAATTTGTGATTTGTGATTCTGGGCTATACAAATTGAATTGAATTGTAACGTAATATTACAACTATTACATTAATCGCCAATTATTCTGATAATCGATTTGAGTAATTTTTTAGAAGAAAATGTCCAAACTTTCTGGATCCAGCTTCTCCAATCCACTTTTCTGGGTTTTTTTTTCTTCTATAATGATAAACTAATGATTTGGGGGTTATGGAAAAAAAAAGAAATTTTAGGGTGAAACTTTAGCTATGGGAAACGGTCATTGTGATTGAAATATCAGAATAGTGGTTAGTTGCAGCCCTTGAGGAATGAATTATAAGTTCTTTATTGCCAGCATGGACATGTGTGGAACATTTGTTGGTAGTTTTTGTTAAACCCTGATGATTAATATAATACGCTCAGCTCTTACCAGCAGCTTCCTGATGGATGGTGGATTCCAAATAAGCCTCGTGGCATCTGTCTCTGGGATGTTGTGTGAATCCTGCGTTGCTGAACTCAAACTCATCCATGGAATCTTCTCTGTTCTCCAGCTTGACTCCGGAGTCGAGCTGCCACAGCTGGCGGCTCCCTTTCTCTTCCAAAGAGCTTAGATGATGTCTCCCGCTCCTCCCCACGGAGCTAAAGTGGTGGCTGCTGATGTCTGTGTTGCAGTTTAAATCAGAAGGGATATTTCCTGACTTGTCAATAGAGTCCAGGTGAAACGCTGCCGTCTGTTCCGGGGAAACAAAATATGGCGTTCCTTCCATTCCCGATGACCTCCTGCCCAACACAGCGTCCATCTCTGCAAAATATTTAAATGTGCACGGCTGAGAGCCGTCCACGCTCCTTTGCAGCTTGGCCCTCACATAGTTTGCCTTCAG
This sequence comes from Eupleurogrammus muticus, assembly GCA_036785175.1. Lineage (NCBI taxonomy): Eukaryota > Metazoa > Chordata > Actinopteri > Scombriformes > Trichiuridae > Eupleurogrammus > Eupleurogrammus muticus. The sequence goes on along the minus strand of JAYKQN010000025.1, from coordinate 7,055,782 downwards.
GGTTTTGACCCGGAGTCTGCACTGGTGCGGACTACGGGAAAATCCCATTTCACTCATCCGGGCAGAAAGGTGTTTAAAGACATGGCGGTTACGGAGGTTTTCTGCCAAGCTCTTCTGGACGCGCTCGTCGCTCCAGGCACACAGCAGCACCTGAGTTTCCTCCACCGTCCAGTTGACGGAGCGTTCGGCCTCTCGCTTCCCTGCACACCCACACAGACACAGACTCAGAGAAGGGTCACCTGACAGTTTAGTGACACCTGCATCACTTAATGGACGTTAAGGACAAGAGGCTAAAATTACAGCATCAAGTCAGCTATCTTGGAAATACTGAATATACAATCACGTAAAGTTACTTTTCCCTAGAATTATTGGTCAAATGATCAATGGTCATACCAAGAAAAACATATGATGGACAATGCAAAAAATGTCATTTGGTTTAACAATAAAAACCTGATACTATATAGTTTAACTCTCATTTATGTAAAAATTACATGAGATAGGGATTTTTGTAAAAATAAATGACACAAATAGACTTTCAGGAAACCAACATCAACACAAAATGTACATTTTGAGAGACCTGATGAATGCTTCTTAAACCTATGTATTTTAAAAGGCTTTTGATTTTCTCATCTTGCCAAACATGATCTGTCACTGACCCATGATTATAGATTTATATAGTTACTATGATACTTATTACAAAGGAGAGAGAAAAGTGACGAAAGGAGAACTATTTTCTCAATCTATAGTGTAATAGTAATAATATGCACATACACATTAAATGACAAACTTTACTTCTGACACCAGATACAAATGTTTCACAGAGAAAATAAGGAATATAAACATCTTCAATCATACAATGGGATAAAGAAGAAAAATATACATAAACGTATATGATTTATAATGATAAAAGATTGCTGTTTCTTTTGATTTTGGTCTCAGAAGATTATATTTCCTAACCTCCTACAATACAAGATAGAGCACATCTTCACCAGGTCTTAACTTTTTTAGTTTTTTTCCAAATATCAACTTTTTCCCATTAAGTAGGTCTGTACCTGTATTTTTAGAAGCATACGCTTGTTTTGTTGAACTTTTCCATGACAGGCAAATTTGGCTTAACATTCAGTGTATAATTTATCTTTTTGTTTACGCCCAAACAACAGCCCACTGAAATAGGTTCAACAAAACCTGAACATTCTGATCTTCAGGAAGATGGATTCATGGCAGATATGATGTATTAATGCTTTACTTTCAGCTAGGAAATTGGACTTAACTGTATCATACTTGAGTGTTTTGTAAGAAATTATACTTCCCCTCCTACATTTATTTCACAGCTATTATTACTAGGTATAGCAATATTTATTTCCATCAATAATTATGTGTATAACATGATGATTGTTATAGAAAATATCTTTTATATATATATATATATGTGTGTGTGTGTGTGTGTCTTTTTGCATAACGAATACTTAAACTTTTTAAGTTTTTATAATTCAAGGACATTTTACTAATAATATGTATGTATATGCCTAATAAGACTTTGAAACAGGTGCCCTAGTCTGTAGTCTCAGTGACACAACTACAAACACACAAACTAGTGAATTTAATCAGATATATATGAACTTTTGATCCACCTCTACCAGACATGATGTCCTCACGTTAACCTTGCTGCTGGAACTGGATCCAGTCAGACACAAACACAGAAATAAACCTGATTGATTGATCTTCTCATGACAGTGGCTGAACCTCGGGAGGGAGTTTGTGCAGCAGGAAATCATCACAGAAACTTTAAACTGCTGCAAACTGCGTCAAAACAAACTACAAGCGGTTACCACACAATGTGTCCACACAGCTAGTGTTAGCGGCTAACATCTGGCTAGCTGACACCGCGGCTAAGAGCAGCGAACGGATTAGCTAGCAGCAGCAAGCTAACAGTAGCTAATAGTAGCTGTGAGCTAATTGTAGCTAACAGCTCCCCGACTGACTCCATTGACTATTTCAGCTCCATCGTGTCGTCTCTGCAGCACAAATCTTACTTTTTGTTGTTGAGACGGAATTTGTCGAGTTGATCATCGGAGGATTCATGATAGACTGAGCTGCTGCTGCACATGTAAACACCAACCCCTCTCTTCCCCCCTCTGTGTGTGCGCGTGCGTGTAAGTGTGTTCATGTGGTATTATTATATTGTGTGTATATAAGAGATGTTGTAGGTACATAAATAAACAAAAGATTGGGTGAAATTGTCTTCATACAAGTGAAATTAAAGCAAAGCACATTAAGGATTAACTTAACTTATCTGCAGAGGAGGAAACATCTCTCTATCTCTCTCTCTCAAGTCTCTTTGTCTCACATGAGGAAAATGATAACTATAATTAGATTTCTTATATTTATATATATATATATATATATATATATATATATATATATATATATATATATATATATATATATGCAGCATATATATAGTGTGTGTGTGTCAGGTAATGTAACTGATCTGAATGTGAGGAATCATTAAAGGTGCAGTCCTACATGTATTTATAGTATTTAAAGCTGGCCACATGCAGTCATTTCAGTCAAGTGTGAATACGCCCGCAGAGACAAGAAAATCATCTAAATAACAAAAGAAAAGAGGGCTCCTGAAGAGGCTGCGAGGTGTTAATGGCTTGCCCTGTGCTTCCCTGGATGTCTGCTAAGAGCAATAAGCTTCTGTTTCACTGCTTCACCTCTTCTTTCAAACACACACACACACACACACACACACACACACACACACACGCTAACAACAACAAGAAGAAGGAAGGAATTCCTAAGTGCTGCTAATGCATATTCAACCTGTCTCCTGCTGGCAGATTAGCATTTGGAGCTTTCAGCCTTTGTTGTGTATCGCAGAGACTCAGGATGAGTTTAACAAAATATTAAAGAGCACCAGGGTCCTTCATTGTGTGTTATCCAGACCTTTATCAACTTCTACAACCACTTCACTCATTATCATCATATTGCAATTCATGGAATATCTGTTGTTGGAGTTGAAAGTTATTATCTGCCAACTATGTGAAAGACTAACTCAGTCTTGCACTTACAGTAAATATTTATAATATTATTATGAAATAATTATTAATTAAGTTTGTTCATTTTGGGATATTTTAGAATTTAACAATAGGCTGTTTAGCTGATAGAAATGGATATTATTAAATTGATTCTATTAAATTCAACCACTCTTAGAAAATAACAGTAGTAACATATTCATTGTTCAAGTTTTATAATGAAGGTTATAAAGCATTGGATTTTATGTATAATTCCCTTTTTACTGACTCCTTCATAGTTGGTATTCTGACATGAATACTAGTAGTATAAATAGTAATCTGTTGATTAATGAAGTGATTAGTTGATTTTGTTGTTCGATTACTAAAATGGTTTAAAATCTCAATTAATCTGTACCTTCACATGCAGAGCTTGATCGACCTATGTTAAAAAAAATTCAACTTTTCAACTTAATAAGCTTCCTAAATTCTGCACGGTTCCTGACGAGATGTGTTCTCTCTCTCTCTCTCTCTCTCTCTCTCTCTCTCTCTCTCTCTCTTTCTCTCTCTCTCTCTCTCTCTCTCCAGTTGTAATTGTGTTATCTAAGTGTGTTAATTCAACTCTGAGAAGTCCAACTCCAATTTTAACATGACTAAGGTGTATACATGCATTTTGAAAATCTGACCAAAGTCTGACTAACGCAATCATTTGATTTTTTTTGAGTGCCATGTAAACATGCCGACTCTTTCCCAAAGCTGGAGATTCAACCTAAAATATATGTCTATTGATTATTAAAATAATGGTTTGGTTCATTAAATGGTGTAAAATGTTGATCACTGTTTCCTGAAGATGAAGATTCAACCTATTTTTTTTCATCCAGACCATATCTCATCACTGCTGCAACCTCAGCTGGAGACCACTGTTGTTTTTTCCTCCTAGGATCATGCTCCTTATCTGTATTGTTGAGAAACACTGTAAAATTCAAAAAAAAAAAAATCACAAAATCTCTTCCATATAAAATATAATACAGATTGGACAACATGCAGTGAATTAATCATTCTAGGACTATGCTGGTGGAATGTAGTAGAGGGTCATACCATCTGAGGCATCTGAAGGTTCCTCAACAGGTTGCCTAACTTGTTTACCTCCTGTAGATTGCATAGAAAAGGTTAATGTAATACATTCTTTTCGCAACAAATATTTTAATCTCTCATAGCAGGTCAGACGATCTGATGACAAGGTGTTTCCTCTCCTGATGCTATCTGGTATCCAAACTGACAATGTCTGCATGAAGTGTTGCTCTAATTACACTAGACAACCTTACGACTGTCTTAACACTACCTCTTGTTGTGAAACACAACAATATCCAGTACATTAAACAATAAAGGAGGATTCTGGTGGTCTGAAGTAGAGGGTCGTGTCATCTGAGGCATCTGGAGGTTACTCGGTAGGTTGTGAAACTCTTTTCTTTCCTGTAGATTGTATAGCAGAGTTCAATGTAAAATGTCTTTTAACAACAGTTATCATTACCTGTCATAGTGGGAGGGCATAGACAGCTAACAGCATAAATGATTGCTGTGTTTAATTTAAAATGTCTCTCTAAGAGTTAAATATTTACTGTTATGTCAATAAACTGAAATAAGCAGAAATAGAAAGAAACAATGATCAGAAAAGTGTTGACAACTCAAGCTGAATGTGTATGGTAAGGACAATTATTTTACCCAATGTGTACATTAATAAAGAAAAGATGAGTAAACACAGACTGATAGATTTAGTGTACCAGCGCATGATATTTAAATATCATGGCTTACATGTGGAGCAGTTTTACATCTCTGGATATTGTTTTAAACTTTACTGTTGCTCTTGACCATCATAAAGTATCTCTAATAATGATAATCTTAATCATACCTGTATAAATTCGTTCTAGGCCAGAGTGATCTGTGGATATAATATTTAAAAAATAACATAGATTGCCCACAATGCACTAAATTAATCCAAGTACTATGTTGGTGCACTGAGGTAGAGGGTTATACCGTCTGAGGCAACTGGAGGCTCCTCAACAGACAAATTATAAAACCTGATGGAACCTTTTTGGTACTAGTTATTGTACCTTCAACCTCAATCTCTTCAAGTGTTTTCCCCTGGAGATTTGTAAGGGACTCTCTCTCCATAGCAATTAGAAGTTTTGATATTTTGGCAGGCTGGGTTGTTTACAGACTGGAAGTCTGTAATATTCTCTGTTGACACAAATATCATGTCCTAGGAAGTTGGCGACTTGGTAAAACTCATGTTTTTTAAAAGTTTAGGACCTACGACAAGGTTGCAACATGTTTGACCATTCGCAGAGGGAAAAAATTGTGACAGTAATAGTTATGGACAGAAGGGTCCATTATATGAGGCACATTTTTCCAACCTTGGCACCTCAGTGGGAAACCACATCATGTTTATGGTTCTGTTAACAAAAACAAAAAACAGTGACTGAGATTACATTATGATTTTTTTTTTAATTTTATTTGATAATAGAAAAAAACATACCTGATTTACATTGTTAGAGTAACATTCAGGCATCAAAGGTTCATGGTCCATGCCTGGACTGTCTTGTCCAATACAAGACTATAATAAACTACATCTGGTCAAAGCTCTTGCTAATGGACAAAAATCTGATGCCAATGTCAATTACAGTGGAAACCTGTTGAACATATCTGATGTTGTCAGATGGCATGACTGCATGTTGAGGGTCCTCATCACTTGGAATCTTATGAAGAAAAAGAGAGAAATATCCTTCAATAATCAATAAGACAGAACAAGACTGCCCCTGTTGACATGTAGTGAGTTAATGACATTCAGTTAGTACAGCAAAAAAGACTGCTTAAGGATAACTTGAGAGATGGCACCAGTAAACACTTAATATTATCCCTACGGAGCTCTTATAGTTCACATACTTGAAAAGGGCATACAAATGAAGGACTGTGTGTGTTTAACATTTACCATAGAAAACGCAATTCTGAATAATCCTGGTGTCAAAACACACAGTCCTCGCATTGTATATACACCTGCCCAGTACATACAAACTCACAATTGTCTATCTGTAATATTTACTACTAAAAACCTAAATCTCAATTATCACACAATAAGATTTTGTCCAAATACTGTCCTCTAGAGTGGTAATACTAGATGCTCCAATATTGGAATACCATGAAGATTTTTTTACCACTGAAACTCTTTCAAGTCAATATCGATATGTCAGACCGCATGGCTGAATGTTGAGGGTCTTCATTAGTTGGAAGCTTACATAGAAAAAGAGAGAAATGATCTTGAACAACCAGTAAGACACAAGACTGTACCTGTTGACAGGTAGTGAGCTAATAAGACAATTGTCTATACAAGAGATTAAGAGGGCCTTGAGTATCCTGTATTTAAAGTGGAAAAAATTAAACATTTGTTTAGACATTAACAGGAATCAATCATTTATTTAGTCCCGAAAAGTAATTTCTTAATAAGCACGTAAGGATTGTATCCAAATATAGTCCTCACCAGTGTCAACACTATATCCTCTGTTAATGTCAAAACAGTTAAAAAATCTATAGTTGATATCAATATTTAATGGAAATGACATTACCTGCTGTCAGATGGCATGGCTGCATTTTGAGGGTCTTCATCATCATTTTATTAGATTAGATTAGATTAGATAAAACTTTATTGATCCCACAACGGGGAAATTTGTGTGTTACTGCAGCGTTACAGATAAAGAAAAAGAAAAATAAAGTTGAAGAAGATAAAAAAACTATAAAAAAATTAAAAAAAAAACACACAACACAATGTACAAATTCGCAGAATTTGTTAATTCGCATACACAGTATGCATTATCGACAGAATGGAGAGAAAATGCTAATAAATAGTAAGAAAAAAAGTATGCATAAGCAAGGCATATATAAATGCATACATAGACGTACATACCTACATACATACACATACACACATATTTGCATATATATATATGGACATACATATCCACGCACATACCCACATGTACACATACATAGCTAATGCACACTTAAGGTGCAGTGAAAGAGAAAAAGTGACCAGTGAAAAAGTGACAGTGACTACAGTGAGGTTTATGTTTTGTTATAAAGTCTTATTGCTGTCGGGATGAATGATCTGCGAAAGCGCTCCTTCTTGCAGCGAGGGTGTTTGAGTCTCTGGCTGAAGGAGCTGCTCAGCGCACCCACTACCCCATGCAGAGGGTGATGGGGGTTGTCCATGATGGATGTCAGCTTTGCCAACATCCTCCTCTCTCCCACCACCACCACCGACTCCAGAGGACATCCCAGTACAGAGCTAGACTTCCGTACCAGTTTGTCAATTTTCCTTCTATCCCCGTCTGAGCATCCGCCCCCCCAGCAGACTACTGCGTAGAACAGGGCAGATGCTACGACGGAGTCGTAGAAGGTCTTCAACAGAGTCCTGCACACACCAAAGGACCTTAGTCTCCTCAGCAGGTGAAGTCGCCTCTGGCCCTTCTTGTACAGGACATCAGTGTTTGTGGTCCAGTCCAGTTTATTGTTCAGGTGAACACCCAGGTATTTGTAAGAGACCACTGTCTCAATGTCTTTTCCCTGGATGCTCAACGGTGTGGTGGGGAGGGACTTCCTCCTGAAGTCCACAACCATCTCCTTTGTCTTGCTGGCGTTGATTTGGAGAGCGTTGATCTCACACCAGCTGACAAAGTCATTGATGACCCCCCTGTACTCCTGGTCGTTCCCATCTGATACACCCCCGATGATGGCCGTATCATCTGAGAACTTCTGTAGGTGGCAGTTGTCCGAGTTGTAGGTGAAGTCTGAGGTGTACAGACTAAACAGAAAGGGTGAGAGCACTGTACCCTGTGGCGCCCCCGTGCTGCTGACTACCACCTCAGACACACGGTCATGAAGCCTGACATACTGTGGTCTGTTGGTGAGGTAGTGGATGGTCCAGGCCGTCAGCTGCTCATCCACTCCGGCTCCCTCCAGCTTCCCTTTCAGCAGTGCAGGCTGGATGGTGTTAAAAGCACTGGAGAAGTCAAAAAACATGATCCTCACCGTGCTCGCCGCTTGTTCCAGGTGGGAGAGAGATCGGATTTATCGGATTTATGGAGAAAAAGAGAGAAATATCCTTAAATAATCAGTAAGACACAACAGTTTTTGGAACTCTGAATTTCATGACGAAAGACTGCAATACCAAGGTTATCTCCACAGAGTAAGTTACTGCTGGTACTGGTCCAAAATTTAAATTCCAATGCTGGAAATGAAAACCCAGTAGTTCCCTTGTGTCAGGGTGAATTGTGATTTTTCTGAACTGGACTCTCTAGAAGAGGGGTAGGCAACCCTGGTCCTACAGAGCCACTGTGGGTGCAGGCTTTTGTTCCAACCATGCAGTTACACTTTATTGTACTAATTAACCATTTGAGCTCTTGCTGAGGTCATTCATTAAGTAGAATCAGGTGTGTGACTGCACCAACTTCGGCTCTGTAGGACCAAGGTTGCCTACCCCTGTTCTAGAACACATTCCATGATACTAAATCAATCTAAACACTCAGAGACTGAACAATTTTAGAATGAAAGCCTTGTTTTTACCTTTATTCTCCATGGCCAGTCAAAGGCTCCATAGTTGTAGGTTATTTCTTCCCCTGGCTTGATGTCCTTGATTGCAAATAAACAGAAATGAGGCTGTCCACCCACAGTGATTATCCTTATTTTGCTGTTTGGGCTTACATGATCATCATCATCAACTAGTCTCCCTAGGGAATCATCCTCTTTGGCTGTATCAACACTGAAATGACAAAAATAAGGAAAGTATTGTGACAGAGGCACACAATGTTGAATGAATAAAGGAATCACCACTACAGCTACTTCTAAAATTGAGTTAGTATGGCTATGCACATACCACAATTGTTTTCCATTCTAATGGAATTCAAACATGAAAACCTTCAGGGCATCATGGTAAAGTCGCAACCTGTTTCCATGTTCCTGTTTGCTTATGACATCCCCTCTATATTCATGAAGGAATCTCCTTTTTGAAAGTGGCAGCAACTAAATACTCCGTGACCTGAAAGGAGCAAAGTAGACAGATGAAGAATGTTTTTGGTAAAGTAATGAAAACAATTAAAAAGGTCTGGGCCAAAGAATCTTAATGAATATCTTCTCAACTCACCTTTGAATGAATTATTATATATTATATATAACCCGTTCTTGTCTTTCCCTGGGAAGAAAAATATGTTGCCTCTTCTTTAGGTTTGATTTTCACTCTCTGTGGCCTCGCTGCTGACATTTCATGGAAAAGATGACATTAGTAAACATACAGAAAGAAATCTGATCAGTTTAACTATCATACGAAACGTGGAAAAAACAAATTTCACGCTGGTCATGTAAAATTGTAATGACTGAAAATACAAATTATTTTATCTCAAAACAAGCAGGTTTTTTTCGAAGTATAAATGTGACAACATGCAATGTATGTAAAACAGACACTACTTGACTGTAGTGGAATATTACCATCGGACAAAAAGCATACTTGGATAAAAATAAATGCAGCAATAAATAAAATAAACTATGATAACTGTGCTTTAACTCTGCATTTACACTGTACTGATAAGACTAATCTTACAATCTAGATCATTGTGGTTGAATCGGTTCGATATTAAATATTCAATGCATATTTGAGAAATTTAAAGGGTTAGGGTTAGACTTAGGGTCATTTAACTTGTCACTTTTTACCTGTGATGTCTATAATCAATCAGGTTATATATCACAAGACAAGTAATTATTTAAAAAAAAAAAAAACATACTATGAGCTTATTCAATGCATTTTAGTCAATTCAACACTCAAATAACTTGTGATTTATGTCACTGATTGTTTTCAAACAACCTGTGATGTCTTTATTATCATCCAGGGTATATATCAAAAAATGTCATACTATGATCTGATTTAATCCATCCATCCATCCATCCATTTTCTATCCCGCTTATTCCTTTTCAGGGTCGCAGGGGTCTGCTGGAGCCTATCCCACAAATTTTATGGCGAGAGGCAGGGATACACCCCAGATGGTCGCCAGCCAATCGTGGGGCACACACACCATTCACACACCATTCACACACACACTCACACCTATGGGCAATTTAGATTTGCCAATTAACCTGAGCATGTTTTGTATTGTGGGAGGAAACCGGAGTACCCGGTGAAAACCCACGCAGACACGGGGAGAACATGCAAACTCCACACAGAAAGGTCCCAGACCCAGGCCCCAAGGCGGTCTTGAACCTGCGACCTTCTTGCTGTGAGGCAACAGTGCTACCCACTGCTCCACCGTGTCGCCCCTGATTTAATCCATGTTTATTAATTCAACACTCATTTAACTTATGACATGATCATTTTCAAACAAGTTGTGATGTCTTACATACATCACAAGTTAATTGGTGTCTTTGAATCTGTCATTGCACTGAATTACTTGCACTGACATTTCGGCAAACATTAAATGGTGATATAATCATAGTACAGCAGCAGCAGTTCGATTTTCCCCTAACACTAATATCATGTAATTGAATACATTTCTGTGAAACACAGCTGTAAACATGAACTGCGGGGACTCGTACCCGATGAGCGAGTAGTTAGTGCTAAAAGATTTCGGGCTGGGCCGTTGGCCGTCGGGATTCTACTGTGGCTTAATACAGAAGTTCAACACCACAGGTGGGATGCTGATGGCTTTCTGATCATTACTGCCAAGTTTGACATGTCTCGGACATTTAGTTCCAAAGTTATTGAGGAAAACCCAACAGACAATCAGCTCTCAGTCTGTCATAATGATGGAGTTACCATGGTCATCAGTTTGGTAGTTATAGGACCCTAAGATCCAAAGTTATTAGGAAAAAACAGCAGCCAATCAGCTTTCAGCCTGATGGAGTAAACAGCTCAGCCACCAAGCTGTGTTGTTTCTGTAGTGATTATGATATCAATAACAGTATCTGTTAACACAAATCATATGTGCTGCAGACTATCTCCTTAGAAATGAATGGGGAATGAAGTTGCACTAAAACACCGACTACATCATCGTGGTGGACAGAACTTAGCTTGGGATGGTGCAGAGAATTTATTTTATTGCTCTCACAAAGTTTGGTGAGCGTGCAACCTTTACATCAAAGGTCTGTCATGTAGAACTGGGGCCGTTACCACGGTTACACACACACCTGCTGCAGCTCTTTGATGTAAATGATTCTAACTGACATCCTCTCTCAATGTGTGTGCATAAATGGCTGTTTCACATGCCCAAAACAACTGCTCATAAATCAAAAACCATAATTTATAATCACAAAAAAGAGAGGTGAGGGTCTCCTGGTCAGGTTGATGTATTTTTTATTTCTGTAGTTTGAAAAATGTGGGCACAGGAGCAGGTTAGAAATTCAATGTTTTACAAAAATGCTGGATGAGTCAGCGAAAATTTATAATGGGAGAGATAGGAAGAGCAGGAGCGCAAACTGTGCTTGGAGGGTCATAGCCCGAAAACCAAACAACTCTCAGCTTTCTTACTCACATTGGAGCGATCGAGAGGGTCGTGCCGATGTTTTGATATAAAAATTATTACATGTGGTGAAAACTGTGGCCATGGCCAGGAGTTAGCAATTTTTTTGTCAAAGGAATTTTTTTGTGCTTTTACACTCTAATGATGACATCACAACTCTGGACTCCCCATCCGGAATGCATTGCGCCAAAATCTTGCACAAAAACGGCAACTACGTCGCCATAGTAACGAATATCGCCACCAAAAGACATACCACACGATTATAGATAGATAGATAGATAGATAGATAGATACAGTGAAGAAAACAAGTATTTGCTATTTTGCTATTTCTCCCACTTAGAAATCATGGAGGGGTCTGACATTTTCATCGTAGGTGCATGTCCACTGTGAGAGAGATAAACTAAAAAGAAAAATCCAGAAATCACAATGCATGATTTTTTAACGATTTATTTGAGTGATACAGCTGCAAATAAGTATTTGAACACCTGTGTGTCATCTAGAATTCTGACCCTGAAGGAACTGTTAGCCCGCCCATTAGAAGTCCACCTGCACTCCATGTATCATCCTTAATCAGATACACCTGTTTGAAGCCGTTAGCTGCATAAAGACACCTGTCCACCCCATACAATCAGCAAGACTTTAACTTGTAACATGGCGAAGACCAAAGAGCTGTCCAACAACACAAGAGAGAAAATTGTACACCTCCACAAGGCTGGAAAGGGCTACGGAGCAATTGCCAAGCAGCTTGGTGAAAAAAGGTCCACTGTTGGAGCAATCATTAGAAAATGGAAGAAGCTAAACATGACGGTCAATCTCAATCGGAGTGGAGCCCCATGCAAGATATCACCTCGTGGGGTCTCAATGATTCTAAGAAAGGTGAGGAATCAGCCCGGAACTACACGACAGGAGTTGGTCAATGACCTGAAAAGAACTGGGACCAACGTTTCCAAGGTTACTGTAGGTAATACACTAAGACGTCATGATTTGAAATCATGCATGGCACGAAAGGTTCCCCTGCTTAAATCAGCATGTGTCAAGGCCCGTCTTAAGTTTGCATATGACCATTTGGATGATACAGAGGAGTCATGGGAGAAAGTTTTGTGGTCAGATGAGACCAAAATAGAACTTTTTGGTCATAATTCCAATAAGCGTGTTTGGAGGAAGAAGAATGGAGAGTACAATCCGAAGAACACCATCCCTACTGTGAAGCATGGGGGTGGTAGCATCATGCTTTGGGGGTGTTTTTCTGCACATGGGACAGGACGAGTGCACTGCATTAAAGAGAGGATGACTGGGGCCGTGTTTTGTGAGATCTTGGGGAACAACCTCCTTCCCTCAGACAGAGCATTGAAGATGGGTCGTGGCTGGGTCTTCCAACACGACAACGACCCAAAGCACACAGCCAGGAAAACCAAGGACTGGCTCCGTAAGAAGCATATCAAGGTTCTAGCATGGCCCAGCCAGTCTCCAGACCTGAACCCAATCGAAAATCTTTGGAGGGAGGTCAAACTCCGTGTTTCTCAGCGACAGCCCAGAAACCTGACTGATCTAGAGAAGATCTGTGTGGAGGAGTGGGCCAGGATCCCTCCTGCAGTATGTGCAAACCTGGTGAAAAACTACAGGAAACATTTGACCTCTGTAATAGCAAACAAAGGCTACTGTACCAAATATTAACATTCATTTTCTCATTTTCTTTGTTCAAATACTTATTTGCCGCTATATCACACAAATTAATCATTAAAAAATCATGCATTGTGATTTCTGGATTTTTCTTTTTAGTTTATCTCTCTCACAGTGGACATGCACCTACAATGACAATTTCAGACCCCTCCATGATTTCTAAGTGGGAGAAATAGCAAAATATCAGATATAATATCAAAATATATTCAAATACTTGTTTTCTTCACTGTAGATAGATAGATAGATAGATAGATAGATAGATAGATACATGCATGACTCAGACAAACTAACTGTCTTAAGACTCCTTCACCTTTTAAACTGAAAACATCTTAAAACTGCTGCTTATATTCTCACTGTGGACAACGCTAGCTAGTAGTTGCTAAAATTGCTAAACTGTCATCAAACTAAGCTCCCGTTAATTTTGTGCACATGAAATAGAAGACCTGGTTAATTATAGGATAATGATTACAATGTAAATCACCGACCAATATCAGAATGAACCCTCATTCTTTCCTGAATGTGACATATCGCTGTGTGTTTTTCTTACCTCCAACGTTTCCAATATCCACATGGCTAAATGCTGCCGATCCCGGTTGGTGTGGAAAAGTTTATTACCCCTTCACATAATGTCAGCTTCCTTTTAAAATTGCTTCCTGTAGAAAGTATTTTCTGCAACACCACATCATTGTATCATTAAAGGGGCCAGACCTTTAATTATGGTTATGATTAGGTGAGCGAGTGTGTATGTTTGACTAAATGCGTAATTATGAGGACAGTATGACGCCTGCCAATCAAAAGCTGCAAATCTTTACAATATGTGAATTATTCATGAGAGGGTGCAATATCACTACCCGGCTGTAGGGGAGCAGTCTCGATACACAAAAATACACAAAAAAACGGCTAAATATGTATTATAATGACTTTGGCTAAAATTTTGGAATTATGTATTTTAGACCTGAACAAAGACCTACGTTGTTTGAATTATGAGGACACCGTGCCTGTCCTCATTGTTCAAAATGTCCTCATAGTTTGGCGTGTATTCATATGAAATGTCGTCTTAAATCACATGGCGCGCACACACACACACACACACACACACACATACACACACGCACAGTAGGCCTCTGAAACCTGGACTTTCAGGATCAAAAGCCTATTGTATATTACTTACATCACTAACAACAGTAGCTGGTGTAGTATTTTTAATAAATAAAAAACAGGTTTATTAATTCTTGCATATTTTTTCCTCACAAACTATATAGAGGGAAATATTAAGGGAGGATTTGTTGAAATGCAGGTTAGAAGCTTAGATTTTGCTCATGCGTCACTAGTTTCTCTTCTGTCAGTTTCTGAAGAAATGGACCATTCACAGAAGAGGCTGAACACACAAAGAAAGGCCAAGTTTTTCTTTGTTATATAACAATAATAAATAACTAACAGCAACGCCTTCTCGTCTCGTTCTCTGGACTGTTGAATTTGCTGTTTATCGCAAAGAAAACTGTGGTAGGAAGAAGGATGAAGAAGTAGGACAACTTAAGATGAGGTAGGATGAGGTGGAATGAGGTAAGACAATGAAAGAGGCCGTAGGTTGAGGTAGAAAAGTGTAAGATGATGTAAGATAAAGTAGAACAATTTAAAATGACGTAGGATATATTGTAGGACAAGGTAAGATACAATGAAATACAAGACAATATAAGATGAAGTAGGATGATCAAAGATAATGTAGGTCAGGGTATAGACGGATTAGGACGATGTGAGGTGAGGTAAGACGAGGTAATACAATGTAGGGTAAGGATTAGCCAGCCTGTAGACTGGCGATGGTTATGCTAGTTGAAGCTAGAGAAGATGTGAATGTCCTACTTTGGAGACTCAGGTTCCTGTCGGCTACCCTTTGGCTCAGCTCCATTTCGCCTGCTTTCATGTGTCCTGACAGCAGCAGCATCCGTGTTGTTTAGACCAATGGTTCACAGCTTTCACAGCAGACACAGACAAAGACTCACTATGGGAGGACAGCAACGATTCATGGAATCTGCACTTTTTTCTGCATCTTGATACCTGAGAATTAAAGAGGCTTCAGTGAAGTGCTATGCAGCAGCCACACAACTTTTTCCACTTGAAGTTTTATTTTGAAAATAAATGATGTATTTGAAGAGTCTAGTCGACATTCTACATTTGCAGCAAAAGCACAGCCTCCTCATTCATTTCAGTGAGCCTCTGCCTCAGCACAGCAGGGTTCTAGACTCAGAATCCTGAGGCAACAACATTAACGGATCATTCTGATGCAACAGCAACCTTGTTGTTGGGCAATTCACTAAATATAAGCAAACCATAATTACACCTACTTCGTATTGTGAAATGTAATTTGTTTGTTTAACTTGCAAACGTTGAGACAGTGTTTGAACTCCCCAACCCTGTATTATATAGTATTATAATTATTATAAACCATAGTGCGCCATTTTTCTGTTAGATTATTTCAATGCCTTATTTCATCCACATTTACTTCAGCGATACAGGTAGGACAAAACATTACAATGTAAGTCTTTTGTTTGTTTAGCTTGCAATTGTTGAAAAAGAATTTTAACCTCTCCAAACCTCAATTATACGGTTTTATAATTATTTTAGTGTTTCCTGTGGACTATTTCAACATTCAACATTTTGTCTTATTTCACCTATAAAACACCAACAGCTCTTAGTGCAATGTTTCAGATCTTATATTTCACATCTGTAAAAAGTATAAATGATGTGGGCCAAGTACAACTTCCTTTTTCAATCCCGTAGAGAGATGACAGAATTAAATGACAGTTGGATCCATGTTGGTAAGTGTTACACAGTTTCATTTGCTGCTGTTATGCACAAAGCCATGTTTTTTGTAATCATATGCTTATCATCGTTGTTGATATTACAGCTAATGTTTCCTATAGCAGTGATCTGCAGCTGCTCAGCACATGGTGGGAAAAAGAACCGCTGAGTTGAAACACATAGGGAGGAACCATGGCAGGTCATTTATCGGTCATAAAGTGGGCTTCATGCCGCTGTGATGTGGAGTGTAAGCGAGCCCCTCATTTTAAAGCCTCGCTCCTGTGTCTTAAATGAATCACAGAATCTCTGTGCTGTGCCTAGGCGCCCTCTAATTTGCTCCCATTTTTATAGTAGCCACCAATTTGCAGAGGCCACTCTGACCAACACGCATCTGTGCTTCAAAACGGATCCGACGAGCAATAGATGATTTTTTGAGAAAAATATCAAATCCACTCTAACGTTTTGAACACAACAAGATCAGTTTGAGATGAAGTGGAACTTAGCATCTAGAGAAGAGTGTGGTAATGCTTTGGCTTTGGAAGAAACACACAAATCTACCCTGTTCAGAAGCTTTGTCAACTACATCTGACACTGTAGGAATCAATCAGATATGATTATTCACAACAGGTCAATCACTTCTGTTTTGGAAGTTTTCATCATGATGGTGGAAGATTAGGTGGATCATTAGTAGAGCAATGATTCATTGATTAGTTTTTTTTATTAGCCAATTAAATGACAGGGATTTAAGAAGCTAAAAGTGGTTAATATTTGGCATCTCTATCTGAAAAACAAAAAAATTATTCACTATATTCTAGGAATCCAATGTGGGTATCCTTTGTTCTTTCCATTTTCAATTGCCAGTTAGAAATCTAAAAACTAAAAAGTGACTTATCATTTTGTTATTTATTTATTTATGTTTTGTTGATTATTATTATTATTATAACAAAAATAATGAAAAACATGTTTTTTAATATTTCAATTTTAAGCTCTGATTGAACATACAAAATGGTCAGGTTTACGTGACCTACTTACTATCGATGTTAGGGACTGTCTTCCACAAATTCATTTTTTGCTATGCTGTATGCTTTAGTACATCATATTCAAAATGCCTTAACTGTTACAGGAGAGGTTTTGGTGAAAAAATATTTTATATGGATTTTGTATGCATTTAATGAGCACTACATTCATATAAAGCATTATTTTTTTGTAGATGTTTATTTTTATATAGTAGTATATTTTTTCACCCAAACATCACCTGTAGTAATTAAGGCATTGTTAATATGATGTACTACTACAAACACATTAGATCTTTTTTTTATTATTTTTTTGGAAAATGATTCTACAGGAGAGGAGCCTGGACGTTGAAGGCTGTGCCTCCCGTTTTAATTTTGGAAACCTCCAAAAAGCCTGCATTTTCGGAACGTAATCCTCTTGATGGGTGACATGGGACTAAGAGATCCCTAAGATAGGATGGTGCCTGGCCGTTGAGCCCTTTATAGGTGAGGAGCAGGATTTTGAATTCTATTTAAGATTTCACAGGAAGCCAGTGTAGCTGTGTATGCTCCCTTCTTCTAGTCCCAGTTAACACTAAGAGAACATTAGAGCTGCAAAGAATAGTTTAGGTAATATTTTCTATCACATTCATCACCATCTTTTTGATAATTGATTGACTGATGTGATTCATTATAAAGAAGTGAAAATCCATATTCTCTGGTTTATTATCCGGTAAACTGATTATGGGTTGTGGGCTGTTGGTCTGGACAAAAAACACATTTGAGATTGAATCTTCAGCTCTGGGAAAAGGCGATTGATATTTTATTCCTTAATAGCAGCCTCAATAACAACAACAAATACATACAGGTCAGATTTAGTATATTTTTATAAAACAAATTCTCAAAACTGTGTTTTTCAGACATAAATATTAATAAAATATAAAGAAAAGCAATATTTTACTCATAATAACATTCCATATTAAAGCTTATATAAGTTGTTTTTAATGTAAAAATTGAATTTTATGTTTTCTAAAACCTCTAAATAAATAGAATGATACTGGTGCCACAGCAGCTTGTGAAGCCAAATCAGTCACAGACATAACTTCCTTTCTACGTCAATTTAGTCAGAGTAATCTGCAGATGTGTGCAACTAGACATGTGTTTCCACCTAGAATTCCTCCTCCTTCCTTTGTTTTCATTGGCTGCAGCTTTAAACAGGAACCAAGGAGCTAAAACTGGAAGAAAGTAAAAGACTCCTAAATATAACTCTGTTGCACATATTTGTGATCATAGACAAAAGTCACATTCCAATCAGTTGTTGTTTTTACCCTAAAAGGAAGGAAACATCCTATGTAAGAATAGCAGTGGCTGTATGTGGTAAATATCTGTTCTCTGAGGAACTGTTCATAAGCCAGAGATCTATTACATCACCGGGTTAATGAGAGTATCTGAAAAGTAACCAGAAAAATCAACGATTCCCTAAACTCTCACACTGTGTCTGTGGCAGAAAACATCATCCAGTGTGGTTAATGATATCTGAAGTGTTCATGTCACACTGGCCTCATTTCATTATCTAACTTGGTCATTGTTCGTAAGACTGAATATAAAGAATGTCATGGATGAACAGTAGAAACACTCTGGATTCTGGACTCTGCACCCTGCCCCCAATGAATACAGTATTGATAGCACCACTCGCAAAAAGATCAGGGGAGCTGTTCTTCCCAGTCATGCCCCTCCAGGTCTCACAGTCATTGCCTGTGTGAGCATTGAAGTCCACTAGCAGAATAAGGGAGGCCCCAGAAAGAGTGGATTTCAGCAAACCTCCTCGGACTCCAAAAAGGATGAGTGATCTAAACTATTGTTTGGTGCATAAGCAAAGACAACAGTCAGGACTTCTCCCTTCGCCTCCCTGGAGTGAACCTCTATGTACAGGTGCGAAGCCAGGAGAAAACAAACATTTTCACCACCTCTCTGCGTCTTTCACCAGGGTCAAATCCAGAGTGATAGATAGTCTAACCTTCCTCAAGTAAAATTTTTTTCAGAACCCACTCTGTGTGTCTCAACCTCATGGCTCAGGCTCCATCCCTGCTAGAGTGGTGATGATCCACATCCCCAAAGCTAGCTTCTGCAGCTGGGGTCCGTCCCCAAGGTCCCTGCTTCCAACTGTCACCCAACTCTCTTTGCACTCCCCCCCTGTGGCCCATGGGAAGGGGGCCCATTTTACCCTTTTGGGCTTGGTCACCAGGCCCTCACCATAGAGCCCCTCCCTCAGCCCTGGCTCTAGGGGGGAGGCCCAAGTGACCTGTGTCTGAGCAAGGGAAACCAGATTCCCATGCATTCCTTCATCATTAGGGGGTTTGAATTGAGCTTTGTCCGATCCCTTGGACAACAACAACAATATAGCTTCTATGATCATTGGAACACGCAAACCCCTCATTAAATCCTCATCAGTATATTAAGATCACCACTTACAATATCCTAATGAAATTACATGAATTTATCAGTAATAACAAACATATAACATATAACATAACATAAACATAAACCTCACTGTAGTCACTCTGTCACTTTTTCACTGGTCACTTTTTTTTCTCTTCACACACACCCTGCACCTTAAGTGTGCCTTAGCTATGTATGTGTACATGTGGGTATGTGCGTGGATATGTATGTCCATATATCCATCCATTGTCTATCCCGCTTATTCCCTTTCGGGGTCGCAGGGGTCTGCTGGAGCCTATCCCAGCGCGTTAAGGCGAGAGGCAGGGATACACCCCAGATGGTCGCCAGCCAATCGTGGGGCACACACACCATTCACACACCATTCACTCTCACACTCACACCTATGGGCAATTTAGAGTTTACCAATTAACCTGAGCATGTTTTTTGTATTGTGGGAGGAAACCGGAGTACCCGGGGAAAACCCACGCAGACACGGGGAGAACATGCAAACTCCACACAGAAAGGCCCCAGACCCAGGCCCAAGGCGGGTCTTGAACCTGCGACCTTCTTGCTGTGAGGCAACAGTGCTACCCACCGCACCACCGTGTCGCCCTATGTCCATATATATATATGCAAATATGTGTGTATGTGTATGTATGTAGGTATGTACGTGCATGTATGTATGTATATATGCATTGCTTATGCATACTTTTTTCTTACTATTTATTAGCATTTTCTCTCCATTCTATGTAGATAATGCATACTGTGTATGCGGATCAACAAATTCTGCGAATTTGTACATTGTGTTGTGTGTTTTTTATTTTTATTTTTTTATAGTGTTTTTATCTTCTTCAGCTTTATTTTCTTCTCTTTATCTGTAACGCTGCAGTAACACACAAATTTCCCGTTGTGGGATCAAGTTTTATCTTATCTTATCTTATCTTACTAATATAACAGATATATAGAAATACACATGTTTCACATATTTTGTATATACCAACTAACAGTTATTTCGATAGTATGTCTTTTGAATATTGAAACTATTAGTGGTTTGGTTCATAAAATGGTGTTAAATGTTAATCAAATGTTTCCCAAATTGGTGATGATTACTGTGATTGTTGGCAACTAACCAACTAACTATTGTATATTACGTATATACAGATATACTGTGACAGAGGCCATGCTATTTTTTAATGTATTTAAATCTAGATCCTTAAAACTTAGAGTCGCTGTTTAATCATCTTGTGACCTGTAAATCACTAAATGAACTGTTGGTTTTCTATTGAGACCTCCTCCTCCACCTCCCCCTCCACCTCGTCCTCCACCTCCTCCTCAGGGACAAGGAATGTGTCCCACCTAAGTCACCGAGTCCACCCCCCTTTTGGTGGCTGAGGAATTCCCAGCGTTCCTCTGCTCTTTCTGTTTTTGTCACATTTCTTGTGGTGAACTGATCCTGACCACACAAGAGGATTCAGCCCCCTAAAAACACACAGCTCCCCAAAACACTGTCTGTCAACACCTAATGCTCATAAAAAAGCTCAACCAAACCCACCGCTGGGTCCAACTGTAGGAATGTGCTGCAGGAGCAGAACTAAGAAACAGGGTGTATTGAAGTAACATGAAGCTCTGAGTAAACAGCAGATCAGTCCTTTGAAAACCTCCAAACAGGACATGTCATGATATTAATGCACTGGTTCTTTTTTATAAGATGCAGAAGACTATACATTTTTATATAATAAATATTCTCATGGTCTCTTGTAGGGTCTCGGCCCCTTAGTTTTCACACCGAAGCTGCAGGTGAACCGAAGAAGGGATAAAGAGGAAATTGAGTTATATTGTGAAATTATTACAAGTTTTTGGTAGGGATAGGACAAGATTCAGTTTTATATTGTTATTTTAGATCGTTTGCACCTGTAGGCCTTTAGGAGGATTCATAGGACCAAAACAAAAACATTTTCAAACCATCTGTGAAATATAATTAAATCTGAGTTCAATTATCTCTGGATCTGAATGTATTTTCTGTGAGAACAGGACATACTGTAGACATTTTATGAAGGCAGCAGGATTTTATTTCTCTGTGTTAATGAGCCTGAACTAGACTTCAAACAAGCTTTAATCTCGCTGAGTTTAAACTAATTGTTTTTCCTGTGTTTCTCAACTTTCCTAAACAGTCCTTTAACGTCAAATATAAAGCTGTAATTAAGATAACAGCAAACAACAAACAGCACTTTGAATCATTCTCAGTCTCCAAACCATTTCTGAACATATGAGCTGATCTGGTTTGTTTCCTATTGTGCGGTGCAGTTGCCCATGAGAATTTACATGCTGTTGATTTTGCTCGAAAAACAGAAAACAATTTTGCTGAACCGAAGTGTAGCTGCACATCATTTGAGGGCCTTGTGCTTAGTCTCTCCCACCAAACTTGGAAATCACTACAACCAGTCATATTTATCACTGTGTAACTGCCCTCCCATATTCAGAATTTTTATCTGAATTCATAGAGTATCTCTCGAGTTTAGTACTCAGGACAGATTAAATAATCATGGCAGGTGACTTTAATATTCACGTTGATGTTGACAGTGATAGCCCTGGCTCTGCCTTTCTCTCTTTACTGGAGTCTCAGACAGTAAATGTGCCCACCCATTGCTTTAACCACACCCTTGACCTCATTCTGACATATGGCATCGAGGTTGAACACTTCTCTGTCTCCCGTCACAATCCCTTCCTGTCAGATCATTATCTAATAACTTTTGAATTCCTGCTATTAAACTACTCACCACCTGGAAAAAGCATACTCACTCGATACCTAACTGACAGTTCTATATCTAAATACAAGAAGGTGATTCCCTCAGTATTTAATTCACTGCCTTGACAGCACAGCTGTGGATTTATATACTGTTGCATGTCCATCTGAAATAGATCAACTTGTTGAAAACGCTGCAAGTTCACTGTGGACGACACTTGACTCCAAAGAAGTTAATAAAACAAAGTTGCACCCTGGTAATTTCCACTGCTACGCAGACGATACACAACTGTATCTATCAATTAAGCAGAATGAAACCAATCAGCTAGCTAAACTTCGAGCTTGTCTTAAGGATATAAAATCCTGGATGACCTGCAATTTTCTTCTACTAAATTCAGACAAAACAGAAATCATTGTATTCGGGCCCGAAATCCTGACGAACTCAATATCCAGTGATTCAGAATGCTGCAGCTCGAGTCCTGACTAGAACCAGAAAATATGACCATATTAGTCCAGTGCTCATTGTCTCTGCACTGGCTTCCTGTCACTCAGAGAATACACTTTAAAACAGCTTTACTTGTGTACAAGTCTCTTCATGGTCTAGCACCAAAATACATCTATGACATGTTAGAGCTATACGAGCCATCTAGGACCCTGAGAACCTCAGGGACTGGTCTCCTGCAGGTGCCCAGAGTCAGGACTAAACATGGTGAAGCTACATTCCAGTTTTCTGCAGCTAAAATCTTGAACAGTCTTCCAGAGAATGTGAGACAGGCCTCAACGCTGACAATGTTTAAGACCAGGCTGAAAACAGTTCTGTTTAACCGTGCATATGAAAACTGAAAGTATCTTATCTACACTCTTCACTCTTCTTGCCATATAGCTATCCTGGATGAGATATCCCTGGCCTCTAGCTCCACTGTGGAAAAACCTGTGAGTCATTTTCGACCAAGACTTGTCATTCTCTGCCCACATTAAACATATTTCTAGGACTGCCTTCATTCACCTAGGCAACATAGCAAAGGTCAGACACTTCCTATCTCTGAAAGATGCGGAAAAACGTATCCATGCATTTGTTACTTCCAGGCTTGACTACTGCAATTCTTTACTGTCTGGTTGCAACAAAACGTCTCTAAAGACTCATCCAGAACGTAGCTGCACGTTTATTAACTGCCAGTAGAAGAAGGGAGCATATCTCACCTGTATTAGCCTCTCTACACTGGCTTCCTGTGAAATCTCGAAAATAGAATTCAAAATCCTGCTACTCACCTATAAAGTGCTCAACGGTCAGGCGTCATCCTACCTTAGGGATCTCTTAGTCCCATATCACCCATCGAGAGGATTACGTTCCCAATATACAGGCTTAATGGAGGTTCCCAGAATTTCTAGAATTAAAACGGGAGGCAGAGCCTTCAACTTCCAGGCTCCTCTCCTGTGGAATCGTCTTCCAGTTTCAGTCAGCCTTCCTATATTTAAGAATAGGTTAAAAATTTTCCTGTTCAAGAAGAGTATAGTTAGAGCCGGCCCTGGCTGGCCTCATCATAGTTATGCTGTGATAGGTTAGTCTGCCGGGTCCTCATGAGATGCTCTGACCTTCTTTTTCTTCTTTTTCTTCTTCCATCTGTGATACTGATGAACTAGTATTGTACTTTTAAATCTGCTGTGTTCCCGGAGTCCTGCCCTGTGTTGCAGCCTGTAACCCAATACTGGATATGTACACGTCAATGATAGGCCAGTTTCTTAATATACAAAATGTGAGACTCTAGGCTACGGCTCCGGAGAGAGAAAAAGAGAGCTGAGTGCAATAGGATAACACCACACAAGTAAATACGTTTTTCTTTCTTTTATATGAAATTTAAATATTACAAAATACCCAAAATAAAATATTGACTCTTTAGAATAAAAATAAAAATACAGTTTGTCTTTTTCAAAGGTTGGGCAGTGTCCTTCAAGGTTTTAAGTTCAAGAGTTCCTTTCAGTTGTCAATGTCTTTTTCCCAAAACAAACTGTTCCTTTCCTGTGGTTTCAGTTTGTAACGTACGCGTAACAGTCAGTTAGTCAACAAGTCAAAGTCAGTTGTTATGACCCGTGCTGGCCACAACCCTACCAGAAACCTGCCATGGGGAATGACAGTCAGGCATCACAGGGCTCCCAGAGTTCGAATGGGTGGCTCGCCATCAACGTGAAGACCTCAAATCTTCAAGGAAATCCTGGTCCATGCTAAAAGACTTGACCTATGATGGCCAATGTCAAATACACATTCAAATATATTCATTTCAAGCTTCAAACAGATGTACAACATTTTTCTCAATCTCAAAATAAGTTATGCAGATTGCATATACTTCTTCAAACTGAACGGCATTGCAGACACGTCCTCTCACCTATCACGCGGCCAGCACGTGATAAAAAGATTCGAACATTTCCGCATCCTCAGCAGGCATCTCAGGGTCCCAGGTGTTTCGCCCCTTAACCTGTACTCCTCTCCTGAGTGGGGCAGCAAGGGCTGAGTTAGCCTTCACCTGCGGAAGGGGTCCAGCTGTGATTTCTTGACAGCCACAGCCACCTGGAACTGCTTTCGGCTACTGTGGCTATCTCCCTGGTAGCCTTCTGTACTTGTTTGGCATCAAGCCCGATCTTCTGCAGGAAACTGCGAATAGATGTGGCGGGGAAACCGCGAGCCCCAACCTCCATTGGGTAGAGGGTGGCATGCCATCCAGCAAGGGTCGCCTCATCTACTATGTCCTGATACTTACCTTTCTTTGCCTGATGAGATATGGCTAGCTTGTCTTCCCAGGGAACAGTGAGTTCGGCTAGAATGATGGACTTCGAGCTCCTAGAAAGAAGGATCATATCCGGTCGGAGGGTAGTTGCCACCACCTCCTGAGGAAAGACCAGCTTCTTCTTAAGATCCACCCGCAGCTCCCAATCTGATGCGCAGTGTAGCATTGATGGTAGGCGGTCAGGTCTTTACTGCCCTTTCGCTGGAAGCTTGTGGGCCTTGATGGTACTGGTGGCTGTTTGTTGGTGTGGCTTCTCTGTAGCTTCACTTAGCGACCTCAGTGCGGACTTTGTCGTGTCTCCACCTATAGCGCCCGTCTGCCAGAGCTTTTGGGCAGCTGGTCAGAATGTGGTTCAGTGTGCAGAAGCTGGCGCCGCACTGACTACAGGATGCCTCTTTCTCCTTGCCCCAGATCTTCAGATTACTTGGTGTGGGTAGGAGATCAGCCACAGCGCGCAGCAGGAAGTTCAGCTTGCCTTGGTCAGTGCCCCAGAGCTCCTTCCAAGACAATGGTCTCTCGAGCGCCCACTCCCACTGCATCCAGCGCGCCTGGGAGCCCAGCCCTGCTGCTTTGATTAGACGGTCTTCTTTAGCTGCCTCCCGCACCCTTTGCACCAAGTCCCTTTTGTCTCGCATGTTGCTCTTCGACCAGCTCTTGACACCGTAGTTTCCAAGCCCTAGCCTTCCGCGACACACAGTGCCCACGATTTCCTGATGCCTCCAGTAGGCTTCCGCTTCCTTCACCACCTTGAGGGGTTTCCACTTCCTGCCGCAGTTAATGGCAGAACTTGCATACCTGACTTTTGCGTCCCTAGAGACTGAGAGCGTGCATGCTGCCCTTGCCTTGGTGGCCTTGAATTCTTCTATGACAGAGGAGCATGGTAACTGGAGTACTGATGACCTGCTGTAGAGGTTGACTGCGCTGAAAGCTGGAGGAACACCCAGCCATTTACGAATAAACCTGCTACAGACTCTCTCCATTGCTTCAACTCTTGTCATAGGGAAGTCGTAGAGCAGAAATGGCCACTGGAGCCTTGGTATGATGCCATGCTGAAAGCACCACACCTTGAACCTACCTAGCAGCAAACTCCTGTCTATTCTCCTCAGCCACTCCTTTAGTTGGGCTGCGGTGTCTTCGAGGTTTAGCCTGTCCTTCAGAGTGCTGTCATAGTTTTTCCCCAGGCATTGGATTCGCTCCTCCTGAATGGTTGGAATCTCTGACCCCTGGATGCTGAAGGTGTTATTCGACAGATTTCCCTTCAGGATGCACAAGCTTCTGGATTTGCTGGGCTTGAACTGCATACGGGCCCAGGTGGCCATCTTCTCCAGTGAACTTAGGACCCATCGTGTCCCAAGGATGGATGGGGTCATCACGGTGATGTCATCCATGAAGGCTCTGCAGGCTGGATTCCTTGTCCCATCCGCTGCCGTCGGTCCTTTACACTGAGACTCTCCTGCTTTCAGCAGTAGGTTCATAGCTGCCACAAACAGGGAGACTGATATGGTGCAGCCAGCCATGATCCCTTTTTCCAGCCTCTGCCACTTGGTGGTAAAATCCTGGCGACTGAACCTCATCTGTAAAGAACCCATATGAGCCATCACCAACTTATTGACCTCTGATGGTACTTGGTAATGATCCAATGCCTTGCAGATAAGCTGGTGTGGAACATTTGGGTAAGCCTTGGCAAGGTCTAGCCAGACCACCGAGAGAGATTTCTTGTTGCTCTTCGCCTCCTTAATTATCTGGCTAATTACCGCCGTGTGCTCCAGGCATCCAGAGTAACCCGGTACTCCTCCTTTCTGGACACTTGCATCGATGTAGCCATTGACAAGTAAGTATGATGTCAACCTTCGGGCGATGATTGCCCAAAAGACCTTTCCCTCAACGTCCAGTAGGGAAATCTCTCTAAACTGGTCAAGGCTTGATGAATTCAGCTCCTTAGGAATGAAGCAGCCCTCTGCAAGCGTCCACAGCCGGGGTTCCTGCTTCTTCTTCCACAGTGTGCGCAGGAGTGTGGCCAGTCTCCTTAGCGGCTGTGGGCAGTTCTTATAAATCTTATAAGATGTCCCTGATGGACCAGGAGCGGATCCCGCTCGAGCCCGTCTCACCACTGACCTCACTTCTTCAAAAGTGAAATCTGCCATGTTGAAAGGGGTGCTTGGATTGAGCTTTGGGATAGGGAAGGGGCACTCTCCCAATGGAAGGTCCCTGCTGGGGTCGCTATGTGCTGCCTTTACAGCATCCTCTACTTCTTCCTTGGAACATGCCAGTCTCCCACTCTTGGGCTGGCCAAGGAGGTCAGATGTGTAGCGGAACGGATCGTTGAAGAAAGAGTTCCTCTGCCGGTGCTTCTCTTTCTCTCTTCTCCGCGTTGCCTCTGCCCTTCCTGATGTTCTGCCACCTCTTCTTGAGTTCTCTGAGGTCTTGGCGCATTTCAGCAATGCGCCGTTGCCTTCTGCTGGGACCTGATGGCTGTTTCTCAGGCTTTCCTTCCTTAACTCCAAATCTGTCGTAGCATACTTGGTGGAGACGTACACTGTCTCCACCAGAGTCTTGATCTTTTTTACAGCATCCCCTCTCAAGGTGTTGTCAAGGATGATGCTGAGGTCTTCATCCAGTTGTGCCCACCTGTGGTCCGTGGCTGATGGCAAGTTCAACCGCAGCTTCTTCGGCAAGCCCTCCATGTTTGGGGCTTCTTGGCTCATCCTTATGCTCGGAGCAGGTTCAGCTAGGGGGTCCTGAGCACTGTGGTGTGCCTCCTGACTCCGGTCCTCCATCGACTGACAAACAGTGCTAACAAACTCTGAGATTAAACTCTGGGCCATGCTAGGTGTTTTGCGCTGCTGCAACTGCTCTTTGCACTTGGATTTACCTTGATGGATATTCACGCCCCCCTCGTTCTTGAAACTTCTCCCACAGATGGAGCACCTTCTGTTTGCTTCACCTTCCTGTCTTTCCACATCCAAGTTCGTAGTCCTTATATCGTCGTCCGGGTCAGTTACCATATGATCCGTCCTTGACAGCAGATTATCCTCCCCCCCTCCTTGGTCTGCTTGAGGGTATTCTCTTCGTTTAATACTCGTAGCGTTTGGTGCAGTCTGTCGGGGTGCCAGCCCTAGGACTATTGAGTGCCGTCTTTCTGTGCGGTCATCCATTCTTTCAAGGAAGTCTGTAGGTCTTTCCCCACCGCCAATGGGCCTTTCCCCATGGTCACGACATTTAAGATGAAGTAAACACCAAAGGTGCTTTGCTACAAGCAGAGACTGCATGAGCAACTATGGATGTAGATCAGGGGTGGGCAACCCCTGCCCCGGAGGGCCGGCGCGGGCACAGGCCCCGCCCCAACCAGGCAGCAACACACCCGACTCAACCAACGAAGGTGCAGAGTAGCAGTAATTAGTAGAATCAGGTGTGCTCAAGGACCCACAGCCACACCGGCCCCCCGGGACCGGAACCGCCCACCCCCATGTAGATGTTAAGGTTTTAGCTGGTGGAGTGTCATAGTGTTCCTTCGGACCCCTTCCGCATCCTCAGCAGACATCTCAGGGTCCCAGGTGTTTCGCCCCTTAACCTGTACACCTCTCCTGAGTGGGGCAGCAAGTTAGAATTCACCTGCGGAAGGGGTCCAGCTGTGATTTCTTGACAGCCACAGCCACCTGGAACTGCTTTCGGCTACTGTGGCTATCTCCCTGGTAGCCTTCTGTACTTGTTTGGCATCAAGCCTGCAGGAAACTGCGAATAGATGTGGCGGGAAAACGCGAGCCCCAACCTCCATTGGGTAGAGGGTGGCATGCCATCCAGCAAGGGTCGCCTCATCTACTATGTCCTGATACTTACCTTTCTTTGCCTGATGAGATATGGCTAGCCTGTCTTCCCAGGGAACAGTGAGTTCGGCTAGAATGATGGACTTCGAGCTCCTAGAAAGAAGGATCATATCCGGTCGGAGGGTAGTTGCCACCACCTCCTGAGGAAAGACCAGCTTCTTCTTGAGATCCACCCGCAGCTCCCAATCTGATGCGCAGTGTAGCATTGATGGTAGGCGGTCGGGTCTTTTTCCCTTTGGGACTTTACTGCCCTCTCGCTGGAAGCTTGTGGGCCTTGGTGGTACTGGTCGCTGTTTGTTGGTGTGGCTTCTCTGTAGTTTGACCCACTTAGCAACCTCGGTGAGGACCGACCAGCTCTTGACACCGTAGTTTCCAAGCCCTAGCCGTCCGCGACACACAGTGCCCACGATTTCCTGATGCCTCCAGTAGGCTTCCGCTCCCTTCACCGCCTCGAGGGGTTTCCACTTCCTGCCGCAGTTAATGGCAGAACTTGCATACCTGACTTTTGCGTCCCTAGAGACTGAGAGCGTGCATGCTGCCCTTGCCTTGGTGGCCTTGAATTCTTCTATGACAGAGGAGCAATATTCTCTGCAGTGTTTTTCTTATGCAACTGTTTGTTTCTGAGTCAAATGAGGCCGTGGGAGTTTAACATTTTACTCTGGTCATCGGAGAAACAGAGAAACGGTTATTACAAAAAGTGGAGTTTGTGAACTAAATGTGTTTTCAAGCCTGTCTGTGCTTCTTCAGCTGCCGCCTCCCCATATCCACACTAAGTGCACTAGGAGCTAGTTGGGCTGGCGAAGCTGGCTGCACCAGTCCGAACTAATAATAAATGCAAAAAGATTAATAGTGCACAGTGCACAGAGTGCACTCACCGAGACTTAATCTTTCTTGCATTTATTAGTTCGGGCTGGTGCAGCCATCTATCTATCTATCTATCTATCTATCTATCTATCTATCTATCTATCTATCTATCTATCTATCTATCTATCTATCTATCTATCTATCTATCTATCTATCTATCTATCTATCTATCTATCTATCTATCTATCTATCTATCTATCTATCTTCTTCCGTAAAAAGTTTGGCCTGCTTCTCCTCCTAGGGGAAAGGACAAACCCCCAGAATAGATATATCAAATCGACTGGCTCGGCCGGGAATCGTGTGGTATGTCTTTTGGTGGCGATATTCATACTATGCATTTTTGTGCGAGATTTTGGGGCAATGCATTCCGAATGGGGACTCCACAGTTGTGATGTCATCGGTAGAGTGCGAAAGAACAAAAAATTCCTTTGAAAAAAAGGAATGATTGCTCCAATGTGAGTAAAAAAGCGGAGAGTTGTATGGTTTTGGCGCTATGAGCCTCCAAGCGCAGCCTCACGCTCCTGCTCTTTCTATCTCTCCCATTATAAATTTTCGCTGATTCACCCTGCATTTTTCTAAAATATTGAATTTCTAACCTGCTCCTGTGCCCACATTTTTCAAGCTACAGAAATAAAACATACATCAACACGACCAGGAGACCCTCACCTCTCACACAATATGCTCATTATGTGAATATATATAACGGTTTTTGAGTTATGAGCAGTTGTTCGGGGTCTACTTTAGCCCTCTCACAGCATGAAACAGCCGTTTCTCCACACACATTCAAAGCAGATTTTGTCAGTTGGGACTTTGATGGCTCGATTACATCAGAGAGCTTCACAGGTGTGTAGGTTGCCTTAGCAACGGTCCACAGCTCCAGACTGAGAACATTTTGGCTGTTGGTTTTTCCTTAATAACTTTTGATGTAAAGGTTGTATACTCACCAAACTTTGTGAGAGCAATACAATATAAGCTCTGCACTATTATAAGCTAAGTTCTGTCCACTACGGCGATGTATTCACTGTTTCAGTGCAAAAATTATTCCCCATTTATTTCTATCAAGATAGTCTGCAGCACATTTGATTTGTGTTAACAGATACTGTAATTGATATCATAATCACCACAGAAACAACACAGCTTGGTGGCTGAGCTGTTTACTCCATCAGGCTGAAAGCTGATTGGTTGCTGGTTTTTCCTTAGTAACTTTGAATCTTAAGGTCCTATAATTACCAAACTGATGACCATGGTAACTCCAGCAATATGACACACTGACGGCTGATTGGCTGTTGGATTTTCCTTAATAACTTTGGATCTAAATGTCCGACAAATACCAAACTTGGCAGTAATGATCAGAGGGACCGCAGGATCACATCCCTGGCATCAAAATGTTTTAAAAAGCCACAGGAACGTCCCGATGCCCAGTCTGCAGCACATTTGATTTGTGTTAACACATACTGTAATTGATATCATAATCACCACAGAAACAAAACAGCTTGGTGGCTGAGCTGTTTACTCCAACAGGCTGAAAGCTGATTGGTTGCTGGTTTTTCCCTAATAACGTTAGATCTTAAGGTCCTATAATTAACAAACTGATGACCATGGTAACGCCAGCAATATGATAGACTGACAGCTGATTGGCTGTTGGATTCTCCTTAATAACTTTGGATCTAAATGTCCGACACATACCAAACTTGGCTGTAATGATTATCAAGACATCAGCATCCCACCTGTTGTGTTGAACTTCTGTATTAAGCCACAGTAGAGTCCCGACGCCCAACGTCCCAGCCCGAACGTCGGCACGATCCTCAATAACTTTGGATCTAAATGTCTGACATATATCAAACTTAGCAGTAATGATCCGAAAGACATCAGCATCCCACTTACGGTGTTGAAGTTCTGTATTAAGCCACAGTAGCCCAACGGCCCAGCCCGAACTCTCACAAAAGCCCTTGTGTTTCTCTTCCTGATGTTGTGTTGCTTTTGTACAAACTGTAAAGCCCGTTGGGGCAAATATGTGATTTGTGATTCTGGGCTATACTAATAAATTGAATTGAATTAATTAATTTTGTTCTATAAAGATTCAGGATTTTCTGTCTGTCTTTTATGATGTTTTACGTCATACGTCTGCGTGGTGGGGTAAGTGATGGCAGGAACCAGGGGAAAAAATGAGGCTCTGCCAAGACAAACCTTCCCACCCTGATCTCTCCTCCCTTCCTGCTTCCCAGCTGCCCTCCTCCCTTCCAGAGGACACTTTCTCCACCTTGGATCAATAACAGTATCCGATCCAACATGTTCACACCCTCAGACAACCTGTTTTTTATTTCTCAACTGTCTGAAAGTCAAGTCTTAAAAGGGTTTTACATGGAAAAATGTTGTGTTTTACACAAACTATAGGGTAGAGTTTAAATTCAATAAAGGTACTAAGTGGAGTTTCAGGATGCTGTTTTCTCCCCCAAAGGACGACATTTCCCGTGTGCCTTCTGATCTGAGATTTAGGCACTGCTCTGATGATGCACAGTGGGAAAAACAGCTCAACACAGGGAGGCTAAGCATGGTCACATTTAAAGAGAGAGGGGGAGAGTGTGTGAATGTGTGTGTCTGTGTGTGTGTGTGTGTGTGTGTGTGTGTGTGTGTGTCTTTTAGGTGAATATCAGGCACAGCAGTTTGCCGATCCAACACTCTAACACACACACACACACACACACACACACACACACACACACACACACACACACACAAATGTATGAATTTTCTTAACACACATGCACACACACACGCACACACATATGCAATCACACACATGCACACACTCCTATTTATTAATGTATGCAGTTGAGGCAAATGTCTAGTGATGCTGGTGCCAGAGACACAGCCCCTCCCTCACACTGCAACACACCAGTGGACAAGCTTCAGTTACATAACTCAGAGTCTTTATGTAACAGCGAGGGCAAGTCACCCAGCTGGAACTGGCCTTTTTAGGCTGGTCTCTGCAAGTGTCTGCTCGTTTCCTTTAGGATACGACGTGCCGATGAACATCGAGCCCCTGGCGACGCCCCAAGCACAAACTCGGTGACAAAGAGCACCACAGATGGCAGCTCGGGGCTGGCCCATGTTCAGGGCAACAAACAGCTGCCACAAGAGGTCCAGATGGACCCAGGCTCTTACTTTTATTCATGCCTCTGAATAGATCAGACACAAAAGGGAAGAAACAAGAGGCAATAGTCGACCTGTGATGTGAGGAAAATATAAAACAGGAAAAGTGTGAACAGGCAACAAGATAAACAAACTTTCCATCTGCCCACGTTTAAAGAATTTTACAAGCTGCAGATTTAACTGTCCTAAATCCTTTACACCCCCCCCCCCCCCCACACACACACACACAGAAACACTGGTCAAACATTAAGAATTGTGAAAAAAAAGAATCACTGAAAATATTTGATTATTCATTATGTGAATCAAATTTTTTCTTTATGTTTTTCCCTCCTCCAACCCTAACCCTAGACCTCAAATTTCTGCAGTAATCATTCTTTCTCTTCTTTCTTCTGATCTGTTTTGATGAGATATATTTGTAAATAGGCTACAGTAGATGTTAGATGTGAGTAAATATCTTATCTAAGAGTAGAATCAGCTGTTCTGTGTTTTTTCTGAAGTGAATGTTCATTATTGAGCATCATGTTTCCTCCCCTGGTTCAAGCAGTGGGCAGACATCAGTCCCTCAGTCTTTTCCTCTTGGCGATATTTGAGTGAAAAATGAGCCGATATTTTGTGCTGCCTGCTGTTATCCTTTGGAATTTCTGCTGAAATCCATAATATCCTCATATTTAATGTTGCCCCCGATTTACCAGCTCAGAGGTCAGGACAGGTGAAGCTCAGGCTTCCACTCTTGCCTGTGGGTTCTAGTTTTAAGGATAAAGGCCAAGCTCGTAAAAAATCTGGATTTCTTTCCATTCATTTCCCAAACAAGAAAATGTTTTCTTTGCCCTGTGCTCCTTGTGAAGGCCTGATGCAGTTTATGCTGGAATAACACTCCATCACTCAGCCTTTCCGATATTTCATAATAGGAGTGAGATGGACTAGCTTTGGTTTTCTCAGAGGAGCAGTTTTCCCCCACAGTCTGAAATCGTTGCAGCAGTTATCACACATAAGAGCCAGAGACACAGTGTTTGTTTCTGAGAACTGATTTGGACTTTGTTTATATTTTTTTTTTTTTTTTTTTTTTTTAAGCACAGATGAAACACGCAGCTCTGCTGCTTATATAACAGAACTCTTGCTGCTCAGGTCACAGTCACTGTCAACAGCTTAAAGAAGTGTCTTCTGATAATACACAGCAGGCATGGTGGATGTTTGGCTTCTATGATACTTATGTGAAAATTTGTGGTTTTAGTTAAATCTGAAGTTTTCAAATTGGGCAAACAATTTTTTATTGTATTTGACCAAGTGCTGCTGTCAAAGTTCAAGTTTCCACACATTAAACTGTGAATGTGTTGTAGGTGCAAGACTGAAGCCATAGACAGTTTTAAGCATCATTAAACAATTCAATTCAATTTATTTTATAGCCCAGAATCACAAATCAGATTTGCCCCAAAGGGCTTTACATTTTGTACAAAAGCAACACAACATCCCCCGTCCTTAGACACTCACATCGTACAAGGTAAAACTCCCTAAAAAACCCCTTTAACAGGGAGAAAAACGGAAGAACCCTCAGGAAGAGTAACAGAGGAGGAATCCCTCTTCCAGGACCGACAGGCGTGCAGTAGATGATGTGTGCAGGTGAAAAACATTACAGAGAAATTTGAATATTACAAACAAACAGAAATGTAATGAATGTTGGTAGAAGTGGAGGATGAGGAGCAGGATACATCATAGCTTTCAGGTTTTACCAAGACAGCCTCAGACCCTCCAACATCCGTAGATCCCTCAGTGGCTGCACTGCAGCATGCTCTGTGAAAGAGAAAACACAGGGCAGGACTCCGGAACCACAGCAGATTTAAAAGTACAGTAGTGGTACAACAGTATCACAGATAGAAGAAGAAAAAGAAGCCCAGAACATCTCATGAGGACCAGACTAACCTATCGCAGCATAACGATGACTAGGCCAGCCAGGGCCGGCCCTAACTATACGCTTCATCGAACAGGAAAGTTTTTAACCTATTCTTAAATATAGGAAGGGTGTCTGCCCCCCGGACTGAGACTGGAAGACGGTTCCACAGGAGAGGAGCCTGGAAGTTGAAGGCTCTGCCTCCTGTTTTAATTTTAGAAATTCTGGGAACCTCCAATAAGCCTGCATATTGGGAGCGTAATGTTCTTGATGGGCGATATGGGACTAAGAGATTTCTAAGGTAGGATGGCGCCTGATCGTTGAGTGCTTTATAGGTGAGGAGCAGGATTTTGAATTCTATACAAGATTTTACAGTAAGCCAGTGTAGAGCGGCTAATACAGGTCAGATATGCTCTCTTCTTCTAGTGCCAGTTAATAAACGAGCAGCTGCATTCTGGATCAGCTGGAGAGTCCTTAGAGACTTTTTGGTGCAACCCGACAGTAAAGAGTTGCAGTAGTCAAGCCTGGAAGTAATAAATGCATGGATAAGTTTTTCCACATCTTTCAGAGACAGGAAGTGTCTGACCTTTGCTATGTTGCGTAGGTGAATGAAGGCAGTCCTAGAAATATGTTTAATGTGGGCAGAAAATGACAAGTCTTGGTCGAAGATGTTTTTCACCGTGGAGCTAGAGGCCAGGGAGATGTCATCCAGGATAGCTATATCACTGGATATTGAGTTCCTCAGGATTTCGAACCCGAATACAATAATTTCTGTTTTGTCTGAATTCAGTAGAAGGAAATTGCAGGTCATCCAGGATTTTATATCCCTAAAACAGGCTTGAAGTTTAGCTAGCTGATTGGTTTCATTTGGCTTAATTGATAGATAGAGTTGTGTATCGTCAGCATAACAGTGGAAATTAATAGAGTATTTTCTAATGATTTTACCTATCGGGAGCATATAGATAGTGAAAAGTATTGGTCCAAGCACAGAACCTTGTGGAACCCCATGATTAACTTTGGTATGGATAGAAGAAACATTATTGATATGGACAAATTGGGAACGATCTGAAAGATAGGACTTAAACCAATTTAGTGCAGTCCCTTTGAGACCAATAAGAGGCTCTAGTCTCTGTAACAAGATTTGATGTGTCAAATGCAGCGCTAAGATCTAACAGAACAAGGATGGAAATGAATCCTTTATCAGACGCATCGAGAATATCGTTTGAAACCTTAACTAAAGCCGTCTCTGTGCTGTGATGCATTCTAAAACCTGACTGGAAATCCTCATATAAGTTATTGTTGTGTAAAAAGTCACACAGCTGTTTATCTTAGAGAGGAAGGGAAGGTTGGAAATGGGTCTATAGTTGTCTAAAATACTTGAGTCGAGGGCAGGTTTTTTAAGGAGAGGTTTAATTACAGCTACTTTAAAGGAGTGTGGTACATAGCCAGATAATAAAGACATATTGAGTATTTCTAGTAAGGAAGGGCTAATCAAAGGAAAAATGTCTTTTAGCAATCCGGATGGAATAGGGTCCAGAAGACAGGTTGAAGTTTTAGATGACGACATCAGTGAAGCTAGTTCAGCGAAGTCGATTGAAGTAAATATGTCGAGGTGAATATTAGCTATTTCATCTGTCTCTACAATAACAGCATCTGAGAGCAGATTAGAGCCAGTGGATGGAACAAGGTGATAAATTCTGTCTCTAATTGTCAGAATTTTGTCGTTAAAGAAGTCCATGAAGTCATCACTGCTGAGGGTTGTAGGAATACGTGGATCAATAGTGTAGTTACATTTAGTCAGTGAAGCTAACGTGCTGAAGAGGAACCTTGGATTGTTTTTGTTTTTTTCTATCAGTGAGGAGTAAAAAGCAGCTCTGGCATTGCGTAGGGCCTTCCTGTACATTCTGAGACTCTCTTTCCATGCGTGTAAAGCCTCTTCCAGTTTGCTGGAGCGCCATTTTCGTTCATGCCTCCGAGAGGTTAACTTTAGTGTACGGGTAAGAGAGTTATACCAGGGTGTGACTCTTTTTTGTTTAATTAACTTCTTTTTTTGGGGAGCAATGGAGTCAAGGGTTGTTCGCAGTGAACTTGCAGCGCTCTCAACAAGTTGATCTATTTTAGATGGACCTGCAACAGCATATAAATCCATAGCTGTGATGAGGCAAGGCAGCGAATTCAATACTGAGGGAATCACCTTCTTGTATTTAGATATAGAACTGTCGGTTAGGTATCGAGTGGGTATGCTTTTTTCAGGTGGTGAGTAGTTTAATAACAGGAATTCAAAAGTTATTAGATAATGATCTGACAGGAGGGGATTCTGTGGGAAGACAGATAAGTGTTCAACCTCAATGCCGTATGTCAAGACGAGGTCAAGGGTGTGGTTAAAGCAATGGGTGGGCACATTTACTCTCTGAGAAAAGCCGATTGACTCTAGTAAAGAGAGGAAGGCAGAGCCAAGGCTATCACTGTCAACATCGACATGAATATTAAAGTCACCTGCCATGATTATCTTATCTGTCCTGAGTACTAGACTTGAGAGATACTCTGAGAATTCTGATAAAAATTCTGAATATGGGCCTGCAGGGTGGTACACGGTGATAATATGACTGGTTATAGTGATTTCCAAGTTGGGTGGGAGAGACTCAGCACAAGGCTCTCAAATGATGTGTAGCTACACTTCGGTTCAGGGTTGATCAGTAAACTGGAGTTGAAAATGGCTGCAACTCCACCAATATAACAAAGCTTTGGATGACAGAGATCTAATGTTTAAAAGTCCACATTTCACTCTCCAGTCCTGTTTCTTTATGGCTGAATTAGTGCTAATATTAATTAAGTTGCTGTGGGTGACTCGTCTCCTATTGCTGGATGTAAAGGATAAATGATTTAAGTGAATTAAGTGGTCGGGGGACAGACACCGTCTATATGTAGTTCTGAGTGGGTGACTGCTCTAAGGGAGACACAGAGAAGCGTGTAGGACTGCGACTCTGCCTCCTGGACTCAACTCTGTGTAGTCACGGTTTTTTGGGTGACAAAGTCTAACATATTCCTGGATAAGAGAGAGGCTCCATCCAGGGTGGGAGGTATGCCGTCTCTGGCTATCAGACCAGGTTTCTCCCAGAACGTCGACCAATTATCTATGAAACCCACATTATTATCTGGGCACCAACCCGACAACCAGCGGTGGAAAGACCTCATGCGACTAAACATGAGATCACTAGTCATGTTCGGCAGGGGGCTAGAGAAAACTACAGTGTCCAACATGGTCTTTGCATAGGTGCATACCGACTCCACATTAATCGTTACCTCTGACTGACGAGCATGGGCGTCGTTCAACGTGAATAATAATCCTTTCAAATCTAGGCCTAGTCCTAGCTAACAGCTTCAGGTTGGATTCGATGTCGCCTGCTCTGGCCCCCGGGATACAGCTAACTGTGCACCCTAGTCTTGCTAGCTTCACGTATCGGACTACAGAGCTGCCAATTACCAGAGTTTGTTTCTCAGCGGGTATTTCGCTGAGTGGGAGAAATCTGTTCGATACGTGAACAGTGTTGTTGGTACCCGAGGGCTTTGGTTTAGGACGCCTACTCCCACTTTGACCAGTCACCCAGTCGCGCTGTTTTTCCGGCTGCTCCGAAAATGCCGGGGAGCTAGCGGCTAAGCTAGAGGCTAAGCTAGCGTTAGCTCGGCCCGGGCTGATAGCTCGGACCGCGGCGGTTACTGCCGGGGAGCTGCGGGTTACGCTGGGGGGGTCCGAGGAGACTAGGGACCGTCTAGCTACACTAGCATATGACTGGCTACCGGGATATGAGCGAGGGAAACGCTAAAGTAAGAGAGAGTAGGAGGGTGCTTGAATGACACTATCGTACGTTGGAAGGATTAACTTTGGAGATGCCAATTGAATTTTTTGAAATGATAAAAGGGAAAAAAGTAAGCAGCGACGCAGAGACGCTGCCACACACACAACAAAGCTTAGAGTAACAGAGAGTGATGCAATACGCTCACCGTACGTAGGCAGAGGAGGAGGAGTCCAACCGGCAGAGAACATTTTACATTTTATTGTTTTTCCTACTTATAGTATATGGGTCAATGACAAATCATGATTGACCAGAAGTTAACTACTTTTTCAAAAACAATATTATGAACCATTCGTCAGGTCTCTCAAAATGTACATTTTGTCATTTTATGTTTATGTTGGCTTCCTGTCATTTAAAAGTCCTGTCATTTAAAAGTCCTATTCTCCATTTTTCTCTTTTTTGTTACAAAAAGCATGATTTCTTTTAGCTTTTAAAAATTACACCACATGACAGTTTTGGCATTGTCCCGTTTACAATCAGAAAAAAGTTGAAGTTGTTGAAATAAATTATTGATCAATTGTTTGCTTCATAAAATGGTGTAAAATGCTTCCCAAAGCTTAAAATTCAAGTAGTTGGTGATTAATGTATTAGTTGGCAACTAATCAAATGAATAGACTGATTGTTGATGCTCTAAAACAGCGATCACTGTTCCTGACCACTAAACATACATTTTTACCGTCAAATCCAGAGATTTTAATCACATTTCCACCAAAACACCTAAACACAAAAGTGATTTTTGTGCCTGAACCAAACCAGCCCGCCCTAAACATTGTTACAATAACACAATTACCAGTGATATACTTCTTATTTTGTTTTTCTGCATATTTTTCTAATGAAGTTGTTTGTATGACTCCATTCTGTCAAAAATAAATCAGAGGGAATGGTATGATTCCACATTTTTCAGGCTTCACTTTAGGAGACAGGGTGTCATCCTGCCATGAGCTGAGACATCTTCAGGTGTGAAATGTGGAGGCTGAACTAGCAGGGATTCCTAGTTCATCCTGAAGCTGTGCAGGAACTCAGCCATGAATTATTAAGTTGCAGCCATTTTCCTGCACAACTAGGACAAATTTTAGGGTCAGGGTTAGTTATAATGTGGAATGTTGATGTCTGTCTCAGCAGAACGAGCTGTACTCTACTGCCTGTGTGTGTGTGTGTGTGTGTGTGTGTGTGTGTGTGTGTGTGTGTGTGTGTGTTTGTATTGTAACTTTTCTCAGCCAATGTGGGTCAGTCATGTTTTATTTTGCCCTGTTATGTTGTGAGAAGGAAGTCCAAGCTGCAGAACTGACACCCTTTACAACAAGAAGTACACACACACGCACACACTTATATTACATAAACAATTTACACACATTCACATAGTTTGCCTTGACATGTGTGTTTCTAAATGCCAACAAACACAATATTCTGATATGAATGATGAGCAATAGGAAGCTGAAGTTAATGATTTTCTAATAGAGGATTCATCGATTGATTAATAAATTGATTAGTTGTTTGCTGCTGCACTAAATAGTTTCATCATTCCATTGTGAGCAAACACGAGATAACACTAAAGTTAAACTACTGCGAAGAAACAACATTGTGGAAAAGTGTTTGATAAGCAGAAATAAACTCCTCACGTCACTTTATAAAGAAAAAGAACAATGGTGTTTGACACAGGGAGTATGACGATGTGTGGGACACATTAACGTTAACGAGATGGTGTCAGGTCCCTGGGGTGGACTTGGCACCCCCACCTGAGAACTGCATGAACTACATCCAATCAGCTAATGATCCCCACCTGGGACTCTGGGTATTTAAGTCCCACATGGTCCATCGCTCGGTCGCTGGTTCTCTGCTTCTACTGCTCGTCGATGCTGTCACCACGAAAACCCTGTCTGTCGGTACCACGTGTATCCTGCCTGTCAAATCCTGCCTGAACCTTGCCGGTATCTAGAATTGGTTTTGAGTTTTCTGCGCCTGTCAACCTGGTTAGATTTTTGGAATCGTTGGGAACCCCACAACCTACCTTAGTTTCGAGTTTTTGTTTTTCTTATGAAGAGAATAAAGACACTTTAAATCTGCACTTGGGTCTATCCTTCCTTGAGAACTCTAACAGAAGAACCAGAGCAGAAAAATGGACCCAGCGGATCAAATCCGAACCTGCCTGGGACATCACGGGGCGAGGCTGGGCCGTCAGGAGGCCCAGATGGAGGCGATGGTGAGGGACCTCCGGAACCTCCACCTTGCCCTGCAGGACCGCACTTCACCCCTGCAACCCACCCAACCCGCCGCGTCGGCCCGACCAGCCCGTGAACCAAACCTCCCCCCCCAGATAAGTATTCGGGCGAACCCGGAACTTGTCGATCATTCCTGTCCCAATGTAGCCTGATCTTCGAACTTCAGCCGAGTTCTTTCCCCACAGATCAGTCGAGAGTGGCGTTCGTCATCACCCAACTGTCGGGGCGAGCCAGAGAGTGGGGGATGGGGAAGTTCGGTCGGCAGTCTGCGAGAGCTTCGAGGAGTTCGCCGCGGCGATGAGGCGGGTCTTCGACCGCTCCAGGCATGGGCACGAGGCGGCCCGGGAACTCCTCCAGGGGCACTAGGGACGAAGGTCGGTGTCAGATTATGTCATCGATTTCCAGACACTCGCCACGAGAACGAGGTGGAATTCGAATGCGCTCATCGACACCTTCCTCAATGGCCTCTCGGAGGAGATCAAGGACAGGATGGCCGCCCATGACCTGCCCGGCTCCCTCGAGGGACTGATTACACTCGCAATTCACGTCGACTCCCGACTCCAGCAGCGCCGCAGGGGCTGGGTTTTTGGTCCCCCTGGCGGGAACCCCCGGACTGGACCGACGCGGGGCCTACCCTCCTACCCGCCCCCCGCAACGTCCTCCCCGGAACCCATGCAAGTGGACCGAACCCACCTCACGCGGGAGGAGCTACAGCGGAGGCTTAACACCAGGTCCTTCCTATATTGCGGTCAGCCAGGACACTTCGTCGCGGCTTGTCCAAGCAAAAGCAAACGCTCACCCGTAAGGAAGGTACTGGTGAGTGTGACACCCACACACCCCTCCTCTGCTGCCCGCACTCGCCTTCCTGCGACCCTCTGGTGGGGAGGACACCACCAGGAGCTGGAGGTTCTGGTCGACTCTGGTGCGGACGAGAATTTCATCGATGACGAACTGGCAGACAGTGGAGCCTACCCACTGAGAGGTTGGAGAGTACCCTGGTGGCCAACGCGTTGACGGGAGTGAAATTGCCCATACCACCGTCCCGGTCACTCTCTCCCTCTCAGGCAACCACCACGAACAGTTACGGCTCCTGGTGATAAGCTCCCCCCAGGCACCAGTAGTTCTCGGCTACCCCTGGCTGGCTAAGCATAACCCACATTGACTGGCAAAAAACTGTATTATGGGCTGGGCTCACACTGTCTCCTTCAGGCCCAGATACCGCTGAAACCTGCCCTGGCAGAGGAGGATTTCCTGACCTGTCAGGTGCCCCTCCAGAATACATGGACCTCAAACCAGTATTCAGCAAGTTTAAAGCCATGTCTCTACCCCCCCACCGCCCCTATGATTGCGCAATTGACCTCCTTCCTGGTACAACTCCCCCCAGAGGTGGCCTGTACTCACTGTCACGGCCTGAGTCCGAGGCCATGCATAAGTACATCCAGGAGTCCCTCACTGCGGGTATCATCCGCCCCTCGTCATCCCCCGCTGGGGCTGGCTTCTTCTTTGTCGGGAAAAAGGATGGCTCTTTAAGGCCCTGCATTGACTATCGTGGGTTAAACAAGGTTACCATTAAGAACCGTTACCCCCTCCCTCTTATGTCCTCAGCGTTCAAGCTCCTCCAAGAAGCAAAGGTGTTCACAAAGCTGGACCTGAGGAACGCCTACCATCTGGTCCGTATCCGGGAGGGGGATGAATGGAAGCCCCGGCTGTTTTTCAGGCCCTTGTTAACGATGTATTGAGAGACATGCTCAACCACTTTGTTTTCGTTTTTTTAGACGACATCCTGGTTTTCTCCAAATCCCTTTCTGAACACGTGGTCCATGTCCGTAAAGTCCTGCAGCGTCTCCTGGAGAACCAGCTTTTTGTTAAGGCGGAGAAGTGTGAGTTCCACCAGGAGACTATGACTTTTCTCGGCTTCGTAATCTCCCCAGGATCCATCCAGATGGACCAGAATAAGGTGAAGGCAGTGACCAGTCGACGGGCCCTGCAGAGCTTCCTGGGATTTGGCAACTTTTACCGACGCTTTGTCCGGAACTTCAGCACCGTGGCCGCCCCCCTCACCACCCTGACGTCCTCCGCTACCAGGTTCCGTTGGACCCCTGCAGCAGAGGCAGCCTTCCTAGACCTGAAGCGGCGATTCACATCTGCACCTGTTCTGAACAAACCTGACCCCAACCGGTAATTCATCATGGAGGTGGATGCTTCAGAGGAGGGGGTGGGCACGGTGCTCTCTCAGCGTTCGGTAAAAGATGATCACATCCACCCCTGCGCGTACTACTCCCACCGCCTATCCGCCACGGAACGGAATTATGATGTGGGGGACCGAGAGCTGCTCGCTGTGAAGTTGGCCCTGGAGGAATGGCGGCACTGGTTAGAGGGTGCAGCACTTCCATTCCTGGTCTGGACAGACCACAAGAACCTGCAGTACATCCGTTTGGCCAAGAGGCTGAACCCCCAACCGGCTCGCTGGTCTCTGTTTTTCTCCAGGTTCAACTTCACACTGTCATACCGCCCCGGTCACAAAAATGGCAAACCTGACGCCCTCTCCCGACAGTTTCCCGCATCAAAATCAGTTCCTGACCCCAACCCCATTCTCCCGCCCGACCGCATTGTGGGGGCAGTTCAGTTCGAGGTAGAATCCGCAGTGAGGGCCGCCCAGGAGGATGACGCAGGCCCCAGCCAGTGCCCCCCTAACCTTTTGTACGTCCCTAACTCTGTCCGTTCCCAGGTGCTGCAATGGGGCCATTTATCTAAGTTGTCCTGCCACCCTGGATCCCATCGAACCCAGGCCTTCATCAGGAGGAGATTTTGGTGGCCATCCATGAAGGAGGACATAACAAACTTTGTCCAATCCTGCCCGACTTGTGCCCAAAACAAGACCTCCACTCAACGCCCTGTTGGCTTGCTGCAACCCCTGTCTGTCCCCCGAAGGCCTTGGTCCCACATTTCCATAGACTTCGTGACTGGCCTCCCCCCCTCAGACGGTAACACAGTCATCCTCACTGTTGTGGACCGTTTCTCCAAATCTGTACATTTCATCGCTCTTCCTAGTCTCCTCTCAGCCAAAGACACTGCTCATCTGATGATCCAGCACGTATTCCACCTACATGGGTTGCAGGAGGAGGTGGTGTCGGACAGGGGACCCCAGTTCACCTCGATCTTCTGGAGATCCTTCTGTAAGTTGCTCGGTGCCTCAGGTTGCTTATCCTCTGGCTTTCATCCACAGAGCAATGGCCAGACGGAGAGGGCAAACCAGCTGCTGGAGACAGTGCTGCGCTGTATGGCATCACGGAACCAATCCTCGTGGAGCCAACAGCTTCCATGGGTGGAGTATGCCATCAACTCCCACGTCTCCACAGCAACAGGCAGGTCTCCGTTCGAGTGCGCCCTTGGGTACCAGCCACCACTGTTCCCTGACCAGGAGGGGGAGGTTGGCGTCCAGTCGGTAGAGGCCTTCATCCGCCGGTGCCGCCGAACATGGAGGCAAGCTCGCGCTGCCTTGCTTCGCTCGTCCACCAGGATG
Organism: Eupleurogrammus muticus; assembly: GCA_036785175.1. Taxonomy (NCBI): domain Eukaryota; kingdom Metazoa; phylum Chordata; class Actinopteri; order Scombriformes; family Trichiuridae; genus Eupleurogrammus; species Eupleurogrammus muticus. The sequence goes on along the minus strand of JAYKQN010000025.1, from coordinate 7,011,455 downwards.
AAGGTCCAGGCCGACAAACGTCGATCCCAGGCCCCTCGATACCGTCAGGGACAACGGGTCTGGGCTCTCCACACAAGATCTGCCCCTGAAGACCGAGTCCCGCAAACTCTCCGCCCGCTACATTGGTCCCTTCCCCATTTCAAAGGTCATCAGCCCCACAGCTGTCCGGCTCAAACTCTCCCTGACCATGCGCCGTGTCCATCCCACGTTCCACGTCTCCAGGGTTAAGCCCTTCCTGAGCAGTAGAATGCACCCAAGCCCCCTCCACCCCTCCGCCTCATCGACGGTTCCGAAGCATGCACGGTCAGCCGGCTAATGGACGTCCGGTGCCGAGGACGTCCATGAGTGTCCATTAGGACACCTGAGAACCCTAGGAACTACAGACAATCAGCTAATGATCCCCACCTGGGACTCTGTGTATTTAAGTGCCACATGTTCCATTGTTCGGTCTCTGGTTCTCTGTTGTTACGGCTCGTCACTGCTGTTGCTATGCGAACCCTGTCTGTCTATGCTACTTGCATCCTGCCTGTCAATGCTGCATGAACCCTGCCTGTATCGAGGATTGTTTTTTGAGTTTTCTCTGCCTGTTGACTTGACTAGATTTTTTGGAATTGTTGGGAACCCCCCAACCTTAGTTTCGAGTTTTTGTTTTCTTCTTAAGAAAATAAAGACACTTTGATCTGCACTTGGGTCTATCCTTCTGTGAGAGCCTTGACACTTACAGCACAACTTTCTATCTATGTTCCTTACAGTGGCTGCAAATCTGGATCCAGACACTAGATTTTTAAGTGAGTGAATCTCACATTCTGTGGCTGCACTGTCCTAAATACCAACCAGCAATCCAAATTAGTATTAATCCACAGCTAAAACTAGTCCCTCACAGATTCCTGTTTAAATTTAGAATAATACTGTGACTTGTACACTTAAATCATAAATTAACTGGAAATGTTTTTACAGTCTATGATATAACCACACTCACTGTCACTGGTACCTGTCGGAGCAGAGAAAGGATTTCTGTTTAATCCTGAGGCCAAAGTACAGCGATCAGTGGAATGCAATTCACTGACATGTAAACGTCAGCTGCTGCAAAATGCTCCTCTGCTGAAACACCAGAGAAAGGATTTAATCATCAGGAAGCCTGGAATAGTGATGATTGTATGTTTCAAGAAGAAATGCTCCGATGTTTTCAGGTGGTGAAAATGTTAAGTAGAAAATTTCTCCTGATTCTAAATAGTTTTGATTCGCTCATCATTTCAGCAAAGTGAAGAGCTATACAGCAGATTTCTAAAAGGAGCTGAGAGGAGCTGAGTGGCTCTGGGGACCTGAGTGGAGCTGGAAGGACATAAGGAGCTGAGTGGAGCTAAGTGGAGATGAGGAGCTGAGAGGAGCTGAGGAGCTAACATCACAATTATGAAAATTAGGACAAGGTCAAGACATTTTCATAGTGTGATGATGAATCTGCAGTCTGAACTTAATCATCATTAAAGCAATGATAATACAAATAGTATTAGCGGAAATAGTATTAGTAGAATGAACTGTGTTTTGTTTTTTACTTTGTGTAAAATAACAATTTATAATCTGATTAAAAACAGATTCTTTTTAGGGTTATGTAGCTCAGCAGCAACCTCCACTCAGACCTCATGTTCTTTTTACTTAGATCAGATTTCTTAACATGAGATTCAGCTGCATATTTTCTGCTAAACATCCCTGTGAACCACAGGAACAGGACATTGGCTTGTTTACTAATTAAACACTGCAATGCAGCAAATTACATAATGTGTGTTTTTTGTTTAATTTATATCAAATCTCATCATCAAGACTTTACTTATTAATTTCTTCACAATTTAGTGAAGGAGGGAGCTCATTAGTGCTCATCACTCAACTCTGTTTAATATCATATATTTCAATTCTGTAGCTACTGGTCTTTTTTTCCTTAATCAGCTCTTACATCAAGTCAAAGTTCACAAGTTGATCTTTAATATGTTTTCCTGCTTTTTCCACATGTTACAGCCAGAAACTAATCTGAAACATGTCAGATCCTTCAGCTGCTGGACAGAAGCTCAACAGTTTTTCTCCAGAGGTGCAAATAAATCAAATAGATATCTTTTTCTTGCATATTTATCAGTTCTACTAGAGGCAACATGAATATTGACAGCTGCCAAAAACATCTGGGGCAACATGAACGAGCCTTGGTGTCTCAGTGAATAACTACAATACTTTATAAAATATATTATTATTGTGCAGTAAATGCTGAACATGTCCTAAAAAGGAAAGAAAAAGAAAAAGTTTTGACTTGTTTCAGGCAGATGTGACTAAATAATATAAGAAGCTTTAAAAAAAATAGAAAAAGTTAAATAATATAAGAAGTCAATAAAGAACATCCTTGCTTTTCATGAACAATCATTATCGTCAGCTTTTCTTAAAATATTTGCCTTTACATCCTCCTAATCACACACAAGAATCTTTATTTAGTCAGTAATATATATAATACTTTTGGCAATATAATGTACATAAATCATTGTATGTCACATATATAACATATTTTTATTATATATTTTTATTTTATTATTTATTATATAATATATTTTGTGTGGCAACTTCTAATCTGGATCAAACTGTCCTTTCATTCCACAGTACAAAATCTAAATGAAGTCTATGAAGTTAAATAAAACCATTGTCAGGTCCTTTTTTCATCACTTTCCCAGGTCTTCTTTGCCGGTTTTCCATTGAAGGTAACTCTTTTCTACATCCAGTTTCGACATCAGAGATGACTTAGACTAGAAACTTACTTTTGTCAAAAACAATACTTAGGCCAATATTTAATAGGGTGATGATATTTTGATGTATTGTTACTGAGACATCATATTGCCACTTTCTTAAGTTTTTCTTTTAAATGTTTGGTAAATTGAAGGTAAATTAATTATTGTGCAAACAAATATATCATGTATATGGGGTACACTATGTAAGTTTGTACTGGTTTAGTCAAATTGCTCTGTATATGTCCCATGAACTAGTACAAACTGAGTACAAACTCTCTAAAAAACCCTTTAAAAGGGAGAAAAAAACATGTTGAATAAATACATTTTAATATTAAAAATTATTACAAGGATCCCAGGAAGAAAGGCTGATGCTCAGCAATAAGATGATGAGGATCCTAATAAACATAAACCCACTGAAATTGTCAATGGAAACTGATTGGGTGATTCTATTCCCAATCCAGGTCTGAGCACAATTAACACTGTACCCACCCACACATACACACAGACAGACACACACAAACACACACACACACACACACACACACAAAACACATAGCGACATAATGGATAACCACAAATAATAAAAAACTGCTAATTACTCGTTAGTCATTAATTACTTGGCAGCGTTACAATACTTCTCTTTGGCTCAGGGACCTGAAACAATCGTTCTAATTATGCCTCTGCAAACAACTGCACATTCAACCTTTTCAAATCAATGAGCGGTTGACATTCTGCAGAGCTGCAGAAAAACCAGAATAAAGAAAGAGCTCAGACCTCTGGAAGAACAAAGCTGCTGTCACAGGATTCATTGATAAAGCAAAGGGGATGAAAACAGGCGAAAGGTTCAGATCATGTTTGCATGAACAGAATGTTTACTGAAGAAGAGCAGCTGTTACTGTCCACTAAGAGACAAATGGACAAATAAAGTTTGGTGGAAAATAATACTTTGGCGGCCTTATGTCACAAACTAACAGGAACATAATGTTTAAGCCCTAGCCGCTCCTGTCATGTGACCAACATGCAGATTTACATCCTGTTGTATGGCTTAACAATTGACTTAACAAACATAATCTCACTTAATGGAACAAAGTATGCTTGCTTTTCCCCTGGCGAGGATTTATCATTAATAAAACATGAGCCACCCTCCGCCCTAAATGTGAGAGAATGTGGCTTTGAGGCTGAAACATTCAGGGTTTGTGTCTCTGTGCAGCACAAAGACACGACTTATTATTTGATCTAAAGTCCCATTTGTTAAATAACTGATTTATGCATTGTGTAGCCTGCAGCATTTTAAATGCATAAATCTAAAACACAGACATGGTTTATGCGCCTTTGTGTTCAGGCCTGATAAGAGAATCTGTGTTTTCTCACCCACAGGCATCACACAGGATTTTTTTATATATATATTAAGGGATAAAAGAAATAAACTCCTGCTGACTGCAGAGCTGTAAGACAATAGAGAGTACAAACAAATTAATGTGTGTATGTAAGTTAAGTGATGTATCTGTGCATTAAGTTCTGAACTGCCAACAACAACACTCAGATACTCAGAAACTCTCATAACTGAAAGAATTTTATCATTTATCTCACAAGTCTGATGCATGTTTAAAGGTAAAGGAGTTTTTTACATGTGGAGCAGATTTCCTCCATGTTTTAAGTGTAATGGTCTCATTAGATACACACTATATCATGGTTTTTCTGTTCCATTGCTTTTTAACAACATTTTCTTCATTTTGTTTTGTTTTCATTCACATTTTATTTCAGTGCACAAACAAAAAATCTTTAAAAGGTTTTAATAAGAACAGTTCTATTCACACATCAACTGCCAGATTTAATGTTTTAAAAAATCACTTAAAAACTTCATATGTGTGAAAAAATGTCTCTACCAGAGTAAGATCTGCAGCTTCTCAGTCAGCAGGGACCTACTGCTGCAGGCAAAAACTACCTGAATCTGACATTTGTAATAAAATATTAATGCTTATTCCATTTTTGTGAGAAGTGAGAATGCTGTTCATAGACCTCAGCTCAGCATTTAACACCATAATACCACAACAACTCATCTGCAAACTGGACAAACTGGGCCCTAGCACCTCACTCTGCAACTGGCTGCTGGATTTTCTCAGCCAGAGGCCTCAAGCGGTGCGCGTTGGCAACAACACCTCAGACAGGATCGCCCTGAGCACAGAGGCCCGACAAGGCTGTGTGCTCAGCCCCCTCCTCTTCACCCTCCTGACACATGACTGCACACCAACCCACAGCTCCAACCACCTTGTGAAGTTTGCCGACGACACAACACTGGTGGGCCTCATCACCAACGGCGACGAGACCCACTGCAGGAAAGAAGTAGAGCTTCTGTCCAGATGTTGCAAAGACAACAACCTCCTGCTAAACATCAGCAAGACCAAAGAGATTGTTGTCAGCTTCCAGAGAGGCCACACCCAACACCCCCCTTTGAACATTGACGGTGCTGCAGTGGAGAGGGTGAGCAGCACCAAGTTACTGGGGTGCACATCAGTGATGACCTCTCTTGGACCACCAACATCGCATCACTGGCCAAGAAAGCACAGCAGCGTCCTATTTCCTGCGTAAACTGAAGTGGGCAAGTGCGCCGCCACCCATCAGGACCTCGTTCTACAGAGGAACCATCGAAAGCATCCTGACCAGCTGCATCACCGTGTGGGGCGGGAGCTGCACTGACTACAACAGGAAGGCTTTGCAACGCATCGTGAGAACAGCTGAAGGGATAATTGGTGTACCACTCCCCTCCCTGCAAGATCTTTACACCACCCGCCTCAGCCGCAAAGCTATCACAATTACCACGGATACAAGTCACCCTGCACACAGTCTGTTCAGCCTCCTGCCCTGCCACCAGACACACGAACAGCTTCTTCCACCAGGTCATGAGACTGCTGAACTCTCTCCCATCACCACCCACGGGACTGCTGAAATCTCTCCCCTCCTCCCTCTCACCCTCAGCCCCAGCCAGAAGGAACACCAGGCTGGCGGACCAAGTCTAGGTCACTGGACTGTCCCCCCACCCACCCACCTAAATTGACACTCTGTACATGCACACACTTGCTGCTGGTATATTTATATTTATATATATTGTTATTGCACTAGGCATTACATTACAACAACAACTACCTCATAATGCACTTAGCTAGGACAATCAGTACTGTCTTGTTTTGTCTGTTTTGTCTTGTTGAATTTGTCTTTCCACACCCTACTACTTATTTCTTGTCTTGGGGTACTCATGTCTTGTCCTGTCATACGTGTCTGTTTGTTTCTAGTTTAGTAAGACTAGGCAAAAGTAGCCTTAAGCTACTGCACTTTACCATTGTAGTTTAGGATTGTCTCGTCTTGCGTACCTGCACTTTGATGTTGTTGTACATGTAAAACGCATAGGATAGTGAGAAAATGTTTTTCGATTCCTTTGTATGTCAAGTACATGTGAAGAAATTGACAATAAAATTGACTTTGACTTTGACTTTGATTTTTAAAACAAGTGTGTCACATGCTTTTTCAAATTTGTGCAATCATTTTTTCTCAGATAAAATCTAAATATATGTTGAAGCCATAAAATAACATTGGAATGTTCTATAATTTGGCCTGAGCGGAAAAAACAAGTTACATAAGCTGCTTCTGAAGCTGTGTTTAATAATGAACTTACTGTGTTGAGTCATATTGATGCTGCTGCCTAAAGTCAAGGTTTATTAAGATAACCCTCCTTATTTGGGTTAATTATCTTAAACTGTTCAGAGCAGAACTGTGTGTTGTTTTCCCCACAGACAGGTCGTCAAGTCACTAAGCCAGTTTCATTTCCTCTTAGATTAATGGATTTGGAGAGAAGGAGGCAAAGCAGTGGCTGCAGATCAGCAGTTTGGACCGTGTGTTGTGCATAAGTGAACTGAAAGAAGACTAATTACTATTGGCTGAGAGCAGGAGGCAAGTCCAGCCTTTATGAAAAATCCTGCAGAACAGTGATTGGTCGCAGCAGAGGAAAATGCTCTCATTCGATCCACAATTCTTACAAGCTGAATACTTACAAGCTGAAAGTGTCATTTATCTGTAAAAGAAAATCAAACTGCGGATTAAGAGTCAGTGGTATTGCACTCGTGTGATGAGGCTGCAAATATTACGAACACTACAGGTTGGGCCCCTGAGCAGGCAAAGATGACAGTCGATAAGAGTTTTTTCAGGAAGTCGTGGGGGGGGTGCAATCTGTGCAATCAATGAGCTTCACAGGTGGATACAGCACACAGACACAACCTTGCTCTTTGTTTTTCTTGGAAACCATTTTAACCAGTCTTACATGTCACAGTGTACTGCCCTCCTGGTCCATATTCGGAATTTTTAGCAGAATTGTCAATGTTTTTTTTCAAGTCTAGTTCTTAGGACAGATAAAATAATCATGGCAAGTGATTTTATTATTCACGTTAATGTTGATTGTGACAGCCATGACTCTTTGTTTCTCTCTTTACTGAAGTCAATCAGTTTTTCTCAGAAAGTAGATGTGCCACCCATCTTATTATCTAGCTATGTAACATAGTCCTTCAGATTAGCTGCAATCTAGTCGAAAAAAGGATTTATTTCCATTCTTTTTCTGTTGAACCTTAGTGCTATAACTGACACCATCAAAACATCTTATTACAGAGAAAAGAGCATCTTGTTGGCAAAAAAACATGACAAGTACTATCTCTCAGATCATTCCCAATGTGTTCATGTAAATATTGTTTTTTCCTTCTGTACAAAAATTGCACATGAAGTTACGCAAGGTTCTGTGCTCAGACCAATTCTATTTACCCATTATATGTTTCCTTTATGTAAAATGATTATGAAACATACTTAATGTTTACTGTTATCTGGTTGAGGAGTTGAAAAAACTGGCTTGAGCTGGGTGTATCTTGAGAAAGGGAGGCAGATTGGGCTAGACCTCAGAGAGTTTGACAACTTGTAGTTACCATAATCTCTGGAACTCAGGAGTTTGAGAGTACAACCGCTCCCTGCATGGCAGGCCAAGTTGTGTGTGTGTGTATGTCACCGTGTGAGGTCTGAAATATAGCAAACATCTGAGCAATAGGGCTCAACAAGCAGTTAGATGGACAGTCAGCTACACTTAGCGGTTCCCACTGTGCAGGATGGAGGCAGGATTGTCTCCGGTGGGGTGCTGGCTGGTACCCGGCCTGGCAGGAGGGGCAATCGGGCTTCCTGTTTTGAGAGCCAAGATGTAGGAAACCATAAAGTTGAGTCTCTTTGTAGTCTGGAAATATTTCAGATTCTTATGGTCAGTCCAGTCCAGGAACGTGACCTCGGCCCCCTCCAGCCAGTGTCTCCATTTCTCCAGCTCATTCTGGACCAGGTAAAAAAACATAAAAAAAGACATTTTAGGTTGAAACTTCAGCATTGGAGAAACACTAATTGACATTTTACAGAAATTTATGAATATAAACAACTAAATATTTCAATAATCAAGAGATTAATCCAACATCAAAATTATCAGTTACTTCTTAGTAAAATGTTCTTTCTTTCTGTCTCTTTCTGGAATGTTATGTAGCTCAGTTGCAAATAAAAGAAGAATTTGAAACTGAAAATACTGAAGTAATGGAAGAAATGAAATTTAATTCATTTCAACACAGAAGCTTAATATTCACGTAAATACACTTTTAAACATATGTTTGCACAGGAGTAAAACTGCATGGTTTACACTGTAATAGCATTGTGAAACTGTAATGGTCACACCAAGAAAAACAACACTTCAGTGTTTTATCTTAATATTAAAAAAGATAATTCCTCCTCTTGCTCATCCTCCTTATCCTCATATCTCATTTACCATCTGCACATGTTTGGTCAAAGACTGTGAAAGGTCAGAGTCCAACTGCAAGATTGCCTCTGTTCTCCCAAAACAGGAAGTTGAGTGGAAGGAAGGGGGAAAGGAGTCAAGCATCCAAATGTTTCATCTTTGGCTTCTCTTCAAAAGGAACCAAGACAAATACTCAGAGGAAGATGTGTGTCCTCACCTTTAATCTTCTCCTCCTGACACATTCTTTTCTGCGTGGAAAATATAAATATGCACAAAACACAGACAACCACACAGAGATATTGACTGATTCAAAGATTCATGGTCTATCTATCTATCTATCTATCTATCTATCTATCTATCTATCTATCTATCTATCTATCTATCTATCTATCTATCCACCAATTATTTTTTTTTATTTATTTCACGATTCATCAAAACATTTTTTATGCATTTTAACTTCTCCTCATTAACTGTGAACAAATTAGTTTCACAGGAAAACTGAACTAAGAAGTAAAGTGTGGGGTGGAAGAGAGAGAGAGAGGGGGAGTGTGTGAAAGTGTGTGTGTGTGTTTAAAATGTAGGACAGGCACTTCCTTAGTTCAGACCTCAGGCATGTGGTGGATTACATAGCGTATCAGTGAATACCAGGTATTAAATGAACACAGCGGGAACCCCCACACACACAAACAGACACACACATTAAAATAGTATGGCCGCTGCCTAGTCCATGACTAATAATAATCCTAACCAGCAGGTCCTGATGCTACTGCTAACTGTTCAATGTAAACACATCCACATGATATCCTGACAGCTAATTTCATTCCTCTGCTCAGGGTTTGTGTGTGCGTGTGTGTGTGTGTGTGTGTGTGTGTGTGTGTGTGTGTGTGTGTGTGTGTGTGTGTGTGTGTGTGTTAAAAAAACAAGAAGCTAGCTATGACGACGTTACATAACAAACACACACATACACACTGTATAATTAGAAAATTAGAAAGTATAATTTGATTTGATGACATAAGATTTTTATAATTTTGTAAATGTTAGTCATAAGGAAAACTTGCAAAAAGTTTGTTGTGTACGGCATGTCAAAACTGTGGTTTGGTATGAATTTCACAATTTTTCTTACATTTCATAAACTAAACAATACAACCACACACACATGCACACACACACACACACACAGTAGGAGTATGTGTATTTGGTCTCAGTCCTGATTTGATTGATGGTAAATGGTAAACAACGTTAGAACAACAACATCCAACACAGAGACATTTAAATTAAACAAGTTCAGAGGTTTTCCTGCAGAGCTTGGCTGACCATTTGCAAAATGGGTTTGTCCAAGTGGCATTGCTGTCCAAGATGGTGTAAACAGCCAGACATGACTGTGCATGCATGACTCACAGCAGGCAATAATGAATGCAAGCAACCCACACTACACCATACCAAAAGTCACTAGGAGGTCAATAACTGCAGTTGAAGAAGTCTTTGCAAGAGATTGAGACAATCTTTCTCACTTTATCTTTCAAATCTTAACCACATGAATTGATTCTTAAGGACACAAACCATAATATTTGAGACATTGACGTTTCATTCATTTAAGCATTAAAAATTGAGGCAAGTTATTCTATAGCCTTCTACTGGATTACTTCCTACACAAGCTACTGCCGTGGTGTTAGTAGCTACTGGTTAATAGTAAACAGTGATATAAAGGTTTTGGATGCAGTTCTGAAACTCAAGTTTATTTGTAAAACTTAGATACAACTTTGAATCTTAGCTTTGATTCTGAAAATCAGCTTAAATACTGAATCTTAGCTTTAATTCTGAGCTCAGCTTTAATTCTAAAATTCAGCAATAATTCCCAAACCCAGGTGTTTATATGTCTCATCAGGAAACACTAGTAGTGTAGTTTCTTTTTTAATTGACAAGATTGGATGATAATAATTTAATAATACATTTTGTAGGGCAGCTGCCCTTTGACTTTATGAACATCTGCCTTCAATATGATTAATTCAGCTCAGAATCCAGTGAATCCATCACTGAAACAGCTGGGTCGGAACTTTAATTCCCACTGCGGCTTCATGTTAAAATGGCAGTACTCATGGTTCAGTACGGTTTTCTGGAATAATCCGTCCTCCAAATGCTGCTTATCATAATACAATCATACCTAAATAAATTTCAGCGAAGCATCAGCAGTTAAATATTGTTAATACAAGCTGCTCGGGAGGTGAAATAACTATAAACAATGTATCTGATCCAGGGGTTTATATTTGTTCTGTTATGAACTTCATCGCTGTGAACACATATTCAGTGACAGTGCACATTCTCTTAGCTCAGCTTCTTTCAGCAGTATCAGGTCTGAAAATCAGACAGAACAGCAACACAAATGTCCTTTAAACGAGTTATTAAGGTAAAAAAGGGAACCGGTAATCTGATTTAGCTTCATGAGGAGAAGTGTCAAAGTCAAAGTCAATTTTATTGTCAATTTCTTCACATGTACTTGACATACAAAGGAATCGAAATTTCGTTTCTCACTATCCTATGCGTTTACATGTACAACAACACTGTTCTGTGCTGACATTATTCAATTAATGATACTAATCATGCCAAAGAGTTTACAGGAGGTCATGACACTGAATCAACCGTCACTTAACTTGATTACTGGTAACGAGGCTGTGTACTGTAGCTGTGACTTTTCTGCCTGATGCAGAGGTTGATGCATCACTTTATTTGGCAGCTGCTTCTCTTTAATACACTCAGGAAACCACAGGCTTTGTTACAGACACAAACAGAGGGGCAGGAGGAGAAGGAATGCAGCACAGATATGGCCATCATAATCCTCCTCAGGCCTCTGGAGAAACTCCTCATTTCTTTTCTTCTTTGAGAAACAAATTTACATTACAGACTCCTTTTTATCATTCTTATGCACCACCCTGATTTTAGAATATTAATATTTTATAAAGACATGCTGATTGATTCTGTCGCTGCTGCTGGGTTATCGAAAGTGATGCGGGTTCAGGGGCTGGTTCTGGGGGTGGTTCAGGCTCAGGGGCTGGCACGGGTTCGAGTTTAGGCCTTGGTTCAGGCTCTGCAGCTGGTTCAGGCACAACGGCCGAAGTCAAACCTAGTGATGACGGGGGCAGTGGGGTCTGAGGTTGAGGGTGAATCTGGTTCTGCTGCTGGAAACGGACCTGAACTCAGGGATGGTCCTGGGTTCGGATCTCGGCTTGGAGCTGAGACTGGGCCTGAGGCTGAATTTGAGCTAGGGGCTGTGTTTGGGTTTGTGCTTGAGAAAGCAGGGGCAGAGATGCTTGAGACATGTGGGTCACAGGCAAATGTGTGGAGAGCAGCGTGGGGGTCAAGGCGGGTATGGGAGCTGCAGCCTGCTGAAGTTGCACTGAAGGTGTTGTAGATGGCTGTGACCGGCCTGACAAAAGAGTTGGCCCTGGTGGTGCTAAGGGCAATCGGAGCAGTAGCTTGGACATGGGTCAGCGCTTTGCCCAGGGATGGGACTGTGATCTGGGTGGACACCACAGAGAGGACAGGAGAGGGGACAGGAGCAAGAGCAGGGCTCTGGGACTGGAAACTGGTGGTGGAGCTGCAGTTTGTGTTGGAGATGAACCTGGGGTGAGGGTGGAGACTTTGGCAGAAACTTGGTCAGGGACCTGGGTAGGGGCCTGAACAGGGATCCAGGCAGAAATCTGGGTTGGGACCTGGGCAGGGATCTGGGTTGGGACCATGGCTGCCTTCATCACTGGGGCAGGAACTTGGACAGGGACCTGGGTGGAGACCTGGGTGAGACCTGAGCGGTGACTTGAGCAGGGACCTGGGTAGGGACCCGGACAGGGATCCGAGCAAGGATCCAGGTAGGGACCTGGACAGGGATCTGTTCCGGGACCTGGGCCGGGCCCTAGCGGGGATCTGGGTTGGGACCACGGCTGCCTTCATCACTGGAACGTGATGAAGGCATGGGTTGGGGCAGGTGAGGGGGCAGTTCAGCCAGCTGTTCACTGAGGGTGATGACTGCTGCATTCAGGATCTGAATGGAGTCCTTAAAAGCCTGAAACGTCCGGGAATGCTGGCTGTGTGCAGACAGGGTACGGCGTACTGTCTCCGGTTCTGCTGGGTCCATTGCTGCCCAGAAAGTTCTGTTATGGGATGTGGTCTGAACCCACAGACACAGAGACAGAGCTGTACGAAAAAAAGTCTTTATTTGCTCAGAAACCGGTAAAAGGGGTAGCTGGCAGGGAGTGATGAGGTAGACTCCAACAGGAAGAGGAGGCGACAGGGCAGGGAGGAGATGACGGGAGACAGAGCACCGGGTCCGGTGCAGACAGTGGGCAGGAGGAACGGCGTGGGACTGGACTGCTGAGGCAGCAGAGGCAAGGCTGGGTCTGTTGGAGGAGGCAGGGATAGAGTAAGAACAACGTGCAGCAGGAATGACATGGAGCAGGACAACATTGATCAGAACAACATGGAGCAGGAACGCCTCTACCTGGAAACAGAAGGGGAGGGGCAAACACCAAGCTAATTGATAAGGGGTTTGGTTCATAAAATGGTGTCAAAAGTTGATAACTATTTCCTGAAGCTAAAGATTCAACATAAAATATCTTTTATTTGGCAGATCAACAGTCCACACCCCAAAGATCATCAGTTTTACTATTAAATAAGATAAAGAAACTAGAAGATTCAAATTTAAGAAGCTGTCAAAAGTTAAGAAACCTGTATATTTTACTAGTTACCAGTTAGCTAAATGAGACCCAAACTCTTGGGAATCCAGTGTAAAATCTTTTTTTTATCAAACAAAGATACCAGATATTTATTGCTTTATTCTTTGTATAAACAAGTTTTAGCAAAATTACATTTTAAGGTCCATTTTGTGGCTGTACTGCAGCTTTCTGGGTCAAGAACAAACTTCCATTCTCATCTTTTAAATAAAAACACAGACAAGTTGACCTTAAAACTCTGAAATGTTAACATTGTGAATTTCCCCACTGTGGGACAATAAAGGAGCTATCTAATTTACATTTCCACTCTCCTCTCTCACTCACATGCAGCATTCATTAAGAGTTGCAATCTAAGCATCCATGCTTTGTTTACATAGAAACTGCATTAATAGTCAAAGGTTTCAGATTCATTAGCAGCTGTTAGGTGTTGTTTTATTTATCTGTTTATATTTATGTTTGATTAAAATCAGAGAGTTTTAATGACTGCAGTAACGTGTTTGATATTAGATTAGATTAAGAGCACAAGAGTCTATTGCTGCAGATTGTTGATTGATTTGCTTTCTTATGTGCATCTTGAAATAAACATTACACAACAACATGAAATAACTGAAACAGAAATGTAAATACACAGATTTTAGTGAATGATTAACTCTGAATTGCTTAAATCTGCTGTGTAAATAAACAATCAACTTTGACCACAGTGAACCTTGATGTACCTAACAGTATCCCTTTACATAGTGTAGAAATTGGATAATGGCAAAATTTCGACCATCTGAAAGTTTTTGTTATGAAAAACCTGCCGATTGACGGAATGGAAAAAGTTGTTTACAGGGTACAGGACAGCTACTAAGATGGAGGCCCAGGTCAGGTTAGCATGTTGGTGTACGCACTTGAAAAAGAGAAGATTTTCAGGTATTTCACATATAATGGAGTAGAAGATGAGTTGGACTATGATACTGTTTTTGCAAAGTTTGATGCGTACTTTGTATCAAGATGCAACGTTGTTCATGAATGGGCAGGTGGTGGCACACCAAGGAGAGTGAAAGAGGTGGTGGCTCAAGTGGAAACAAACAACATCAGCAAAGCTGTGACTGAACTAATAGAGTGGTACATGACAATGGTTCCTGTCCCAAAAAATTCTAGAAAAGCACACAACTGTCTGGACCTGAAGAAGATTATTAAAGCTGCGAAAATGGTTTCAGGTTTCTGGCAAGTCCCCCTGAACAAAGACAGTCAGAGTTTAACCACATTTATTACACCATAGGGGTGTTACTTTTTTAAATGCCTCCCTTTCAGGATTACCAGCACTCCAGAGATCTTTAAAGTAAGATAGTTGAGACCCTAAAGGGTCTGCATGGTGTGGCTGTCTTCATGGATGATGTTATAGTCCATGAAACATTTCAGAACACAATGAGCATTTGCAGAAGGTCATGGAGTGGCTGCAGGTCTGAACCTGAATACAGAGAAATGTCCCATATACAGTGGCTTGCGAAACTATTTGGCTCCCTTGAACTTTGTGACCTTTTGCCACATTTCAGGCTTCAAACATAAAGATATAAAACTGTAATTTCTTGTGAAGAATCAACAACAAGTGGGACACAATCATGAAGTGGAATACACTTTATTGGATATTTTAAACTTTTTTAACAAATAAAAAAACTTTTTTTTGGGCGTGCAAAATCATTCAGCCCCATTGAGTTAATACTTTGTAGCACCACCTTCTGCTGCAATTACAGCTGCAAGTCGCTTGAGGTATGTCTCTATCAGTTTTGCACATTGAGAATGATATTTTTGCCCATTCCTCCTTGCAAAACAGCTCAAGCTCAGTGAGGTTGGATGGAGAGCGTTTGTGAACAGCAGTTTTCAGTTCTTTCCACAGATTCTCAATTGGATTGAGGTCTGGACTTTGACTTGGCCATTTTAACACCTTGATATGTTTTTTGGTGAACCATGCCATTGTAGCTTTTGCTTTATGTTTTGGATCATTGTCTTGTTGGAAGACAAATCTCCGTCCCAGTCTCAGGTCTTTTGCGGACTCCATCAGGTTTTCTTTCAGAATGGTCATGTATTTGGCTCCATCCATCTTCGCATCAATTTTATCCATCTTCCCTGTCCCTGCTGAAGAAAAGCAGGCCCAAACCATGATGCTGCCACCACCAGGTTTGACAGTGGGGATGGTGTGTTGAGGGTGATGAGCTGTGCTGCTTTTACGCCAAGTTTAGGGGGACGGCCAGATCTTGGTAGATTTACAGTGGTCTGATACTCCTTCCATTTCAATATTATTGCTTGCACAGTGCTCCTTGGGATGTTTAAAGCTTGGGAAATCTTTTTGTATCCAAATCCAGCATTAAACTTCTTCACAACAGTATCTCGGACCTGCCTGGTGTGTTCCTTGTTCTTCATGATTCTCTCTGCACTTTAAACAGACCTCTGAGACTATGACAGTGCAGGTGCATTTATAAAGAGACTTGATTACACACAGGTGGATTCCATTTATCATCGTTCATCGTCATTTAGGTCAACATTGAATCATTCAGAGATCCTCACTGAACTTCTGGACAGAGTTTATTGCACTGAAAGTGAAGGGGCTGAATGATTTTGCACACCCAATTTTTAGTTTTTTATTTGTTAAAAAAGCTTAAATTGTCCAATAAAGTGTGTTCCACTTCATGATTGTGTCCCACTTGTTGTTGATTCTTCATAAGAAATTACAGTTTTATATCTTTATGTTTGAAGCCTGAAATGTGGCAAAAGGTCACAAAGTTCAAGGGAGCCAAATAGTTTCGCAAGCCACTGTGTATATATATATGTGTATATATATATATATATATATATATATATATATATATATATATATATATATATATATATATATATATATATATATATATATACAGTTTGTGTTTTAGATGTGTGTGCCAATTGGTGCAAAAATTATTTCAATAACTCTATATGATAGTTTTAGTTGCAGTGCTTTATTTTGCAGGATATATGAGGTATGTTGCAGTTAGGGTGTTGTTAAAGATAAATAGATAAAGCCTAGTTTACTAAATTGTGTTTTAGGAATTAGAAAAAACTTGAATTGGCTTCTGTGGCATCTGCTGTTCACCATTTAATTTTGATTGATGAGACCAAGAGGCTTTTATGTTCCATCAAAATACAGTGTCCTCATCAGAGTTTTACCATCTGTCATTCATAGAAGGAAATTTAACTTAATAAAATGAGTTAATATGATCAGAAGTTCATGTCATAAGTGGGTCTGGAAACAGCTGGATAATATCTTGGAGTAAATTTCATCTTCTGGATTTTTGGTTCGATTTAAATTTTCAGATTTTTGACTCTGCAGAGTCATTATGGAGTCAAGTGATAGGTTCATATAGACACAACCTACATTTCTGGGGTCAAAACAAAATAATAAAGCTCTGAGACATATTTTGACCTCCATTTTGTTTTAAGAGTAATAACTGGTCTGTGAACATTTTTAAGATTTTCAAGTGGGTCAAAGGAAAAGTTTAGTGTTCTATAAATATTGTCCCATTTTTCACACAGCCTACATCAGCCAATGAAAACGAGGCTTGTTACTGTTAATTAGACAGCACTAACGACCTGTTCTCTTAGCCTGCAGAGAGAAGATTCAGAGAGGAGATGTTAAGCTATTTTCAGATGATTTAGAATTGAATCTTATTAGTGACATCACAGAATCACATACAAAGCAGACCTGCAAACATGAACGTTAATGTCTTTAAGTTGCAATCAATGACAAAGTAAGAATTAAAGTATTACATATATATTATTTGGATTCAGATTCAGCTCAGTTTGATAAAGATAATATGTTGAAACTTTTGACTGATGACCTGTCTGCTGAGATATTTCCAAAACTACAGACTAATGGAAATAATCGTCTCTCTGCTGAGTAATAGTCTGTAGGACAAAACCAATTCTAAAACAAATCAATCTTCTCTCATGAAGCAGCCGAGCTCAAAGCTGCTGAGCTGAAGGATTGAAGCTGGAGTAAACTATAGGCACAGAAAAGAAACAACAACGCTGATAAAAATCTAAATGTATTGCAGTGGGGCAGGTGCCTCTGCAGAGAGTAATGGTGTCGTCTACATTTAATATGGAGCCCTGACACACAGCTAATTAAAGCTGAAGCTTTAAATACAGGAAGAGTCGAGTGATCAGAAGAAAATCCTTACTGTGTGATGCTGAGCAGTAAACCTCTGACTCTAGTCTCTACATACAGAGGAATAACTAGATATTACAGCTTCCAACCAAGCGTTGATCAACATTGTTTGTCCCAGCATCCAGAAAAATGTAGATGAAACATTAGTAAAATATTTCTTCACTGTTTGCTTTGAGAAATTAGGAGAGCAAACAAGAGCAAAGTGGTTTTACAGACAGTTGGTTCAGCCCCCGCCTGAGTTTTACAAAATAAATCACAGAAAAGCTGCAGCCTGCAGAGGAATGAAAAGGACATTCTTCCACGGTTTATTCTGATTATTTTGCATTTCTGTAACCTTCAAAAATTAAATATCCCAACTCAGAAAAGTGAAAAGTGAAGTCTGTTGAACAAGGATGCAGCGCCCACATCTATGAGCTGCTGTCAGTGTGGGCGTCGCTCAAATTTAATCTCTTCAAGTTGAGCGCCAGGGACTTATGGGTAAAAGCCTCCAGCTCCATGTTGTTGAATAACTCAGGCCTAATAGCCAACATGTTTCTGTGTGGGCGAACAGGAAATCAATGGGAAAGGCCGTGGTAACCCCGCCGCCGTGCTCTCTGCTGTGTTTGTTCTCCTCCTTGAGCAGGTGGTGTGTTTGATTTAGTGTGAACAGGCATATATGCGTCAGGGATCGGGACAGGAAGAAGAGCTTCTAACTGATTAAGAGAGTTAAACATGTGATGCTTGGATAAAATGGGAAATAATCTCGTTTCAGGAAATGACCCATATTAATGTATAGAGGAAACCTTTTTAGAACATATTAGTATAGATATGGGCGATTAAATTCTGGAGGTTGCAGCACTTTAGCTTTTTTTGCTTTATGCTCATATTTACTGAACAGTGAAGAACTACAGGAGGGGTTCAACTAGTGCATGAGGAGGCAGCTACTGCAGGAGGAGTCATGTCCTATAACAGGAGTCACTTACTACGCAAGAAATCATTAACTGCATGGGGAGTCACTTAGTGAGTTATGTACTGCAGGAGGAGTTTCTTACTGTAGCAGGAGTCATTTCCTACACAAGGAGTCTCTCATTGCAGGGAGATTTATTTATTACTGGAGTCAGGAGTCACTTGCTGCAATTGGAGTCATTTATTGTTAGAGGAGTCCTACAGCTGGAGTCATTTACTATGGGAGGAGTGAATAACTGTACAGGGCTGAAACAGAATTATTTAACTATTAATAAAAACAGAAACTTTAACAATCTTTTATTACATAAATGTATGAAGAAGAAAGCAGCAGAAGTGGTCCACTTTAGACCAGGAACAATGATTATTTGTAAAACAAGGTCAATACTAAAGTTGAGACCCCATGTCTAATTGTCATGACTGTAAATAAAAAAAACAGAAAGGAAGGAACGGCGCAACAGAGGAAGGCTGAAATTAGGACAGCAATTGGGTAAGTGCTTCAGGGACAGCAGAGCTGCTACCTGTGACCTGTAACCTGTGACTTGTGACCTGCCACTAAAGGACGAGTGGTGGGGGAGGACAGTGCTCTATGACCTCTGAGGAAATCTGGCTCATTATCGTGATGACAGAAGCCTGAACTATACATGACCCAGTAAAGTTAGGTTTCTGTGTTTAGGCTGTTCTGGGTGTTGTGACATCTGAGCTCTGACCCCTTCTCTCCCCATTCTAAGAGAGTAGGATTCAGGAAATGTCAAGGTTCATTTTGTTGTGCGTATTCTTTTTATCAAATGAAAAATCTGTGTTTTTCTGCAGGCTGATGACAAGCTAATAACTCCAAAATTCATTCCTTTTGATTTTCTTCATGAACATATGCATAATTAAGTCACAGATATGCATAATAGAATAAGAGTATGCTATTGACGGAAACTATGGAGTGTGTTGGTGATCACTGGCGAGAGAGAACTGGTCTTTTTATCCAGTTTGAATTGCCCATGGAAGATATACAGCCATGTTTGTCAATTCAAAGAGTTCACTTTGCTCTTTGTTGTGAAACTGTTGAACTATCAGACTGAGAAAATGCTTAATTACAAAGACATGATAGTCATGTAACTGTAGAGCTGCAATGAACAACTATCTTGAAAGTGGATTAATCTCTCTATTATTAACAGTTTATCAGTTAATTATTCCTCATTAGGGTCTCAAGGGTCTGCTGGAGCCAATCCCACATTACAGGTGAGAGGCAAGGATATACCACAGACAGGTAGCAGCCTATCATGGAGCACACACACCTTTTACTCACACACTCACATCTTCAGATAATTTAGAAACTCCAATCAAACTCAGATTTAGACTGTGGAGGAAACTGGAGAACCTGGAGAGAACCCACACAGACACAACCTTCTTGCTGTGACAGCAGTGCTACCCACTGTTGCACTGTCTCAAATCAGTTGATTATTAAAATAGCTTCCTTTCTCCAAGAGCTGCTGTGAAATATCTTGAGAAGTTGTTCACTGAGAAGCTCAACAAATCTAAAGCTTCAACCTGTAGAGTCACAGCAGGAAACGAGAATTACTGTGGTGTTAATGTTTGAAAAGCAGGAGAATTCGGATTTTCCCTTTTCTGTCAGTCAGTTACTCTAGTGATACTATGATACCTACAACCTCCCAGAGCGTCTGTTCAGCGCTGCCTGGTCTGGATCCAGCTTCAGAACAGCAGGATCAGTCCTGCTCAGACAGGTGCTGGGTAGGAATGTGTGAGGCCAAGAGGAGCAGCTCAGGACAGATTCAGATGGTTTCTGCAGCATGTTTTACTACAAAGAACTTATGTAACATCATCTCCAAATGACATGAGCCCTACTTCTGCCAGCACATGCCAGCAGACTTCAAAATTAAAAAAAAGTTTCATTTGCATCCATTGTTTTATTCAAATGCAAACTTCAAACTGCAGTTTCAAAGTTTAACAGAGTGTGTTGTCACTGAAACAATATGTGGAACGAGCTTGGAGAAGCATCATGTGATGTTGTTATGAAACCTGTTCGAAGTTTATGTAATTTCTGGACAGCTGCCCCGGTTTGAAATAACTTGTGCAGCATGCGCCTGTGTCTGTCATTCAGCATGAACCAGGTCATGAGTGAATCAGGCCACAGTGAGTGATTGTTTATTTATAGACATTTGTCTCATATTGAGATCAGTCAGGGATTGTTGTTGTAAGTTTCAGTTTGTAACAGCTTCGAATCCCTCGCAGTTCAGCAGGTCAGGATTGATTGAAGATGAGCAGGTCAAAATGATTGCTTTGTATAATCAAAAAAATTAGCTACAGGTATTGTCTCTAAAACAATAATAAAGTACATTTAGTTGATTAATTGATTAATTGCCTATTAACTATTCAACCTATAATGTCTTATTTTGTCCAGACCAACAGTCCACAACCCAAAGATCTTCAGTGTACTATTATATAAGACTAAAGAAAACCAGAAAATATTCAGAAAAGAGAAGCTGGAACCAGAAAATGTGGACATTTTCTTCTTAAAGATGACTCAAAGTGATTATCAATTAATTGAGTCATTTAATTAATAAACGTTGCTCTAATAGCAGAACAAGCTTTATCTTCAGATAAATACACAGTAATCAGGTCTAGATTTGATCTTTTTTATGAGATTTCTTTATTTTGGTGCACTGTAGGCAGATTGAGATCAGATTGTTCTATCAGCATCTGTTCAGCATGTTTTCTGTCCTGCCTCCTGCTGTTCCTGCTGCAGACAGGACGACCTTATGTTCCTCAGATGATCAGCGCAGGGCGACTTTCCAACTCTTTGATCCTGGATAAGGTAACTGCAAAATAATACCTCCTAAACCCTGGATGCTCAGTTAAACACAAATCGACAGATTACAGATTCATTCAGGTTAGTTTAACACTCACTGCACTGAGGCAAGAGAGAGTGAGGTGAAAGATATGTTTCTTTAACACACTAAGGAAAGGAAAGAAAATGAGCTGGTTAGTATTTATAGGCTACAGAGATGTATCAAGAATGGTTTGATGACCTTTATGTGCTATAGAAGTTCCTTTTTCTTTTGTTAAATAATGACAGAGACAGTCAAGAAAAGTAGGACACACAGAGATGAGATCAAAGCTGTGGCCTCCAGTGTTCAGTCCTGAGTGAAGACGTGTGTGTAGGTGTGTTATATCATCTTCAAAGGCCTACAGCTGTACACACACACACACACACACACACACTTGAGATGACCTTGAGGAGCCAGTATTTCTGTGGTAATACTCTATATTACTATAATTTTTGTGTGTTGGTCTGACAAGCAGAATTTTAATTTTCAAACAAGTTTCTACAAATTCCCCATCTTACTTGAAGAGAAGCTAGAATGTTTAGTATTAAGCTCCAGTGTTACATGTTAACATTCAACATTTGCATAGCAAAAAGTATTAGTGCACATCATTACTTAGTCAGTTAATTGATTAGTTACCAACTATTATGTTATTCACCAGCCATTTGAATCCTCCTCTTTGTGCCATCAAAATCCACATATATTATTTCGAGCCAAGTAAGTATTCAAATGTAATTTGATTTATCTTAAAGCTGCAGTTTGGGACATTTGTCACCTTCTGCTGGTGGTGACAGTAAATATACAGACACATTCAAATTGTGCTGACATCACACACTCACTCAATTCATTTTATTTGTATATCCCAGAATCACAAATCGCAGATTTGCACCAAATGGGCTTCACAGTTTGTACAAAAGCACTGTTTACAGCGTCACATCACCACAACGAAATGACTTATTTAACTGCTGTATCAGAGTTTGGTTTGTTTGGTCTGGTTATACTTGGACAGTCAAAAAGAGCCACAAGATTAAATTATTTTATCAAAGTAAATACACATCACCACAACAAAATGACTCATTATAACTACTGTATCAGAGTTTGATTTGTTTGGTCTGATTATACTTGGACAGTCAAGAGCAAGATAAATTATTTCATCCAAGTTAGCAGATATGATTGTTACCACACAGAAGCTACGAATTCCAAACACAGATTTTGCATGCACAAAAGATCGAAACAATAACAAGAATAAAAATGGCCACAGTCATTTTTTTCTGTTCCTGTGCCTTCAACATTCAGAGAAGTGTCGCTGCTGAACTTTATCACAGTGACCTTGTGAATATAAAATCCTGATCTTAGCTTGCTCAACAGGCTGTTCCCAGAGTGCTGTATCAAGGCACCTCAGTGGGATGTCTGTGGGAAGGAAAAAGTGTGGCAGAAAACGCTGCACAATGAGAAGAGGCAACCGGACCCTGAGGAAGATTGTGGAGAAGGGCCGATTCCATACTTTGGGGGACCTGCGGAAGGAGTAGACTGAGTCTGGAGTAGAAGCATCCAGAGCCACCGTGCACAGCCGTGTGCAGGAATGGGCTACAGGTGCCGCATTCCAAGGTCAAGCCACTTTTGAACCAGAAACAGAGGCAGAAGGTCTGACCTGGTCTACAGAGAAGCAGCACTGGACTGTTGCTAAGTGGTCCAAAGTACTATTTTTGGATGAAAGCAAAGTTTGCATGTAATTTGGAAATCAAGGTGCCAGAGTCTGGAGGAAGACTGGGGAGAAGGAAATGCCAAAATGCCTGAAGTCCAGTGTCAAGTACCCAGAGTCAGTGATGGTCTGGGGTGCCATGTCAGCTGCTGGTGTTGGTCCACTGTGTTTTATCAAGGGCAGGGTCAATGCTGCTAGCTATCAGGACATTTTGAAGAACGTCATGCTTCCTTCTGCTGAAAAGCTTTATAGAGATGAAGATTTCATTTTTCAGCATGACCTGGCACCTGCTCACAGTGCCAAAACCATTGGTAAATGGTTTACTGACCATAGTATCACTATGCTCAATTGGCCTGCCAACTCTCCTGACCTGAACCCCAATATCCAACAGATTGAATATTGTGAGGAGAAAGTTGAGAGATGCCAGACCCAAGACTTTGGATGAGCTTAAGGCCACTATTGAAGCATCTTTGGGCATTCATAACACCTCAGCAGTGCCACAGACACGCCGCATTGAAGCAGTCTTTTCTGCAAAAGGATTCCAGACCAAGTATTAAGTGCATAACTGAACATAATTATCTGAAGGTTGACTTTTTTGTATTAAAAACATGTTTGTTTCATTAGTCAGATGAAATATGCTAATTTTTTTTAGATAGAGATTTTTGTTTTTTCTTTACTTTTTTTTTCCCAAATCATCAACATTAAAACAATAAAAGGCTTGAACTACTTCAGTTGTGTGCAATGAATCTAAAATATATGAAATTCTAATGTTTATCAGTACATTACAGAAAATAATGAACTTTATCACAATATGCACATTTTTGAGAAGGACCTGTATGTGTGTGTGTGTGTGTGTGTGTGTGTGTGTGTGTGTGTGTGTGTGTGTATGTGTGTGACATAATGTTCTTTCAGTGTGAAGAAACTGAGACTCAAAACCTAAACAAGAAGTCATCATGTGTGTGTTTATCCACCTGATGTCTAGGAGGAGGCTTCAGCCTGAGATGAGTTTTTCTCTGACACTGCAGGGAAACAAAATAATATCAGAAAAATAGGTATCATTTCACATCGCATGAATATAATATTTAATACTTTAGTTGTTATTCATAGGTATTTACAAGAGTGCAGTAAACACACTTGTACAGTTTACACAGGGCCCTATGAAATCTGTTTATTTTTCTTCACACACACGTTGAACACTAACAAAGACATTGATTTGATTTAGAGAGATACTTATACACAAACATACATGCACAAAAAAACACATACGCACAATTAAACAAGCCTCTCCTGTAACAAAGACATTGTTTGATTTGAACCTAAAACATCTTATTTGTTAATTAATCAGATTTGAAAAGCTGGAACCAGAGAATTTGGACCTTTTCTTATAAAAATGATTCACATCTATGATTCTAATCCAAGCCTTGACTCCCACACGTAGTTAAATATTTTTTTTTTATTGTATTTAAACAATCTCAAAGAGATCAGGTTTCACTGTAAAGTGTATTTCTGCTTATGTTCAAGAATAAACAGATAAGGAACATTATGAAAAGGAGAAAAGGAAGAACAATTTATATCATTTATACCTTTTCTGTCAAAGACAAAAAACATTTATTACTAACAGGGACATTAATCCCTACCTTTTAGCCTTGATGAATGTTTTGCCTGCACTGTCATTTAATCACTATATGAACTTAGATACACACACACACACACACAAACATTTGCTGTCCATCAGATATATAAGATTTCATCACCCACCCTGTCGCTGTTTTCAGAAAGAAAATGTTCTGTGTGTGTGTGTGTGTGATCTTCTCTCTAACCAACCAACCAATCACCAGCTGAGATTCTGAAGAGCAACAACCAAACAAGCGTCAAGTCACATTTACAGGTCTGTTTAAATGTTGTTTAAAACTCCATGTTTACACTGTTCCTGTGTTTAATGTGAAGGTTTGATGTCATTATCAAGATATATTTATAGAAATTGTATAGCCTCTTAACGTCTCCCCTGCTGCTATATGAACAGGTCATTTATGTTTGTTTTAATAATATTAATGAGCCTCTCCTCTGATTGGCTAGTTTAATTGGCTGAAATGAGGATGGGCAGTGACTGTATATTTGTGACATCATAGCATTAGCAGAAAAGCAGACGCAACAGAAGTGAGGATTCATATTTTTGGATTTAATTTAGTAAAAAAATATTTTTTCAAAATGTATTTTTCCAAATTGCATGGATCCAACCATCACTACCATTTTAGCACTTCTAGCTTCACATGTGGAGGTCCTGCAGCTTCAGACATCAGAAACAGCAGAAATTTCTTATGGCTGAAACAAAAGAAAAACAACTTATTCAACTTTTTCTCTTGTCTTTTGCCTGTTTGACCTTTAGAGGAATATTACAGCGAGAGGAGCCTTCACAGCGGCTGTGATTGAACATGTCTCTGATTGGACCAGAGATGACCTGAGGAAAAAGAAAATGAGATGAGAGAGAACCATCTTGTGTTGCCTGATCACACACACATTATGCTATATGAAAAATAGTTAGTTAATTAATTAGTTTCAAACTATAACATTGTTTGCCAACTATTATTTTTAAGAAGAAAATTACCAAATTCTCTGGTTCCAACTTCTCAAATCTGATTATTATTATTATTTTCTGGTTACTTTAGTCTTCTATAGTAAAAGTGATCAACATCTTACACCCTTTTATGAACCAAAGAACTAATCAATTAATCCGCTATCAAAATGGTGAATAGTTGCAGACCTAATGTGCTCTTATCAGTTAAAATAATAATGATGAGAGAAGAGAATAGTTCTCAGATGATACGGCCATCATCGGGTGTGTATCAGATGGGAACGACCAGGAGTACAGGGTAGTCATCAATTACTTTGTCAGCTGGTGTGAGATCAACGTTCTCCAAATCAACGCCAGCAAGACAAAGGAGATGGTTGTGGACTTCAGGAGGAAGTCCCCCCCCACCACATCGGTGAGCATCCAGGGAAAAGATATTGAGACAGTGGTCTCTTACAAATACCTGGGTGTTCACCTGAACAACAAACTGGACTGGACCACTAACTTTAATGTCCTGTACAAGAAGGGCCAGAGTCGACTTCACCTGCTGAGGACACTAAGGTCCTTTGGTGTGTGCAGGACCCTGTTAAGGACCTTTTACGACTCCGTCGTAGCATCTGCCCTGTTCTACGCAGTAGTCTGCTGGGGGGGCAGATGCTCAGACGGGGACAGAAGGAAAATTGACAAACTGGTACGGAAGTCTAGCTCTGTACTGGGATGTCCTCTGGAGTTGGTGGTGGTGGTGGGAGAGAGGAGGATGTTGGCAAAACTGACATCCATCATGGACAACCCCCATCACCCTCTGCATGGGGTGGTGGGTGCGCTGAGCAGCTCCTTCAGCCAGAGACTCAAACACCCTCGCTGCAAGAAGGAGCGCTTTCACAGATCATTCATCCCGACAGCAATAAGACTTTATAACATAACATAAACATAAACCTCACTGTAGTCACTCTGTCACTTTTTTACTGGTCACTTTTTCCCTTCACACACACCCTGCACCTTAAGAGTGCATTGGCTATGTATGTGTACATGTGGGTATGTGCGTGGATATGTATGTCCATATATATACATGCAAATATGTGTGTATGTGTATGTATGTAGGTATGTACGTGCATGTATGTATGTATGTATATATGCTTTGCTTATGCATACTCTTTTCTTACTATTTATTAGCATTTTCTCTCCATTCTATGTCCATAATGCATACTGTGTATGCGGATCAACAAATTCGGGGAATTTGTACATTGTGTTGTGTGTTTTTTTATTTTTATTTTTATTTTTATTTTTTTTTATAGTTTTTTATCTTCTTCAGCTTTATTTTCTTCTCTTTATCTGTAACGCTGCAGTAACAGACAAATTACCCCGTTGTGGGATCAATAAAGTTTTATCTTATCTTATCTTATCTTATCTTATGAATAAAAATTATCTTGTGTTGGCTATTCTATATTGTTCATTACTATAGAATGGGAGCAGTGTAATTAGTTCGGGCTGGTGCAGCCAGGCCAACTACCTCCCAGTGCACTAAGTGTAATCTTTCCTGCATTTTTATTATATCTATCTATCTATCTATCTTCTTCTGTAAAAAGATTGGCTCGCTTCTCCTCCTAGGGGAAAGGACTACAATAGTTAAATAGACAATAGACAAAAAATATGATAGGTTTGTGATAACATATACTGTAATTGATATCATAATCAGCACGGAAACATAACAGCTTGGTGGCTGAGTAGATTACTCCATCAGACTGAGAGCTGATTGGCTGTTATTTTTTCCTCAATAACTTTGGATCTAAATGTCCTACATATACCAAACTTGGCAGTAATGATCCGAAAGACATCAGCATCCCACTTACGGTGTTGAACTTCTGTATTGAGCCACCAGAGTCTCTTGAGTAGAGTCTCCACGCCCAACGGCCTAGCCAGGTGCAGCACTTAGTGCACTGGGAGGTAGTTGGGCTGGCGAAGCATTTATTATTATTAGTTCGGGCTGGTGCAGCCAGGCCAACTCTCGGCACAGTGCACAGAGTGCACTCGCCGAGAGTTGGGCTATTAAACTTTCTTGCATTTATTATTATATC
The DNA here is from genome assembly GCA_036785175.1 of Eupleurogrammus muticus. Classification (NCBI taxonomy): domain Eukaryota; kingdom Metazoa; phylum Chordata; class Actinopteri; order Scombriformes; family Trichiuridae; genus Eupleurogrammus; species Eupleurogrammus muticus. Next base: position 6,983,867 of record JAYKQN010000025.1, on the reverse strand, counting down.
TATCTATCTTCTTCCGTAAAAAGTTTGGCTCGCTTCTCCTCCTAGGGGAAAGGACAAACCCCAACAATAGTTATATCAAATCGACCGGCTCGGCCAGGAATCGTGTAGTATGACTTTTGGTGGCGATATTCGTTACTATGGCGACGTAGTAATTAATTACTACAAAATTAGTAGTAACGTAATTTTTGTGCGAGATTTTGGCGCAATGCATTCCGGATGGGGCGTCCAGAGTGGTGATGTAATCGGTAGAGTGACAAAAAATTCCTCTGAAAAAAAATGTCTAACTCGCAGCCGCGGCCACAGTTTTCACCGCACGTTAATAATTTTTACATCAAAACGTCGGGACGACCCTCCCGATCGCTCCAACGTCAGTAAAAAAGTGGAGAGTTCTACAGTTTTTAACCTCCGAACGCAGCTTCGCGCTCCTGCTCTTCCTAGCTGTCCCATTAAAAATTTTCGCTGATTCACCCTGCATTTTTCTAAAACATTGAATTTCTAACCTGCTCCTGTGCCCTGATTTTTCAAGCTACAGAAATAAAAAATACATCAACACGACCAGGAGACCCTCACCTCTCACACGATATGCTCATTTTGTTATTATCGTTTACGGTTTTTGAGTTATGAGCAGTTGTTCGGGGTCTACTTTAGCCCTCTCACAGCATGAAACAGCCGTTTCTCCACAGACATTCAAAGCAGATTTTGTCAGTTGGGACTTTGATGGCTCGTTTACATCAAAGAGCTTCACAGGTGTGTAGGTCGCCGTAGCAACGGTCCACAGCTCCAGAATGAGAACATTTTGGCTGTGGTTTTTCCTTAATAACTTTTGATGTAAAGGTTGTATACTCACCAAACTTTGTGAGAGCAATACAATAAAAGCTCTGCACTATTATAAGCAAAGTTCTGTCCACTAGGGCGATGTATTCACTGTTTCAGTGCAAATTCATTCCCTGTTTATTTCTATGGAGATAGTCTGCAGCACATTTGATTTGTGTTAACAGATACTGTAATTGATATCATAATCACCACAGAAACAACACAGCTTGGTGGCTGAGCTGTTTATTCCATCAGGCTGAAAGCTGATTGGTTAGTGTTTTTTCCTTAATAACTTTAGATCTTAAGGTTCTATGACTACCAAACTGATGACCATGGTAACTCCAGCAATATGACAGACTGACAGCTGATTGGCTGTTGGATTTTCCTTAATAACTTTGGATCTAAATGTCCGACACATACCAAACTTTGCTGTAATGAAAACCAAGACATCAGCATCCCACCTGTTGTGTTGAACTTCTGTATTAAGCCACAGTAGGGTCCCGACGCCCAACGGCCCAGCCCGAACTCTCACAATTGCCGCGGGAATTTTACTAGTTTCCCTTAATTTTTTTAAATTATTCTTATACACTTCAGTAGTTTGTTTCTGACACCTGATCAGAAGATGAAATTATTGAACCAGCTATTCTGCTGCAGTAATGAGGTACCAGGTGTCACAGCGGCACGGGCAAGCAGTCAACCTCTGCACCGGTCGGAGTCAACGCCGTGAACAGCTCAACCACCACACTGGTCACTGACACAATTAGCCAAAGTGGTTAAGAAGTGTGTGTGTGTGTGTGTGTGTGTGTGTGTGTGTGTTTGTGTGTGTGTGTGTGTGTGTGTGTGTGTTTGTGTGTGTGTGTGTGTGTGTGTGTGTGTGTGTGTGTGTGTGTGTGTGTGTGTGTGTGTGTGTGTGTGTCTGTGTGAGCAGCAGAGGCTGGAGAGAATGTGGACAAGCTGTAAAGGTCAAAGCCAGAGATGATTGATGCCCAAACAGACTCCAGCTCAAATTCTCTCTAGAAATGTTTATGGTCTTTATGGTTTTAATCTCTTATTTAAGCCCTATAATGAATTTCTGTAGTAATTTTGCAACATTTCAGTTAGCAGGTTAAAATTAAGCTAAAGTAGAAGAAAATCACAAAACAGTCTTAAAGGGAAACCGTTAACCGATAAATCAACGATCAATCAATGTCAACTGATGGTTTAAAGGTTCTTCTACAAACAAACTGGCTCCTTGATCAATGAACTTGTTTCTTTTATTTTGATAAAGGTTTAGTGCTTAAAGCAGTTTAGACTGTGCATCATAGTTGATAAAATGGATAATAAATTATACATTTGTATACTATAACATGTACATACATGAAATCACAATAATCATGTATGTACATATTATACATTTGTATACTATAATATGTACATACATTAAATCATAATAATCATGTTTTATTTTTGTTTTCTAGTTGATTATTGTTATTATTATCAAGTCATCATTATTTATTATTACTGTGTATTGGTATTTTGTATGTCCATGTGTGTTTATTCTTTAGTTGTGTAGTAACTATTTTTTCATATTATTATTTGTTAGGTTAGAACTCCTTCAAAAAGCAAGATGACACATCTCCAGGATTATTCTTTATAAATAAAACTTCCACAACTTTTACAGCAACAAAAAAAAATGTAAAAAGAACAAAAATGTGAGCATGAGTATTTTCCTAGAACTCACTAGTCACAGTAATTACTGTTTCAAGTAGAAAAGCATTAAAGCATGTTGGCATTTACACTTGAAGAGATTAAATAAATGTAGAAAGAGAGAATATCACAATGGACTTGCAGACAGTGTGTATGTGGACATTATGCATCTATCACACATGCTAACTATCACAACAAGCTGAGATTTCTGTACAAACCTGACATATGAGCACAAGATTAAACCTCTAATCTTTGCTAAGTCCTTTTAAATTAACCAAAAATTTTACCTTACTTTTAACATTGTCACAAGCACACAGTAAAACTTACAACAAACGCGTTTGTTGTTATTTTATCTTCCTGCAGCAGCAGTTTTCACAGCTTCATGTTTACAACATGTTTACAACAGAGCTGCAGCACCACTAGTTTTTTATCCTGCTGCTGTGTGAGGGATTACAAATGAAATTACACAACAGGACTTGTAGTGTTCCTTCTTCTATGAGGCAGCAGCTCTTCTCTCTCTGAACCACCAGTTGCCCTCAGTTACTGTAAGACAGCGTCACCTGGTGGCTCAGTGCCAGAGGGTAAATGCAATTATACAGTTATACTTCTATTCAGACTGATTCTAAAGTGACTAGGTGCACCCTTCAGCTCCATCCAATAAAGAAACTTAGTTTGCACATCTTTAAATTATGTCTAACAGTCCAAACAGCAGGTCAGAATCAAGGTTTATTTTAAAGATTTCGTCAATTAGTCAATTAATGATTCATTGCCAACTATTTTGATCATTAATTAGCAGATTAGAGTAATTGGAAAAGAGAAGAAAATGTACAAATTCTTAAGTAATCAAAAAATTCAACCTACTCTTCTTTGATATTTTTCTGATATCTTACATCTTCTATAATAGTAAACTGATTATCTTTGGGTTGTGGACTGGTGGTCTGTAATTTTAAAAAAGACAATATAGGTTGTATCTTTAGTGGTAGGAAACAGTGTTCAACAGTTTAAAACAATTTTATGAACCAAACATCACAGTGTCTGTTATTCATGCACAATTCAAACGAAATTAAAAAGCTATTTTATGAACCATCAATTCATTAAAAGACCTTTAGAATAGTTATTAGTTACCACTTCAAACTTTATGAAATGTAGCGAAACCCGAGAGTCCTAAAACCCAAAATATATGTCACTTTAAGCGGTTAAAATCTTCTTAATGGAACAATAACTAGTAAAATCATCAAATATTTTAGAGAAAATTCTACTGTTCTGGGCTTAAAACATGTGTTGTTTTCCACAGTTTGGAGGCTGCAGCAGTAGTCAGAGTTGTATCTTCAGGGATGTGTGCTCCATCACTGAGCCGTGATCATGGCCACTTGATAATATTGGCTGTGGATAAAAGGGCCAGTCAATCTTGTGTTTGGCTCATTCAGAGGAAGCACAGCTGTTTGCTGTAAAGACATGCTTTGATAACACTCATTTCTCTGCCAGGCAGGAAAAAAATGTCCCTGATTAGCAGTTTGACTGACAAGCTGCTCTAAAGGGACCAAGCACTGCATCCAGCTCACAGACAGCTGCACAGAAACGTTCACACTCACACACACACTACAGAAACAGGCTTTTACCATTGAGAAAATGCAAGATAGTTGAGTTATAGCCTCACTTTATGTCCAAATGTCAGAAATTTAAAGTGTTTATTTCTTTTTATATTGTGTTCATATGCCAATGTGTTCTCAGTTTATTCTGGTGTGTTGATGTGTGTGTGTGTCACTGAGGCTGATCCTTCTGGATTCTCTTTCTGACTCAGAGTCTCACAGAGCTGCAGCCTAAATGTTTTATTCCACACTATTTCTGACAAGATAGACAGGTGCAGATGTCTTTCTTTCAGCACAGATACACCTACCCTCTCTACACTTATTTTATCTGATTATCTTAAGGCAGGTGTGTCAAACACATGGCCTGAGGGCCAGAACCAGCCTGCTAAAGGGTCCAATCGTGCCAAGTCAAGTCAATCCTTAATTTAGATGGAGCCTGGCCATTAAGAGCTTTGTAGGTGAGGGGGAGGATTTTGAATTCTATTCTTCATTCACAGGAAGCCAGTGCAGAGAAGATAATGCAGGTGAGATATGATCCCTTCTTCTGGTGCTTGTTAATAATCACACAGCTGCATTCTGGATCAGCTGGGGAGTCCTTAGAGAGTTTTAGTGCAGCCAGACAATAAAGAATTACAGTTGTCAAGTATGGAAGTAACAAATGCATGGACGTTTTTCTGAACCTTTTAGAGACAGGAAGTGCCTGATCTTTGCTATTTTACGTAGCCCGAAAGAAGACAGTTCTAGAAATATGTTTAATGTGGGCAGAGAATGATATGTCTTGATCAAATATGATTCCCAGATTTCTTACAGTGGTGCTCAAGGCCAAGGAGATGTCATCCAAAGAAGCTATATACACCACACCACAATTCAATATATTTCTGTTATCAACTCTTCCTGTTCTAATGTATTGTTTCAGCCTGTTCTCATTATCTGATGTAGCCTGTCCATCCTGGAAGAAGGATGCCTCATTTGTTTTTTCCTTTATTTTTCCTATTAAAGGGGGGTTTATTGTACAATGTGAAGGTCTAGATTTGCTAGTGGGTTGGCTTAATTGACAACTACCTTCATCCATCTAAAAGTGGAAATTAGGCGTGTTTCCTAATAATTCATCTGAAGGAAGCATTGAAAAGTTGAAAACTACTGGTCCAAGCACAGAATCTTGCAGAACTTAATATGTAACCTTTGTACAGATAGATTTTGTACGGTCCCTTTTAAAAATGCACCGATGTGAAAATTTTGGCCGATATTAATATCCGATATACGTATCGGCAGTCACTGCCGATATCGATATTTGCCGATATCGATATATGTAGAGAAAAAAGTTTTCTGTAGTGTCGTCTGTCACGTCTCCCCGTTACGTCGGCGGCTGGTTAGAGGAAGTACGGCGAAGCGGACCCGATGGAGCTCCGCGAAGGCGGCGAAGGCGGCGAAGGCGGCGACGTCGGCGGCCGCTGCGGAGAAGGCGGCGGCGGCGATGAGAAGGCGGCAGGACGGCGCCCGACACCCCCGAGCAACGTTCCGCGCATTTTTTTTGTCTTTTCAGCCGATGCGATGTGACGGAGGAGCCCGCTAGGACCAGCTAGATTAGCGCGCCTCGAGAGACACGCAGACAGTGACCCAACTAAGTGTAGCGGTTAACTCTGCAAATTGTTGACATCGGCCAGAATTTGTTGACATCGGACCGATACCGATAAGTTAAAAAACGTGACATATCGGCCGATATATATCGGTTGGCCGATATATCTTGCATCACTAGTCCCTTTCATACAGTTAAAATGCTCTAATCTCTGTAAGATCGGATGTTCATGGCATCAAATGCAGCCCAAAGGTGTAACATAACAAGAATAGAGGTAAGTCCTTTATCTGACACATTGAGAATGTAATTTTAAACCTTAAACAGTGTTGTCTTTGTGATGTTATGCATTTTAAATCCTGACCGAAAATCCTCATTTAACCCATCTGTTTGGAAAGTATTTTTTCCAGGATCTTAGAGAGAAAGGTACCTTGACCTGAGTCAAGCGCAAGGTTTTAAGGAGAGGTTTAATTACTATTGTCTATTATAGGCTACTCTGAAGGATTGTGGTACATAGCCAGATAATAATGACACGTTGAGCATTTCCATTCCAAGAGAGTGCTAATCAAAGAAAGAATTTCTTTAAGCAATCCTGACAGTATAGGGTCCAAAAGAAAGGTTGATGTTTTGGATGAAGAGATTAATGATTCTAGCTCAGAAAGGTTGATTGAAGAAAATGAGTCTTGATGGTAATAAGTCTAAGTCTGAATCTACGACCCCTGACAGATGATGGCAAAAGGTGAGCAATTCTGAGTATTTGAGTTAGCCTCAATTTATAGGTTTGAGAGTTATAACAGGGCACAATTTTTTTTTGTTTACCTAACCCTTTTAGTAGTGATGGTGTCACAGTGAACCTGTAGCTCTCAACAAGTTGCTCTTTTTCAGATGAGGACAAGGACTCTTCTGGAAAAAACAATTGACTCTAGTTCATAGAGAAATGTAGAGCCATAGTAGCAGAGCTGTCAACATCAACGTGAATATTATAATCACCTCCTACGATTAATTTATCTGTCCTAAGAACTAGACTCTGAGAATTTGGATAAAAATGGTCAAGGAGGGCAGTACATGTGATGCTAGTTGTAGTGTTTTCCAAGTTGGGTAAGAAAAACTAAGAATAAGGCTTTCAAAGGATGTGTAATAGTTGTGTGCAGGAATTGGCCTGAACCCCGGAGTAGATATTTTTTCAGGTTAATATATTCTCGTGAATTATAATCTGATAACATATTGTTTAATAATACTTATTAGTGCTAATTTTGTGGGAAAAGTGGGTGACTGCTCTAAAGAAGCATGTAGGCCTAAGTCTCCTTCTCCTGGACTCAACTCTGGATTGTCAGGGTTTTAGGGTGATAAAGTCCGCCATGTTCCTAGATAAAAGAGAGGCAACCCCAAAGTGGGATCTATGCTGCCTCTCACTATCAGGCCAGGTTCCCCTCAGAATGTCGAATAATGGTCTATAATAATATAATACATTATTAGTATGCCACTGGACAACTGTACAAAGTGTAATTTAATAAATAGACCAATTCCTTTTTCTGATTCATCTCTCAAGCCATTGAGAATTGTACAGGGCTCAAGGAATGAAATATTTTATTTTATATTATTTTATTTGTATGCCTAATGGTTGTTTTCTTCTATTCCATTCTAATCTATTGCATGATTGGCTTGGTATTTACTATATGATCTTGCATTTGTTGTGTTGGTAGGTTTTATCCTTAGGTTGAACTAGTAGGATGAACTACTACTGGTGAAATATGAGAGGTTTGGCCGACCTGTCTAAAGTGACAGGAGGGTACAATGTTGGATTTTAAAATGTCAAAAAAGTCATTATTATGTACAATTAAAAGTCAGAGATATGGCTGACTTTTGTACAGCTGAACAAAGCGTAAAGCAGTCTTCATTTCCCTCCTCTCCTCTCCTCGTCCATTGTTCCCCTTGACTACTGCAATAGGCAGTGATTCTGTAACCTGGTACGTCGGCTTCTTCAAGGCCATCACATACTGTTTCACTGGCTCAACCGCTCCAAGTCTCCTGCTAAAACTTACAGAACTGCTCCACACACTCCCAACCTTACATCAAAAGAGTGATTTTCCATGTGGGTTTTAACTTTCCTTCAGGATCCAACACCCAGTCGTGTCTATAACATTATTGAGTGATGGTTCCTGGTGAAGTGAGATTGATATTTCTAATCCTAATAGAGAAAAAGACTGGAACAACTTTCCCCACCTGAATGATGATGTGTCTCTAGAACAGCTGGATGTGTAGAGAAGCAACTATTTGCTCAACATAACAACTCTGTGATGATTTGTCAATGCTGATTCACAACTTGATTCTGCTAAAAACAGCAGAAACATAAAACAGAAGAGCAGTGTTTGAGACGAGGATCTGTCAGCTTGATGGATGAACTTCCTGTGATGATCTGTCTCAGTAACAGTGAAACATGATCTCTGCTTCTCTTTGTGCTGTGAGTCTGTTCCCCTCATTGATTTATAGCTTTGACTCTTTTACTCAAAACAGTTGAAGACAAAATAAATTCTACTTGTGGCATCTGAAGCCACATGTAGATTATTTTCTATAATTCACTGATTGCATAGACTCATCAGCAGTGTTTTGCAGTAAAAGATCATAATTTCAAAAATTTGTCCTTGTTTTTCTGCAGCTCTTGGTTGTAATTCAGAATGTACAATCTAACATGACATTTTTCCAGAACAAGATAAATATACTTTCGTGGTACATTAACAATACTAAAAACATGTTTAAAATAAAAAGTCATCTCAGGTGACACGATTTATTCCTGTTGGTGTGGAGATATTCCCGTTCCCAGTCTTATATATCATCCAAACACTGACATTTAGGAGGAGGGAGAGTTCAAAGTGAATCCAAACGAACATGACATTTCCATAAATGTATTATTATGAGGGTAAAAGACCATTTGAACAGAACTGAGAATGAAGATTCTTGTTTTCCACTTCTTTCATTCATCTAAATGTAGTATCTAGCTGCATATCAATTTAAATTCCTGCTAAGCTTTGAAGATAACTGTTAATGTAGCCATAGTGCATACACACATACACACACACACACACACACACGCACACACACAGCTGCACACTATGTCATAAACTGTCACACACACATAAAATGTAAGATGATTTGTTGCAACTGTCCTATATTATTTAAGGTTCTATATTATGAGAAACGTATCTACAGCCACTAGTGGTGTAACAGGATGATGAGACTCCTGGTGATGGAACCAACGGAGTCATTCCTCTCTGCAGGAATCACTCATTCACTGTCATGGTGGAGGTGCTCACCACAAACCACTCACTCTCTCAGTTGTTGGCCGCACCAACCAGCATCAGAGATTATATTCCATCCTAACTATGATGAATTGAAGAGGCACTGGCTGAGTTCAGCCAGAAGAGTCGAATGAACAAAAAAATGCTGCTGAATATCCATTAACAGAAAAGACAGTTGCTGGAATATCAATTGAATAATAAAAAGGATTCGGAGATAAGTCTCATCATTTTATTTCTCACATGATCCTGAGATCATCAATCTTTACTTACTGTAAACAAAGTTCATCTGATCTGTTGTTTTATGAGGTAAATTATTAGGAAGAGGGCTTTTTTATACTATTCAACTACATTAGAATAAATGAGAACACATTTTCCATGGAAACACACTTAGCATATAATAAAGCAATGTGATGATTAGATTAGATTAGATAGCTCCTTTATTGTCCCACAGTGGGGAAATTCACAGTGCTCCAGCAGCATTAAAAAGAAGTTACAAAAAATTAAAAAAAAATTTGAAAAAGGATTAAATTAAAACAATATACAGATATATACAGATATATACAGATATATATAAATATAAATGTATAGCACCGTTTGGTTGTATACACAATGGCTATATACAGAGGTCTATGTATACAATGTCCATTTTTTCTGTTAGGGGGGGGGGGTTTACTGAGAGCTGTACTTGTTGTACAGTCTGAAAGCTGTAGGAAGGAAAAGGACTTCCGATATCGCTCCCTCAGACACTTTGGATGGATTAGTCTGTTGCTGAGGGAGCTCGTCAGTCCAGACAGTGTGTCCTGCATGGGGTGGAAGTGGTTTTCCATCATTGATGATATCTTCCTTATCATCCTTCTCTCTCCCACCACCTCCACCGGGTCAAGGGAGCACCCCAGGACAGAGCTGGCCTTCCTAATGATCTTGTTCAGTCTCTTCCTGTCTGCCTCCCAAGCAGACCACCCCATATTGTATGACTGATGCCACAACTGAGTCATAGAATGTCTTAAGGAGTGTCCCCTGCACTCCAAAAGACCTCAACCGCCTGAGCAGGTAGAGCCCTCTTGTATAAAGCAGTTGTGTTGTCAGTCCAGTCCAGTTTTTTGTTCAGGTGAACACCCAGGTATTTGTAGGATGTCACCATCTCAATGTCCATTCCCTGGATATTCACTGGTGCCGGGGGATTGCATGCCCGCCTGCGGAAGTTCACCACCAGTTCCTTGGTTTTCCCCGTGTTGATCTGGAGGTGATTCCGCTGGCACCAGTTGACAAAATCCTGCGTAAGTTCTCTGTATTCCCTGTCGTTATCATCCTCAATGAGGCCAACGATGGAAGAGTCATCGGAGAACTTCTGCAGGTGGCAGGTTGGTGACTTGTAGGCAAAGTCTGCAGTGTAGAGGGTGAAGAGGAACAGAGCCAGGACCGTTTCCTGTGGGGCCCCTGTACTGCAGACGACTGTGTTGGATACACAGTCCCGTGTCCTCACATAATGTGGACGGTTGGTGAGGTAGTCCAGAATCCAGGGTGTGAGGTGACAGTCCACCCCAGTGTTCTCCAGCTTGTTCCCATGGAGTGCTGGTTGTATTGTATTGAAGGCACTGGAGAAATCAAGGAACATGATTCTCACAGTGCCTCCAGGCTTCTCCAGGTGGGAAAGAGCACGGTGGAGGAGAAAGATGATAGCATCATCCACCCCGATGTCAGGCTGGTAGGCAAACTGGAGGGGGTCCATCAGTAGGCTCACCAGGGGGCGGAGATGGTCGAGGACCAGGCGCTCTAGTGTCTTCATCAGGTGGGACGTTAGTGCCACCGGCCTGTAGTCACTGAGGTCCTTGGGGTGTGGCATTTTGGGGATGGGTACCACGCAGGATGTTTTCCACAGTTGTGGCACCTTCCCCAGCTTCAGGCTCATGTTGTAGATATGCCCTACAATCCCGCTCAGCTCGTCTGCACAGGACTTCAGGAGCCTGGAACTGATGCCATCTGAACCTGCAGCCTTCCTCGCCTTCATCCTCCTGAGCTTGTTCCTCACCTGTAGTGCTGTGAGGGACAGGCTGGAGAGGGGGGGCTGTGTGCCCGAGTGTGTTGGGGATTGGGTTGGGTTGATGGTGTGGAGTGTCGTTGATAGGTGTGAACTCAGCCAGGGCTGAGAGGCGGAGGTGGAAGCGGGGGAGAGGGGAGGGCATTGTCCAGGAGGTAAAGTCAGGGGGGGCTGCAGCAGGGCAGGCTGGGCCGGGGGAGGGGCAGATGACTGGTCAAACCTGTTGAAAAATAGGTTTAGGTCATTCGCCCACTGTTGATCCCCTGCCGTCTGGGAGTTTGGTTCTTTGTAGCCCGAGATGGTTTTCAGGCCTCTCCAGACTCCACTGATGTTATTCCTCTGCAGCTGATCCTCCATCTTCCTCCTGTAAATGTTCTTCCCCTCTCTAATCTTCCGCCTTAGCTCTCTCTGCACAGTCTTCAGCTCCTCCTTGCTACCTGATGTCAAGGCCCTCCTCTTCTCCTTTAGGAGAGCCTTTATGTCGGCATTAATCCATGGCTTATTGTTGGAAAAACACCGTACTGTTAGTATCCGGGACTGAGACTCTGGCCGCCCTGCTGGTCAGCAGCGGCAAATACAGATCACTCTGTATGGCCTACCCCTCCCTTCCTGTGTCTTCCCTGATTACGATCATGTCCAGCTGTGTCTTGTTACCTCTGTGTTCCAGTCTGCATTTAAGCCCTGTTAGTTCTTCCCTCTGTGTCCGATCGTCTGCATGTGTTCCCCCGTGTATGAGGTTTCTGGCTCCTGCGCCTGTCCCCGGTATCTATTGCTGTTCTGTCTGATTTTGGTTTTCTGCCGTTTTGAACCCGTTGCGGTCTCTTTTTGTTGGATTGTTTGAAGATTTTGCTGCTACCTTGTTACCTCCTGTTGTTCTACCTTGACTAGTGTTTGTTTTTCCCTTATTCCTTCGTGGACACCTTTCGTTATTACTGTGAAAAGTATTTTTGCTTACTGCCCTAGTGGACTACCTCTGTTGCTACTTTGAAAAGTATTTTTTGCTTACTGCCCTAGTGGACTACCTCTGTTGCTACTTTGAAAAGTATTTTTTGCTTACCGCCCTAGTGGACTATTTCTGTTGTTACTTTGAAAGGTATTTTTTGTGACTTTAAATAAACACTCCTGAGACTGATCTGCATTTGGGTCCCTGTGTTTCCGTACAAGTCCTAACAGTACGATCGGACCAGGATGGACCCAGCGGATCAGAATCTGGTGAGGACCTGCCTAGAACAGCAGGGGCGCTCCTTGGCCGCCAGCAGACTCAGCTCGACGCAGTGGTCGCCAGCGTCAAGGACCTGACCGCCCAGATTCAGGGACTCCAGTTCCATCAGCCCCCTCCAGTCTCGTCTTCTCGGTCCGCCCACGAGCCACGGCTGCCCCCACCGGAGAAGTACTCTGGCGAGCCTGGCATCTGCCGTTCCTTTTTGTCCCAATGCGCCCTCATTTTTGAACTCCAACCAACCACCTTTCCCACTGATAGATCTAAGGTGGCCTACGTGATCACTCAACTGTCGGGGCGTGCCAGAGAGTGGGGAACTGCTATGTGGGATGCTGAATCAGCTGTCTGTGAGACCTTCCAGGGGTTTTCCTCAGAGATGAAGAGGGTGTTTGATCGCTCCAAACATGGACGAGAAGCTGCTCGGGAGCTACTGCAGATGCGTCAGGGGCGGAGGTCAGTGTCGATTTTAGAACCCTTGCTGCCACCACCAAATGGGGCTCTGAGGCACTGTATGACACTTTTCTAAGTGGTTTATCCGAGGACATCAAGGATGAACTAGCATCCCATGACCTGCCCCCATCCTGTGAGGCCCTCGTTGACCTGGCCATCCGCATCGACACGAGACTACAGCAACGCCGCCGTCCAAGAAGGTCCGGGTTTCCTACTGAGTCTCCAGCCATCCCAGGCCTGCAACCACCTCCTGCGCTCATCACCACAGCGGGACCAGAGCCGATGCAAGTCGACCGCACCCGCCTGACTCCGGAGGAGAGGCAAAGGAGGATCTATTCCCGCGCCTGTTTATACCGTGGCCAACCAGGCCACTACATTGCCTCCTGTCCGGTAAAGATCCAACGCTCACCAGTAAGGGGAGTACTGGCGAGCGTGACCCCCACACATTCCCCATCTGCCCAGCGCATCCTTCTTTTAGCCACTCTGGGTTGGAAAGCCCAACAAATGGAGGTGGCAGCACTCGTAGACTCCGGGGCCGAGGAGAATTTCATTGACACCGGCTTGGTAAGTCAGTGGCAGCTACCTGTCACCAGTCTAGCGAAACCTCTGGTGGCCAATGCACTGACTGGAGTGGAATTGGCAAAAATCACTCACATCACGGTTCCGGTGAGTCTGACTCTGTCTGGTGATCATCACGAAAAAATAAGTTTTCATGTTATCAATGCTCCTCAAATTCCGGTGGTTCTTGGCCACCCCTGGCTTGTTAAACACAACCCACACATAGACTGGCTAGGAAGGTGTATTAGGACTTGGAGTTCTTTCTGCCACTCAAATTGCCTTCCCCAGATCCAGACTCCGGTGAGCTCGGGCCCCGACTCCCAGGAAGAGTTCCCAGACTTATCAGGGGTTCCTCAGGACTACCGTCCAGGCCACAAGGACGTTAAGCCTGACTCTCTATCCCGACAGTTTTCTGCATCTAAGACGGCCACGGAATCTGACACCATTCTCCCTCCCCGCTGCCTTATAGGGGCAGCCCAGTTTGACATAGAGACAGCCGTATTATCAGCCCAAGCAGGAGAGGCAGGGCCCAGTCAATGCCCCGCCAACCGATTGTATGTCCCTTGCTCTGTCCGTTCTCAGGTCCTGCAGTGGGGTCATTCCACCCAGTTATCGTGCCACCCTGGTCCGCGACGAACTCTAGCTTTCATTGAAAGGAGATTCTGGTGGCCGTCCATAAAGGAGGACAGCCTCAACTTTGTTCGGGCCTGCCAGGTCTGTGCCCAAAATAAAACTTCCACCCAACCCCCTGCTGGTCTGCTACAGCCCCTGCCCGTGCCCCAGAGGCCATGGTCTCACATTTCCCTGGACTTTGTTACGGGGTTACCCCCATCAGCCGGTAATACCACAATACTCACCATAGTGGATCGTTTCTCCAAATCGGTCCACTTCATTCCCCTGCCCAGTCTCCCTTCTGCCAAAGACACTGCTAGCCTCATGATTAAACATGTGTTCCGCATACACGGATTACCGGTAGAGGTAGTGTCTGATAGAGGGCCCCAATTCACATCTGCTTTCTGGAAAGCCTTCTGTAAATTGCTAGGTGCCTCTGTCTGTCTGTCTTCAGGGTTTCATCCACAGAGCAATGGCCAGACGGAGAGGGCGAACCAGATGATGGAGACGGTGCTGCGCTGTATGGTGTCCCAAAATCCCTCCTCGTGGAGTCAACAACTTCCCTGGGCCGAGTACGCGATCAACTCCCACGTCTCCTCCGCAACAGGACGATCGCCGTTCGAGTGTTGCCTGGGCTACCAACCACCCTTGTTTCCAGACCAAGAGAAGGAGGTTGGGGTCCCCTCTGCCGAGGCCTTCATCCGCCGGTGTCGCCGTACGTGGAGGCAAACCCGCCTGACTCTGCGTTGCATTCACCCCACCTTTCACGTGTCCAGAATTAAGCCTGTCATCTGCAGCCCTATGCATCCCGCCCCCAAACCCCCTCCTCCCCCCCGTCTCATTGATGGCTCTGAGGCATACACCGTCCAACGTCTACTGGATGTCCGACACCGAGGCCGGGGACTCCAGTATCTCGTGGACTGGGAGGGCCACGGCCCTGAAGAGAGATGCTGGGTCCCGGCTCGGCACATCCTGGACCCTGGTCTGGTGAGGGATTTTCGTCGTCGGCATCCCACACCACCCAAAGGGACGCCAGGAGGCGTCCGTTAGGAGGGGGGTACTGTTAGTATCCGGGACTGAGACTCTGGCCGCCCTGCTGGTCAGCAGCGGCAAATACAGATCACTCTGTATGGCCTACCCCTCCCTTCCTGTGTCTTCCCTGATTACGATCATGTCCAGCTGTGTCTTGTTACCTCTGTGTTCCAGTCTGCATTTAAGCCCTGTTAGTTCTTCCCTCTGTGTCCGATCGTCTGCATGTGTTCCCCCGTGTATGAGGTTTCTGGCTCCTGCGCCTGTCCCCGGTATCTATTGCTGTTCTGTCTGATTTTGGTTTTCTGCCGTTTTGAACCCGTTGCGGTCTCTTTTTGTTGGATTGTTTGAAGATTTTGCTGCTACCTTGTTACCTCCTGTTGTTCTACCTTGACTAGTGTTTGTTTTTCCCTTATTCCTTCGTGGACACCTTTCGTTATTACTGTGAAAAGTATTTTTGCTTACTGCCCTAGTGGACTACCTCTGTTGCTACTTTGAAAAGTATTTTTTGCTTACTGCCCTAGTGGACTACCTCTGTTGCTACTTTGAAAAGTATTTTTTGCTTACCGCCCTAGTGGACTATTTCTGTTGTTACTTTGAAAGGTATTTTTTGTGACTTTAAATAAACACTCCTGAGACTGATCTGCATTTGGGTCCCTGTGTTTCCGTACAAGTCCTAACACGTACGGTCTTGGTGGGTACAGTATTTTCCACACAGAAGTTGATGTAATCCGTTATGCAGTCTGTGAGGCTGTCAATATCCTCCCCATGGGGATCACACAGTTCCTCCCACACGGTCGTGTCGAAACAGTCCTTCAGAGCCTTTTCAGTTTCCTCAGACCATCTCTTCACTGTGCGGGAGACAGCTGGTTGCCTGTGTACCAGGGGGTTGTACACAGGCAGGAGATGCACCAGGTTGTGATCAGATCTTCCCAGGGGGGGGAGGGGGGATGAGGTGTAGGCCTCCTTGGTGTTGGCATAACATAAGTCCAGTGTTTTATTGTCTCTGGTGCAACACGTGACGTACTGGGAGAAAGTGGGCAGAGCGGAGGATGGAGAAGCATGGTTAAAGTCTCCAGAGATGAGGAGGAGGGCCTGGGGGTGCTGTGTTTGCAGCCTGCTGGTGACAGTGTGTAGGACATCACAAGCTGTGTCTGCGTTAGCCCGAGGGGGGAACATACGCAGCTATCGCTATAACTTGCGAAAATTCCCGCGGCAGATAATACGGCCTCATGCTAACAGCTAACAGTTCAATGTCCTTACTACAGAGCTGCTCCTTGACAATGATGTGCCCGGAGGTACACCATTTGTCGTTTACATACATAGCCAGTCCTCCTCCCTTCTTCTTAACGCTGTCCCTTCCTCTGTCCGCGCGCACCAGATTAAATCCGTCCAGTGTAGCCGCCGTGTCCGGAGTCAGCGTGTTCAGCCATGTCTCCGTAAACACCATGATGCTGCTCTCCCGGTATTCCCTCTGATGCCGGGTTAGCGCTGCTAGCTCATCCATCTTATTGGGGAGAGATCGTACATTCCCCATAATAATGGACGGGAGGACGGGTCGGTATCTCCTCCTCCTGGCACGGCGCTCAGTCCCAGCACGGCGTCCCCGTCTCCTTCTCCTTATCTCACGGGGGACATCAGGTCTGTCCTCGGGCAACACTACGGAGCTACGGTGCGCCAACAGCTGATCCCAACAATAGAGCCATGGCTGCTCACGGGGTCCCCGGACACGAAAAGTGTAAAAAACAGCAGAACGGCCACAACAAACACGGAGAAAGTGAATTCCATAGTGGGAAAACTATTCCTTGATCAGTGCCACTCGCGCGGCGCCATTAAGTGGATACAAAAGCAACAAACAGCTTCTTTGAACATGCTGATACAACAGGAAAAAAATGCAAATGAACTTTTTTTCCTCCTTAGGGGAGAAAGCTGCTTCCTGTTTGGTACATTTACTGATCACATCCCATCAGCAAAACAGCCCAGTAATACATTTTAAACAACATCACGTTGTGTCAAAGTCAAACATAAATATAAATTTGTGGGTAAAACAAATGTGATTTCACAATTGTTTACATTTTATGCAAGATAAGGAACAGACTCTTGTTTGGTACACTGTGAAACTCAAGAGCTGCAATGATTACTCCATCATTCAATTAGCTGCAAACTGTGACATTAATCACTATTATAATAACTAATGAACTGATGTGAGTTATTTTTAAGATGGAAATTTCCTGGTCTCCAATCAAATTATATTTTTTGTCTTGTTTGTTTTTAGTCTTTAGTCTTCAATAATAGTAAATTGATGCTCATTTGGTTAAGGGCTGTTGGTCTGTCATTTTATGACCAAAAATCAATCATTCATTCAATCATGGATAGAGTTAACTGGATAGGATAGGATAGTCGATTACAGCTCTATTGATCAAGTGAAACTGTTAGTTTAGTTAAATGTTCTGATTGAATCGCATGAGCTGCAAAAGTTATAAACATATCTTCTCATTCTCTGAAATTTGAGATATTTGTGTACCATTAAAGAAAATTGCCAAAAAAAACACCTATTAAGAGGAATGAGAGTCTTAATAAACATAAAAAACACATATCCATATTCAATTATCTAAGATAGCTACCTGGCTTTCATCACTTGTTAATGATGTTTGCCTTCAACAGTTTAAGGTGGAATTGTAAAACGGCTTGTGGATCTGATCCCTTGGTCCCTGTAAAATCAAACAGAGCAGGTCATGTCTTATTTTTTCTCCTGCTATGATCCACTTTTTGTTTTGAGATTGAGATGATGGATTAACAGGGCTGTGGTGGTGATGGTAGATTAAAGCTGGTCTACTGTGGTGGAATAAATCTGATATTCATCAGAGAAACAGATCTGATTAGTTCATACCTGTAACATTCTTTTTCTAAACCTAACATTCTGATTTTATAGGGGATGACAGAGACATACCAACCTAATAATCTAGGAAAATAGTAAAATAAAAAAACACAACACAACAGATGATTTCTTCCAAAATAACATTTATAGATGTTCATGTTTAATTAGTTTTTAATGTGTTCATCCTCTATGCTTCTCATCACACACTCATTACTGCTCAAACACCCTAGAGCACATATGTCAAAGTCAAGGCCCGCGGGCCACATCCGGCCCGCGAGAGGGTTTTTTCTGGCCCCCAGGATTATATACATTTATTATTAGAACTGGCCCGCAGGCAACTGCACGCCAGCAGTATCCAGGTACTTTACACGCACTAACGCACTACATTTCCCACAATTCAACGGTGGCGCTCCGAGCAGGAGGCCACTTCCTTTCATTATTCATCAGCGGGCATAAGCATCACTTCAAAAGTTTCAGATAGCCTACCCTTAAAAAATGGCAAAACGGAATGTGGACACTGCGAACCGGACTTTTAAGGAGGGTGGGAATCGGAGTACATGTTCACGGAGGTAGCTGAGAACCTCTGTGACTTTTGTGTGGAGAAAGTGTGGCGGTGATAAAAGAGAATCTGAGACGGCAGCATGAGACAAGACAGAAGAGATCGCTAAATTAGCCCGGACATTGATGAACTTGTTCAAAAGAAGAGACACCACCAAGTATCAGCCACAGCTTCATTACTGTGCAACGTATTCAGAGTTTTTACTCAGTTAATGTTTAAAAGTGAACTATTTGTTTTCACACCACATGTGACTTTTCCTTTTCCTCATGTTATAGATATTTGCACTTTATTATTGTATTTCAATCCAATTTGTTTTGAAAATATTTCAATTGAGTGAATTATAGAAAATTGCTGATATTATGTATTTATTTGAGGTAAATTTAGGCCATTTTTGCTATATCCCTGAGAAGTAATACTGATGGTGCCTTGAATAATACCGCTTCATTCATTTAATGTTCATGTTTTGGGGATTTTTACACAAAGCTTTTGTCTCTGTTGAAAATTAAAATTTACTAACAGAGCCATAAGAAATTATTAATTTATTTGATCATATAGTAATTCTTAATATGTTATAGGTATTATTTTTAGGGTTTCAGTCTGTTTAATGGGGATCACTAGACTATATGCAGTCATTTTATTACTTTTTTCAATGAACGTTCGATTAGTCCGGCCCTTGGCTTGTTCTTAAATTTTTCATTTGGCCCCCATGTCCATTCGACTTTGACACCCCTGCCCTAGAGGAACTCTACATATTTCCTTGATGTATTAATTTATCACAAAACCAATTAACTAATTGATTAGCTGGCTATTCACTACAGCACTTCCACATCACAAGTATAAAACACAGAAGAACTCAAACAAATACAAAAACCAACAAAGACAAGGTTGCAACTACTATTGTGATAGTGGATTAATCTACCCATTATTGAAACCAGTGTTCAATTAGTTGTTTTGCTCAAAAAATGGAGTAAAATGTCAATCACTGTCACAAAGCTGAAGATTCAACGAAAATGTCTTTTTTTCCAAGACTAATATTTCACAACCCAAAGATTAATTTATTATTATAGAAGACTAAATAAACCAAAAATATGATTTGATAAGCTGGAACTAGAGAATCAATCAAATCATTGTTAGCAACTAATAGACACATTTTTGCAGTTTTAATCAGAAAACTGTAGAAGTATATATATTAACACAGCATTTTCAATTTAAGAATCCTTAAAGGTCCTCAAAAATACAGGTAAGGCGTGTGTGTGTGTGTGTGTGTGTGTGTGTGTGTGTGTGTGTGTGTGTGTGTGTGTGTGTGTGTGTGTGTGTGAGCTGCAGAGAAAAGTGTGACAAGGTCACAACAAACTCACCACAAGACACATGCTGCAGGAATAGTTTAGGATTATTACAGAGATTTTCTGTGTGCATAAAGATGCATATAATGTGCATTATAATCTGCAGCCTGCAGCAATATGCTGCTGGATAAACATCTCATCACTGTGTGAATCTGTGATTGGCACAGTGCTCGATCCACAGGGAGCAGAGGTAATGAAGCTTCAGCAGAGCTGCTGTCAATCACAGTGATGAACAAAGCCTCGGCTTCCTGTTGCCATAGAGAAGTCCTGACTGCATCCTTTATATACCAGTTTACCCAAGAACTCTGACTCAAGATTCCAGTTAGAGCTGAACATCACATCACAGGTTGATGCTGTAAAACATGTGAGAGATGATTCATTTATTCACCTGGAATAGGGGGGGTGTTTTCTTCTCTGGAAGCATGCATCCCAGTAACTCAATGAGGATCTTTTCCATCAACAGCTGGGAAGTCTGCTGGGAATATTCATGTGTGTGTGTGTGTGTGTGTGTGTGTGTGTGTGTGTGTGTGTGTGTGTGAGTGTGTGTGTGTGTGTGTGTGTGCGTGTGTGTGTGTTTGTTGTGGTTCAGGTGTTTTTATTGAGGCAGTTAATCCATAACAGGCTGGAATCTACATCTAATTGAATCTGGATCCAGATTTATTTATTACTTAATTGAAGGTCTTTAAAGAATGAAACTTAAACTTAAATATAATAGAGCTCTGATAAGTTGATTAGTTGCCAAGTATTAAGTTAATCTGTACTATTTTGATAATTGATTAAGTCAAGTTTTAAAGAAGAAAATATCCAAATTCTCTGGTTCAAGTTTCCCAAATCAGATTATTTTCTGTTTTTTTAGTTTTCTATAATAATAAATGGATGCTTTTTGGGTTGTGGACTCTTGGTCTGGAAAAAAAAGACATTTAGGTTGAATCTTTGGCATTGGGAAATAGTGATTACCATTTTACACCATTTTTTGAACCAAATAACTTATTGCTTAATCCTTTTAATAACTAACATATATACTGTACAGTTACACTATTTACTATTCCAGAATCCACAGGCAATGAATATTTTGTTTTGAATTGCAATATTATTTTGTTTTTGAGCAATAACAATGAAGAAAGTCAGTTTGGGAGTATTAGAGAGCATGAAGGAATGTTCCATGAATGTTATGGGAATATAATGTGTTATGCATGGCTGTAACCTGCAGCCTATGTTCTCTCAGCCATTCAAGCAGCTGCAGGTTTGACATGTTTGCATTACTGTGACACAAATTACTTGATGTGACTACCTACTGCTGCACCTGCTGTTTCATGTAACCACATTACACACATTAAACTAAGAAAACACTCTCACACAACAAACAACTAAACCTTATTACTAGTATTTGATTTTTAAACGAAGAAACCACATTCATCATCTAAACCAGTAAACCGACAGCCTGCACTTCTTAGAAGCAAATTGTTGACAGAAAAAATTGAATTATTGAAGCAGTCATCATCATTATTGGCAGCGGCAGCAGACTCATTGACTCCCTGCGGCTATACATGGGTTTGATAATGCTGTTTAATGACACGTGCTGTGTTTTTCTGCCACACACTGCTGCAGCTGTGGGGGGTGAGTGAAGCCAAAAAAACTGTTTACCAAAATTATCTAAACACCCTTTTCAAGCTATATCTTTTACTTGTATATGAACATTTGTTACATTCGAGTTCATGCCAAACAAGTTCTCATAATGCTGCTGATTCAGCCTTTCATCAAATATAAAAGGGCTTTCATTAATGGATTTGATTGATTTTTAAGAAGAAATTTGTTTTTTCATATCTGATTATAATATATATAAAAGAAGCTGGACTGTGGGTTTAGAACCAAATTCTTCCTAAACAAAGCATTGAATCATCAAAACAACACACGCACCAGCCACACCACAGAACTCGAATACTACCTTGTAGTATTTATTTAGGATTAATGAGTGAAATAACCAATACGCGTGTACACAAAGTCTTTTGTGGGTTTGGAGGCAGTTATTATATAATAATAATAATAAGTCAACAGCACATGAGATAAATGAGACTTTGATATTGAGGATCCTGTGTGTCCACTACAGAGCTGTAAAACATACACACATACACACACACACACACACACACACACATACACACTCTGGACCATAAACAAATCTTACTTGTAATTACCACATGCTTCCTAAATGTCATTTCACACTGTGTGTGTGTGTGTGTGTGTGTTAACAGATCCAATCTGACATTTTATAAATTCAAAAGTTCAATAATTGGATGACCACTGTAGTACACAGTACTACACTGTACTACATTATACTATACGGTACTACATTTACTATACTTACTGTATTGTACTACGCTGTATTATACTACACTATACAGTACTGCACAACACTCTACTATACCGTACTACACTATACCACACTGTACTATACTGTACTACGCTGCAATGTACTACACTATAGTATATACTATATTGCACTACACTGTAGTTTACGTACTGAACTACATCATACTATACCATACTATACCGTACTACTGTGTGCTACACCATACTATAATATGCTACACTATACTATACTGTATTATACCGTTCAGTGTATGATATAGTACTGTGTACTGATCTGCACTAAACTGTACTACACCATGACTCTACTACACTACTAAGATTCTTAGATGTTATGAGAACATTACGGAAACGTTGTGTGCTATCTGAGTGGAACTGTACTCTCTACTTCAACACAGAAACACACACACACATACACACACACACAGACACACACACACACACACACACACACACACACACACACACACTCACACACTCACTCACACACACACACACTGCAGCTGTATATTTTGAAGAGCTTTCAGGAGGATTTATAAATTAGATTACAGTTTTCTGGTTAGAGCTTAATAATGGATCAATTAGTTGCCAACTATTAAACTAATCACAAGCTATTTTGATCAATTGTTTTGTTCTATAATAGTATACTGATAATCTTTGGGTTGTGGCCTGTTGGTCTGGACAGAAAAATACATTTTAGGTTGAATCTTCACACACATACACACTCACACACACACACACACACACACACACACACACACACACACACACACACACACACACACACACACACTCTGTTCCCTGCAGCAGCTGCCTAATGTTGCATCAAAGATGCAGCCATTCACAGCGATGGAGAGTTCTTCCTTTTCCCGCCTTGCTCTGTCTCTGATGAATCTTTTCAGAAGAACCCGCTAAACCCTCACACACTTCCTGGGAGAGCATGATGAGGAACGAGAGGAAATGAAGACAGAAGAGAAGGAAAGGAGCCACTCTGCACTGCAGCAGAATAGAAGCAGTGATTTATTCATCCAGCTGAGGGGCAAACCAGGTTTCACCATTAGCAAATGAGCCTTAATTCACCCAGACAGCACAGAACAGCTTCCTCTAGATTCTTAGTTCCTGCTCATAGCCGCGAGGCTGTGGCAGCCAAAGCTGCTGCTCACAGCCTGACTGTTCACACCTAATTCACTTGCTGCAGCACAAACTAACACTGTGGAAGGTATTATAGTTATAATTCTATAGTCAAGATTCAAGTTATAGATAATCAGTCAACATGATGGATTGCTGAAAATAGGGGAAATATATTGACACCTAAATGCAGCAGGCGTGTTAATTTTTAACAGTCCACATCCATGGCTAACATGGGCAAATGAGTAAAACCTATTTGCTTCAAGCTATGAATGTGTAAAGTCATGGGTCTATATACTCTCCTTGTTGATTTATAGTCATGTTTTTTAACCCTGAGTGCAGCTTAAAAGTATGACACTTTTTATTACACTTTTATAAAGTTATAGAAGGTAAAATTGCAGAAAGAAAAAGGTGCAATTTATAAGAAAGCAAGATCATCGTATTCATGAAGCTTTTACTCTCTGTCCAGACTTAAACTGTGTTTTCAATCTGAAACCAGGGTCAGCAGCATTTTCAACAATCTCAGCAATATGTCATGTCTCGTCGTAAATGTTAAAGTTATCACTCGTGTTGTCTTGTCCTGCACTTCCTGTTTTATTTTGAATTGACTCTTCCCTCTTGTTTCAGGCACCTTTGCTTCCTGCCCTTGTGTGTTTCCCGCCACGGTGATTGCCTTCCCCTGCCCTGATTGTTTTCACCTGTGCCCTGTTACCCTGTCTATATATTGTCGGTGTCTCCCCTTGTCCTGTGCCAGTTCGTCATGTTCCATGTGTCAAGAACCAGCACCCAGCTCCAGGTCCTTTCAGGTTTTGTTCCTGTCTACTTAAGTTCTCAGTCTTGTTTTGACAGCCCTTCCCTTGTTACTTTTCCTTGCCCCGTTTTCCTCGCAAGAGTGAATTTTTGTTTTCCTCGCAAGAGTGATGTTCTGTTTTCCTCGCAAGAGTGATTTTTTGTTTTCCTCGCAAGAGTGATTTTTTGTTACCTCGCAAGAGTGATTTTCTGTTACCTCATGAAGAGTGACTCTTCTTGTACGGAATTATAATAAAGACTTTTCCTTTTTGAACACACTGTGAAGAGTCGTGCATTTGGGTTCAGCCTCCGGCCCCCCGCCTTGTGACAGTACGAACTGGCCAGCCATGAACCCAGCCGACTCCGACCAGCTGACCGCAGCGGTCCACTCCCAGGAAGCACGACTAACGAGGCAGGAGGAACACCTGACATCCCTTGCCCGAGGGTTGCAAGGGTTGGCCAACAGCCGGGACAGTTTTCAGGCAGCCATGACCACGGAGATGAGGGAGTTAGCCCTGCAGATCAAGCAGGCCCTTCCTCGATCACAGCCTGAACCTTCTCCACCCCCGAACTCTTCTGCTACTCCTGCTTCACCTGGATCACCTTCAGCCTCGCTCCGGCTAGCACCGCCAGAGAAGTTCTCCGGAGAAGGTGACACCTGTAGATCGTTTATCATACAATGTGAGCTACACTATGAACTCCAGCACTCAGCTTTCCCGACAGACTCAGCCAAAGTGGCTTTTATGATTTCCCACCTTACGGGACGAGCGGCGGCATGGGCGACCGCAGAGTGGGCTCGAGGAGCGTCAATTTGCTCCTCCATAGACTCTTTTAAAGACTCGTTGCGGAAGGTCTTCGATCGCGCAGTACCAGGGAGGGAGGCGGCAAGAGAGCTCAGTACAATAAAGCAAGGCAGTCGCACGGTGGCCGACTACGCCATCCGCTTTCGCACCATAGCTGCTGACAGCGAGTGGAACGAAGCGGCCCTACGGGACACGTTTTTGACGGGGCTCGCTGCCTCCGTCCGGAGCTTACTAATCCCCCTGGATTTACCCGCAGACCTGGACTCCCTCATCGCCCTAGCCATCCGGACGGGCAATCGGCTGAGGGACTGGGAGAGGGAGACCGTGACGCCTTTTCACCACCGGATAGCTGCTCGACCCGCCACGCTGTCTCATTCTTCTCCACAGGCTGCAGCACCCCCAGAGCCCAGGGAGGAGCCGATGCAGTTGGGGCGGGCAAGGTTGTCAAGAGAGGAGCGACGGCGCCGGTTACTGGAGGGCAGATGCTTTTACTGTGGAGAGACTGGACATCTGCTGGCTGCGTGTCCAGTGAAAGGTGGGCGCCCAGCAGGGAGGGGAGGTACTCGGGGGCGTCAGCTGTCTACGCCAGAAACTCCCCCTCGCGCACTGACTACTGTCCAGGTAATCCTGACGGATTGCTCATTTTCAGTAGGGGCTTGAATTGATTCAGGGGCCGACGAAAGCTTGTTAGACTGGGGTTTGGCCCGCAAGTGGCAAGTTAAGACTGAATTGTTATCCCAGCCTCTGGAAGCCACTGCTCTTGATGGCCATTTTATTTTTAGGATAACCCATAAGACTGAACCGCTCCATGTTCAGGTTGGTGACCACCATGAACAGATGTCTTTTCACCTTTTTAACTCTGCTCGGCATCCAATGGTTCTCGGATACCCATGGCTGTCTAGGCACAACCCCCATGTTAAGTGGGAGACCGGAATCATCACAGCCTGGGGAGAGAGTTGTGTAGAAAACTGTTTAGCCGTGGGTCAGAGACTGGCAATAGGTCAAGTCAATACTAGGGGGGCAGACCCATCTCCTGGGGAAGAACCAGACCTAGCAACGGTACCCGTGGATTACCATGACTTGGGGGAGGTATTCAGCAAAAGCAAGGCTGCGTCCTTGCCTCCCCACAGACCATATGACTGTGCCATTGACTTGATTCCAGGTGCTCCAATTCCTAAGGGGAGACTTTATGCCATTTCGGGCCCTGAGAAAAAGGCCATGAAGGAATACATTGACAGCTCCCTCAAGGCTGGCCTTATTCGTCCCTCGTCATCTCCTGCGGGAGCCGGTTTCTTTTTTGTGGGAAAGAAAGACGGCTCCCTCCGTCCCTGCATAGACTATAGCCCCCTTAATGCCATTACGGTTAAGAACCGCTACCCTCTGCCCCTTATGGCCTCCGCTTTTGAACAGCTTCAGTCAGCGAAGGTATTCACGAAGCTAGACTTAAGAAACGCTTACCACCTGGTTCGGATTAGAGAGGGGGATGAGTGGAAGACTGGTTTTAACACACCATCAGGGCACTATGAATATCTAGTCATGCCATTTGGACTTGCCAACGCCCCTGCAGTATTTCAGGCTTTTATTAATGATGTCCTCCGTGATTTTTTGAACTTGTTTGTGTTTGTGTACTTGAACGACATTTTGATCTTTTCCCCTGATCAGCATACTCATGTCCAGCATGTCAGAGCTATATGTTAAAGCAGAAAAATGTGATTTCCATGCCGATACAGTATCGTTCCTTGGCTTTATTGTAGCCTCAGGACAGATACGGATGGACCCGGCTAAAGTTAGCGCTGTGACTCAATGGCCAACTCCTGATAGCCGCAAGAAGGTTCAGCAATTTCTGGGGTTTGCTAACTTCTATAGGCGGTTCATCAGAAACTTCAGCGCAATAGCAGCTCCACTCCATGCATTAACATCTCCTCTGACACCCTTCCAGTGGTCCCCAGAGGCTGACCAGGCATTCAGGAGGTTGATTGCCATGTTCACGACAGCCCCCATTCTCACAATGCCTGACCCAAATCGTCAGTTTGTGGTGGAGGTGGATGCCTCCAGTGAAGGAGTGGGGGCTGTTTTATCTCAGCGGTCAGAGAAGGACCAAAAGATGCACCCCTGCGCCTATCTTTCCAGACGGCTCTCATCAGCTGAGCGCAACTATGACGTCGGGAATCGGGAGCTACTGGCGGTGAAGGTGGCCCTGGAGGAGTGGCGACATTGGCTGGAGGGAGCTCAACAACCATTCCTCGTCTGGACGGATCATAAAAATTTAGAGTATATTAGAAAGGCCAAACGCTTAAATGCACGTCAAGCTAGATGGACATTGTTTTTTAACCGCTTTGATTTTGTCTTGTCTTACAGGCCGGGGTCCAAGAACACTAAGCCAGACACTCTCTCTCGCCTTTATGACCCCGAGTCTGTTGCCAAGGTCCCCGAGTCCATCCTGCCACTGAAACGTGTGGTAGGGGCGGTGAATTGGCAGATAGAAGCCGAGGTGAAGCAGGCCAACGGTGAGAGCCCGCCACCTAGTGGTTGCCTAGCCAATCGGCTGTTTGTCCCAGCGCCCCTGCGACCTCGGGTGATTCACTGGGCTCACACCTCCCTGCTTACCTGCCACCCAGGGGTGAGCCGTACTATGTTTGTCGTCAGGCAACGCTTCTGGTGGCCTGCTATGGAACAGGATGTCCGGGAGTATGTGGAGGCCTGTCGAGTCTGCGCCCAGAACAAGACACCCTCGAGACCTCAGATGGGATTGCTCCATCCCCTCCCAGTTCCCAGTCGGCCCTGATCGGACATTTCACTGGACTTTGTTACGGGACTTCCCTTATCTGAAGGTAACACCACTGTATTGACAGTGGTGGACCGTTTTTCCAAGATGGTGCATTTCATTGCCTTGCCTAAGTTGCCGTCAGCCAAGGAGACGGCTGAGATAATGCTAACCCATGTTTTTCGCCTACACGGCCTCCCTAGAGACATAGTGTCCGACCGGGGCCCGCAGTTTGTATCACGTTTCTGGTCTGAGTTCTGTGCGCTGATTGGGGCCACAGTTAGCCTCACGTCGGGTTACCATCCCGAGTCCAATGGACAGACTCAACGCCTCAACCAGGAGCTGGGGACTTGCCTCCGCTGCCTCATCTCCCAGAACCCATCAACCTGGAGTAAGCACCTGGCTTGGGTCGAGTATGCCCACAACTCCCTTCCCACCGCAGCCACTGGTCTGACACCGTTCCAAGGCGCCTATGGTTACCAACCTCCACTGTTTCCCGACACAGAGAAGGAGGTAGTGGTGCCGTCGGCGCATGCCCTAGTTCGTCGTTGCCGGCGGGTCTGGGCAGCAGCCCGCAGGGCCCTCCTGCGAACCTCGGCCCGGATGAAGAGGGCTGCTGACCGGAGGCGCTGCCCAGCACCCATCTACAAGCCTGGCCAGAAAGTCTGGCTATCCACCAGGGATCTGCCCCTCCATGTAGAGTCCAGGAAGCTGGCTCCCAGGTTTGTTGGTCCTTTCCCTGTTATAAAAATGATTAACCCTGCTGCTGTCCGTCTCCGTCTCCCCAGATCCCTCAGGGTCCATCCCACCTTCCATGTGGGGAGACTCAAACCAGTTAAGGATAGCCCCATGGTCCCTCCTGCCAAGCCCCCACCACCCCCCCGAATGATTGACGGCGGTCCAGTATACACAGTAAAGCAGCTACTGGCAGTCCGGAACAGAGGCAGAGGACGCCAGTTCCTGGTTGACTGGGAGGGCTACGGTCCGGAGGAGCGCTCATGGATACCCTCCAGATTTATTGAGGACCCGGGCCTCATAGATGACTTTTACCGCCGCCATCCTCAGGAGCCTGGGCCGTCTGGTGCCGTCCCTAGAAGGGGGGGTACTGTCATGTCTCGTCGTAAATGTTAAAGTTATCACTCGTGTTGTCTTGTCCTGCACTTCCTGTTTTATTTTGAAATGACTCTTCCCTCTTGTTTCAGGCACCTTTGCTTCCTGCCCTTGTGTGTTTCCCACCACGGTGATTGCCTTCCCCTGCCCTGATTGTTTTCACCTGTGCCCTGTTACCCTGTCTATATATTGTCGGTGTCTCCCCTTGTCCTGTGCCAGTTCGTCATGTTCCATGTGTCAAGAACCAGCACCCAGCTCCAGGTCCTTTCAGGTTTTGTTCCTGTCTACTTAAGTTCTCAGTCTTGTTTTGACAGCCCTTCCCTTGTTACTTTTCCTTGCCCCGTTTTCCTCGCAAGAGTGAATTTTTGTTTTCCTCGCAAGAGTGATGTTCTGTTTTCCTCGCAAGAGTGATTTTTTGTTTTCCTCGCAAGAGTGATTTTTTGTTACCTCGCAAGAGTGATTTTCTGTTACCTCATGAAGAGTGACTCTTCTTGTACGGAATTATAATAAAGACTTTTCCTTTTTGAACACACTGTGAAGAGTCGTGCATTTGGGTTCAGCCTCCGGCCCCCCGCCTTGTGACACAATACTGTAGGATGTAGGAAAAGTTGTGCATTTGTAGCTGAAAAAGTATTACTGTATAGGCCTGCAAGTAAAAACTATTCTGACAATGGAATAATTGCAATTCAATGCTTGCTTCAAAAAATGGCGGCAAAACCCCACTCAATGAATGAGATTCTAAATTTACCACAGTGTCAGCAGAGACTAACACGAAACCTTGTTTTATCCTCATTACTGGATGTCGTCCGTCATTCTAACATTCTGATGATAAGTGTGACAGATGAGAGTAAAAAAAGAGAAAAGAGAGAGCCAAACAGGACGATCAAGAGCTCAGATGGTGCTTTGTGTTGTGGAAGGTGGAATTATTCCCAGAATCAGACAACTACACACACACACACACACACACACACATTTCCATTTCATCGATGCAGTGCCAGCTTTGATTGTAAATTCCAGTCCTGGGCTGGAGATTCCTCTTTGTGAGATTCAGGCAATTTTGGGGGTAATGTTAATTTTCATTCATTCCATGCATGGACTGAAACCAGATGGATCCTACACTCCATCCTCATCCCCACTGGTCTGCTGACACGCACATGCGATGCATGCACACATGCTACAAAATTTCAAACCAAATGTTATCAAATTGTGCTGGGCGTAGGAGGACTCCTATTAAAAACACACACACACACACATACAGTTTATTTCCAAACACACACGCACATCTGATGTGAGAATCACGCTCGCAGTGATCTTCCATCAAAATGGAAATCTCCATGTCAGATACAGAGGAAGCTGCTGCACACTGTGTTCCTCTTCATGTCTCATTTCTGGCGTTTTACACAGTCAATATAAATTAGTCCAACAGCAACAGGAAGTTTGTGTCAGTCAGCAATAAGTCGCCTGATCATTGTCAGTGTTTCCTGATGTTGGAAAACATTAACTAAATCAACTAGATAATAATCAACTAGAAAGATGAATGACGCAAATAATATAGTCATATGACAAACAAAATGTCCTGTGTTTTGTTGTTTTAAGATCTCATGTTGTCCCCCTTCTTTGTTTCATGTCAATGTGTGATGTCACTAATGACATATATTTATATAAATTATCTCTCTGCAGCTCTGGAAAGAACAGGTCATTTGTGTCAGTCTCATCAATATTAACGAGCTTCTCCTCCGACCCACTGAAAATCTGTGAATACAGAATGGGCAGTGACTGTACAGTTGACATCACAACATCAATTAAGTCCTGTATTTCTCTGTATAAAACCTATAATCAAAAAGATCTCACTTTTGACAGTAGTAAGGCAAATCTATCACATTTTCTTGATTCTGTTCTTTTCCTTCTTCTATAATAATTCACAGGCAAAAATGTTTTCATTTTTTTCATTGAATCTATTAAACAATCAACAGTTACCGTCAAGTAAAGCTTGTTAGAATCATTATTTACAACCAGAAACATCAAACATTCTTTTCCATCCAAAGCAATTTGTCACACTTCTCATGAGTGTCTCATCACATCTCCCCCTCTAAGACTTATTACCTCTCGATCTATGATCAATCCATGTTACACACACACACACACACACAGCTTTTAAATGACAGAAAGATCAAGACACGTCACGTCACTTCACATCATACCTTCACAAAGAGCAGCTATGACAGTTTAATTTCCCTCAAAGAAGAAGCATAAAAAACTCACTGTCTAACAGGAAGAATCCTGGAACAGAAGCTCTGGGTGGACAGTAATTTCAATCAATCAATCCATCAATCAATCAATCAATCAATCATGTGCAGGAGACAGCAAGTAAAATAACACATCAGGTGAGTGTCAAACTGCAACCAAAAACACTATTATTCCGCACATATTTTACATGATAAAACATGTATTTATTGAATATACTGTATTATTGACTGATGAGTGTTAGTCAGTCCGAAAAAAACATTTTGATAATGACACTATTTATTCATTAATGGATTTGAGTCATTTTTAGTGATCAATAGTTTAATCCACTAGCAGAATAGTTGTTAGTTGCAACTCTACGTTCCTTGTTCTCTTCACTTTTATCTACCTATATTCAGTTTTACTGAAATCAGCTAATTAACTGTGATCTGAAGCTCTGCCTCCGTTCTGGTTCCTTCTGTTAATGTTAAACCAACCTTCAGCTTATAAACTTTGTGGGAGTATTTCTGCTCACAATCTATCGTAAAAGTTGCTCTAAGCAGGTTTATATGACAGAAAGAAGTAAAACTAAACTGTTTTATATCCATACATGTATTATGTGTCCTAAAATGCTGCATTAAAGGAGAATTCTACCATACCTGCAGGTATTTACAGCTTAAAGGCATCTCAAATTATAAATGAACATACATCAGGTCTGCAACTAATGACTATTCTCATTTACCTATTGATAATTAAAACAATCAATTAATTAGATGTTTGGTTCATAAAATTGTGTCTTTTTTGTCCAGACCAATAGTCCACATTTTAAAGATCATTAGTTTACTATTATAGAAGACTAAAAAAAACAGAGAATAATCAGATTTGAATGAGAATTTGGATTTTTTTTTTTTAAAGACTCAAATCCATTAATCGATGGGTGGAAAGGGGTGCAGTGTATAGAGCGTTAATTGATTGGTTGATTACGTTTTTTATTTTAACATGTTGAAAAAAATCCTTTGCTAAGTAACTATCAAAATTATAAATCAACATGCTGACAGGGATTGCCTATCTTTTTGGAGTTTATTTTGATATATCACAAGCAGGAAAGTCATTGCTGGCAAGTCGTTCGCACTCAGACAGTGGAGGTCAGACAGAAGGCGTTATGTAGATTTACAGGTCTATATTTTTTTCAACGGCTGTACTGGAATATATCTGGATAATTTACCTCTTAACGCTGGAACAGGTCATTCTCTTTAAGGACACCTGTACCTAAATGAAGTCATCACTTTATCAGAGCAAGAAATGTTACATGTTCCACGTCTGAAATGGGTTCAAGTGTAATCTAACAAATCAGGTTTCTGCTTCTCTTCAACAAGAAGAGTCACATTAGCAGCAGAAATCCTATTATCTCGACATCTATCCTCTTAGCTCCAGGATCCATCACGGCTGCCACGAACAGTCAAAATGAAAAGCTCCCCCCTGGTGCTCTTTACTGATAACATCTCTTGTGCTGATCCAGCCTCTCCCACTGTCACTGCCCTTTCCACAGCTTCTTATGTACCACATCACCTCCACCAGAAGAGAGAGGATGCTGGACACTTTTTGGGGGGGGGGGTACCATTCCTTAACTGTTCCCGAAATAGTTCTATGCAGTCTTTACATTTTACAAACACCCACTAGAGTACACAGCTGCTTGTCAAGCTGCTAGAGTGGTGTCGAAATTAAAGAGCAATTACAAGATACTCCA
This sequence comes from Eupleurogrammus muticus, assembly GCA_036785175.1. Lineage (NCBI taxonomy): Eukaryota > Metazoa > Chordata > Actinopteri > Scombriformes > Trichiuridae > Eupleurogrammus > Eupleurogrammus muticus. Next base: position 6,951,293 of record JAYKQN010000025.1, on the reverse strand, counting down.
GGATGTGACAGTGACCCCTTTCTGGAGAGGAAATGGGAAGAGGAAACCAGGGAAGGAGATGACAGAGGTTGGAGAAAGGAGAGGAAAAGAAGATGAAACCAAAGAGGAGAAATTAGGAAAGGGGTACAGAAAAGAGGAAGATAAATAAAGTGGAAAGCAGAAAAACTAAATGATAAAGTGTGTAGTTTTCTGGCAGCATCGAGAGGTAAATTTACAGATTGCAGCAAACATAGAACCCCAACATGTAGGAGAAATTACAGTGGAAAAACATGAAAAACCTTTGTTTGGTTTGTCCTATCTGGGCTCGCATGAAGATGATATGGCTCAAATTCAGGTAATAAAATACACTAATTCTTATTTTATTGAATTATATCCCAATTAAAACATACTCATGAATATTAATTACACCATGTGTCTTTCATATCTTAGAATGGAACAATTACAGCATAAATTGCTCAGGAATGTGTTTCTATTTACAAAAAAAAAAACACACTCAGAGTTTGTTTTTTTTTGTTTTTTTTTTACAATCAATTAATTGATTTATCTATCTGTGTCAAGTATGACAGAGATATGTATATCCAAAGCTTGATATATCTTATTCCTAAACCGGGAAATTCCAGAGCATGTCTGTCAGCATTAGTGGAGCTTCCATTAACCACAATTAAGTTGGCAGTTTGCAGAAAATGGCGTCAATACAGAACGTCGACATGTTGTTTACGAGGGGATGTTTTGCTGGTTAAAAGCAATAATGCCGGCTATTTCAAAGACAAGTCCACCGTGGTTTTAGTAATGCATGTCTGAATGGAATGAGAGAGAATGTCAGAAAAGTCCGAGCTAATTTCTGGGCTTCCTCCACAAAGCTGGTTGCAGGTCAAAGTGCACATCAGCAGATCTCTGATCAGAGACCAATCTGCAAAGCGCCGGCCGCAGCTTGAGCCATGTTGACACTATACAAACCAGGTGTAATGGAATTGACCTCCACCACCAATCCGCTGCTGCTTCACAAATAGACACATCAATAATATCCACTGCAGGACGGCTGCAGTGCAGACAGTAAACTCAGCAGATTGTAAATAAAGGTCAGACGGCTGCAGCAGCAAAGACAAGGCCAGTTTCCTGAATGTCTCATAGCTGCAGGAAGACAAAGATGGTTCATACATACCTTATGTTCCACTGATGGACGTAAAACAACAAGAGACAGGGGAGACAAGTTTGGCCTTAACTCATGTCTCATAACGATCTGAGGTTGCAATAAAAATGAAGTTGTCAGAAGTAGAACCATAATAACTATCTTTATTAATCAGTGGTACCAGTATATTAGTGTGCCAACCATTTTGATAATGAAATTGTCATTTTTAAGAAGATAATTGTACAAATGATCTGTAGGCAATTTTTATTAAGATATATCTTATCTAAACTTTAAGTCCAACAGGACAATAGGTCAACTGAGTGACAATAGTCTCTAGAGTAAACAACAATAAAATCAAAACCAGACCTAGCAAAACGTTGATTGACGCTAGAGAAAATGCAGCAACATCTCAGTGGTGTGACGAAGCCAAAATGGACCAAAGTTCAGAGATCTGCAGAGAGGAAAGGACCCTCGACTGAAATCATCAAAAGAAGTGAATGGTTTTCCTTACTATGATAATATAATATGCTGTCTATAACCTGCAACCTGTTTATTTTTATAACGAGAGCTGCGACTAACATATATTTAGTTGATTGATCGATTAGTTGCCAGCTATTACATTAATCGCCAACTATGATATAATAATGCATCAATCTGAGTCATATTTATAAAGAAAATGTCCAAATTCTCTGGTTACAGTTCATTAAATCTGATTATTTTCTGGTTTGTTTAGGCTTATATAATAGTAAACTGCTCCTCATCCTCCACTTACACCAAAATCATTACATTTTGGTTTGTCTGTTTGTAATGTCCAACTTTCCCTGTAATGTTTCCACCTGCACACATCATCTACTGCAGCCTGTCCGTCCTAAAAGAGGGATCCCTCCTCTGTTTCTCTTTCTGAGGGTTCTTCCGTTCTTTTTTCCTGTTAAAGGGTTTTCCGGGTTCTTTCTGGCCCCCAGGATTATATACATTTATTATTAGAACTGGCCCGCAGGCAACTGCACGGCTGCAGCATTCAGTAACTTTACGCGCACTAACGCACTACATTTCCCACAATTCAACGGTGGCGCTCCGAGCGGGAAGCCACTTGCTTTCATTATCCATCAGCGGGCATTAGCGTCACTTCAAAACTTTCAGATAGCCTTCCCTTAAAAAATGGCAAAACGGAAGGTGGACACTGAGAACCGGACTTTTAAAACAAGGTGGGAGTCGTACATGTTCACGGAGGTAGCTGGAAAACCTGTGTGTGTTTTGTGTGGAGAAAGTGTGGCGGTGGTGAAAGAGTTTTGATGGACTTGTTTAAAGCTGAGACACCACGAAGTATCAGCCACAGCTTCAAAAAAGTGAACATTACTGTGCAACGTATTCAGAGTTTTTACTCAGTTAATGTTTAAAAGTGAACTATTTGTTTTCACACCCCATGTGACTTTTCCTTTTCCTCATGTTATAGATATTTGCACTTTATTATTCTATTTCAATCCAATTTGTTTTAAAAAATATTTCAATTGAGTGAATTATAGAAAATTGCTGATATTATTTATTTCTTAGAAGTAAATTTAGGCCATTTTTGCTATTTCCCTGAGAAGTAATACTGATGCTGCCTTGAATAATACCGCTTCATTCATTTAATGTTCATGTTTTGGGGATTTTTACATAAAGCTTTTGTCCCTGTTGAAAATTAAAATTTACTAACAGAGCCATAAGAAATTATTTATTTGATCATATAATAATTATTAAAATGTTATAAGTATTAATTTTAGGGTTTCTGTCTGTTTAATGGGGATCACTAGACTATATGCGGTCATTTTATTTTTTTTCAATTAACATTTGATCAGTCCGGCCCTTGGCTTGTTCCTTAATTTTTCATTTGGCCTAAATATCCATTTGACTTTGATTTTGTTGCCTTTGTACAAACTGTAATGCCCGTTGGGCAAATCTGTGATTTGTGATTCTGGGCTATACAAATAAATTGAATTGAATTGAATGATCTTTAGGTTGTGGACTGTTGGTCTGGACACAATAAAGACATTTTAAGTTGAATCTTGAGCCTTAGGAATGAGTGATCAACATTTCGTGCCATATTATGAATCAAATAACTGATCAATTAATAATTTGAATAATCAAAATAGTTGTGAGATAGAACCCTATTAACTAATAGCACAAAATGAAAAGAGGTGGTGGAGAGAAGTTCAAAATAAAAATTCCAACCAATCAGGACTCAGGAGTTTGTTTTATTCATTGTTTAAAAGTTTTTTTCTTTTATGTTGTCGAAAAAATTGTCACCATTGACTTGTTGTAAATAATAAATGAAGCTGGATTGTTTAACTCCCTTTCTGAAGGTGTTCACGCCAGTGGTGACATGTCCCCCCCCCCTTTTTTTTTGATGTCTAATAATGAACTGTGGTCATTATCTGGAAGTCCTCTACCCTCAGCAGGCCTGCTACATCTGTCAGGGCTTATTAGGTCCAGGTGATGAGCTGTAAATCCAGACAGCGGGGGTTGTGATGGCCGCCACTATACCCGTCAACACACATTAAGGCTGGCGTCTGAGGTCGGTGAGGCTGGGCTGTGGGAGACAGTCAACAGTCCAGGGACAACACTCTGCAACATCTCAATAATGGGATGTGAATGCTCAGATGGGGCTGGCATGAGGAGACGGGGGAAAGGGGTCAGAGCATCTGATGAAGAGGGGGAATGAAAAACGAAGAGTGATCTTCCATCACAGAGATGACTCCTTGACTGGGGCGACTCTCCAGGGAAAACTGATTTTGGTGTGTTGTCAAAAACTGAAGAGAAGTCAGGAGATCATCTCTACTGCTTCTAGAGAGCAGGGCTGCAACTAATCACTATTTTGATAGTGGATTATTCTAATATTGAAATGATTAATCTATGTTTTTGGGTTCATAAAATGGTATTTATTGTTTCCCAAAGGTAAGGATTTAACCTAAAATGTCTTTTTTTCCACAACCTAAGGTCAGTTCACTATATTGGAAGACAGAAACCAGAAAAACCAGAACCAGATAATATAGACATTTTCTTCTTAAAATGTCCCTAATTGCCCCCAATTTATCAAAATAGGTGGCAATTAATGTAATAGTTAAATAATCAACTAATCATTGCTGTTCCTTCTTCTTTTGTCTGATAATATACACACAGAAGCATTCTGGATCAACTGGAGAGTCCTTGGAGATATTTTGGTGGAGGTGGACATGAAGAATTGTAGTAATTCAGTCCGGAAATAACAAACACATGGACAAGTTTTTCTGCATCTTTTAGAGGAAGTGCTTGAGTTTTGTTTTGTTGCATGGGTTAGGCAGTCCTAGAAATATGTTTAATGTGGGCAGAGAATGACATCAAAGTCAAAAGTCAAAGTCAATTTTATTGTCTGTTTCCGCACATGGACTTGACATACAAAGGAATCGAAATTTCGTTTCTCACTATCCTATGCATTCTACATGTACAACAACATTAAAGTGCAGGTGTGCAAGACGAGACAATCCTAAGACTAGATTCTAACAATAGTAAAGTGCAGTAGCTTAAGGCTACTTTTGCCTAGTGTTGCTAAACTAAGAACAAAAAACCAGAGGACAAGACATGAGTACCCCAAGACAAGACATAAGTAAAGGGGTAAGAAAAGACAAATCCAACAAGACAAAAAAAGACAACACTGATTGTTGTGCATGTCTGGTGGTGTGGGAGTGGAGGCTCCCATACCTTTTTTTTCTGGAGGGCAGGAGGTTGAACTGTGTGCCGGGTGAATTGTATCGGTGGCAATTGTGAGGGCTTTGCAGCTGAGGCGGGTGGTGACATATATTGATCAAAAATAACTCAAAGATTTCTTACAGTGGTGCTAGACGCCAAAGCGATGTCACCCAAAGCAGGTACACTTGTGTATAATTTGCATAATACAGGTACTACCAGGATAATTAGAATATCCTGAAAAAGTGCATGCATATCTGTAGCTCAATTCTAAAGGTGAAATGTACATATTATCTAGACAAACAGTATAAAATTCGATGTATTTCAAGATTGTATTTGTTTTGATTAGTAAACTGATAATCTTGTGGACTGTTGGTCTGGACAAAAGAAAAAGACATTTTAAGTTGAATCATCAGCTTTGGGAAACAGTGATCGACATTTTATAATGATTAAAAGAAAGGTGTCAATTAAAAGAATCAGAGCATTATGAACCAGCACTTATTCATGTCAATAATCATTAGATTCAACAACTATCAAAATAGTTGTTAGTTGCAGCTCTAACCACTACATTCACCCAGTTCTGTTGGTCGTGTTGTTGAATTACTTTTCATGTGACACTGACACCGTTTATAACATATCAGATTACTCATAGAAGAATCCCACTACTAGCATTTAATAAACATTCTTACGGGTGGTTTATAGCACGATATCTGTATCCTATAAACGACTTGTACAGTATCTGTTGGCTGAAGGTAACACAGTATAATATCGCCCTCCAGAGGCCAGAGAACACGTCTGTTCTTTGTTTATTCTATTCTATTCAACACTAAAGAGCAGATTGACCACGTGTTTTAAAGCGAAGATGGCGTGACAACGAAGAAAGGCTCAAACACTACACACCACCACCACCACAGGGGCATGACGATGAAGAGTTGAACACTAAGTTTCCTCTTTCCTTACATCTTTATTTCACTTTCTAGTGATGTATGAAACGCTGCAGGCAAACCTTCTCATCGGAGACTCAGAATTATTCAGATCGCACTTTCTGCTCAGGCGTTTTGTCTGTTTTAGTCACCGAGTGGATCCTCCTTCCGTAATTAACGATCTTCGCTACGCTGCTGCGTTACACGGCGAAACCAACGGAGGCTGCTTCCTGGTTCCCCAGCTTGCCCCGCCCCCTCGGTTATCGGTCTCGGTTGTTTGCAAACAACTCCGTCTTCCAGCTCCGGCGGTTCCCCCTGTGGACCCGTAACTCTTCATCATGGGGGAGAACGACGACAGCGACATCATCGAGCAGCAGGTGGAAGAGGAGCTAACGGAGAAGAAGAGCAGCAGGAGCCACACGGTGTCCTCCTTCCTGGACGGCGACAGGGACGCACATAGCGGAACTCAGTCCTCACACCGTCTGCTGGCCTACAGCGATGCGCTCCTCTCCATCATCGCCACTGTCATGGTGAGGTGCATCAAACCTGAGTGCAGGACTCAGTATCTCTGGGGCTAAGATCACAGCGTTAGTCAGAGAGCTCCTTGGTGTAAGGCCTACCGTAGTTCCTCAAGGCTCTGGATGTTGTGGTGCTGTCTGACACGATGCTGCAGTATCACATAGACATCGGTGGCATGCCTCTGCACTGGCAAACTTGGGTGGTGATTCCCCTCTTCAAAAAGAGGACTAGAGGGTGTGTTCAACCTACAGGGAGACACTGCTCAGCTTCCTTGGGAAGGTTTATTCTGGGTTCCTGGGGAGGAGGGTGCAAGTGACAGAGAAGCCATTTACTGAGGTGGCTTGTACGTCTATCGCTTCTGGCATGCACCAGTCACAGCCCTTGCGGTTCATGCTGACGTGATGCGTAGTTAGGATTTTTTGGAGGCTCGCATCAGCCTACAGCATTGTTATTATGCAGAAGTATACACACATGATTCTACTTAATGAAAGTAGAATCAGGTGTGTTACTGCTTGGTTGGATCAAAAACCTGCACCCACTGCGGCTCTCTAGGACCAGGGTTGCCCACCCCTGCCCAAGGCTTATGTCTCTCTGCTGGCCTGGGAACGGTGTGGGGTTCCCCTGAAAGGGCTTGACTACGTGGCCAGGGAGAGGGAAGTCTAGGTCTCCGCTGAGGCTGCTGCCCCCAAGACCTGACCTCTGATAAGCAGTAGAAGATGGATGGATTGACTAAATAGTACATTTTTCTCATTATTACTCATTATTGTTCTCATTACTACTTATAAGTACTCATTATTCTCATCAGTAGTTATTATTATTCTCATGACTACACCTAGTCCTTTACTAAAGTAAAAATATAGATACACACGTGGACAAATATGTTGGTACCCCTCAGTTAAAGAAGTAAAAACCCACAAATCTCACTGAAATCACTTGAAACTTACAAAAGTAACAATAAATAAAAACTAATTGAAAATCAAATCCTCAAAATCAGCCATTTCTTTTGAATTGTTGATTAACATAGTTATTAAAAAAAGCTAATGAAATAGGGCTGGACAAAAATGATGGTACCCATATCTTAATATTTTGTTGCACAATCTTTTGAGGCAATCACTGCAATTAAACGATTTCTGTATTTGTCAATGAACGTTCTGTAGCTGTCAACAGGTATTTTGGCCCACTCCTCATGAGCAAAATGCTCCAGTTGTCTTAGGTTTGATGAGTGTCTTCTCCAAATGGCATGTTTCAGCTCCTTCCACAGATGTTCAATGGGATTCAGATCTAGGCTCATGGAAGGCCACTTTAGAATAGTCCAACACTTTTCTCTCAGCCATTCTTGGGTGTTTTTGGCTGTGTGTTTTGGATCGTTGTCCTGTTGGAAGACCCATGACCTGCGACTGAGACCAAGCTTTCTGACACTAGGCAGCACATTTCTCTCCAGAATGCCTTGATAGTCTTCAGATTTCATTTTACCTTGCACACATTCAAGACACCCTGTGCCAGATGCAGCAAAGCAGCCCCAAAACATTACTGAGCCTCCTCACTGTCCCTATGGTGAAACATGGAGGAGGCTCAGTAATGTTTTGGGGCTGCTTTGCTCCATGAGCCCAGATCTGAATCCCATTGAACATCTGTGGACGGAGCTGAAACATGCTATTTGGAGAAGACACCAATCAAACCTGAGACAACTGGAGCAGTTTGCTCCTGAGGAGTGGGCCAAAACACCTGTTGACAGCTGCAGAACGCTCATTGACAAATACAGAAATTGTTTAATTGCAGTGATTGCCTCAAAAGGTTGTGCAACAAAATATTAAGTTATGGGTACCATCATTTTTGTCCAGGCCTGTTTCATTATTATTTTTTTTAATAATTATGTTAATCATCAATTCAAAAGCAATGGCCAATTTTGATTATTTAATTTCAATACATTTTTATTTATTGTTACTTTTGTAAGTTTCAAGTGATTTAAGTGTGAATTGTGGGTTTTTCCTTTTTTAACTGAGGGGTACAACAATTTTGTCCATGTGTGTATGTCATCTAAAGTTACTAAAAGCCCTGGGTTGAGAAAAGTACAACAGTATAATTAGTAAAATGTACTTTATCATTATACAGAGTATGTTATATATACCAATGTATGTAGTTTTGTGTTGACTTTGTTTTATTTTTATGTATATTTTTAGCATTTCCAGTCTCTGCTTTACTGTAAAAACATTTATTACAGATCCTGCCTGTTTCACACACAAAGGTGGAGGATACTGAGGTAAGTCATTGTTAGATTATTGACTGCACAGATTTATTAGTTATACATACTGCAGAAAAATCATAGAATATCAGAATTAAACCCTTTAAATCCTTTATATGTTGTTTCTATGCAGGAGTTGAGGCAGAGTGTTCAGCTGCTGCTAACAACAAAAATCTGTGTTTACCTAATAACTTTCTTAATCGTGAGTGTTGCTTGGGCGGCTCATATCAGGTGAATATTAGAATTATTATTATTATCACTGATGATTATTATTACTC